>JAVUPR010000019.1:2400000-3135000 GCA_036785695.1 Gentiana straminea
TGAAAGATTGGTGTTTTATTAGTGTTAATCTTGTGCTAATTATGTATGGATTAGTTTGTTTTTTCGTCCTAGTAAGGCTAATGAACGAAAAGCTGTTTTTCCTGTTCATTAGCCGTTAGAAGACTTTCTGGATAAAGTTTATAGCCGTTGGAGGCTTTTCTATAAAGTGTAATCAACACTTATCCTACCCGATAAGGAGTTTTATCAATAAGAAAGATTTTCCTCTTCTTTTTCTCTCTTCTTTCTCTATTTCTACAGAAAGATACCGGTTGCCAAGCGAGCTAGTCAACTAGCACTGACTTAGATCTCTAAACTGACTGATTAAAATGAAGTAATATTAGTTTTATTTCCTAAAAAATTTTCTCCCGTTTGATACAAGAAATCTCCCTAAAGAATATATGTCTCTTCTTTTAGAGTCCTTGTTCTCATCTCACGGCAGGGGCGGACGCACCCTATGTGTCGGGGGCACTCGCACCTCCAGATCCAGAGAATAATAAAATTATATATATTATGTATTTCTTCGCCCCATAAAAATTCATTTTGCCTCTATTATTTATAATAATTAGGTATTTTGACATAATTTTTTTATCATATAAATAAAAAATACATAGTTATTATCAAATTGATATATTTAAACGAATATTAATAAGTTTTAAAATGTTGGTTTTGCTCAAAAATATTGTTTGTAGTATTAGAAATCTTTACTAATAGGAGTCTAAAGGTTAATGTGTTACGATCCTGCGATATATATTAATGTTTTTTTTTCCAATTATTTGCAAAGTGTATAATCGTGTTGTTATAAAAAAAAAATTGGTGGGGGGGAGGGAGGGAATCTATAAATATAATAGATATATTAGTATATTTTTTCCGGATCAAAGGTGACAGTTGCCCTCCATCTATGGTTTGTTTGTTACTTCCCGCACCTTAAAGGTGACAAGCTTGTGGGGCTCCTCGCCCCCGGGTGATGTACTAGCTGCTTGTTTTGCAGATATTGCTTAATAAAATGTTTGGTTTCTTAAAAAAAAATACAAAATTATTGATTTCCGATTCAGAAAAAAAAAGAAAAAAACTTTATATATAATTCTATAGTCGTTATGGTGTACAAATAAAACTTAGCCATCACTCTCAAACATAAAATATTTTCAATTCTAATATTTAATTAAACAAGTTTTATAATTTCCAGCCTAATATTTAAACAAAGTACGTATACAATGTCAATCCTTATAGTTTTCATGCATCCGAGGACGTTTGGCCTAATGTGACACCCCCAGCCTTCCAAACAAAACAATAATACTCCAAAAAGTTAACGTGTTTATACGATTTAACCAATGCCTTTGCCAACTTCAATGCGTTGTACACGAGAGAAATGACAAGAAGTATAAAATTCTCTTTTATTTATTTAAAATATAATTCAAAAGTAACGTTATGTCCTTAATTGTATAGCAAAAATCATTAAAATAAAATACATAAAATATTTTGCATTATAGATTATAATAACACCGATATCGGTTTTGAAGTCCTACATCACCGGCGGATCGACAAATTTGTCGGTGTTACCGGAGACTAAAATTATATTTTTGGTTTATAAATTTGTTTCAGTGGGATCACCAGTGGCTAAAACTACACTTTTAACAATAAAATTGACATTTTTAACAATAAAACTATATCGTTTTAATATTTAAAAAAGTTTCTCCGGATCTCAGTAGGGTCACGTGACTCATCCTTAAACAAGTGGATTCGCCCCTGTCCTACACCATCATTAGTTTTGTAAAACATATGTATTTGGTAAATTCTAAGGTAAAGACTCTCATATAGAGAGACACTTATATGACTTCATCTGGATTTCACAATTTTATTACAGAATGAAACTGTGTGGTCCAGATAAAGCCACATAGATGTTTTTTTATACGAGAGTCTCCGCATTAGAATTTGATGTTTACTTTTGTTATGGACATAAAAAAATTTCAAAGATAAGTTCTTCACTAGCTAGTTTCGTTTATGTGAACATAATTAAACTTTTTGACAACGACCATATTCTTTGATGTGGACAAGGATTAATTTTGCTGTGGACATTAAAAAAATTCAAATAATGAGTATCCAAAGATAAGTTCTTCACTAATTTTGGTTAACGTGAATCTAATTAAACTTTTTGACAACCTAAAGTAATTTTAATTATTGAAAACACAATAATAGTGTTTAATTTTTATTTTCTTGTTCAAAGCTAAAGGCTTTCTATTTATTCTTCGACGTCCATTACATAAGAATGAGAAATATGAGGGGGAACTATTCCATACAACCAACAAGATTGAGTCCCTCTTTCGCTAAGAATATGCGGACACATTTTTCTGTGTTTTGATAAAAGAAAAAGTAACATATACAAAAACATGTAAGAGTTTACGATAATCTTCAATTAATTTCCCACCGACGACAAATCTTGGAAAACATCTAGGAACCGCTAATAAGTAGTGAAAGAGTCGCCTTAAAAAATCATACCTTCTCATCGTTAAATTTAAATACTCAAATAAAACAGTGTTTGATTAATAATTTATCGCCGGTTTCTAGTTTGTTGAATTATAATTTTCCATGTTGAAAATTTCCAACTTTATTGAAGTTTTATGATACTTAATTACATATTTCGTTTTTCTTAAAGGGATAGGGATATTTATTTTGTTGAGGCAGAACTAAGAGTTTGTTTTAAGGAGATACAGAAGGACTAGGTTGAAGGGAAAAAAAGAAGAAGAGGGAGTCTAATATACTCCCTTTGTTCCAAATTGGCAGTTGCCAACATCACGCATTTTAAAAAAGTGAATTAATGCATTGATTTTTAAATGATATGACTAAAAAGTCATTGAATATAATTAATGTGACATTTTTTTTATCTATCATATTGCAATAAATAAAGGTAAAGCAAAGAAAAATACAATAAATATTGTATTGAAAATGTAATTGACTCACATGAAATGGAACAAATGATTTTGACAACTGCTTCAAATAAATTGGAAAGGGAAGAGTATTATTATTATTAAATTTTATTTTTTTTTTATTTTTTATTTTTTTGAGAAAAGAGAGAGTCCAATATATGATAACGATGTTTAACTTAAGCACAACTTACAATTACTTAAATTAAATTCTATATTCATGTGTTTTTATTGTGTCTTGAGATCACTTTATTAATATACAAATATTGGAAAATTAGGGATAATGACACAATCCGGAATATTTTTAACTAACATGACACTTACATATTTTTTATAGGGGGAAGGACAACTGCATAATTTTTATAGCGAGAAGGACAAACAGTGAATCCCGAAAATCAGTGAATATCCCCAGTGAATCCCGAAATCAGTGAATTTCGACAGTGAATCCCAAAAATTAGTGAATTTTGACAATGAATTTTGAAAATTAGTGAATTTCGACATTGAATTTTGGCATTTTAACACTTCAAAATCTAAAAATACTTTTCCATCACACAAAAAGATATCTAATAGTCTCCCTCCCCTTTCCCTCCCAAACTTCATTTGTGACAAAGAGACTCACTCACTAAATAGGACACTGATTAAGTCTAACGAGATTCCTTACATAGATATAAATCGGACTGTACTTGGGTTGGTCAAATGCTGACCCTGGAAATTCAATTCTCTCGAACGAGTTGACTTGAGGATCCCACCAACTCAACCTTCCAGAGTTGCAAAGCAATCGCCTTTCTTTTATTGGAAAATAAAAGACACGTAGGCGGTTAATACTGTATAATTTAGTCCAAGACGTTTCATTTCCATGCTTTCGATCCATCACCCAAAGAGTACCTGTAGGAATATCTTCAGACGGACGAAAAGATAGGCATAGTTGTCCCCCAAAGTCCTTGAAACTATATGGTTCCAATTCAAGTCCCGTGGGTAGAGGTAACGTTCTAAAGGTTTCCGTCACCAAATCAAACGCCGCAATAAACATAGACGAGTTGGCGTAATCTTGATCAGTACTCCACACCCAGTGGATAACACCATCAACACAAACTCCAGCTCCACTCCAAAAAGTACCCGGAGGGATTTCCCCATCGAATGTTCTCCATGAATCTTTTCTCAAGCTGTAAACTTGCATACTTTTACCGGCATGGGTGATATGTACAAAGCGGACTAATTTGTAATCGTCATTAACGTAATCATAACCAATCGAGACGATTGAATTGTCGGTGCTTTCAGGAGGTAGGTCAGAGCATTCAACCTTATGCGTCGTGCCATTAGACGGGTTCCATAAAACATAGCTTTCCGCAGGTCCATCCATAACAAGAAAACAAAAAATACCGCTGCAACACCCGATTACACGCTTGCTTTCTTTGTGTAAGGTACAATTCAAGTCTATTGCCTTAGCACGATCCGGATTATACTCGGAAAAAATCACAGAAAACAACCGACTTGGTTGGACGAGTATGATAGCATAATCATCTCGAAGGGATCTTTCTCTTTCACTTTCACAACGATAACTATTGTGATTTTTGACAAAACTCAGGCTATCAATCATTCCACGCATACGTTTTGATACAGTACGAAACCGGATCAGAGACTTTACGGGAAGCCTAACAAATACTTCGTATAGCAAGTCCTCTGGAAACTGGATTATTGCAGAAATTCTATATGGTTTAACTGAGTAGCAATGTTTTGCTCTTTTGGATGATCCTGAATTTTCGTCTCTGTACATGGTCCACTTAGCGTCGGTGTTTGTCGGCATAGCGGGGCTTAGCTGTTAGGTAATTGGTGCTGCTGAAGAAGAAATCGCGCATCTAAGCTCTGACTATTTATACAGTACGTACGTAACGTAATATATATGCTCCTACACTCTTATCCAGTTATCCTCCTCGGTTTAGGATTTGCAATACCACCTTGACGAATGATTTTTATTTTTATTTTTAATATATGAATCCTAATTATCCTAGAAAGTTTTGGAAATAATTTGTAATGCCAATTTGACCGATGGAACACATTTCTTTTTCCTTGGGTGCTTTGACGGAGGTCGGACTATGGTATCCCTCGCCACGTGTCATTCCAATATTAATCCAAGAGAACAAGAGAATTAAAGCCGAACCCAAATCGGGAGGTCGGCTCGGGTGGCCTGCTAGTTCGCTCCAGGACGGACGCAGCACGTGGGAGCTCGGCCAATGTATATCGTCCATGAGCTATATCCCTAGACGCGGGCATTTATTACCAGATAAACATGGAAGGAATCTTCAGTCATAAAAACTCTAATTTTCAAATGACCATGATTATCTCCTACAATCAAGGAGATAAAATCGTATCTATCTATTCCTTAGGGAACCCGATTTTAGAAGTCCAACAAATACACGGCCCATGCAGGCCTAGGTCACAAGCCCCACTATATAATTATAAACCATCCCTAAGGAACTACGAAAACTTGATTCATGGCTAAAACACTATATACGTAGGCAGTTTGAGATACAAGATCTCATGTCCAGTCTAAACCTCACACAAATTTCCCTCCGTTACATCGTTTTTATTGTTCTTAATGCTTGGGTAGATTGTCACTCGGATAAAGAGGCCCCAGAATTAATACCCAACGATTTCCAGCATCGTCAATTGGCGCTAGAAGAATGACCGTTCTTAGTGACAATCGTGCTCAATGTTTCAAAATCACCACGGTGACTACGCGACAACATATAGCTAATGGCAACAACTCCAACGATGCCTCAGCCTCCAATGCCAACAATCAGAATCAGGAACAATAGGAGATTGCCCTCAACACTACCCACCAAGCATTGGAAGATCAATTGGTGGCTATGGATGACGCCACCAAACAAGAAATCATCGATGCTGCCTTAGCAGAGGATGATGAGGAGGATGAAGATCTGGTGGAAGAAGATCCTCTTGAAGAAGATTTGAAGGAACAAGATTCAGAGGAGAAAGATGAATACAAGGAAGATGAATCAACAAAGGAAACACCTCATCCCCCTCGAAAGCCTAAACGGCCAAGAAGGACGACCATTCGTCCTCCTCAAATCGGGGGAAGCTGCTGGTAGACCGAGCAGGTGGAGAACTATCCGCGACCTTCAAGGTTCAGAGTTGAAGGTTATCTTGGGAAAGAGATGCGGCTAGAGTCGAGTTGAAGGTTATCTTGGGAAAGAGATCTACGAATCTCTCCCTCGAATCACCATTTACCGAGCAGGTGGAGAACTATCCGCGACCTTCAAGGTTCAAAGTGCCCAAATTAGAGCCTTATGATGGAACCAAGGACCCTCAGGATCACCTTTTTCAGTACTTAACCCACATGAATTTGGATTGTGCTCCAGACGAGATGAAGTGCAAGGCCTTTCCTGTGTTACTAACGGGTCGAGCTCGAGAGTGTTAGGAAATCTACGCGAAAACGCACCGAATAATTCAAAATTTTGATTTCCTTTTACCTAAGATCGACTTCGTTTAAGCAATAAACAAATAAGTAGTAGACGGTGAATACCTTGCTTGATCTAAAAGATCGACGATTTGACCGTCTAAGGAGAGTAGTGATGCACGGAGCCGCCCAAGCGTTCGGCTCTACCGGTGATCCACACGAACAGCCCGCCGGAATCCCATCATGGATTGCTACCAGAAAAACTCGGTTGCTAGATCGACTTTTTCACTCTCTCAAAACTCTCTAAAAGACGCTCTCTATTTTTCACAAGAACTATTAGTTCTTGGAATTGTGATGATACAAAAGAGCTAGCCAACCTTTCTCTTATATAGAGGGTGGGGCACCCCAATGAATCCTATATCCCATAGGAAAAGCTTCTGTATAGATTAAGGAGAAATAAAATATTTCTTCTAATAAAATAAGAAAAATACCTTTGATTGATTTTTCTCATTTAATTTAATATCTTATATTAAATATTTTTAAGATATTGTCAATATCTAATATTGACTATTTTTATCTTATTACCATAAATTAATTTACACATGTGTATATATCACATATATATATTACACATATATATATATATATATATATATATATATATATATATATATATATATATATATATATATATATATATATATATATATATATATATATATATATATATATATAGTCCAGGACGTATTTAAAATTAAATGGTTATAACACACACACACACACATTTTTGTACACGTGTTACTACATGTTTGTCCTTATAACAATTTATATTAAATATATATATATATATATATATATATATATATATATATATATATATATATATATATATATATATATTGGAAACAAATGTGCACAAGCACAATCTATATGCATGTCACGTATGTGACTATATATATTTATATATATTAATAATATCTTTTATTAATATATGGTAATACTATTAATTAAATTGCACAACCCAAGTGTATCTTATACGCTCCAAAACTACGCCCCATATTGCCAACTAATTGAAATCCGGAATATTCTTTAATTAATATAATACTATGATTAATTAATTAATTTGCAAAATACATGTGAATCAATATACATATATATTTTCGACATACATATACATCATATGTATATTTAATTAATCAACATAATTAATATCTTGTATTTAATTTATTGATAATAAATAAATACTACCATATTAATTTACCACTATAACACTTTATAGTCGAGATAAAATTTTCTTATTTGGTTATCACTATAACCACATTTTAATCCGGCTATATGTTCTTATGTGTGTGACCCGATAGGCTTACGAATATGTTGACCGTAGACACAAAGTGCAATTTATGAAAATGCCCTTCATGCCTAACTATCACGGAATAACGTCTAGCAACACACCGTGACCCCCAATCATCGAAAGAGTCAAATGCAATTACTACTACTACCTTTCATGTGAAACGGTTACCGTGTAAATAGAATCTTATCGCTGTAATAATATCCATACGGTCGTTCTTTGAGTGTTAAACATCAACGACCGTATCTTATAATCTGGATATCATGCTCTCTCGAAGTAACTCATTTACTTCCACTTTACAAAGATTCACGAGAGTAAGACATTCCTTATAAAAAGGTCATTTTGGATATTCACTCGTAATCATAGGATACGCGATTTCCGGATGAGCAACATGAATCCTACGCATGCTTCAGTATCACACCCGATCACTACCGCATGATCGCCCCGTGGCTAGGGGAAACCTCAATAGTGTCAAAGTATGACAATTCACACCGTGATGTCATGAAGACTCGGTCTAAGGATAATTACACAACCGCCACATAGTGCGACACTTAATAAAGTAAGTGGGTCAGTCTAACATACGCATTCTCTAATACACGTCCACGCACAATCCAATTGTCTCTACTTTTTGATAGACGAGATCTTACCCTACCTTCGATAAGATAGAAGACATCTAATACGTGCTAGTTTAATCATACTATTAATGTCCCGTTTAATAGTACATACGACTAGAGATATTTAAGTATCAAACCTTTTAAAGTGCGTAGAGATCTCATTAACCATAATCATTATCATGGTTTCTCTCTCACAGTTTGACAGTAGGGACGTTATCATATATACAATCACAAATTGGTTCATATAGATGAACATAATATATAATACAGAAAAGCCATTTATCATATGTATAAACATAAAGAAATAGTAGAAATGATCCGACCCGGTCGGATCCGGTCCAACCCGATTTGGTTTAAGACACTATTTCAACAATCTCCCACTTGGACTAAAACCAATCACTCGCACACACAAGACCAAGTTAAAACACAAGAATCTCATGCAATACTCGCCACCAACCCTAAGCGTGGCCCAACATTTTCAACACTATCATATAGCCATAATACGTAGCTACAACAAGCACTATCTGAATAGACATAAGCATAGCTGGTAGCATAAAGGTAGTTGCAAGGTTTTGGCCTCGTAGCCTTTTATTACTATCCATGTTAGTCTTTCATAAAGTCCTACCACACCTTTTAGAGACACTCCCTTCAGGTAAGTCAGACTAGGTTCATAACCCAGTTGTCACTCATGGATTCTACTTCAGACATTATGGCTCCTAGCCATATCTCTTAATCTTGCCTTTCAAGCATTCCTTCATAAGTCGCGAGATCTTCATTCTTCAAGATGAACATACTAGTGGCCCTTTCAGGTGTGTGGTTATTTGTAGACTCATAGAATACTTGTGTGCACTGAGCAGTGTCTTACACCTCATCACTATATGGCGTCTGCTCATGTTCCAATGGTTGAATATCTCTTTGTGGTTCTCAACTCAGCCACAGATCGGTCATAGAAAAGGCAAGGCTTACAGCGTAAGGACTTCACCCCACAGGCCACGCGAGCAGGTTCTCGCGATCATGGAGAGAAAATGATCGGCTCGCGCTCCACCAATGATGCGAACTTCTGAGAGGAGAGACCAAAGCAAGTTCTATACCTATCACAAAGATGTTGGGCATGATTTAGACAGTTGAAGAGATTTTCAGAGGGATATTGATGAAACAATCGCTGAAGGAAAGTTGGATGAGGTCGTAGATTGAACTTAGAGGCCGATCCGCGTGATCGCAGGGATTTTAAACGTAGATACAATCATGATCGGGGTCGGTAGGGAGAACCCTGAGAAGAAGACCGATCTCCGGATGGTGATCGGCAGATAGACAATCGCCCCATCAACCCATCAACACCATTGTGAGGGGGCCCAAGCAATGTGCTTGAGGAGGTACGCAACCCAAGTGACCGACATGCGAGCTCATCTAGAAGCTACGAAAGTCATAGACTATCTCGAGAAGTAACCTACGGTCCCTAGGACCCACTTCCGCTGGTCACCAACAATGAGGGTCTGATGATAGAGGCCGTGATGAACAAAAATCTGGTTACGAGAATTTGCACGGACATGTGAAGTAATATTAATGTCCTATATTATTCAGCTTTTCAATCTATGAAGGTCAAGGATTCAGAGCTGATTCCTGTCTCGACACCGCTGTTTGGATTTGCGGGTCCTCCGGTTCATCCCATAGGTATGGTCAGGCTCGCCACTACTTTTGGACACGAATCGTATGGTAGGACACTTTTATGGTCACTTATGTAGTAGTCAAAGCTTCATTAGCATACAACATCATCTTGGGAAGACCTGCGCTGATTGACCTCCGAGCCGTGATTTCCCCGGCTCACATTTGTCTGAAGTTCCCTACCATAGAAGGCTCGGTAGAAATCAACGGGGATCTAGAGGTGGTCAGGAGCTGCTATTCAGCCACAATCAAAAGCAAACATGTGGTCCTCACTTAAAGAGTTAGCAGGTTCTAGGCAACTACGACTTACTTTTCATTTTCGCGATTTCATTTTCAGCGCTTGAACAATTTTTCAATAAATGGTGCTCAGTGAGCACCCAATTCGCATTTTGTTCAATATGATCTTATTAAACTATCAATTTTATCCTACTATTGTGAATGGTCTTGTTTAAGCCTACAAGGCAACATTTTTTTTCGTAAAAACTAACGACAACTCTGAGCTCCGCCAAGCCGGACTCAGCCAAATCAAGCAATAAGTTAGCAAAGTGCCTAGCCCTGCTCTAGCCAAAACATAGCGAAATGTCAGACAAATACTGGCACAGTTCGCTAAAATATGAAATCTGAGCTCTGGCAAGACGGACTTAGCAAAATCAAGCGAGAGGCAGAAAAATGTCTGGCCTTGCTCGCCGAAATCCAATGCGAGAAGTCAACAAGTGCCTGGCCTTGCTCGCCAAACATAGCGAAACTTCAGACAAATACCGGCCCCGTTCGCTAAACTAAGAAATCTGAGATCCGCAAGCCGGACTTAGCAAAATCAAGCGAGAAGCCATAAAAATGTCTAGCCCTGCTCACCCGAATCCAATGCGAGAAGTCAACAAAGTTCCTAGCCCTGCTCGCCAAAACATAGCGAAACGTCAGACAAATACCGGCCCAGTTTGCTAAAATATGAAATCTGAGCCCCGCCAAGCCGGACTCAGCAAATCGATCAGGCGAGAATCCAGAAAAATCTAATGAACATTGGTGTCAATATATACCGAGCTGCCAAAAGTATATTTTACGCAACTTAGTCAATTTTACGCAACGACAAACCTCGTATTGAAATCGAATATAAACAACTTAGTCAATTTTACGCAACGATTCCAAAGCCCCTTTTCTCACACCCATTCGCAACGTACATTTATAAAAGTGGTGTGTGTAATCATGAACTAGGTGATCAAACTAATTCAAGCAATAATAACAAGCTTTAGAACACAAACTCATCGATAGATTAGCAATTAAGCGTTACCCATTCTCAATTTTATCAATTAGAGGTTTAGTTTCATCAACCTTCACATGATTTATCTATGTAGATGTTTAGCTACTCATAACACTAAGGAAACAAGAACACTAAGGAAACAAGAGCAACAAGAGAAATAAACTTCATTAAACAAAAATTCAAAGGAAAAACTGAGTTTAGTACCAAATACAAAGAAACTCCATGAAAAGGATGCTCCTTGGCTTCAACCACATGAAGAAACACCAAATAAATGATGAGTTACCCCTTGGAGAAGAAAACCCAAGCATAAAATCCACTTAATTTCTCAATTAAAACCAATCTTCTACTAAAAAAGTGTCTAAGAATAGAGAGAATATTTAATGTATCTCAACTATCTCTAAAGAAACTGCTTCCCCCTTCAATTAGATCTGAAAATAGGCTTTTATACCCACGAAAACCGTCCAAGCAAGCCCGGGCTTGGCAAAATGAGGTACATGTCTGAAAATGTGCTTAAAACTTTCAGGAGGAACATGATGATTCGGGCACAGGCTTGGAACTTTCAGGCGTGGGCGGTGTGCACAATGCAAGTTGTAATCAGCTTCATTTCGGGCCCAGGATTCAGCACTTCAAGCGTGGGCTTGAGTTGGGAAGTATGACGGCAATGAAATAAAGCATAGGCTTCACACACCCGAGCATGGGCTTGACCACTTCTCATCATAAAAATCCAATTTTCTTCATTCTTGCTTCGTTTCTTTACTTCACAATCACTTTTTTCATCCATAATCCATCTTTTGACACTCCTTCATGGCCTAAATCTTGAAATCACAAACATGCAAAACAAGAGCGTAATTCCATGGGTACGATGTACCCCGTGTGTGCTATAAATGTCCACATTTTACGATAAAAACGAGTTTATCTAATATGTTCGATGTGGAACCAAGAGTGATAAAATAAGTATGATTAAGCGTTTAGATGTTGAAATTACGGCCTGAAACGCTATAAAATGGAGTGAAATACGTGTGAAATGTATGTGAAGGTTGACTCTCATCATGCTGAGCATCCTTTCCGGATAAGAATTCGGTGTCCGGAAACGGGGCGTCACATTTTTCTCTAAAAGTCAGGTGTAAAATGTTCCATGTCCGAATAATTAATGATTCGGTATCCGGGACAATGGTGTTGTATTGGGAGTTATTAGTTTCACTAAATTCTTCTTGTCTTTCAATTATGAAAAAAAAATTACATATGTTACTTTTTTTTTTTTTTTTTTGCTTAAAGCCCCCGGTATCTGGAACCCACTGGTCCAACTAATCCGAAGCTCGGCTATGTCGTGCCTGTAGAGTCTGACTCTTACTCAGGAGGTAAGGCCTGACCAAAAGCTCTTCGCCTCAAAGAAGAATCGAACCGGCGACCTTCCTAGGCATTATCAAGTCATTTACCACTTGAAAGGCAAACGACTTGGTTAATTACATTTACTTTCACTAAAGAGGCCTTAACTTTCAATAAAATGCGATGAAGTTAATTATATTTAAACTTTTTGCACGATTTGGTTAATTACATGTAACTTTCAATAAAGTATTACACTTAACTTTCAATAAAATGGGATGAAGTATACAATATGTATTGATAAATTTCATTTTGCACTTTTATATTCTAAATTGAGGTATTGATATTAAATTGATAAGTCAATACTTTATCAACATAACCCCTTTTTTTTTTTTTTTTTTTTTTTGTTTTTTCATTTTTGTTTTCTGTTTTACACGGTAATTAGCTACGGACCTAAAGATAATAAAAACATGACTTAAAATGGAGACATTTGAGTTATAAAAAATGGATACATTCGTACAGAAAAGAAAAGAAAAAAAAAAACACTTTTACTAAAGAATAAAGAAAGGCAACTCCTGGCTCATCCACAAAATAAACGTACGGGGAGTAGGGCTCCTGCCTCCTTAAAAACTCACCCGAAAAAATGTGAGGATATGATCGATATGGTAAACACCTAAATTCTTAAAATACAAACTTAACGTCTAAAATAAGAATATATATTTACAAAACAAATAAAAAAATTTAAACAAGAAACACCATGCATGATCACCATCTCTAAATATATATATCAGCAATTGCCCTGCAAAGAAGGAGGGAGTCCACACTTTAGTTATATATGAAACAAAATAAATAGCAATAAATGGACATTAATTAAAGTTATTTATGGAAATAAAATAAATCTAACCCAATAATAATGCCCTAAAATGTCACTGCACGAAATTAATTGCTAGTCTCTTCTGTGCCGATGCCTTCGCCCTATATGTTCTCCTTCGTGCCAACCGAAGGACATTAAAAATTTTCGTCCATACCCTTCGACATGGACGGTGGTGTAGTCCTCCGGTGAATGATCCGGAAGGTTCTCCACGTGCCTTCGGAAGGCTATGGTCCTCTGCATGCCACCTTCTGGGAGTGAACCTGTATATATATGTGAGATGAGTAATTAATGTTAGCACAATGAAGCAATATTGATACAATTATATATAACAAAGCCTTGATTACCCCTCTACGTACCTTTGTAAGGGCAATCACAAATACAACGGTTTATATATATACACTTATAATAGACATTGATTGATTGTAGTCAAATTTTTGGGTTCGTTAAAGTTTGAATTTCACCTGTATATATATATATATATTGTTGAACCCTATTCTTTGAACATCAAAATTAAAGAAAAAATGTTGGCAAGAATTTAATGAATAGAGCCGTAACATAAGATTAGGCTCTCAATTAATATTGATTAAGCTCTTGGAGTAGTTGTAATGTCAAATACTATTATAATTAAGAATCTTTACTTAAAAGGGAATGTTCAGAATTTCAATTAGCATAAATTAATTTGTGCTGCTTGCCACCACCTGATCATCGAAGCTTTAATTTCTTTGACCATATAATTGCACCGCATATATATACAAATACAATAGAGGCGAGGCATGCATACATTTAAGTCTGATATTGTTGTAGCATGCATGGTGCATGTTCATTAATTAATTAATTATCTGACAAATTATTACTTTACTTTTCATTAATTATCTGACAAATTAATGCCATATCTGAACAAAAATAGTACCAGTATTATCAAGGCAGGCTATAGCTAGCTGATTACAAGTCAAGAAAAAAAAAACAAGAAAATTTAAGAAACAAAACATAAAACCTGCAACTCCGGCTGCAACAGGAGTATTGTGATTAGGCTCTCCAGGTTGCTGATGATCATAAGCCGCCGCCAGTTCCTCTTCTTCTTCTTCTTTTTCTTCTTCTTCCATTTCTCGATGACAGACAACTTTCACCAATTGCCGCCGGTGTGGTTCCACCCCTTGTTGCAGTTGCGGAGGCGCCAGTACTTCTTGGCGGCGAGGAGGTTGTGGAACTTTTCTTGCGAACTTGAAATCATGATTGGGCCGTAGAAGACTCCTGTCGCTGTCCATTTCTTTCTTGATCGATTTTCTATTTCTTTCTTGATGGATTTTCTGAGTGGATGGATCGAAGGAATAGGAGGATTAATTGATTTTCCGTTTTTTGTTTTTTGGTTTACTTATAAAGAACAGAGGAGCAGCCCGGGCGGTTAAACTTTTATTCTCGGGGCACCGCCTTAAACTTTTTCGTTTCATAACGGTAAGATTGTTATTATATATTTTATTAATTTAATTCATGAAATTATTAATTGTTTTTTCATTTCATTTACTTCGAGGGAGATTCAATGACGGTCATCCAAAAGCTCAACTCGGAGGTCTAAGATTTGTCTCAAGTGGAAATTAAAGCATCATGGAAAATTATTGGAGTCTGATAAAATGTTCTTCTTATTTTGAATTCTCATATGTTAAAAGATCGGGAAATTGTCCCGTTCACGTACCTTCTTGCCAAACAAGGCCTTAGTCTGGTTGGAACCAAGTATTGGGGTTTGCATGTCGAACTAGCCTCCAGAACGCGACGACGGGCTGCATTTTAAGTTTGGCGTCAATAGAGTGAAGTTCAGAATGAAAATGGGGTATCGATTTGGAAATTTGTATGAAGAATTGCCTGAAAAATCGATGTGTTTTGCTGAGAATTGTCAACTTTATCGGTGTCGCAAGAATGTCACACCAAAAAATAAAAAAAAAAATGAAACAGTGTTTCGACATTCGCACAACCCTGATGTTGTATAGCATATGGGTCTAGTGTACCTTATTTTGGCAAACTAACGGCAATCGACCCGAGAATAGTATTACCGCGACGTATTTTTTAATATCGTCAAGGACTTACAACGTGTGATCCAGGCATATCCATGGGGGGGAGTAATTAAGTGCTGGTGAATTTGATGTGGAATATGCGTAAGATAGTACACAAAAGTAATGTATACGTACTTAAACCTGATGGGAAACTGCATAAGTCAAAAGTAGGAGGTTGTTTATTCGCGTTACAGTTGTGGGCTTTCCATGTCATTCCACGACTTACTTCCGATGGGAATTATGCATCAGTGTTACAAGAACATGCTCTTCCAAGTATGTTTAGATGGCAAAACAAAAGTTACAGCAAACATCAAGCAAATACATTGAAGCAGCTTTTGGAAAGCCAAATACATATACAAGACTGAGCTCCAACATCAACAAAAGAGCAAAGAGAAATTATGATAGCTTTTCATTCTATTTATTGTCTTCTTTGGAAGTTGAAGAATTTGATAGCTAAAACAAAAGTTACAGAAAACATCAAGCAAAAAACAGCAACCATGACACCAGCAATTGGTAAAAACTCAGGAATATATCCAAAATGATCTTGAATCAATTGTTTGACTGGCACCGAATGAACACCGTCCGCGAGTTGAACCAATGTATCTACATCTCCATATTGGGATGTTATAAGTCCATACCAAGTCCAGGCTAAAGGATTTGCCCAGCAATACCATCTCCACCATATCGGAATCCTCTGCACACAATGAATTAGAACAAGTAAAACATGCAACATTAAGAATCTCTATTCATAATGCATTAGTGTCTCTTATCATATTCTCTATACTACAGACTCAAACACTACTTTTCTTCATTTTGAATCTCAATTCACAGTGAAATGCATCAAAATATCCATAGCTTGCAAAATTTTGAACAGAGATTCTGTATTCTGTGCACTACGAGTAACGCAGAAGTCAAAGAGTATGTATTCTACAAATCTTGATGCAGCTGGTTTTCGGTGAATCTGAAAGGTTTGTGTATCAATTTACGGATTTACATTGGTTTGGAGACACTAATGCAAGTGTTATTAGACTTAAAAGAGTGGGAAAGCTTTACTTTTTTGTTCAGATGTTCTTGGCAATTTCTGAATCACTTTTAGATTAGAGACTGACTTTCAGTCATAAACTGGTACACATGGATTGCAATAGTAAATTTCCAGTGATTTCTAGGAAGCAAACAATAAACAATATTGTGGACTTTTATCATAGTTTTGTGCTACATGGCACCATAAAAACATTGGAAAGCAGAAAACTGAAGTACGTGTCACATTACCTTGCGAAAAATGATGAATCCGCTGAAAAGATCCCACATGAGATAGAAAGGTGGACCAAGGATTGCAGCAATATTTTGGTTGGGTGTAACTGCAGTCATCATCATCCCAAAGAAAGTGAAGTATAAAAAGGTACAATACACGAAGTACATGTACCAGATTAACTTCCAAAGGTTGAGCTCAAAAGACGCCATGAAGTAGAAGATTGTGCTATATACAAGTGTCTGCACTAAAACATATGGGAATTCTATTGCAACCTGCAAGGCAAGAAAATCTGATCAATTACTACACAATTCTGAATCCGTAACAGTTAGAACATTAAGCTTCTAGGCCTGTTCAAAAAGATACATGCCTGCACGAATGCAAATGCTACAGCAGAATACATCCCTGCTGCTCTTTCTCTGTAGGCAACAGATCTCTCCATAGCAACCACAGGTTGCACCGACATAGCATTTCTGACCCCAATATATAAAACAGCAGAATACATGGATCCCATTGCATTAAAGAGTTCCTTCTGGATTTCCCTGTAAAAAAAATCAAAAACATAATACAAAAAAAAGGGATAATAGTTATAAAGGACAAAAGTGGAGAAGAAACTGTCAAAGAGGACAAGTGGAATGAAAAATGGTGAAAAAGGACAAAAGACACCTGAAAGAACGAAATTACCCTTATCACATTTAACTGACTCAATTCTACTATCAAACAAATCAATTAAAATAATCCACTATAACTTTTTAATACTAAACAAATCCACTAAAACAAAAGCAAAAACAAAAAACGTAAGAAGGGCATAATCGTCCAGTGGAATGACAATTTGTCCTTTTTGCCATTATATTCAATCCACTGGACTAAATGCCAATTATTCACAAGAGAATATCGTTGAAGATTGAGCTATTCCAGCATTTCAACTATGGTAAAAAGAAGAAGAAAAAAATGAAGTATGAAAGGTAACCACTTCATCACAGTAAATAATGATAGAAATTTCTTAAAAGTGATAGAATCAAGAAGGCTAACCTTCTAGAACCAAATTTCCAGCATATACCACCAAAAAACATCAGTGAGATGATAGCTGTGTAGAAGAAGCGAACCGCTGTGTACTGTGGGTTCCGCCAATAGGACACAAGCTGCTTATAAAGGCAGGCTAGAAACTGGCTAATAAAGGATTTTGAGTATTTTCTTGGGAAGCTTAGCTCCTTAGACGCATTTGTAGTTTGACTTAGACGATCTACCAACTCTTTATTTTGCCTGCAAATTACCAAAAAATTAAAAAGAAGAAAAAGCAAGCTGACAGATGTGTGCACACAGAAACAAGAAAGATGCATACTCGAATAAAGCTGATCTGTGATAAATTTCAACCATTCCAATCAAAGGTTAGAACTACTTACATAAGCGTAATAGAAAAGAATATACACAGATAAAGGTCCTGTTAATAAAGTTCCAATTCAGTAAAACTAAAAATAAAATAAAAAATCCACCTCAAAATACTGGATCAGTTTGCTTGAATTTCTTCCCAGTGGACCTGAATAAATGAGCTTGCCTCCTTGCTTCATGAGTAAGAGCTGGCAAATATACAAGTGTTGTGTAAGAAAACCAAAAAATATATGTATAAAAAAGGCCATTTTAAGATGGAAAGTGAATTATGTTCCTAAAAAGGAAACTCGATTCCACAATGAAAGATGACAACCTCATCAAAGGACTCAAAGATATCAATGTTGGGCTGATAAATTGTGCAGACAATAGTCCGTCCAGTATCAACAATGTTCCTCAAAGTCCTCATAACGATAGCTGTGGCCCTAGCATCCAGCCCTGAAGTAGGTTCATCCATGAAGACAATAGAAGGATTGGAGACAAATTCAACAGCAATTGTGAGCCTTTTCCTTTGCTCTGTTGACAGCCCGTTGATCCCAGGTTGACCCACCAATGCTCCTCGTAAGGGAATTAGCTCGACAAGTTCCATAACCTCATCTACAAACTCCTGCAAAGTTTTTTCAAGCATTCAAAGGGGTGAGTGAGTTCAAAATCAAGTGATCATGAAGCAAAGTCAAATGAGCACAAAGTTAAGTAGGCAGTCACCCTTTGTTTTTTTTATGGCGATCTTTGAAGACAAACGAAGCCAAGCAGAAAAAACAAGGGATTCTTTGACACTCAGACATGGGCAATGAATATCATTCTGTTCACAGTAGCCAGAAACCCTAGCAAATGTTTCTTGTGTTTTAGGGAAACCGGATACATTGATGCTACCTTCAATGTATCCACTAGTTTTCCTTCCAGCTAAAACATCCATGAGAATAGTTTTACCAGAGCCACTTATACCAACTAGTGCAGTGAGAATCCCCGGCCTGAAAGCACAGGTTACATTGTCCAACAGTTGCAATCTATCTCCTACCATACCTTTCTTCTTCAGTGTCTGCACATAAATACGGGTCAAAAGAACTTTTGAAATAGCGAACAAATCAGCTCTTTGTATGAAGACATGTAATGCAAGGGATACCATCGGAACATTGACCTTGCTGAACGACAATGTTAGGGGCATAATTGGTAGAACAATGCCTCATTTTCTTAGCATGTGAGCTGGCCCTGATATAAGTGAAACTAAGATGTTTTTTTAAGGAATTAAAAATCCAAAATGTCAGTAAAGTGACTTAAACTCTACATCTGATGGAACCAATCTGAAGACTCAGCTGTGTGATGGACAGCTGAGTAGTGTATTCAATTCTGTGCATCAGTAAGGTGGAGTCTACTGAAGCTTCTGTCAGCAGAGTGAAGTCTGCTGAGTACTGGAATACAACAGGGTCCCACGTCTGTTATTTCTGTTATGTGACAGCTACACATTGTCATTAAAAGGAGGACACGTGTAGGGGTATTTCTAGCATATCAGACAAAGATTCCTGACGGCTAGGGTTTAGGGACTTGTGCCTATAAATACAGTTGTTGTTGCATTGTCTGTGTGCGTGAAATCTGTAACTCAGTGCATAATAGTAAAGATCTCTTTTCTGCCCGTGGTTTTTTTATCTCTCTCATTTGAGAGGGGTTTTCCACTATAAATCCGTGTTCTTCTTGTTTTCTGATTATCTCCTTTGATTATTTACGTTTGATTGCATCTGTTTCTATCTCTTGCATTTGTAGTTATCTCCATCCGTCATAACAAGTGGTATCAGAGAGACAGGTTCTGGAGAAAACAATCTGTACGATCAGCTTCATCTTCACCAAGACCTTCAGCAAGGTGCTAGGATCTGTGATAAAGTTGTGATCTTTAGCAAGAAAAGATGTCGGCGATGTAAACGTGAAAATCGATACATTTACAGGAAGGAACAGTTTTGGTCTGTGGTAAATCAAGATGCGTGCACTGTTGAAACAACAGGGTTTGTGGAGTCCTTTGTCTGACAAACCAAATACAAGTGCAGCAGATTTTGCCAGTCTGGAAGCGAAAGCACATTCAACCATCATGCTGTGCTTATCTGATGACGTTATCACTGAGGTTGCTGAGGAAGACACCGCAGCCAAGTTGTGGAAGAAGCTTGAAAGCCTGTATATGGCCAAGTCACTGACCAACAAGTTGTTGTTGAAACAGAGGTTGTTCAGTTTAAAGATGCATGAAGGGAGTCCACTGAGGGAACATCTTGATCAGCTGAACACAATATTACTTGATTTACGGAATATTGATGTTAAAATTGAAGATGAAGATACAGCCCTAATCCTGTTGGTGTCATTACCGGCATCATATGAAAACTTTGTGCAGTCTTTCATAGTTGGGAAGGATACAGTAGCTTTAGAGGATGTAAGGTCTGCCTTACATGCCAGACAGCTTAGACACAAGGCTGCTGGGACAGACAATCAGGCTGCTGGGCTAGTTGCTAGCAGCAATAGTGGAAAAGGTTATGGACAGAAGAAGAAAAAGAAGTCAGGGTCCAAAGGTCCTAAGTCTACTGATGTCTGTAATTATTGTAAAGAGCAGGGACATTGGAAATCCAATTGTCCAAGGAAGAAGAAACAGCAGGAAGGCAATTCTGGCACAGTAGCCTTAACTACTGAGCAATCTGATAAGGATCTGTTTCTAGTTGCAGGGGATTCTACACACCATAATGATGTGAGGATACTTGATTCTGGAGCATCCTACCATATTTGTCCAAACAGGGAGTGGTTTTCTACTTATGAGCAGATAGATGGTGGTCAAATCTATATGGCCAACTGCAAGGTTTGCAAAGTTGTGGGAATTGGCTCAGTAAAGTTAAGGACAAAGGATGGTAAATTCTGTACACTAAAATATGTAAGACATGTTCCACAGATGACCAAGAATTTGGTATCTCTCAGTCTATTGGGGTTCAATTTCAAGGGTGAAGGTGGACAGCTGAATGTCTTCAAAAATTCAGTTGTAGTCCTCAAAGGCATCAAGAGGAGAACCTTGTATATATTATAAGGATCTCGTATCCGGCACCGCTTCTTCTTCTTCGTTGCATCCTCGGCGAGTTCACCGATCTCGAGCGAGACTCAAGCGTGGCACATGAGACTTGGTCACATAGGTGAAAGGGGTATGCAGATTCTTTCTTCAGCAGGTTTTCTTGGGGGATATAAGGTTAAGAATCTAGACTTTTATGAATATTGTGTGTTTGGGAAATTACATAGAAGTAAGTTCTCAGCAGGGTTGCACAACACAAATGCATCACTTGATTATATCCATTCAGACTGCTGGGGTCCATCAAAATTTGAGTCATTGGGTGGTCACAGATATTTTGTGTCATTCATAGATGACTATTCAAGGATGACTTGGGTGGTGATGATGAAGAACAAAAGTGATGCATTCAGTAACTTCAAGCAGTGGAAGGCCCTAGTGGAGAATCAGTTGGTCAAGAAAATCAAGAAGCTTTGTACAGATAATGGTCTGAAATTCTGCTGGACGGATTTTGATTCATTTTGTGCAGCTGAGGGTATTGTCAGACATCATACTGTAAGGAATACACCTCAGCAGAATGGTGCAGCTGAAAGGATGAATCAAACTCTACTGGAGAGGGCAAGATATATGCTTTCTCAAGCTGGTCTATCAAGGAGATTTTGGGTAGAGGCTGTAAAAACAGCTTGCTACTTAATCAACACGAGTCCTCACACAGGAATCAATCTCAAGACACCATTTGAGATGTGGTCAGGCAAGCCTGCTGACTACTCAGTTCTAAGGGTTTTTGGAAGTACAGCTTACTATCATGTTAGTGAAGGGAAGTTGGAGCCAAGAGCCAAGAATGGAGTGTTTGTGGGTGAAGGATGCAGGTTCTTAGATCTAAACGAGGTAGATCTACGCACAGCGGATGGATCACGATTTATATATTACAATACATAATTAAAGAATTTAACAACTACAAGGGGGTTAAGATCATGTTACCAATAGTAGGAAGAGCAGCCAAGATCTTCCGATGTGTTCTCCAAACGGCGGTTGGTGGACACCCTTCTTGATACACGAGCCTCCTTGATATGCAACACCAAGAAAAACTTAGAGTTTTTCTTCTTCTAAAACCCTAGGCAAGAAAACTAATTTTTCCTCTCTTTTTACAAGTGTGGTCGAAATTTGCCAATGTATTAAGGCTTGGGAGAACTCTCTTTATATAGGAGAGTAAACCTTTTCCTCCAAGGATTAAATAATTAAGAGATAATTATTACATTAATCCTTTATTCCAAATAAAAGATAAAATGATTATCCCAAACAAATTAGGATAAATCATGTTATAATCTAATATTCCATGAATTATCATTTAACAAATAAATGATAAATCACATGTCAAATAATTATCCAAGAAAACTAATTTCTCTCTAATTAATTGACATCACAATTGGCGCCACATATAAGGGTTTCTAAGCCCACATAAAATGTCTTTCATGTGTATTATATTATTTAGCTCAACTAAATAATATCCATGCATATCAATTAATTAGCCCAGCCAATTAATTATCACTGAGGCCCAAATAACAAGATTATTAGTCCGAATTACAGAAGCCACATCGGGGACCATGGACCTATAACCAGTAGCTCCAATAATTAATTATTCATCGAACTGAATAAGTACATTAATTATTAATTCCGGGATTACGCGACCATAAACCTAAAACTGAACTCTACCGATCATAGATGTATACTTATACTCAACCCATAAAGTAAATAAGCGTCCATTGATATAATCACTACATACGGATTAACCCTCCATAGACTGTCCATTCTGAGTGGGAAGTCTCCGTGAACCCGACTCAGAATATCTTATCCTTATTTACCATTAACCCCTAGTGATCAATTAGTTCACATATCTGACTAGTAGCTAATTAGTCTAACATGAACCGGGCCCATTGATCATTTTCTTAGGGCTAACAAATAAGGGGACTGTCTCTCTACTTCCCCGAGGAAGGAATGGATTCCATGTCCGTGAAAATCGAACTACTCACTCATCCGGAGATAGTGCCAATGAGAAGTGGCTTGGAACACATATTTAAGTGAACCGTAACTAACACATCAAACACTACCCCGGGACAAGCAAAGACCCCGTGATCACCTCGGGATTAAGGTTGATCCATATATGATCATCTAATGATTTAATAAGATTCCTCGATTACGGAATTATATCGAGAAATTCATATTAAATCGGTCCGATCCTATATGAATGCCATCATATATAAATGCCCCACGTAGGTACCTCTACCGACAGTCCGGATAAGACTATCACACCCTAAGGTGTTCTGGGCGCATTATTGGTGTTTTAATCAAGAGACCCTAAACTCTGATTAAGTTCACCACGGACTAACTGTTTAAGCATATCACTACTAACTCAATCCTCACGTGTAATCCATACACTGAGTTAAGTGGTTACATACAGATATACTTAGGGTTTGCAGCAGTGTATACTATATAAGCACGAAGCAAATAAGATGAATAATAAAATCTGTCATTTATTAATTTAAAACAATTACAAAATTGTCTTTCGGGCACTACATTTAACAGTGGGGTATGGTGATGGAGTGAAGGGATATAGAATTTGGTCATCAGCAGAGTCCAGAGTAATCCTCAGCAGGGATGTTGTGTTTGATGAAAATTCTATGTTAAACTCATCAGTGGGGAGGTCTACTGAGTCTGAAACCAGTGCTGAATCGATAGTGTTGAGAAACAGGTGGAGCTTCAGGTGGAGTCTACTGATATGCAACAATCTGTGGATCCAAATCAACATTATACTGATCTGGTTAACGAACCAGAATATGATCCAAGCCAGCCTACTGAGACCTCAGTAGGGCGTCATACAAACATTGATCAGCAGAGTCTAGCTGCCAGCAGGCCTAGAAGATCTAATGTTGGGATACCTCCAAGGAGATATGTATATGATGATTTGGCTGGATATGCACTCCAAGTTGCAGAAGATGTAGAGGTTGCTGAACCTACTACTTACAGGGAAGCAGTGACATGTACAGAAGCATCTCAATGGCATGCTGCCTTGGGAGATTAAATGGAGTCGTTGTTGAAGAATCGGACTTGGGAATTGGTCAAACAACCTACTGACAAGGGAGTTGTGACTTGTAAATGGATTTTCAAGAAAAAAGGAAGGAATAACTAAGGCAGAAGGGGTCATGTATAAGGCACGTTTGGTTGCAAGAGGATTCAGTCAAAAGGAAGGGGTTGACTTTGATGAAATATTTTCACCAGTGGTCAGACACACTTCAATCTGGGTGTTACTAGAAATGATGGCTCAACAGGATCTGGAACTTGAGCAATTAGATGTGAAAACTGTTTTTCTACATGGTGAGGTGGATAAGGAGATATACATGACACAACCTTAGGGCTTTCAAGTTCCTGGCAAGGAAAATTATGTTTGCAAGTTGAAGAAATCTTTGTATGGTTTGAAGCAAGCTCCAAGGCAGTGGTATAAAAGGTTTGACAGTTTTATGCTTCAGCAGGGTTACAACAGAAGTCCTTATGACTGTTGTGTATACCACAGTCTGCTGAAAGATGGATCCATAGCTATCTTGTCTTGTATGTGGATGACATGTTGATTGCTGCTGCAAGGAAGTCTGATATTCAAAATCTGAAGAACCTTCTCAGTGCTGAATTTGAAATGACGGATTTGGGTGCAGCCAAGAAAATCTTAGGGATAGAGATCTGGAGAGATAGAAGTCAAAAAAAACTATTTTTGTCTCAGCAGGGTTATGTGCAGAAGATATTGGCCAAGTTTGGGATGTTTGCTGCAAAATCAATAGATACTCCTATGGCATCAAATGTTCATTTGTCTGTTTATGCTTCACAGTCAGCTGAAGAGAAGGAGTATATGTCAATAGTTCCCTATGCTAGTGCAGTTGGCAGTCTGATGTATGCCGTGGTATGCACTAGGCCTGATCTCGCTCAGGCAGTCAGTGTTGTCAGCCGGTTTATGGCTCAACCTGGAAAGGAACACTGGAAAGCAGTTAAAAGGATATTCAGGTACTTGAGAGGTACATATGATATTGGTCTCATTTATGGAGGTGATGCTGGTCTGGTCACAGGCTACTGTGATGCTGATTATGCAGGTGATGTTGACAGTAGAAAATCAATGACTGGTTATGTGTTTACATTGGGAAATGCAGTGGTCAGCTAGAAAGCTACTCTTCAGGCTACAGTTGTCTTATCAACTACTGAAGCAGAATACATGGCTCTTACTGAAGCAGCTAAAGAGGGTACCTGGTTGAAGGGGCTAGTCAGTGATTTAGGGTTGCATCAGGATCATGCCGAGATATATTGTGACAGTCTAAGTGCAATATGTTTAGCCAAGGATCAGGTTCATCATGAGAGAACCAAGCATATTGATGTCATGTATCATTTTCTGAGAAATGAGAAGAGGGTTGTAGTGAAGAAGATCAGCACCAAGGATAATCCTGCTGACATGTTCACTAAACCAGTTCAATAGAGTAAGTTTCAGCTTTGCCTGGACTTACTGAATATTCAAAGCTTGTAATCTGTTTATGGAAACTCTACTGAGGGCAGATCGGTGGAGTGGATGCTGTGGAGATAGTCTGGTACAAGTACATCTGGCATTGACGAATGCATCTGGTACAAGTACATCTGGTTTTGCAATCTGTTTGACTCTGGTAAGAGTTGAAGTCAAGGTGGAGATTTGTCAGTAAAGTGACTTAAACTCTACATCTGATGGAACCAATCTGAAGACTCAGCTGTGTGATGGACAGCTGAGTAGTGTATTCAATTCTGTGCATCGGTAGGGTGGAGTCTACTGAAGCTTCTGTCAGCAGAGTGAAGTCTGCTGAGTACTGGAATACAGCAGGGTCCCACGTCTGTTATTTATGTTATGTGACAGCTACACAGTGTCATTAAAAGGAGGACACGTGTAGGGGTATTTATGAAATATCAGACAAAGATTCCTGACGGCTAGGGTTTAGGGATTTGTGCCTATAAATACAGTTGTTGTTGCATTGTCTGTGTGCGTGAAATCTGTAACTCAGTGCATAATAATAAAGATCTCTTTTCTGCCCGTGGTTTTTTTTATCTCTCTCATTTGAGAGGGTTTTCCACGTTAAATCTGTGTTCTTCTTGTTTTCTGATTATCTCCTTTGATTATTTACGTTTGATTGCATCTTTTTCTATCTTTTGCATCTGTAGTTATCTCCATCCGTCATAACACATAAGATGAATCATGCTTTAGACAAACCTTCATACACTACTACAATTACACTCTTTTGGGACGACAAAATGTCGTCCCGAATAATCAAAAGTCGTCCCGTTTTTACCTTTAGGGACGACATGTCGTCCCTAATGTGTCGTCTCTAAAGGTTCGTCTCAAAAAATAGGAGGATTTGTTTTTGGGACGACATGTCGCCCCTAAAGGTCCATCGCTGACGTGGCAATTTTTTTATTCAACGCTGACGTGGCGTGCATTTTTTGGGACGACATGTCGTCCCTAATGTAAAATTCCGAAATTAATTTATATTATTTCACAAAAACAAATTAAATAATTTATTTTTTATTAGGGACGACATTGTCGTCCCTAAAAACGTTACAATAAATTTAATTTAATTTCCGAAAATGAACTATTAAAAAAAATAATTAAATTAGGGACGACAAATGTCGTCCCTAATGATCAGCTATAATTTTCTGGGAAATTAGGTACGACAAATGTCGTCCCTTTTTTTTTTTTTTTTTTTTTTTTTGTAGGCAGCATTTGTTTTTGCATGCCCTCGCATGCCGAAAAATCGAAACGCAACATTAACATGAATCAAAAATCATCCAAATGAACCAAAAATCATCCAAATGAACCAAAACTACTAGCTAGGGGATGAATAAACATAATAATAATATGAAAATCGTAAATTCCATCGTAACATACGGTTAACCAACAAAATATTTAAAACAAAGTTATAATTTATGTTTGTGATCCATCGTGTGTACCATCGCCCTGATCCTCATCACCATCCTCATCACCATCATCATCATCATCTATGCCAAACTTTGTATTATTTGTTTTGTTGTAGTGGGCGAAGAAGAAGTCTAGCATAGTCTTTTGTTTCATTTTGGCTTTTTTCAACTTTGCCAACTCCTTCTTCAGTCCATCTACTTCAGCATCACGGTATGATGAAGTGGCACAGCTGGATGAGGATGGTATGGACGATCCTGATGCTCGTGAAATGGCCATCCGAGGCCCGCGTCCAATATAGTAGTCACGCCTGTCTCCCAACGCACTACTAAAAATCAAATCTTCTTCTTCTTGAGTCAGCTTTCTTCGGGGTCCTGGAGCAATGATGGAGTGATAATACTCCAACATTCTCTACATTTATACCACAAATAATAAAAGTATGTCAAAAGCTATATGTATATATATATATATATATATATATATATATATATATATATATATATATATATATAGAAAAAAATATCACTTATATGTATAGCTTGTGTATGTATGTATATATATATAGAAAAATATATCGATCACTTACATGGTCATCTTCGGCTTGAGCATCAACCCATCAACCTTATTGGAATTTCAGATTAGATTCTGTAAAGCTTTCAGTCTCTCGTTGATTTTACTCCGCCGCCTCTGTCAAGGATATTAGTGATTTAGTATTAGTGTTGCAAGGTGGCTTTTCATGCACTGAGATTTGTCCCAAACATCTTAGATATCGGTAACAAGTTAACCATGAGGCTGATTGATATACACATATTAGAACTTTTAACATACCTTTTGATCTTCTTGAGCAACTCTTGTAAGCTCTCTGTGATATAAAAGAAGAATAACATGAAATAAGCATATCATTAGATTAGTGAAAAAAGAACTAACTTGACCAGTATCCAAATGGTGGAAAAATATATATATATATATATATATATATATATATATATATATATATATATATATATAAGCATTGATCGAGTAAAGAAAATTTAGCTACCTAAGGAAAGTCTTGATTGTTGGATTTCTCATTTCAAACTTGAGGAACTCAATATGTCCGCTTCCATCTTAACCACATCATCCTTTGTGTATGTGTTGTCTGTAATGTAACAAGAATCTTCGATGTTCGGGGTAGTAATCTCCTCATACTTTCTGCACAATGCCACAAGCTCAAACTCCATAAGTAAACCTTCATAATTGTCATCTATTACACAAAAGGTTTTGTCGAAGGGTACAAACAACTCATAAATTGGTCATAATGTTTTGTCATTTTCTCGAACAACCTACGATTATTGACCGCATCACAAATGTTCTCTTTTTTTCTTTTTCTGGTACACCAGTATAGCAGGGAATAGTTAACAATAAAAGCCTATTTTTTCTAGACATAGTACACTGAATCAAAACATAAAAGCCAATAGTGCATAAAAAAATAAAATGTAACCAGGGAGCAAGAAAAGGAAGGCAGGCAAAAGAATAACAATGTTAAAATAGTACCTCAGAAGTGGCCATTTGGAACCTTAAGTGACTGACAGTAGGTCTGTTAAATAATCACCATCATGAATCATTAACAAGGGGGAAAAAAAGAAAGAAAAAAAAGGACAAACAGAAATAGACATGTAAACCATAAACAGAGCTAAGACCACAGCTAAAGAACACAAATGAGGGAGTACCACAACACATAGCTGTTAGAATAATCTGTACACCTAAATGGAAAAATAATCACCCATAAATATTAGAGCAAACACATCCCCAATCTCGCAGCGAAATTGTTTTTAGTAGTAAATTATTCAGGATTCATCCCTGCTACTGAAAACTAAATAATCAAATTTAATCAAAATTCAGTGGCCCAGCTATTAGTATTCGTGAATACAGGAACTATAGGCAAAAACCACACTCTAGAAGAACAACAAGAAATGGCATGTGTAATAATTCAAGTGCCAAGAAGCACTGCAATCAACAACCACTACTCAAGTAACTCAACTAGCTCATACCAGAATGCAAAAATAAACAATAGGTATACAATACTTGAACTTTTAGCACAATATAAATGGAGTAACTTTTCGACTCAAAATCAAATCAAACTTAAAACGTTATTTGACGCTTTTACATCCTACTATATCCTTGATCAATACAATGTTTGATATTACGATATTTGAGTCATGTCCATGTTGATTTCAATCCAACGGTTTGACAAATAATCAAATCAAACTTAGAATATTAAACATTTTGATTCCAAATCATATCGAATCGAGTTGTTCAAATAAATATCAAATCAAACTTAGAATTTTAATGGGTCGTCTTTGATGCATTTACATCCTTAATCAAACCAACATTTTCATCTTTTTTCTGGAACCATAATTATCTTAGCAGGAGAAACAAGGCATGGCAATACAAATCCACAGATGATATAACATCAAACATGATGAAACAACAACAACGAACGAGGAGGGAAGCTCCACAAACAAAATGAAAGATTCAATGAGTATAGAAGATAAAGCAAGAGAAAGCATTCGTAAACAGCAATATTCAGGGGATCAACAACTCTATTGTCTTCGATGTGGCAGAAAGAGTCACCATTCAGAAGAAAAAACGGATGAAATGGTTTACCTGAAAATGTTGATTGCCGGATGAGGAAGAGGAGGAGAAGGCCGGCCGAACTGCTGCTGCTGCCTTCGATTGATGGGAGGAACGGCGGAGGAAGGTAGCGGCGAAGAAGCGTCGAAGTCGGCGGAGAGGACGTCCTCCAGAAAGCTGAAGTCGGAGGATGAAATGGAGGAGGAGGAGGGAGGCTGTCCAATTTATTTAGGTTTAATGTGTAATGGGACGACGGAGGCTCTTTTGGGACGACAAATGTCGTCCCATTAAACCATAGCATAATAAAAAAACCATTTTAAATTATGTCAAAACATTAATTTGAATAAAAATTATGTTTTTTTTGTTTAAACAAAAATTATGTTAAAACATTAATATAAAAAAACTATTATAGTCAATAACGAACCTCCACGGGTTTGAAATCTACCACTCAATAACTAGCCTCGGGTTTGAAATGTTGAACTAAATAACAAACCACGGGTTTGAAATCATCAACCACTAACGGACCCTAGGTTTGAAATCACTACTCAATAATGAACCTCGAGTTTGAATCACTACTAAATAATGAACATTGGGTTTGAAATCTACTACTCAATAACGAACCTCGTGTTTGAAATCTTGAACGAACTAACGAAGCTCGGGTTTGAAGTCATTAATCGACTAATTAACGAGGCCAAGATGAAATCAATACTCAATAATGAACCTCGAGTTTGAATCACTACTCAATAATGAACCTCGGGTTTGAAATCTACTAGTCAATAACGAACCTCGGGTTTGAAATCTTGAAATAAGCGACGAACCTCGAGTTTGAAGTCATCAATCGACCAATTAATGAGCCCAGGTTGAAATTACTACTCAATAATGAACCTCGAGTTTGAATCACTACTCAATTGTTGATTTCAAACTCAAGATTGATTGATCAGTATTGAATTAACGAGTAGTGCTTTTCAAACCTTAGGCTCGTTAATTTTAAGTCAAATGTTGATTTCAAACTCGAGATTGATTAATGAGTAATGATTTTCAAACCCAAAGCTTGTTACTTTTAAGACAAATGTTGATTTCAACATCGAGATTGATTAACGATTAGTGATTTTCAAATCTGTGGCTCGTTACTTATAAGTCCATTGTTCATTTCAACCTCGAGTTTGATTAACGAGTACTGGTCTTCAATCCCAAGGATCGTTACTTATATGTCAAATGTTGATTTCAAACTCGAGATTGATTAATGATTACTGATTTTCAAAACCCTTAGGCTCGATACTTATAAGTCAAATGTTGATTTCAAACTCGAGATTGATTAATCAATATTGATTTTCAAACCCTTATGCTCGATAATAATAAGTCAAATGTTGATTTCAAACTCGATATTGATTAATAAGTAGTAAATTCAAACTCAATGCTCGTTACGTATAAGTCAAATGTTGATTTCAAACTCGATATTGATTAATAAGTTGTAAATTCAAACTCAATGCTCGTTACTTATAAGTCCATTGTTCATTTCAACCTCGAGATTGATTAACGAGTGCGGTCTTCAATCCCGAGGATCGTTACTTATATGTCAAATGTTGATTTCAAACTCGAGATTGATTAATGATTACTGATTTTCAAAACCTTTAGGCTCGTTACTTATAAGTCAAACTCAAGACTCGTTACTTATAAGTCAAATGTTGATTTCAAACTCAAGATTCATTAACGAGTAGTGATTTTCAAACCCGATGCTCGTTACTTTTAAGTCAAATGTTGAATTCAACATCGAGATTGATTAATAAGTAGTAAATTAAAACTCAATCTCGTTACTTATAAGTTAAATGTTGATTTCAAACTCGATATTGATTAACGAGTAGTGAATTTAAAATATTAAATATAATTTTTAGATACAAAAATATAATTATTAAATATTAAATATAATTTTTAGGTTAAAAATTTGAATTTTAAATATTAAATATAATTTTTAATGAAAAAAAATCATTTTTAATAAAAAAATCATTTTTAATAAAAAAATCATTTTTAATAAAAATTTCATTTTTAGGGACGACATATGTCGTCCCTATTAAATAAATAAAAATTCAAATTACTTCATGAAATTTTGGGTGGGAAAAAATTAAAAACAGGGACGACTTTGTCGTCCCTAAAGAGTTTCCCGGGTAAAATTTGCCACTCTGGAATCCACGTGGAAGGGCGGGAAATTTAATGATTATTAGGGACGACATTGTCGTCCCAAAAAATAATGAAACGTCCCGAAAGATTTAAATTTCTCATATTTAATTAATCGAACGTTGACCGATCTTTAGTTTAGGGACGACATGTCGTCCCTAATAATCTTTATTTTGGGACGACAAATGTCGTCCCTAAAGGTACGGTCTCTAAAAATCTAATTTGTTGTAGTGATATGAGCGAAAATCTATCGAAAATGCACCAAGTAAAATGTCAGAGCAAATCTCCTGTTTCCCTTTACTTCCCTCAGGAAGTTGTTCCTTAGAAACCACGTAGGTTGTGTGCTCCCAAGAGCTGTATCAAATTGGGGGATGAAATTAGCAAATTATTAGATAAAACATCAGTAAAATTCCAGCGCATCTATTCTAAATTCGATCGCTACGCTACATGCATGGTCACTTCAGGTGCAAATTGTGGGAATCAAACTTGCAAGTAAAGAAGCAGACAGGTGAGTATAACTCTCCTAGGCCAAACAAATGCTAAAGTTCTAGTTTTTATTCAATGTGTCAATTAGTCAACGTCAATTATAGTACATACAATCACAGCAGTAAAGTACATACAAAACTTGTCCAAATGGATTGGTGTAATATACTGAATTGTATGTACCATTCACTTTTTCTTCTTCCACGAAGACATATTACCATCACACAGTTAATATAGGAAAAACATATGAGACATTATATGGGAAGCAACTTACGGTTAAAATAAGCTAGAGATAAAGCCAAAAGTATGTTGTATAATATCGTATATCCAAGCAAAGCACCAACCCCAATCCAATACCAATATTTCTCTGCAAGAAAACTTCGAACCTTCAATAATGTCTCTCCCAGTGATGCACCATGCATATCCAGCATCCTACATAGAAACAGTGAAATCTTTGTTAGACAAATGAAGGAAAAAGTGATCATTTCATTCACTAATTAATCAACCCGTAAAACACCAATGGAAGCACAAAAGTGAATTGGAAACAGTACTCGCCTATACCATTTTTTGTGTGCCACCCAAATAGAGGCCAACTTTTAGAAAGAAAAAAAATAATCCCAAGGCAGTAAATAATTGCTTGCACCAAGCAGAAGTATCATCTTGACAGTCTTGGTGGTGCTAAGTGATGGCCAAAATAGTAACGACCAACCTTAACCGGCAGAGTATCGGGTCGGAAGTACTATAGAGGTGAGCAATGTCGTATCCCACGAGGAATTTATCGAGTATCAAAGCCGTTTTCGAATTTAGTTTAGGTCAACCAAGATATTTCAAGTTTAATTATACTAAAACAAAATATAAACTAAAGTAATTAAGGAGAGAAAGAGTCATAGCCAAACCATGATCCAATTGATTACTTTCACCCCTCCAAATCGATTAGCTCGGGAATGGGATTAACCAACCTACCAACCTCTACTTATATCGACTCATTCATGGGTGCAAACTCCTAAGCTAGTGTACGACGCCATACAACAATCGAACACCCTTTGCCCGGTTCAACAGTCCGCCTTTAAGAATTTAATTGACCGAAACAAGATTAACGCGCTAGAGTTGCCCGATTTCACAACCGATTAAACCTCACTCCCTAATCAATCTAAACAACTCAGTTGATTATAAAGAATGATCTTAAAACCCCTTTTCCCACACCCCTTCGCAACATACATTTATAAAAGTGGTGTGTTTGTTCATGAACTAGGTGTACAGTCTAATTCAAGCATTGATAACAAGTTTTAAGACATGAATTCGTCAATATAACAACAATTAAACACTAACCTTTCCCAATTTCATCAATTTGAGGGTGATTTCTTCAATTTTCACATAATTTGGCTATGAAAAGTTTAGCTACTCATAATAAAACTAAAAACAACAATCAAAGACAAAATTAAAGCCATAAAAGAAAGAGAAACTGAAATTGATTACCAAAATCGTAGAGAATCGGAGTTTACATCAAGTTTTTTCAACACCCATGCCAATTGGTGAAGAAGAAGACCCAAAATCAGAAAATCCAAGATTAGAGAAGAAACTTGAGCTAAAATCTAAGCTAGATTGTATGTAATAACTAATGTAGAAGTGAATCTAAGAGTGAATTTCGATCTAAGGGTGAGAAGGGCGTGGGGAGAGAATTCTAGGTAAAAATGGAGTATCAAAAAGTATCAAGAGCCATCCCCAAAATCTGTGCAATTTTCTATTTATATGTGCCCAAAAATTATACTTAAAGCTGTTCAATGCGTACACATTGCTGCCTGAAAGCGCACGCATTACTCTGTGGCTGTCTAGGAAATTCTGATCCTGCTGAGGTGGATGCGTACGCATAGCCCAACAATGCGTACGCATTGAACGTTTTGCCCCAATTCCTTAGCTGCTGTTTCTTCTGGAATGCGTACGCATAGAATATAATGCGTACGCATTGTTTCTGTTTTTCCAATCCTGAGCATCCTGTATCATGGATGCGTACGCATAGCTTGGAATGCGTACGCATTGAGTGCTTTTCTCCAAAACTTTGCATTATGTACCAAAGATGCGTACGCTGTCTCGGATTTTATCAACGGAAAAACAACAAGTAATAAATTATAAATCCGGTATACCCCAAGTGCAGGGATCGTAGTATAGCAACTAATACCGGGTCGATCTCACAGGGAATCGGGGTTGTTTATTCTAGTTTTTATTTAATTAACCTAAATATGTCACGACTACTACTACTAAAAAGATAAGAAAACAGTTAAGAACTATAACATAAAACGAAACTAACAATGAAAATAACGAAAGTAAACTGGACAGAAGATCGAAACCTAAAGCCAGGAAGATAGGGTTGCGAATAAGATAACTAAACTACTTTTTTTCTAAACCTAATATGCAATAAAAACTGTAACTTCACTAAGCAAAACGATCACAAGTGATTAATCAATAATTTAACGAACGAACAAGCTATTGATCCACCAATCCTACAACAATCAATTTCTATCTAGATTATCTCGCGGTTTTTAACAAAGTTGTGATTCACCTAACAAAAGTATGAACTCCTAATCTCTTAGAAAAGTTCGTCTATCAATCTTTCATCTTTCGATCCAAAGACTAACGCTTTCAAATCAAAGGTGCGAAATTTATCAATTTCTAACCTAGAAATCTAACCTAACAACTCTCGTTAATTAGATTAAAGATCTAATCTTTACTATGGCGATCTAGGGTTTAACATGATTCTCATCAAAATCAAACAATCACACATGCAACAATCCATCGATATAATTGCATAAATTCAACATGAGCATAATAGAGATACAACTTTAATTAAAAACTCACAAGATAATCCGGAAACGAAATCAATATGTTGACGGGATGGCTTCACAACGCTTGTTCAACAAGATCTAGCCTCTAAACATCACTTGGAAGGCTCGAATTGCTTGATAGAAGTACATAAAATAGAAGAGGTTTATCTAGGAAATAAAAAGCATGGAATTTGAGTAATAGAGGTGTAAAACTAGGATAAGCCGCCTAGACAAAATTTAGGGTTCGAATTCTCGTGTTTAGGGTTGAGAAAATCGCTGCTATTTATAAGTTCTGAAGTCGGTTTAGCTGAGGCGGTTTATGGACGCCCGTCCAGAGGGTATGGACGCCAGCTCAGTCTTCAATAAAAACTTCGAGTCGGGCCGAATCTTGGTCAGACGCCCGTCCTTCATCAAATCAGACGCTCGTTCCGCAATCTTGGGAAAACTCTGAATCTAATTATCTCTTCTGGACGCCCGTCCGAATGCTCAGACACCCGTCCAAGCAGACGGGACTTGAACGCTCGTTCAGGATCACTTCACTCCAATTCGATCTTGATCTTGAATCGACTCCTTTTCTATCCTTTATCCGCTTTCTTCCATATCCTTTTCTTTCATGTAAATCCTCAATTGAAACATCATTTAATCCTCTTTTAAATTGAAATTGTGTATCTACAAGACATCAAAAATATTGCAAAATGTAATAACATTCAAATAAATAGAAAATCAACAATAAAACACATAAATCCACTAACTTTGCGAATAAATCGTTTAAACCCTCACTTGCTCAATAAACCAAATAAACACTTAATTTCTATGCGAATTATACGAATATGGAGAGAATTGTTACAAAATATAACGATATAAATCACATAAAATCACCCTAAACAACTGCCCCACACTTAGCTTTTGCTCGCCCCGAGCAAAACAAGACAAGATAAAGGCTCGGAAAAGATAGATACTTCAGCAAATATAACGCATAGTCAATAAATTAGAGGTTCACCCCGGTGTGTGTGCAAAGCCATAGCAAACTTTCACTAAGTCCAAACTTGAAATTCATTCCAAGCAACTAGCAAATACCCCATTTAAACTAGAAATAGATGATACTTATAACATGCACCCTACAAAACGTAACATATCCCGAAAAGGATGATAGAATACATTTAGGACCTTTCTGACATACTCAGAGGATAATCCCTACAACATATCTGTCGGTTTATACTGGGGATAAGGTAGACGATAACTAAGTCTTATATCAATTCATACCAGATTCCTTATATAAGTTGATTCAATAATTTCCATATACACACACACATCAGAATGAGCTATTGCCCTGTCATAGCAGAATAGGATATTCGAGATATACCCTACCTTACTCAAATCATAAAGCAGCTTTTTCTGACTGTCGTGAGCTTTTGGTCATCATGGTGGTATAGGACATTCGAGATATGACCTACCGCACTCAAATCATCGACCAGCTGCCGACACACCCTATTAATTAATTCATTTAAAACAACTTCTAAAGCACAGTAGTTACGTTTCACTTATCACATTCAAACCTAAGATATTCACAGTATGTCATACTCCGGCTCTAAACACAAACTATTATAATTCTCACGATACGTACGTTAGCACTAAGCACAAGATACTTATAAGATAATCAAAAAATCACTAATCCAAATGGGTATAGCTTTATAATTTAGCTCATCGTTCCGTATGGCTAGTGAAATGTATGTCGGGTGAAACAACTAACTTACTAAACATACGGTATACAACATCAATGACTATAAAAACCGAACAAAAATCTGCATTCGCTTACTCGGGACAAAAAAATTGAAAAATTTAGCTCATTTCCCAGCATAGAATCATAATAAATTAAGCAAATGATAGATACACATAACTATTCCCCTCCCCCACACTTAAACCACAACATGTCCTCAGGTTGTGCAGAACGTAAAAAGAAACCAAATACTTAGCTGATTCGTATAGATACTCGAACCGTTGGTCAGGCCGGAGCATGAAAAGGCCAACGCTCGCAATGGCGTATATAACTTGTGTCAGCACGATGTAAAAGCTAGCTCGACAAAATAGCTAGAAATATGCCTGCACTACTCGACAAATGCGGAAAAATCTCGGGGAAAACGGGGATTATATCGTATCACAAAAATGAAAGATACGATAAGGATAAGGTAAAATCGAATCAAATCAAAAGAAAGTAAAAATCATAGCAATGTCAAACATCCACATCCAAATACAATTGTAAGTACGAATTGCCTTAAGGCTTACATGAGTCATCGATAAAAGATAAGCAACGAGAACCGATAGTAGCTAACATAAAAAGTGCAATGAATCAAGTAAGGAAAAGTGTGATATCAAGTACAATCAAATCATCAAGGATAAAAAATACAAAAGATAGAATCAGAATGTCAAGGCTGCCCCGGCGCTGAAGAATCACCAGCAGGAGGTGCTCACCCGTAGGAGTGTTAGTAGAGGGTCCAGTCTATGGCGCTGTAGCCCTCTCTGCTGTGTCAGTCTGCTCCTCATCAGAAGACGACGGATCCTGAATAACATCCGCAATGGCCTGCTTGGCTTTAATCGCCTCCTTATAATCCAACCCCTCAAAAGGTGCTAACTGGTATTTCTCGTTGATGACCTTTGGTGTAAATGGCACCTTAACTCCTCGAACCATAACTACCCCAGTTTCCAGATCCATCTCAGAACAGTTCGCATAAAATTCATGAACTAGGGTAGCATTGACAGGGGTTCTAGGGGTTTTCATCAGGGCACCCCACTTTCTATCCGTCAACATCTGAACAAAAGAAGGATCGACTTGAGACTCAAGAACGGCTCTCTCAATCAACATGGTTCTCGTCAGATAGTGCTTATTGTACACGTCTAGGGCCTTGGGGTTAATGAACCTCCTAGCAAATGGAATAGGGATAGGGGGTCTCACATTCTGTCTCACAGGCTCCCGTCTCTCAGGTTCTTCCTCAGTTGTAGGCCTAGGAGTTTCTGCAGTCCTCTCATCCCTAGATAATCTCACTAGGGGTACCTCATCATTAGTATCAGACTCAGATTCATCTCTCAATGGCATCCTAGATTGACCTTGAGCACCCCTAGGAAGACGCTCTCTAATCTCAATACCCCGTGTGGGAGGTACTAAGGTGGGATCCACACCCTTTTTCTTCTTACCGGGCTCCTTTGCTACCCCCTTACCATGTCGTTTCTGAACCATTGCTATACAATCTAAACAACAACACCAAACCACAATGCAACACAAAACCACCCGTTTATCGTCCAAACGGGATTTCCCAAATAATTCAACACCAAACCAACATCAAAACCACAATGCAAACCATCCATTATCATCCATTACCATCCCAGATCACCAACAAAGGAAGAAAGATAAACAAAACAAGAAGAAAAAACCAATAAGGTGAATTTCACGTAAAAGAGTCGACTCGAAGATCGAACTAAAAAAAAAACGTGAAATAATCTAAGAAAAGTTTATAAAATCTTACCAAGTACGTTGAAGGGATGATGATGATGATGATTAGGAGCCCTATCAGTGCAAAAACGAACCCAAAGATTGGATTTTTCTCCAAAAGACTCGCGCAAGCTAGGTCACTGAATTGAAATAACGGTTGTTTGTTGGAGGATTTAGGTTTAAGAATCGAAAAGAGGGGATTGGGAGCTGTTTGTAGGACGTTGAATCGCCAAAAATGGTTTAGAATCAAGGATTTTAGGGGAAAGGGGGCTCAAAAGTCGGGCTTGCAATTTGAAACCTTCTGATTCGAATGAAGTTTGGAAGCAGGGGTATATATAGATGCAGGGTTGGACGAACGTTCAGTTACATGGACGGACGTCCACTGGGTTGAGTATGAACTAGATGGGCGTCCAGATATTCAGACGCTCGTCCAGTTTTTCAAAAAGAGAACAGAGTTGGAGGGAAATTAGCAGACGGGCGTTCAGGAAGGGTGGACGCTCGTCCATGGACAACAAAGGTCAGACGGGCGTTCTAAAGGATGGACGCACGTCCAAAGGCAAAAATCAAGCAAAGACATAAATTTTTTCATTAATTCCAATTTGAACCTTTTATTTCAACATAAAACAAATACAAAAACTCAAAAATGAATAAGAACAAATAGAAAATAGTGGGTTGCCTCCCACCGAGCGCTTTTGTTTAACGTCGGTTGCTCGACGAAAACCCTAATGAAGCTAGTCCTCATAAATCTCCGCCCAATCAACAATCCGGATCAGACGACGGAGCATATCAATCGCGGGAGGAAAATCATACTCATCCTGTAAAGCCCAGTCCTCTCCAGCAACATCCACTCCCCTGAAATGTGCAGCACGCAGCACTAGCATCAAGTCAGTCAGCATCGGGTCATTAAGGATTGTGTAGAGTCGTCCTAAAGCGCTCTGCAGGTCCTCTGTACTAAACTCTTCTCCTCCCATAGCTTGGGGTACAATGATAACATAGGTAACGGTCCTGATGCGGGTGCTAATGTCATAATCTACATCCAGAATGATTGTCCCTCCAGGTCCGTCATCTAAAGTGATAAGTGGAATCCTACTAATGTATGGGAACTCGTACGGCAGAACTCCGTAATCCATTTAAAAACAAAGCTAAACTGAGTCATATTCAAACAAAAACCTAATTAGGCTTAAAATAAATGAATCAAAGAAAAGAACAAAAACGAAAGTAACTAAAATAAAAAAGGATATCTAGGATGCCTCCTAGTGGCGCTTTGGTTTATGTCGTTAGCTCGACAATCTTTCAATTCAGCCTAGATCAGGCCACTTAACCTTTCTCCCAGCCACTATATCGTGTAAGCTCTGGTCAGTAGTGCGGCTGCAGAAACAGCATCTAACACACGGGGTCAAGTTTCTGATCGCTTTCCAAACGCTTTTAATCCTCCCCATTGTAGACTTCTTCTTTCTCTGTCTTTTCTTCAACTGTCGCTCCCTTTCAAGCTCCTCCATATCCCAACTGCCAGCCAGAACTTCCTCTACTGGACAACTGCCGTCATCCTCAGAAAACAAATCGGGCGAAAACTCGTCAAACTCATTGACTTCAGGGGTACCACACCCGAGGATGTCGAGGAAGTGAACAATCAAAGGCTTCTCTTTGGTTTGACCGATATAATGCTTACACCTTTGACCATTCACTCGAACGGTGGTCACCATGACCTCTTAGTTCTAAAACACCTCCAGGAATGATTTGTAGAATTTCAAAGGGGCCGGACCAACGTGTCCTCAACTTTCCAGGAAACAGATGTAACCTGGAATTGTACAATAAAACTTGCTCCCCAACTTGAAATTCTCGCTTTTTGATTTTTGCGTCATGAAGGAGTTTCATCTTATCCTTACTAATCCTGGCATTTTCATAGGCTTGGAGTCTAAACTCATCTAACTCATGCAACTGCTGCAGTCGGTGTTCACCACATGATTTGGCATCAAAGTTTAAGAACTTAATGGCCCAATACGCTCTATGCTCTAATTCGACTGGCAAGTGGCATGCTTTTCCATACACCATCTGGTAGGGTGATGTGCCCATGGGGGTCTTATAGGCAGTTCGGTATGCACATAGTACATCATCCAATTTAAGACTCCAGTCCTTTCTGTGACTGTTGACTACTTTTTCCAGGATCTTCTTCAAGCTTTGATTGCTTCTCTCGACCTGGCCACTAGTCATAGGGTGATATGGTGTGCCAGTTTTATGCCGGACACCATATTTCTCAAGTACTTTTTCTAGTGGTCGGTTGCAGAAGTGTGTCCCTTCATCACTTATCAAGGCACGTGGACACCCAAATCTCACGAAGATGTTTTTCTTAAGAAAATTCATGAGCGTTTTGTGATCATTGTGAGAAGTGGCTTGAGCCTCCACGTATTTCGATACATAATCGACACAGACTAAGATGTATTTATTTCCACAGGAAGATGGGAACGGGCCCATAAAATCAATCCCCCATACATCGAAGACTTCATATTCAAGAATGGGCTTCAATGGCATGTCAAAACGCCTTGTTAGAGCTCCGGTTCGTTGGCACCTATCACAAGCTTTACAGAAAGCTTCTGTATCCTTGAAGATCGTGGGCCAATAGAAACCAGATTGAAAGATCTTGGCAACGGTTTTCCAGGGACCAAAGTGACCACCAGTAGGTCCACTGTGGCATTGTTCAATAATGTCACGTTGCTCAGATTCAGGTACACATCTCCTTAGCAATCCATCCTTACAAATCTTGAAGAGGTAAGGTTCATCCCATACAAATGTTTTCAAATCAGAGAAGACTATGAAAATTCCGGATTAAGATATTGGGAATGAAGGTAGTTGACGATGGAAGAATACCATGGAACCTCTGGAGCACAATCGTCTATCAGCATGACATTCTCAAGAGGAAAGTAAAGATCTGTATCGTTAGGGTCTTCCTCTTCCTCATTCAACATTCTCGAAACATGATCAGCCACTACGTTTTCACTGCCCTTTTTGTCTTTAATCTGGACATCAAACTCTTGTAGGATCAGTATCCAACGTAGTAAGCGCGGTTTAGCCTCCTTCTTTGTCATGAGATATCGCAAAGCGAGCGTGATCGATCCACACAATCACTTGAGCACCCAACAAGTAACTACGAAATTTGTCCATAGCGAAGACTACGGCTAGTAATTCCTTTTCGGCCGTCGTGTAGTTTACTTGGGTAGGATTTAGTGTGTGACCGGCGTAATAGATAGGCTGGAATTTTCCCTTAATCTCGTTGTCCTAAGGCGCACCAACAAGCATAGTTTGATGCATCGCACATAAGCTCGAAGAGTAGATTCCAGTCAGGCGAGATAAGAATCGGTGCAGAAATTAATCGACTTTTAAGCTCCTCAAACGCTTGCTTGCAACTATCATCGAAATTAAAAACAACGTCTTCTTTGAGCAAAGTAGATAGGGGCTTGGCTATCTTGGAAAAGTCTTTAATGAATCTCCTATAAAAACCGACGTGTCCAAGAAAACCTCTAACTTCACGCACATTTCTAGGATAGTTCAGCTTCTCGATAGCTTCAACTTTTGCCCTGTCTACTTCAATACCTTTGGCTGAGAATTTGTGGCCAAGAACTATTCCTTCATCTACCATGAAATGGCACTTTTCCCAATTTAGGACTAAGTTCTTTTCCACACATCGGAATAACACCTGGTCAAGATTATCGAGACAATCATCAAAGGATTGACCAAAGACCGAAAAATCATCCATAAAAATTTCCATACACTTTTCAACTAACTTATCAAAGATGGCCAGCATAAATCTTTGGATTGTAGCTGGGGCATTGCAAAGACCAAATGGCATTCGCCTGTAAGCGAATGTACCATGGGAAGCGGTGAAAGTGGTCTTTTCTTGGTCAACCGGATCGATGGGTATCCGGAAATATACCGAATATCCATCCAGGAAACAGTAGAATGCATGTCCCGCCAGGCACTCTAGCATCTGGTCAATGAATGGAAGGGGGAAATGATCTTTCATTGTAACCTCATTGAGCTTTCTATAGTCGATACAGACTCTATAACCAGTAATGAGCCTCAATGCTATTTCTTCTCCCTTCTCATTCTTCTCCATAGTAATTCCTCATTTCTTGGGAACTACCTGAGTAGGGGATACCCATTCACTGTCATCAATTGCGTAAATGATACCCATGTCTAAAAGCTTGATAATCTCCTTTTTGACCACTTCTTGCATATGAGGGTTGAGCCTCCTCTGGGGCTGTCTAACACATTTTGCACCCTCTTGAGTCTTGATTTTATGCATACAAATGTCAGGAGATATCCCTCTGATGTCTCCTACTTGCCAACCAAAGGCTTTCTCGTTCTTTCTCAAGACGTTTAACAATTTCATCTCTTCCAATCGAGATAGCTTGGCAGAAATAATCAACGGAAGCTTGTCACCTTCTCTTAAGAACACATATTTCAGATGGTTAGGTAACGGCTTCAGTACCAGATCTGCAGGGGGGTCTTCTAAACTTGATTTAAGATCTCCACTTTTCAACTCAACATCACTGAGTTTGCTTAGTGGTCCCACTGCCAAAGCCTCTCCTTTCAATAATCCTTTATCAAGCTCAGCTTCTAACTGTTCTAGATTCACCACACCATGATTATTCAGATTCTCAACTAATCGCTCGTATTCAGTTGCAACAGCCATGACTTGCTTTTCCAAGTAATCATTGAAATCATCTGACATATCCTCAATGGAGAAGCCGGTGGGGTAATCAGAGGGTCTCTGAATAGCTTTGGAGACACTGTAGCTCACCTCGTGATCACCGACTCGTATAGTCACTTGCCCACCATCACAATCAATGAGGGCCCTGGCTGTAGAAATAAAGGGTCTTCCAAGTATCAAGGGGACATTCTCATCCTTCTCTATGTCTAGGACGTACCAGTCAACCGGAAAGGTAAATCTATCAATTTGAACTAATACGTCCTTTAATATTCCCGCAGCTTTCTTGGAAGATCTATCAGCAAATTGAAGGTTCATGGTTGTGGGTTCTAGAAGATCATTCAATCCAAGCTGTTTGCAGACAGACAATGGCATCAGAATTATGGATCCACCCAAGTCACATAAAGAATTTGGGAAGACTAAGCCTCCCATCAGCAATGTGAGCACAAATTTCCCAGGGTCACCCCTCTTGATTGGTAGATCATCATAAGTTACCATAGAGCAATCCTCACCAATCAACCGATCCATGTCTTCTAACTTCTTCTTAGAAGAAACAACATCCTTGATGAACTTGGTATACTTAGGCATCTCAACCAAAACATCAAATAGTGGAAGATTAACCTGAGTATTTTTCAGAAGATTTAGCACTTTTTCGTATTTCTTGTCCTCATGCAAGGGGATGTTGCTTTTTCTAGGTGGAAATGGAAGTTTCTTCAAATCATTCTCAGAAAAGACTTTCTTTGAGGATGAACTGACTGCTTTGTCTTCCAAATCTTTCCACCTCACCACTTTCTCATTTTTCTTACTAGTCAGGGGATCAGCCACCTGAGGTCCTTCAAACTCTTTACTTTTCAGGGGATCAGCCACCTGAGTACTCTCTTGCAGAAAAGGGGAACGTAGGTGCTCGACTTCCCCTCCTGCCTTATCACTGGCAGGAGGGGTTAGTGGTTTCCCTAGTTCGGGGAACCACTTAGTTGAGTACCAGATCTCAGATTCATTGCACTGGCCTCTTCTCTACCATACGGAATTGAAGGTACCAGGCTATGATTTAAATCGGTCTGAGCTACCTGACCGCCCTTAGGGTTCTTCTCCGTAAAGCTAGGCAACTGCCCTGAGGGTCTGGAAGCTAACTGCTCGGCCAATTGCCCGATTTGCCTCTCAAGATTCTTCATTGTTCTATTTTGCTCGTCCCGAAAGGAGTCCCACTGATCTCTGATATCATTAGAGTGCGAAGGGCCTTGTGAATTTTGGAAGTTCTGGGGAAAGGCTGGCTAGACCGACTCTGCAATGCAGGATTAGAATTGTTAGGCCAATTCTGATTGAACCTTTGATTCTGATTGGAAAAATTAGTATTCTGGTTCTGCTTGAAATTAGGGTTTCTATTGAAATTCTGACTTTGGTTAAAATTTGAATTTTGATTGAAATTTTGATCATGATTGAAACCCTGGTTTTGAAGATTACTTTGGCCAGAGAATTGATTATTAAATCTCTGGTTTTGCTGGCCAAAGAAAGTGTTTACTTCGGCATTCTGTCCATTCATAGGACAGAAACGAGATGTATGCCCCATATTGTCACAGTTCTGACATGTGACTTGATTGTACTGTCCATAATCATGAACATCATTAACTTGATGACTAGAAGGGGAAATGAATTGACACTGGCCAACCATATGGCCAGTCTGACAGCAATGTTCACAATACGGAACTTGAGAGTTTTGTGGGAATGATAGATTCGGTTAATCGGATTAGAAGACATTTGAGAAGGCGCCATCCGCTTTTGCGGCATGGCGATCGACTTTGCATATTCACCTCCTCGATCCCGGGAGGAGGAGGAGGTGCTTGGATAGCTTGAGAGGAGGGGGCGTAATTATACTTGGCAATATCCTCAAATAGTGCCCATACCTCTTCAGGTGTCTTTCTCAAGAATGCCCCACCAGAAGAATTATTGACCACGCCCTTAGTGAGCTCGGTCAATCCACTGAAAAAAGTATTGACTTGCCTCTGCAGGTCCAAACCATGATGGGGACATTTACGAAGAAGAGACTTGAACCTCTTCCATGCATCAAAGAACGATTCGTTTTCCTTTTGGCAGAAAGTGAAGATGTCACTTAAGCATTGGGCTGTCTTGGATGGCGGGAAATATTGACTTAAGAACTCTTTTTCTAGTCCAGCCCATGTGGTAATGGATTCAGCAGGGAGAGAGCTGTACCACTCTTTTGCCTCCCCCTTCAAGGAAAACGGAAATAGTTTCAGTTTAATCGCATCCTCATTGACTCCTTGGATGCGAGTCGTACCACATATCTCCAGAAATGTGTGTACGTGCGTATGAGGATTTTCAGATTGAAACCCGTGGAAGATGGATGCATGTTGCATCATTTGAATGAGCCCAGGCTTGAGTTCGAAGGTCTGTGCATTTATGGTTGGTAGGACGATAGCCGGGTTGACCTTGACTTTGCCAGGCATGGCGTAGTCTGCCAACGTACGTCTATCTTCAGCAGCCATAATGATGAAATCTTCGATCTCTTCAGCTAAGCGATCCTCAAGGTCTTGATCGGCCCTGTCAGAAGGAACCGCAGAACGGATTCTCCGCCTGTTTGGTCGGACTATGGTCCGCTCGAGGTCAGGGGTATAGAGTAGTGGCCCTTTTTGACTTCGAGTTTGCATAAACCGAAACCAAAATCAAGTGGTTTAACCTTTTAATCAAAGGTTAAAACCAAGAAAATATTTTAAAGAAAAGAGGTCAGACGGGCGTCCGGATTACTGGACGGGCGTCCGCCTGAAGAACTAGACGGGCGTCCGGATTAACCGGACGCTCGTCTGATTTCAGAAAAAACGGAAAACAGAAAAACAGAAAAGAAAAGATAAACTAGAAAAATAATAACTACGAAACCTAACGACGAAAAACCTAATAACATAAACTATAAATTACCTAATAATAATAAGTAAAATAAAATAAAAAAAATAAAAAGATAAATAAAAGTAAAATAAAACAAGAAAATAAAAAAACTAGACAACCGTCCGGTTCCCCGGCAACGGCGCCAAAAACTTGTCTCGGATTTTATCAACGGAAAAACAACAAGTAATAAATTATAAATCCGGTATACCACAAGTGTAGGGATCGTAGTATAGCAACTAATACCGGGTCGATCTCACAGGGAATCGGGGTTGTTTATTCTAGTTTTTATTTAATTAACCTAAATATGTCACGACTACTACTACTAAAAAGATAAGAAAATAGTTAAGAACTATAACATAAAACGAAACTAACAATGAAAATAACGAAAGTAAACTGGACAGAAGATCGAAACCTAAAGCCAGGAAGATAGGGTTGCGAACAAGATAACTAAACTACTTTTTTTCTAAACCTAATATGCAATAAAAACTGTAACTTCACTAAGCAAAACGATCACAAGTGATTAATCAATAATTTAACGAACGAACAAGCTATTGATCCACCAATCCTACAACAATCAATTTCTATCTAGATTATCTCGCGGTTTTTAACAAAGTTGTGATTCACCTAATAAAAGTATGAACTCCTAATCTCTTAGAAAAGTTCGCCTATCAATCTTTCATATTTCGATCCAAAGACTAACGCTTTCAAATCAAAGGTGCGTAATTTATCAATTTCTAACCTAGAAATCTAACCTAACAACTCTCGTTAATTAGATTAAAGATCTAATCTTTACTATGGCGATCTAGGGTTTAACATGATTCTCATCAAAATCAAACAATCACACATGCAACAATCCATCGATATAATTGCATAAATTCAACATGAGCATAATAGAGATACAACTTTAATTAAAAACTCACAAGATAATCCGGAAATGAAATCAATATGTTGACGGGATGGCTTCACAACGCTTGTTCAACAAGATCTAGCCTCTAAACATCACTTGGAAGGCTCGAATTGCTTGATAGAAGTACATAAAATAGAAGAGGTTTATATAGGAAATAAAAAGCATGGAATTTGAGTAATAGATGTGTAAAACTATGCTAAGCCGCCTAGACAAAATTTAGGGTTCGAATTCTCGTGTTTAGGGTTGAGAAAATCGCTGCTATTTATAAGTTCTGAAGTCGGTTTAGCTGAGGCGGTTTATGGACGCCCGTCTAGAGGGTATGGACGCCAGTTCAGTCTTCAATAAAAACTTCGAGTCGGGCCGAATCTTGGTCAGACGCCCGTCCTTCATTAAATCAGACGCTCGTTCCGCAATCTTGGGAAAACTCTGAATCTAATTATCTCTTCTGGACGCCCGTCCGAATGCTCAGACGCCCGTCCAAGCAGACGGGACTTGAACGCTATTTCAGGATCACTTCACTCCAATTCGATCTTGATCTTGAATCGACTCCTTCTCTATCATTTATCCGCTTTCTTCCATATCCTTTTCTTTCATGTAAATCCTCAATTGAAACATCATTTAATCCTCTTTTAAATCGAAATTGTGTATCTACAAGACATCAAAAATATTGCAAAGTGTAATAACATTCAAATAAATAAAAAATCAACAATAAAACACATAAATCCACTAACTTTGCGAATAAATCGTTTAAACCCTCACTTGCTCAATAAACCAAATAAACAATTAATTTCTATGCGAATTATACGAATATGGAGAGAATTGTTACAAAATATAACGATATAAATCACATAAAATCACCTTAAACATACGCATATAATATAATGCGTACGCATAGACTGCATCTCTTCAGCTTTTTCCACTTTTCTTCAGCTTTTCTCATCCCCGAACCTCGGTCTTGCCTTTATGAGCTCATTACCTCACCTTCCAGGCTTACGAGCACCTAAATCCTGTGTCATGACATCTAAACACATACCGAGCATACTATCGCAAGATAAATAGGACTCGAAAGGGCTAAAAACATCATCAAATAACAAGGTTTGCCATCTATATGATGGTTTACCTCAACGTGAATGCATTGTGTGTTTTCTCCCTTAACAGGGCCTAGAATTGCCCGGAATGAGCCAAAAGTGCCGTAAATGGGGGTTGAACTAAGCACCGGAGCAAAGTAAAGTTGACTCTCATCACTAAGTATCCATTGTACCGAGCTCTACATTACCCTAAAAGCACATATTGTGCTTTGATGATGGCCGACCCGAACTATGCCATGTGTCATCCTCTTAAGTTGTATAATAAATGACTAGCATCTAAAAGTTAGGCATTAAGGGCTAAGAGCCCCAAGCACATACCCAAGGGTAGGTCCCTTACGCTAGGTGGGAGATCAGCAGAAACTCCTCCTCCAGCCACCGCAGGTCGACCACGGCCTGGTGAAGAAGAGCTGCCCCGTTCGGCCATAGTGGTCTTGAAGGCTCGGTGCAGGATCCACAGAGCGACCACGGCTATTTTCCACGTGCGGGATAACTAAAGATAAATAAGGGAAGAATCCTAAGTCATAAACAACCCTAAGGAACTACGAAAGACTTGATTTCTGAAACATAATAGGATACATAAGCTATTTGAGAGAAATAACTCTCAAGCTCAGTCTAAAATACACCAAAAAACCATCCCTCATTCATATTCGCAGGACGAACTCAGCAAAAATTTCCTAAGTCAGCTGGACTGACGAACTGAGCTCCATAAGACGAACTCAGCAAAAAATTCTTAAGTCAGCAGGACTGACGAACTGAGCTCCGCAGGACGAACTCAACGAAAATTTCCTAAATCAGCAGGATTGACGAACTGAGCTCCGCAGGATGAACTCAGCAAAAAAATTCCTCAGTCAAAAAACTTACATGACTGACAATTGAGATCTGCAGGACGGACTCAACAACATTTAAAAGTCCGCAGGTCAGGCTACCCGAGGTCCGCAGGACACCCCTATAAAGCTGTAAACCAACCGGCATACCAACCACAAAGCAGTCAAAATTATTAGGTTTGTAGAGGAGAACAACTGAACTCTGCTTGAACTAAGCTCTGCAAGTCAGACTCACCAAGTTTGCAACAGTCAAACCTCCTAAGTCTGCATAGCAGACATCGAATTGCAGAGCCGTGCAGGTAAAAAATCTATACATGCCACTAAGTATGTCATCCAAAAAACTATAAGTTAATGCATGGCATACTGGGAGGCAAGACACCCAACTGTGGATCAGAGTACTTCAGGTAAGTGCTGAATATAAGATTAAAGCAAGAGAACTTGCAAAAATTTGTGGATCAGAGTACTTCAGGTAAGTGTTGAAAATAAGATTAAGGCAAGAGAACTTGCAAAAATTGCATATATTAAAACTTGCAAAAATTTGCATATATTCAAACATTGTACATGAAGCTTTTCTCTAAAGTCTACAAGACAGACTCCAAAGTTTGAGTTCCGCAAAGCGGACTCGAAAGCTTCAGCTCTGCAGGCCGGACCCGAAAAGTTTGCTTAAGTCTGCTGGACAGACATCAACTTTCAGAACTCTGCAGGTCGGACTCAACAAAGTTTGTAGGTCAAACTCATCGAATTAAACTCTACAGATCGGACTCACCGAGTTCGCAGGACAAACACGCCCAGTCAGTAGGACGGACAAAAGTATGAGCTCTCTATCTCAGCCTCCGTAAAGTTTGTAGACGAACTCAAAACCGAGCTCCACAGGCCGGACTCGAGCAATAATCCACAGGTCATAAAACCCCAAACATGTTCTCAAAGACCGTTGCACCCCAGAAGACGTGGGCACGAGTGACAACGTCATAACAATAACCCTTCCACCTGGCAGAGTAGGTCATTGTAAAATTCCACAAGTCTAGATGACAGGGGACGACCAACACCTCTAACAGATCCGACCTCACAACGAGTGGTTGTTAAGGGTGATTTTATACGATTTATAATGCTATATTTTATGATAATTTCCCTCATATTTGTATAATTTGCATAAGAAACGAGTGTTTAATGGAAATATTGAGCAAATGATATTTTAAATGAGTTAATCGCAAAATAGGTTGATTTATGTGTTTTAATTATGTTTTTACGATTATTTGGACATTATTACATTTTGCGATGTTTTTATGTGTTATAGATACATGTTTGAGGTTCAAAAGATGATCAAAAGTTGATTAAGTTCGAGCTAATTGAAGATAAAAGAGATAATGAAAGAATGGGATAGAGATAAAAGAGATGGAGATCAATAAATCAAAATTCGATCATAATGGACGGGCGTCCAAAGATGTGAACTGGCGTCCAGAGTGGACGAGCGTCTGCTGAAGTGAACGAGCGTCTAGGGATGGGAAGTTGATTCAGGAAGTTTGGACGCAGGAGTGGACGCTGGCAGGACGGGCGTCTGATCATGACTCGGCCCGATTCGAAGTTTGTATGAAGAGTGGACGGGCGTTCAAGGATCCAGACGGGCGTCCAGTAGCCGACTTTGCTGAACCGACTTGAAAATCTATATATAGGCGGCAGTTTCTCAACCCTAAGGAGACCATATACTCATTATTTAAAACCCTAAACCTAGGGGCGGCTTTAGGCTGCGTTTTTCTCCCTTTATTCCAGTTTTATGCACTTTAGATTTAGATTAAGTTAGTTACTTTTTATGCACTGTTTCTGCAATTTTGAGTTGCTGAGGATGTTCAGAAGCTAAAAGCTTCATCAAACGAGTATTGTGAAGCCATCCAACAATTGTTGATTTCGTTTTCATCGATTATACTGTGAGTTTTTATTAAAAGTTGTTTCTTTATTCATGTTTACTATGTTTAATTGCTCTTATATCGGAAGATATGCATGTGTTGATTGTTTATTGTTGATGGAAATCTCTATAAACCTTAGATCACCATGAATAGGAATAGTATTTTGAATCTATCTTAACGGAAGTTAATAGGTTCAATCTCTATAAACCTTTGGTTAGAAAACGCGTTAATCTTGCATTGGAAGATAATGGATTAATAGATGAACTTTCTAAGGAATTAGGGTTCATATTTAGATAAGGTAAATCACAACTTAGATAAAAACCACAATATAATCGAGATAGGAAATCAATGCTTGTTGGATAGGTGGATCAGTCCTCGTTTGTTCGTTATACATTTGATTTAAATCCTTAAAAACTTGAATTTGTTTAGTTAGTTTACTTTTATTTGCATCTTAGATTAGTTTAGTTAAAGGTTCGCAACCCGTATTTTTCCTAGCTTTGGACTATATCCTCTGTCTAGTTTTATTTCCGGTTCTGTTTTGTTTTATTCGCTGTTTAGATTAGTTTCGTGACATAGTTTAGGTTAGACAAAAACTAGGAATCACAATTGTTTAGTTCCCCGTAAGATCGACCCGGCATTAACCACTATTACTACGATCCTTATACTTGAGGTTAACCGGATTATTACTTGTTTGTTTGGTGTTAATAAAATCCGTGACAAGTTTTTGGCGCCGTTGCCGGGGAACCGGACGGTTGTCTAGTTTTTGTTTTTCGTTTTTTTTATTTTATTTTGTTTTTGTTTTTCTTGCTTATATTTCGTTTTAAATTTCTGTTTTTAGTTGATAATCGTTTAGGTTATTAGGATAGTAAGGTTTTAGTTTAGGGTTTAAGGTTCTCTTATGATTAGTTCTTTTCTCTTCTCTTCTATCTATCTGTTCTTTTCTGCGAATTTTCTGCTTCTGTTCTAGTTTTCCCGCTACCAAACGGGCGTCTGGGATCTTGGACGCCCGTCCGCTGGAAAATTTTCAATCCTGTTCTGTTTTTCATTCACTTAGACGAGCGTCCATAAAATTTGGACTCCCGTTCAAGTTTTCTGAAGACCAGACGAGCGTTTGGGCATCCGAACGCCCGTCCAGTCTAAAAGTTGGGCAGACGTCCGTCCAAACCTTTGGACGCCCGTCTGTTTCATATTTTCCTTAATAATTCTGTTTCTTTTCCTTTCTTTTCTTTAGGCTTTTAATTTTTAGTTTAGCCTTTCAATTTCTTAGTTTTTAGGTTTCAACCACTTGTTTTTGTTCCGGTTTATGCAAACTCGGAGTCAAAAGGGACCGTTATTATACACCCCTGACCCCGAGCGAACCGTAGTCCGGCCAAACAGGCGGATTTTCCGTTCTGCGGTTCTGGCAGACAGAGCCGAGCAAGATCTTGAAGAGCAACTAGCCAAGGAAATCACTGATTTTTTGATAATGGCCGCTAATAATAGACGTACGTTGGCAGACTACGCCATGGCAGGCGAAGTCAAAGTCAACCCGGCTATTGTTATCCCAGCCATTGCTGCACAAACCTTCGAGTTAAAGCCGGGACTTATTCAGATGATGCAGCATGCATCTATTTTCCATGGTTATCAGTCAGAAAATCCCCATACTCACTTACATACGTTCTTAGAGATATGCGGTACTACACGCATCCAAGGAGTAAGTGAGGATGCTATCAAGCTGAAACTTTTTCCATTTTCTTTGAAGGGAGAGGCTAAAGAGTGGTACACCTCTCTCCCCTCTGAATCTATCACCACCTGGGCCGAACTCGAAAAGGAGTTCTTAAGTCAATATTTCCCACCTTCAAAGACAGCCCATTGCTTAAACGAAATATTCACTTTCTATCAGAAAGAGAATGAGTCGTTTTTCGAATGTTGGAAAAGATTCAAGTCTCTTCTTAGAAAGTGTCCCCACCATGGCTTGCCACTGGAAAGGCAAGTCAACACCTTCTTTAGTGGATTAACCGAGCTTACAAAAGGCATGGTCAATAGTTCATCTGGTGGGGCATTTCTGAAGAAAACGCCTGATGAGGGATGGGAATTGTTTGAGGACATTGCAAAGTACAACTACGCCCCCTCTTATCAATCAATTCAAGCACCTCCTCCTCCTAAGGTTGAGGAAGTTAATATGCAAAGTTTGATCGCCATGCTGCAAAAGCAGATGGCAACATCTCAAATTTCAAATCCGATAAATCAAACTTCTTCTTTTCCACAGAACCCTCAGGTTCTGTACTGCAAAAATTGCTGTCAGACTGACCATATGAATGGCCAGTGTCAATTTAACCCCCCTGCACCTTATCAAGTGAATGCTGTTCATGATTATGGACAGTACAATCAAGTCACATGTCAAAATTGTGACGAGGTGGGGCACACATCTAGATTCTGTCCTATGAACGGACAGAATGCTGAAGTGAATGCATTCTATGGCCAGAACAATCAAAGGTTCAATCAGTTTTCTGGCCAGAATAATTTCCAAAACCAAGGGTTTAATCCATCTTCAAGTTTTAATCCTAATTCGAATTTTAATTTGAATCAAAATTTCAATAGAAACCCTGGTTTTAATCAGAACCAAAATTCAAAATTTTCCAATCCTACTCAAAGGTTCAATTAGAATTGGCCCGCCAATTCTAACTCTGCAGTCCAAAGTCGGCCCAGCCAGCCCTATTCTCCAAATTTCCAAAACTCTCAAGGCCCCTCCCAATCTACCAATCTTGAAGCTAAATTGGAGGAGCAAAGTAGATCAATGAAAAATCTCGAGAGACAAATTGGGCAACTGGCTGAACAGTTAGCTTCTAGACCCCCAGGGCAGCTGCCCAGTTTCACCGAGAAGAATCCAAAGGGTGGTCAAGTTGCTCAAACTGACTTGAACAAAGGCCCATGTACTGAACTCGTGCCATCAATTCCATTCGGTAAAGAGGAGGCCAGTGCGATGAACCTCAGAAGCGGTACTCAAGTTAGTGGTCCTTCCCATCAGGGAAACCACTAGCCCCTCCTGCCATTGATAAGGCGGGGAGGGGAAGCCGAGCACCTACACTCCCCTCAACCGCAAGAGAAAACTCGGGTGGCGATCCCCGAGAGGTGAAAAAGTTGGAGATCCTCAAGTGGCTGATCCCTCGAGGACTGAAAAAGCAAGCGAAAGTCAGGAGTCTGATCCCCTGACTACAAAAAAATCTGAAAAAGCTGTTCGATGGAAAGATCTGGAAGACAAAGCTGTAAGTGCATCCTCAAAGAAAGTGTTTTCTGAGAGTGACCTTAAGAAGCTTCCATTTCCACCAAGGAAAATCAACATTCCCTTGAGTGAGGACAAAAAGTACGAAAAGGTGCTGAACCTTTTGAAAAATACTCAGGTAAATCTTCCATTATCCGAGGTCTTGGTCGAGATGCCTAAGTATACGAAATTCATCAAGGATGTTGTGTCTTCGAAAAAGAAGTTAGCAGGCATGGAAAGGCGAATTGGTGAGGATTGCTCCATGATTAATTATGAAGACTTACCAATTAAAAGAGGTGACCCTGGCAAGTTCGTACTTACAGTATTAATGGGAGGTCTAGTCTTCCCTAATTCTTTGTGTGATCTAGGTGCCTCTATAAGTCTTATGCCAATGTATGTATGCAAACAGCTCGGTTTACAAAGCCTTCTAGAACCCACTACTATGAGTCTACAATTCGCTGATAGATCTTCTAAGAAAGTTTCAGGGATCCTGAAAGACGTTTTGGTTCAGATTGATAGATTTACCTTTCCAGTCGATTGGTATGTTTTAGATATGGAGAAAGATGAAACGTCCCCCTGATTCTTGGAAGACCTTTCTTATCTACAGCTAGAGCCCTCATCGATTGCGATGGTGGGCAAGTGACTATCCGAGTTGGTGATCAAGAGGTGAGTTACAATGTCTTAAAGTCCATTCAAGTACCCTCTGGCCCTCCAACCGGCTTTTCCATTGATTATATGACGGATGACTTCGAGGATTTAATGGAAAAGCAAGTCATGGCTGTTGCAACAGAGTATGAGCGACTAGTTGATAATTTAAATAATCATGGTGTGGTAAGTCTAGAGCAACTAGAAGCTGAACTTAAAGATGAGTTGTTGGAAGGAGAAGCTTTGGCAGTGGGACCACAGAGTAAACTCAGCGATATTGAGTTAAAAAGTGGAGATCTCAAATCGAGTTTAGAAGACCCCCCTGCAGATTTGGTGTTGAAGCCGTTGCCTAAACATCTTAAGTATGTGTTTTTAAGAGAAGGTGACAAGCTTCCATTGATTATATCTGCCAAGCTTTCTCGTTTAGAGGAGATGAAATTAATCAACGTCTTGAAGAAAAATGAAAAAGCCTTTGGTTGGCAGGTAGGAGATATCAGAGGGATATCTCCGGACATCTGCATGCATAAGATCAAGACGAATGAGGGTGCAAAATGTGTTAGACAGCCCCAGAGGAGGCTCAACCCTCATATGCAAGAAGTCGTAAAAAAGGAAATCATCAAACTTCTGGACATGGGAATCATTTATGCCATCGCGGATAGTGAATGGGTTTCCCCGACTCAAGTAGTTCCCAAGAAAGGTGGAATTACGATTGAGAAGAATGAGAAGGGAGAGGAAATAGCATTGAGACTTGTCACTGGTTACAGAGTCTGCATCGATTATCGAAAGCTCAATGAGGTAACCATGAAAGATCACTTTCCCCTTCCATTTATTGACCAGATGCTTGAGCGTCTGGCAGGGCACGCGTTCTACTGCTTCCTAGATGGATACTCAGGATACTTCCAGATACCCATTGATCCTGTTGACCAAGAAAAGACCACCTTCACTTGTCCTTATGGTACATTCGCTTACCGGTGAATGCCATTTGGTCTCTGCAATGCCCCAGCTACATTTCAACGATGTATGCTGGCCATCTTTGACGGGCTCGTAGAAAAGTGTATGGAGATCTTTATGGACGTTTTTTCGGTCTTTGGTCAGTCTTTTGATGATTGCCTAGACAATCTTGATCAAGTGTTATCCAGATGTGTGGAAAAGAACTTAGTACTCAACTGGGAAAAATGCCATTTCATGGTTGATGAGGGAATAGTTCTTGGCCACAAAATCTCCGCCAAAGGTATAGAGGTTGACAGGGCAAAAGTAGAAGCTATCGAGAAGATGAGCTATCCTAAGAATGTGCGCGAAGTGAGAGGCTTTCTTGGACATGTCGGTTTCTACAGAAGATTCATTCAAGACTTCTCCAAGATAGCCAAGCCCCTGTCCACTTTACTAAAGGAAGACGTTGAGTTCAATTTTGATGAGAGTTGCAAGCAAGCGTTTGAGGAGCTTAAGGATCGTTTAATCTCTGCTCCAATTCTTATATCGCCCGACTGGAATCTACCTTTTGAGCTTATGTGCGACGCATCAAACTATGCGGTTGGTGCTGTTCTAGGACAGAAGATCAAAGGGAAATTCCAGCCTATCTATTACGCCAGTCACACATTGAACCCCTCTCAAGTTAACTACACCACTACTGAAAAGGAACTATTGGCCGTAGTCTTTGCTATGGACAAGTTCCGTAGTTACTTGTTAGGAGCTCAAGTGATCGTGTGGACTGATCAAGCTGCTTTGCGGTATCTGATGACTAAGAAAGAGGCCAAACCACGCCTACTACGTTGGATATTGACCCTACAAGAGTTTGACGTTCAAATTAAGGACAAAAAGGGCAGTGAAAACGTAGTGGCTGATCACGTTTCTAGAATGTTAAGTGAGGAAAAAGATGATCCAGATGATATAGACCTTTACTTTCCTCTAAAGAACATCATGTTGATAGACGGTTGTCCTCCTGATGTTCCATGGTATTCTTCCATTGTAAATTACCTTCATGCCCGATATCTCGATCCAGAATTGTCTTATCAGGAGAAGAAAAAGTTCTTCTCTGACTTGAAATCTTTCGTTTGGGATGAACCTTATCTTTTTAAAATCTGTAAAGATGGTTTGCTTAGGAGATGTGTTCCAGAATCTGAGCAGCGTGATATTATTGAGCCGTGCCACAGTGGACCCACGGGAGGTCACTTTGGTCCTTGGAAAACCGTTGCTAAGATCTTTCAATCCGGTTTCTATTGGCCAACGATCTTTAAAGATACAGAAGCTTTCTGTAAAGCTTGTGATAGATGCCAAAGAACCGGTACTCTGACAAGGCGTTTTGACATGCCTTTGAAACCCATCCTAGAATGCGAAGTCTTTGATGTATGGGGTATCGATTTTATGGGACCATTCCCATCATCTTGCGGTAACAAATACATCTTAGTCTGCGTAGACTACGTGTCTAAATGGGTGGAGGCTCAAGCCACTCCTCACAACGATCATAAGACGGTCATGAAATTTCTAAAGAAAAATATCTTCGTGAGGTTTGAATGTCCACGTGCCTTGATCAGTGATGAAGGGACGCATTTCTGCAACCGACCCCTAGAGAAAGTTCTTGAAAAGTATGGTGTTCGTCATAAGACAGGCACACCATACCATCCGATGACTAGTGGTCAGGTTGAGAGAAGCAACCAAAGCATCAAGAAAATCCTGGAAAAAATAGTCAACAGTCATAGAAAAGACTGGAGTTTGAAATTGGATGATGTACTTTGGGCATACAGGACCGCCTATAAGACTCCTATGGGTACATCTCCATATCAAATGGTTTATGGTAAGCCATGTCATCTGCCTGTCGAGTTAGAACATTGAGCTTATTGGGCTACAAAGTTTCTGAACTTTGATTCCCAATCTTGTGGAAAACATCGACCGCAAAGTTAGCTATATGAGTTAGACGAATTCAGACTCCAAGCTTACGAAAGTGCCAGGATTATCAAAGATAAGATGAAACTCCTCCATGACGCCAAAATTAAGAAAAGAGAATTTCAAGTCGGAGAACAAGTTCTTCTATACAATTCCAGGCTGCATCTGTTTCCTGGAAAGTTGAGGACACGTTGGTCCGGTCCCTTCGAAATTCTCCAAATTATTCCTGGAGGCGTTCTAGAACTTCACGGTTATAGCGGTAAACCGTTTCGAGTGAACGGTCAGAGGTGCAAGCACTACATTGGTGAACCTAAAGAAAAGCCTTTGACTGTTCGTTTCCTCGATATCCTCGGGTGTGGTGCTACAAAAGTCGAAGAATTTGACGTATTTTCACCCGACCTATTTTCAGAGGATGACGGTAATGGTCAATCTGAAGAAGTTCTAGCTGGTAGTTGGGATATGGAAGAGTATTGGAAGGAGCGTCAACTAAAACGTCATCAGAAGATTCAGAAAAAGAAGAAGTCAACCATGGGGAAGTTGAAACGTGTTTGGAAAGCTATCACAGATTTAACCCCATGCGTTAAGTGCTGTTTCTGCAGCCGAACTACTGACCCATGTCTAGATGAGGTAGTGGCTGGCAGAAAAGTCAAATGGCCTGATCCAGGCTGAGCTTTCAACGGTGTCGAGCCAACGACATTAACCAAAAGCGCCACTAGAGGGCAACCTAGATATCGTTCTTTTAGTTGTTTTTGTTTTATGATTTTTAGTATTTAAGTTTAGTTTATTAAGTTTTAGCCTTATTAAGTTTTTGTTTTTATCTGTCAGTTAGTTGTGCTTTCTAGATATGGATTTCGGTGTTCAGCCAGAGGAGTTACCTTTCCTTAGGAGGATTCCACTCATTACTGTAGATGACGGACCGGGAGGGACTATCGTTTTGCACGTAGATTTTGACATTAGTACCCGCTTCAAGACTGTCACCTATGTTCTTATTGTTCCCCGCTGCTCGGGAGGTGGAGACTTTACTGCTGAGGAGTTACAGGCAGCTCTAGGACGTCCCTACACAATCCTGAATGATCCGATGCCGACGATTTAGCGCTAGTGCCGCAAGTGAACATTTTGAGGTGTTGATGTAGGCGGTGAGGATTGGGGTTTGCAAGATGAGTATGACTTCCTCCGGCGATTGACATGCTCCGCCGTCTTATCCGAGTTGTGGATTGGTCGGACATTTACGATGACTAGCGTTGTTAGGTTGTTTCGTCGAGCAAACGACGTAAAACAAAAGCGCTTGGTGGGAGGCAACTCACTGTTTTCTATTTGTTTTTACTTATTTTTCTAGTACTTTTATGTACTTCGTTTGATTTTCATTTGTATTTTTGAAGTTTTATTTAAGTTTAATAAGAAAGTGCAATTTTGAATTTGATTTGTATGGAAATTTTATAATTTTTGCACTTTTTCCTGCTTGGACGCCCGTCCAGAAGTCTGGACGCCCGTCCGCCTTGACCAATTTTTGGACGAGCGTCCACTAATCCTGGACGCCCGTCTGCTTTATTCCCTCCAATCCTGTATGTGATTTGAATGTTTGGACGAGCGTCTGGCAATGAGGACGCCCGTCCAGTTCATCTAATTTCCCAGTGGACGCCCGTCCGCTGAGTTGGACGAGCGTCCAACATCTGTCTATATATACCCCCTCCTTCGATGAACCCTCACTTTTCAGATTTTCAAACGCAAAAACCGTTTCCTCTCCTCCTTTTGCCCTAAAATCTTCAATTCTAAACCATTTCGAGCGATTCAAAGTGCTATAAGCCGCATTTGATCCCCTCTCTTCAATTTTCATAGCCAAATTCCCCAACACACCATCTTTTTGGAGAATCAGCACCCATTGCAGTCCGACTTTTTGGAGGAAAAATCCGATTTTGGGAGCCTCATTTGTGTTGTTTGGACTCATTTTCATCTCGATCAGCATCTACTCACTCTACTTGGTAAGTTAGTAACAACTTTTCTAGATTTTACTCATGTTTTTGCGAGTTCGATCTTTGGGTCGGCTCGTTCACTTGAATATTACCTTACTTCGTTTTTTTTTTCTTCTGGTTTTGTGGTTTCTTTCTGCTCTGTTATGGTGATATGGTGTTGTGATGGGTGATCGATGAATGGGTTGTTTGGTGATGATTATGGTTGTGGTTGTGGTTTGGTTGTTTTGAAATCCCGCTTTGGATGTTAAACGGGTATCTTGTTGCGAATTGGGATTGTTTTGGTTTAGTCTAGGCTTGAATAATGGTTCATAAGAAGGCGGTGGTGAAGCGGCATGGTAAGGAAGTGGCCCGGGAGGTCGGGAAGAAGCGTAAAGAGATTGATCCTACCTTAGTTGATCCTAACTGAGGTGTTAGTATTCGAGAGCAACCTCATAGAGCCACCCAAACTAGGGCTACTTTGAGAGATGAACCAACCTCGGACTCTGAGACGGATGAAGATGTGCCATTGGCAAGGATGCATAGGGTTCCCCGAGGTGGAGGATCGTCTAGGGCTGAGGAGACTGTAGATGCTACCCGGGGAGAGGAACCGGTTGAACCTAGGGCTGCCCAACCGAGAAAGAAAGCTAAAACCGTAGCTCCTATGCCTATGGCTCGTAGATTCGTGAACCCTAGAGCCCACGATGCTTATACTAAACATTACTTCTCGAGGACCATGTTGATTGAGAGGGCTACATTGGAGGCCAAGGTCGATCCAGGATTCGTCCAGTTGCTTAAGGATCGGAAATGGGATGCCTTGATGACGATCCCAACTACCCCGGTAAATGGCTCCCTAGTTCGGGAATTTTATGCTAATTGTTCGGAGACCGACTTGGGGACGAAGGTAGTTGTGGTTCGAGGGGTGGAAGTTCCGTTTTCGCCAGAGGTGATTAATCAGAAGTATAGCTTGGCGGTTTTTGAGGGTCGGGATTACAAGGAAGAGATTGTTCATAGACAGAGTGCGGGGCAGGATCCTTTGGAGGAGTTGAGGTTGAAAGTGTGCCCGGATGTGGCTTGGACATTGAGACCGGGAGGAGACCGGAAGGAGTTGGTTACCACGACCTGGACGGAGGACTGGAAAGTCCAGTGTCGATTCATTCAGAGTCGGTTGTTGCCTAAAAACAACTTGACGCATTTTCACATTGGTGACCTAGGCATGCTGTATGCGTTGACGTTTGGCCTAAATGTGGATGTGGGACAAGCTTTATATGATGAGATATCTATCAACCAGAAGGTCTACACGCGGAGCTTGATCGTCCCTCACTTGATCCACGGTTTGTGTATTGATGCCGGTGGCCTGAGTTTGGAGCCGATCATAAGCCGAAGAAACCGAGGCCTTTACAGAGGGAGAAGAGTAAGTCTTCGGGTTAGACTGAGACTGAGGCTGAGGTAGCACAGGAGCCTGGTTCTTCATCAGCACCGCCTCGAGCATCTTCCCTTCCACCTTTGACTCCCTCGGTCCGGATGCGGCTAAGTATGGGCAACAGTGTGCGTAATTGGTTGGAGGACATACGGACGTCTCAAAATAACATCTTGACTATTCTGAAGTGTATGAGTGAGAGCCGGCGGCCGCGGGACGACAGCATCTTCGCTCCAAGCCTCATTAATTTTACTTATTCTGACGAGATCGAGCAGGCTATTGCGGACGTTCTGGATGATTCTGAGTCGTCTACCGATGAGGAGCAACCTGACTCAGTAGAGAGGACTACGGCACCACCATCTGGACCCTCTTCTGATCCTCCGGCTGATGATTCGGCGGCACCGGGCCGGACTTGATCTTATTTTTCTGATTCTAGCTTTTATGTTTCTTTGATACGCTGGTTATTTTGTCTTGATACTTTTCCTTATATGATTCGTTGTAATTTTGATATTGATACTGTTTCTTTTTCCGATGGATCATGTAAGCCATAAGGCATCCGTACTTTCATTTCTACTTTGTTTACACTTTTGGATGTATTGAATGCTTTATCTTTTGTTCATATTCGGTTTTGCTCTCTCTATTTATTCTGGTATAATTCCCCGTTTCCCCCGAGATGTTTCCGTGTTTGTCAAGTCGTGCAGGTGTATTTTTAGCGGTTTTGTCGCGCTACATTTTCTGGTTACGAGTTTCCAGTGTCACTATGTAGGCTCCGGCCTGACCAACGTTCGAGTATCTGTTACAAGTGCTTTATCTTTTCTTTCATTCTGCACAACCTGAGGACATGTTGTGATTTAAGTGTGGGGGAGGGAATAGTTGGTTTTGTGTATCTATCATTTGCTTATATCATTATGTTTCTATGCAAAATGAGCTAGAATTTTCAAGTTTTTGTTTTGTCCCGAGTCGGCAATGCATATCTTTGTTCGGTTTTAATATTCATTGATGCTATATACTGTATGTTCAGTAAGTTAGTTGTTTCACCTGAGATCTACTTTTTCACGAGCCATAGTGAATGATGAGCTAATTTATAAAGTTATACCCCTTTTGATTAGTGATTTCTGATTTTCTTATAAGTAATGTGCTTAGTGCTACGTATGTATCTTGAGATTTATGATAGTTTGTATTTAGATCCGGAGTATGTTATACTGTGAATATCTTAGGTTTGAATGTGATAAGTACCACGTAACTTATTGTCAAATGAAAAAGTTGAGTTTATAATGAAGTAATTGGGTGTGTCGAAAGCTAGTCGATGATTTGAGTGCGATAGGGTATACCACGTATGTCCTATACCACTATGATGACCAAAAGCTCACGACAGTCAGAAAAAGCTGCCTTATGATTGGAGTAAGGTAGGGTATATCTCGAATGTCCTATTCTGCTATGACAGGGCAATAGCTCATTCTGATGTGCGTTTTAAAAGTGAAATAGTTAAATCAATTAGTGAAGTATTATGAAATGAAAGAAAGACTAAGTTATCGTCTATCTTATCCCCAGTAGAAACTGATAGATATGCTGTAGGGATTATCCTCTGAGTATTTCAGAAAGGTCCTAGATATATTCGATCATCCTTTTCGGGATATTTTACGTTTGTAGGGTACATCTTATAAGTGTCATTTATTGCTAGTCTACGAGGGGGTATTAGCTAGTTTTGCTTTGAGTTTCTCAAGTTTGGATTTAGTGGAAATTTTCTATGGCTTTGCACACACACAGTGGTGAACTTCTGATTTATTGGATCTATGCTATATTGTCTGAGATGTCTGTTCTTTTTCCGAGCATTAATTTTCGTTTTGTTTTGCTCGGGACGAGCAAAAGCTAAGTGTGGGGGAGGTGTTAAGGGTGATTTTATACGATTTATAATGCTATATTTTATGATAATTTCCCTCATATTTGTATAATTTGCATAAGAAACGAGTGTTTAATGGAAATATTGAGCAAATGATATTTTAAATGAGTTAATCGCAAAATAGGTTGATTTATGTGTTTTAATTATGTTTTTACGATTATTTGGACATTATTACATTTTGCGATGTTTTTATGTGTTAGAGATACATGTTTGAGGTTCAAAAGATGATCAAAAGTTGATTAAGTTCGAACTAATTGAAGATAAAAGAGATAATGAAATAATGGGATAGAGATAAAAGAGATGGAGATCAATAAATCAAAATTCGATCGTAATGGACGGGCGTCCAAAGATGTGAACTGGCGTCCAGAGTGGACGAGCGTCTGCTGAAGTGAACGAGAGTCTAGGGATGGGAAGTTGATTCAGGAAGTTTGGACGCAGGAGTGGACGCTGGCAGGACGGGCGTCTGATCATGACTCGGCCCGATTCGAAGTTTGTATGAAGAGTGGACGGGCGTTCAAGGATCCAGACGGGCGTCCAGTAAGCCGACTTTGCTGAACCGACTTGAAAATCTATATATAGGCGGCAGTTTCTCAACCCTAAGGAGAGCATATACTCATTATTTAAAACCCTAAACCTAGGGGCGGCTTTAGGCTGCGTTTTTCTCCCTTTATTCCAGTTTTATGCACTTTAGATTTAGATTAAGTTATCTACTTTTTATGCACTGTTTCTGCAATTTTGAGTTGCTGAGGATGTTCAGAAGCTAAAAGCTTCATCAAACGAGTATTGTGAAGCCATCCAACAATTGTTGATTTCGTTTTCATCGATTATACTGTGAGTTTTTATTAAAAGTTGTTTCTTTATTCATGTTTACTATGTTTAATTGCTCTTATATCGGAAGATATGCATGTGTTGATTGTTTATTGTTGATGGAAATCTCTATAAACCTTAGATCACCATGAATAGGAATAGTATTTTGAATCTATCTTAACGGAAGTTAATAGGTTCAATTGCTAGATTATAAACATAAAGTTTACACCTTTGGTTAGAAAACGCGTTAATCTTGCATTGGAAGATAATGGATTAATAGATGAACTTTCTAAGGAATTAGGGTTCATATTTAGATAAGGTAAATCACAACTTAGATAAAAACCACAATATAATCGAGATAGGAAATCAATGCTTGTTGGATAGGTGGATCAGTCCTCGTTTGTTCGTTATACATTGGATTTAAATCCTTAAAAACTTGAATTTGTTTAGTTAGTTTACTTTTATTTGCATCTTAGATTAGTTTAGTTAAAGGTTCGCAACCCGTATTCTTCCTAGCTTTGGACTATATCCTCTGTCTAGTTTTATTTCCGGTTCTGTTTTGTTTTATTCGCTGTTTAGATTAGTTTCGTGACATAGTTTAGGTTAGACAAAAACTAGGAATCACAATTGTTTAGTTCCCCGTAAGATCGACCCGGCATTAACCACTATTACTACGATCCTTATACTTGAGGTTAACCGGATTATTACTTGTTTGTTTGGTGTTAATAAAATCCGTGACAGTGGTTCAGCCAGATCTTGGGGGCTTATGATGATGGCCGACTCGAACTACGCCACGTGTCATCCTCTTAAGTCGTATAATAAATTACTAGCATCTAAAAGTAAGGAATTAAGGGCTAAGAGCCCCAAGCACATACCCAAGGGCAGGTCCCTAACCCCATGTGGGAGATCGGCAGAAACTCCTCCAGCCATTGCAGGTCGGCCAAGGCCTGGTGAAGAGGAGCTGCCCAGTTCGGCCATAGTGGCCTTGGGGGCTCGGCGCAGGACGCACAGAGCGACCCGGCTATTATCCATGTGCGGGATGACTAAAGATAAATAAGGGAAGAATCCTAAGTCATAAACACTCTGATCCTGACATTTAAATATGTCCATAATTATCCCTAAATTATAGGGATTTATGCGTATATATCCTTAGAGAAATAATAATAATAATAATAATAATAATAATAATAATAATAATAATAATAATAATAATAATAATAATACAAATCCTTGTAGAACAAGGAAAGAGATAAATCGTCCCCTATATAAACAACCCTAAGGAACTACGAAAGACTTCATTCCTGAAACGTAACAAGATACGTAGGCAACTTGAGAGAAATAACTATCAAGTTCAGTCTAAAATACACCAAAAAACCATCCCTCGTTCATATTATCCTAGATTAAACGACCCGGATAATCCATAGACGAGATCCAGCATCGTCATGCTGCAAATACAATAATAATGGCAAGTATTGTTTGCTACTTCAATGTTCATGTTAATCACATGTTTAGACGGTAACCACTAGTTTATTCACCTTATGCCAAGAATGACCAAGAAATTCATCTACTTAAGCTGCATTTTGGGCGTACACTATTTGGAAGGTATTGAGCTTGACCAGTTTATATGTATTGGAGAATTAGGGATAAATGGATAATGATAATATTTGGAATATTCTTAAGTAACATGACGGTTGAATACTTTTTAGACGGAGAAAAACAACTCACATAGTTTTTATAGCCTAAAGGACAAAATCAAAAAATAGAAAAACTATAAAATAAAAATAAAACATAAAAAAATTTCGACGGGACGCTGCTCCAGTTTTTTCTCTTTTTTTTCTTCTTTTTTTCTCATATCTTTTGATCTCTGAATCCAAACGCGATAGAAGTTTCACTTAATTTTTTATTTTTTTATGCTCTTCGTTTTGAGACTTGGTTCGATATAATTACATCGTTTTTCATGATATTTGATATACCAAACTTGAATACGATCCAATGAACCCGTAAAGGATCCGACCCCGCTGTCACATCTCAACTCAAGACCTCCATCGCTGCTAGCTTACCTGGCCGTAAGTCGATCTTCAGGTCACCCCACCAACGTGCCCTGCACATGACCAAGGTTGGGTGCCGAACATGCTGCCTCCCAGTCCGCTGTCCGATCTTACATGACGTGCCCACAACCATTAGGCGAACATGATCCATACTTGGCATTAGCAAAGGCAAGGCTGCTACACGATCAAGATGACGACACTGCGACCAGCGTGCATGCGTGTCCGATCTTCTAATTATTTACTCCTGATCATAATTAATTATGTCCTATTGTAATTAATTATGTCTTGTCACAATTAGTCTTATCGACATTAGCGATCCGCCTATAAATAGGGTCACCCAGTAGTAATCCATTAAAGGGTCGAGAATTGAATACAAGCAGAGCTACTCTGCCAATTTGTCGAGCTGCGTGTCCGCTTTCATACTGATCGTGTCCGCCACCATAAACTTCATAAAATTCATCGCCTCCACCACTCACCACCATTAAAATCACATTAATCCAGCTAGATATCCACCTTAAACGTTTGATAACGCAACCGTGATATTTCCTATAATATCAAGATTCACTGTCGAAATTCACTCAGTGAATATCCCGGTGAATCCCTAAAATCAGTGATTTCGAATAATAGTGAATTTCGACAACGGATTTTATGAAATAACGACGGAATATGTTGAATGTGGTCTCAAAATAAAGATCATGGAAAACTAAAAAATTTGGTAAAAGAATTTTCAATTTGAAGTTCTAGATTGAGAGCTATGAGTGTATAAAAATAATGGATGAAAGAGAAAGTATGTTGTTTTTTTTATATAAAAAAAACGCCATAAAATAAAATAAAATAAAATAAAATAGTTTTGTCTTTCATACAAAAATTTGTCATTCTCCTTAATTGATTAAATGTTAGTGTCATTCTCCCTCCTTAATTGATTAAATGTTATTGCAATTAAATGTTAATTACCATAAAAATTGTCACCACGTACGTAAGAAGTTTACCTTTGTAGACTTGGTCATAAACGGGAGGCAGCTCAGCAAGATACTTGACAATGCTAGCACACACAGAACTGGTACTATCATGACCTGCAACAAGCAAACCAATAATCATGTTTGCGATATCGATATCATCCATGAAATTACCATTTTCATCATTTTCCAAAACCATCCGCGTCAGAATATCTTGAGTCGGTGTAACCTTGCCAACGGCCAAATCATTTCTTTTTTGTTTCGCCATATCCATAATCATTTTTCTTACAAGATTCGAAGCCTTGATCGCGCGATTGAATGCCGATCCAGGAACGTTTATAGGGATAGAAAAGATCCCGGATACAATATGATTAAAGGGTTCGGCTAATTTTTCCACCTGTTCGGGATCTTCAACACATAGAAACACTTTACAAGCAATCAAAAAGGTGAGTATTTATTGATACGGTCAAATATAAAGTTTTCTGGTTCGCCGTTCCATCCTGTTTGTAGAAAAGCTAAGCTTTCTCCGATCACTGGCCAACCAAACTCTCCAGGAGGCAATGAGCCGGAGCCAACACTGGAGGATTTGTTTCTGAAATGCATGCAGTGCACGACGAATGAAAAGAAAATCGCGCAAAGACTAGCAAGAAAGGCATAGATTAACTCCATGGTTTTGGAGGGGAACCTTTTTCTAGAAGATGGTACTAATGCACTTGGTCATTCAATGAATATATATACGCATTTTGAACTTTGGTTGCATTACAAACGTGGGTTGGAAAAAGTCTTACATCAACTTCATAGAAAAAGTTTTCCTTCAACTTTGATTATTCAAATTGTTTTTTGACTTTTTGTATTACACATCATTTGAGCTGAAGAATTATCGAAGATTTATGCTTAAGAATCTTATTTTTATAATATATGCTAAAGATGACTCTTGATGAGAATTCTCATCCAAAACCACATCTCTGCTGAGAATAATTCTGTTTTCTACTCATGACCAAATTCTATAGCTCTTCACCTCATCTCCATACCGTACAAGCACTCCCTTCTTGGTTCTTGGCTTTAGCTTACCCACACTCACATTGTAGTACACTGTGTTCTCAAAAACCCTCAGAACCCAGTAGTCGGTAGGCTTTCCTGACCACATCTCAAATGGTGTCTTGAGATTGATCCATGTGTGAGGCCCCTATTTGATTAAGAAGCAAGCTGTACTTACAGTCTATGCCCAAAATGACCTGGACAAACCTTCATTCGAAAGCATGCATCTTGCTCTCTTTAAAATAGTTTGATTTATCCTTTCAGGCTTCAGCTACCCCATCTACTGAGGAGTAATTCTGACTGTAAGGTGTATGGCAATACCCTCATTCTCGCAAAATTCATCAAATTTAGACCAGCAGTATACCCAAACACACTAGACCCTTGTAGAATATACAAGGTCCCCCTCTTGACTCCCTTTAGGACCATATCTGAGTCTTTGTAGACATTCAAAACTCCACTTTCACCCTTAAAATTGAACCCCTTGCTATCCAGTAGACTAAGAGATACCAAATTTTTTGTCATCTGTGGAACATGTCTCACATCTTTCAGTGTACATAACTACCATCCTCTGTCCTCACTTGCACTGAGCCAATCCCAACTACCTTGACGACCTTGATATTGACCATAGAAATATGTCCTCTATCTGTCTGCTCATAGCTTGAGAACCACTCACTGTGTGGACAAATGTGATAGGATGCCTTAAAGTCCAGAATCCATACATCAGTATGATGTGCTGACTCTCCTGCCACCATAACCAAGTCCTCATCTGAGTAATGCCCAGTTTCTACAAGAGATGTACCAGAACTGCACTCATGTTGTTTCTTTCTATTTGGACAATTGGACTTCCAATGTCCCTACTCCTTATAGTAATTGCAGACATCTGTGGACTTTAGGACATTTGGACTCTATCTTCTTGGACTTCTTCTTTCCAGAGTGCCCATGCCCTTTTCCACTACTGCTGACTATCAAGGCAGCTACCTGACTGACTGCCTCTCTGCCTTATGGCTCAGCTCCCTGGCAAGTAAAGCTGACCTTATATCCTCCAAAGTCACTGTATCCTTCCCAACTATGAAGGAATGCACAAGGTTCTCATATGACGCCGGTAAAGACACCAACAGGATTAGAGTTGCGTCTCCATCCTCAATCTTCATATAAATATTCCACAAATCAAGTACAAATAGTGTGTTCAGTTGATCAAGATGATATCTCTGCTGAATTCCTTCATGCATCCTCCGGCTGAACAACCTCTGCTTCATCAGCAACTTGTTGGTCAATGACTTAGTCATACACAGGCTCTCTGGCTTTAACCATAACCCAGAACCGGTGTCCTCCTTAACAACCTCTATGATACCATTATCAGACAAACACAACATAATGGTTGAATGCGCTTTCTCCTCCAGATAGGGCATCTCATCAGAACGGGCATCCTTTTTACCGGATAAAGGAGTCCACAACCCTTGTTGTTTCAACAAGGCCCGTGATGGCCAAATTATAGTAAACCAACTATAACCGGCAGAGTACAGGGTTGGTCGTACTACAACGGCGAGCAAGGTTGTATCCCACGAGGAATCAATCAAGTTTCACAATCACGCTCGTATTTAGTTTAGGCTCACAAATATTGGTGAAATTAATAATTATAACTACGAATAAATATGCTTAATTTAAATAATATGATAAACGAGTAGCTAAACTATGGTCAGGAACACTACTCTTAACACCTTTACCGAATCACTAGGGACACCCTTAACCTACCAACCAACCAATGGTTTATAATGAATGTGTTATGGGTGCAATCTCCTAAACTAGTCCCGAGGCGCTAATACCACAACTAGTTACCCTATATTCGGTTCAACAGTTCCCTCTACGGGATTTAATTGACCTAATATGATGAAGGACTATAAGATGTGCTGGATATACAGAAACCCGAATCCGGATCCGATCCACAATTGCATCGTCAGATCTGATTCACAGCACCGATCGAGACACTCGATCTTGCACAGTGGAAGCTACGAATAAATTCGCATGCGATAATACCATGATACGATTCACATAATAAATTAATCTACAAGAAGGTTAGTAGATTTACCTCAACCGGAGAAGAATAAGCAATCGACAAAAGGGAGAAGCCGTGATCTTCCGGATTGTATCTCCTAGCGAGGATTGGTGGACGTCGATCCTCGCCGTAGAACCTCCTCGAATAAGCACAAGAAAAACTTTTGTTTTTCTCCTTTTAATGACTATAGCAAGAAACTAATTTTTCTCCCTTTTTATTATGATGGTGGCACCAATTTGTGATGATCATTGTGCTAGGAGGAACTCTCTTTATATAGGAAAATAACTAGTCAAGAGAGTTATCTTTTTCACACCACAATTACCTATTCCCATAAGAAAAAGATATTTTTGCCAAAAGATAAGAGATAATTCCCAAAAAATCAATCTCTTATTTTCCATTAATTATCCAACAAATAGATAATTAATTAATTACACATGTGACATAATCTAGGAAAATTTCTCTTCCTAAATTTATCCACATGGGGCGCCACCTATAAGTCATTATCATAATAGAAAATGTCTTTTCTATTTTACATATTATTTACAAATAAATAATATTGCATATTCATTAAATAGACCAACTATTTAATTTATTCTGGAGGTTCCATAAAACGAGAAAACACTCGCGTGTTAGGAGCCAACCCAGGGACCATGGACATATAACCAGTAGCTACTATAAATTGAATAAAATATTCAACGAACATAACATTTCTACTCAACTCATTAATTCCGGAATTACGCCACCATAAATCCGAAACTGAACACTATCGATTATAGATATAACTTATTATCAAAACGTCGAGTCGAGTCGATACGTGTCTATTGATATAATCATTACATATAAACTAACCCTCCATAGACTGTCCGTAATGAAGCGGGAATATTTTCGTAAACCTTCTTTAATACCTCTTATCCTTATATATTTACCATTAACCTGTTGGAATAGTGTCCTAAACCCAATCGGGTTGGACCGGATCCGACCGGGTCGGATCATTTCTACTATTTCTTTATGTTTATACATATATTAAATGGATTTTATGTTGTCATATATATGTTCTTTTAATGAACCAATTATGAATTGTTATATGATAACGCCCTTAGTATTAAACTGTGATAGAGGAACCATGATAGGCGATTATGGTTGATTAGATCTCTAATCACTTTAATAAGTTTGATACTTAAATGTCTCTAGGCTGATGTACTATTAAACATGGCATTGATAGTATAAACAGACTAGCACGTATTAGATGTCTTACGTCTTTAAGGGCAGAGATAGATCTCGTCAATCGAAGTGTAGAGACACTTGGAATGTACGTGGACGTGTATTAGAGAATGCGTACGTTAGACTGACCCACTTACACAGTTAAGTGTCACACTATGTGGCGGTTGTGTAATTATCTTTTGGACCGGTGTCTTCATGGCATCACGGTGTGGATTGTCATGCTTTGACACTATTGAGGTTTCCCCTATCCACGGGGCGATCATGCGGTAGTGATTGGGTATGATATTGAAGCATCCGGAGTATACATGATTGGTCGTCTGGGAATCGCTTATCCTATGATTGGGATCGAATATCCGAAATGGCCTTCTTATAAGGAATGTCATACTCTCATGAATCTTTGCAAAGTGGGAGTAAACAATTTACTTCGAGAGAGCATGATATCCAGATTATAAGATACGGTCGTTAATGTTTGACACTCGACGTACGACCGTATGGATATTATTACAGTGATAGGATTGTAAGTTACACGGTAACTGTTTCACATGAAAGGTAGTAGTCATTGCATTTGACTCTTCCGATGATTGAGGGTCACGGTGTGTTGCTAGACGCTATCTTTGATCGTTAGGCGTGAAGGGCATTTTCGTAATTTTCACTTTGTGTCTACGGCCAACATATTCGGAAGCCTATCGGGTCACACACATAAGAACATCTAGCCGGATTAAAATGTGGTTATAGTTGATAACCAAATAAGGAAAGAATTTATCTCGTACTATAAAGGTTATAGTGGTAAATTAATATGGTGGTATTTATTTATTATGAATAAATTAAATACAAGATATTAATTAAGTTGATTAATTAAATACACTTATATTGATAAGTGGCGCCACATATGTGTATAAGTGATACACTTAGATTGTGCAATTTTATTATTGGTATTACCATATATTAATATTAGATATTAATATTTATATATTTTTGTTCCCAGCGTGTGATGCATATTGGATATGCATGTGTGACGGACTGTTTCTAGGCTATCAATCCTTACCGGCAGTGTACCGGGTCAAATTGTAGTGATAGTACGGTGAGTCAGGTGTCGATCCTCAGGGAAAACTTGGTAATTCACCGTGTGATTAAACACCGAGAAACTATTATTATCTCAATCTAAGTCGCAATTTTATTATCCAACCAAACTCTAAACTAACAAACAATAAATAAAAGCATAAAACTAAAACAGATATATATAAGTATATAAATATATATATATATAAATATACAGCAATACATAAATATATATATAGATATAAGTATATATAGGTACCAAACAATATCTAAGGGAGGGAGATAGATATTATAATTAGAGACTAGCCAAGAATATGTTATTGAATTATTATATCTTTTTAGTAGAAATTAGATAAGACAGATCTTCCTTTTTTCAAGGTCCAATCAATTATACGAAACGGTATACTCCTAAGCTAGGCAATTTCTCCTCACACGAGCGTATGAAATTGTCATATGTCTTGTCCTCTGTCCAATGTCATCCTCAAGCATGGGTCACTCCCGTTTTGTCATACGGCCAATTTTAAGAGATGTCAATTAAACAGGCGAATTTAACGTGATAATCTCTCGAGTATAAATTTCAATAAGAGTTTGTTTCTCCCGAAACAAATCTACCCCCGGTTTAGGAAATCGGATTCCGTTGTCACGTTTTCACTCGGCCAATTTTACCCTCCGGTCTTTCTATTAACGAGTTCATAAACTAACTACGAGGCGTCAATTCATAATTAGATTATGAATTCTTTCAAATCAATTAGCTACTTCAATTCAAACATAGAAAGAGATTCATTATAACCGATGTTAATCAATTTTAACATAGTCGTTATCCATTTCCCTAAAAAGATAAAACTAATCCAATTTCGTATCTTGGCTAGATATTAAGTTAGCCTAATATCATTATAATTAATATATAGATACTAATAACAACATAAATACATTAGAAAAGTTACCAGATTACAATCGAAGCTTCAGAGTTGTACCCTCCGGAAATAGCAACTCTTTTACATCAATGAGCCTTGATACATCTTCTAAGTATTATAACGATACTTTATACTACAGCATTATTCCGGCAGAGTGCCGTTTTCAGCTTTTATTTAACTAAAAAACAACAAAAGAGACTATAGATAGATATAGAAGAGAGATATATGCATTGGTACACTTCAAAATGGTTGCACTTGAGCTCTATTTATAGGCCACATAACTTGACCGGCGCGTGCCGGAGCACCACCGGCGCGTGCCGGCTACACAGTAGATATTCCCTTGTCGAGATTTGTGGGCCCAATGTCGAGATTTTCCCGCAAGATCCGGCCTTCTCTGCGCGTGCCGTCCATGCAACATATCCTATGTTCGTAAAAACCGATCTCGAGCTGTAGACCTCAGATTGACATGATTTAATATTCGTTGGAAAGCTCTCTTGAAGGTCTACAACTTTCATCAAGGACTTTTTCTCTGAAAATGCCTCTAAGTTAGGTCAAATGTCCGTTGAAGATGAGTTACGGTAGAAACATTAAGGACAGTTGATCTGTTCAAAGTTGTTAGATTTTGGCATAATCTTTTATCCCACAAAAACTCATGATTTATACTTCAAAGTATGTCATATTTTGGGATCTCGGTAAACATCTGATCCTGCAATAAAATCAACGAAACACCAAACGTAAATATGACAAAAAAACCATCATTTTTATCGTTTTTATAACTTATGCATCTAATTATAACTAACTATGATTTTTATAAGTTTTCAATGCATTTATATGAAATTATACTAAAATATCCTAAAATAATAATAAAAAGTCTTATAATATAATGATATATTTTTCATACATCACAACTCCCCACTTAGCTTTTGATCGTCCTCGAGCAAAATAAGCGATAATATATAAAAATTATAAAAATATAATATAATTCTTCTAGATTAAATTCCTAACTTAGTAACGTATGCTGTCAACATTATAATTATATTAATTTCATCTATCTAAGATATTTTAAAAAGATAAGAAGTGTATATAACATAATAAATTAGTTATAAAATATTATTTAAATGAAATTTTACATGAATTACTTTATAAGTATAAATAAAATATTTAGAACAACTTTTTAATCTCCACCGTATGATTTATCGGAATCAAAGACTAAGTCAAGTAGTTGGCAAATTGGCTTGTAACGTTCAGGCTTAGGATAGTTGGCTAATCGAAAAGGATAACAAAGGAAAATCAAAAGAGATAGAAGCAAGTCGTACGTACTTACACTTTCATCTTCTGATAACAAATTTTCTCAATCAGTAACACTCCTGGCACTGTTTTCCTTGATAGTTTCCAAAATATGGTTTTTTTTTTTTATATTTTTTTTATTTTTTAAGAACTTAAGAACATAGGCATTGCTTTATCAAGATTGATCGAAGTACTACTCTTTCGATCGAAAATCACGAATCCGGTTTCCTTAAACTCGTGATAATTCTTGATAGTTTTGATTCGACTTTTTCTTTTTCACCAGATTTGTAGCATATACCTTCATTACCAGCAATAGGACATTTCGTGATAATACCCTAGCTGGACTACTATCATCAGCGGCCTATATCTCGATATTTTATTTTTGGTTTGTCGATCAAAAAGCGAAAAGATACCTATAATACTGTTCTTATATATATATATATATATATATATATATATATATATATATATATATATATATATATATATATATATATTTTTTTTTTTTAGAGAATAACCATATTTGATAACAAACGCCTTCCGAATAACATTCATTTCAATCTCAAAGATATATCAAATTTCGATGTCGTCACCGCTATTCATAAATACATACTAAACTTGCGGGATTTTCAAAGAAATGTAGACCATTATTAAGTTAGGGTTAGTAATTTCTAGTTAATAATAATAGCTATTTCGAGTGAGGTCTTGATCACTCTACAAGGCTGAGGTGGGGACAAAAATTAGAAATCATGTTCGGGCAGGCTTATTTGGCTCTGGTTTATCAAAGTTATGCCAAAAATCTCATCATCCCTAATCCGATTCCAATTTCATACTTTGTCTTGAAAAGAGAATTATTCTAAAATTTCATTATAATTATAAGTAACTTTTGTCTAATTTCATAAAAAATATTTCATAATATTTATCAAGATATATATACTAAAAATCTTATTAAAAATCTAAAATAGACATAATTAATATAGAAATAATATATCAAGATTACTTTACTTAATTAAAAATTTATTCTATCCAAATATATCATTTTTATCATAATAATTATATATTATTCACTTATTCCCTTAAGAAAAATTAAACTAAGTGTGTAAGTATTTGATGTATTAAATTCAATTTATTTACTAACCAATCCCTACTCCCCACTTACGAATTGGCATCGTCTCGATGGCTAATGAGTAGTAAAAATTTGGATTAGAAAATAAAATGAATTTTATCATGGTTAGATTATTTTAGGTGTCAAATAGACGAGCGTTTATATAATATAAAAGAAAAACATTTAAAACATAAATTAAAAACATGCAAATATATTACAATACTTAAAATGCAAAGTAAAACTACTAGAAACGTTAAACTAGAAAACCATAAATTAAGTTAAACTAATTTAAACTAATTTATTAAACTAAGTTATTTTAATTTATTGTGACTTATACTAACTTACCGTACTACTTTTATGATTTTTATTCCTTCCTGACTACCAACGCAATTATCTAATTTTCACCACTTGACGATCCTCCCAGAATATCGACTGGTAAAAGCCCAACATGAGGAATGCGAGCTGGAAAATATTCATCTGTCGCTCTTTCCGGAACCCTTGCCAAACGAACACATAACCTAGAAATCAACCATCCAAATGGTAAAGGATGATAATTCGGTCTTCTTCCGAACGCAAAACTCACAGCTGATTTCTGAATCAGCACCCCCCAATCATAACAGCTCCAGTAGTAATCGCATATAGGAGCATCAATTCATCATCACTAACTTCCGAGAAATTAACAGTTGGATATACACGTGAATTGATGAATCGTTTCCACGTTCTAAGATGGGGAAGCAAAGCAGTCGTAGAGACATTTTGATCAATATCATAATTGTAGAACAAGAGTGGACAAGCTTCCGAATATTTTGTAATAAAACCGTCAGCGGTATCCAATCTCCATTGATACTCAAAATGACTTGGTGATGTGTGGATTTGGTGGAATAAGGAAAATTTGATTTATGTTGGTAGAAGTGAAAGGAACAACAACTCCTCTCACTGTAACAGATGTGTTAACGACACAGTATTAGCTTCTGAAAGTACTGAATAAAATTCTCTTACCATAGTAACATTAATCCTACCTCTCGGCATACGACAAAAATAGTCCCACCCATCTGTTTCCATCCTCGTAAATGCCCAATTGTCAACCTTTCTGAAATTTAAACCCTTTTCAATCAACACCGGTGACTGATTGAAATTACTTATATAAGGGTTGTGAGCCGAAGCATACATAGGCTCGTAAGGGATTTGATGAAAAAAAGGATTTGGAATGACAGAAGTCGGTGTATGCGGAGGAGAATAACTGTTAACTGACGAACGATCGGACATTTTAAACTCTTTATAGCAAGAAAATTAAAGGTAAAGGAGGAGAATGAGCACTTTAGGAATGCTGCATCTGTTTCCTTTTATAGACAAAGGTGGACTGAAATGGAAATATCCTGAGAAGATCCTGCAGCCCACTACACCGGCGCGTGCCGGACACCAACCGGCGCGTGCCGGTCAAATAGTGCTCAGTCAGAGATATTTCTATTTTCAGCTCATTCCAGCATCTATTTTCTGCATCAAGAGTTCTGTATGTTTTCTAAAACGTGGTGAAAAAGATCTAAAAACATCCGAAAACTACGAAAAAGATACAAAATAACAACGTGCACTACCCCGAGAGTGCATCAAACGTTTAACGTACACAACAAATATAAAAGATACTAAGTCAAACCAAAAGTAGATAGTTATACAACAAAGAAAAAAAAATCACTCGTCCTCATCATAGTTAAGATCAATGTCACCAGTAGGGTCGTACTGAGATGACGATGATCCAAATGTAGATAGTATCGAAGTATAATCAGCTCCTTGTGACTGCGTCGTATGAATACCATAACTGAACTGCTGTGGATCCGATACAGAAGTTCGAAATGATGTCTCACTCCTCATCGTCGACATAGAAACTGATCCCTGTAGACCAAATGAACCAAATCATGCCGTCACATCTGCTACAGAAGTCACTCCTCCCATGCCCATGGATGTCCCTGGTGTACCTGTAAACATACCACCCTGACCTATGGATGACGGCGTATAGTCCTGAAATATAACAGGTGGTGGAATTGACGGAATCCAATCTGGCATAGTATATGGGTCAGGCTGACTATAGGGGTGTCTAGCAGAAATCTCAGCAAATCTAGGATCAAACTCACTCATAGCATCTCGATATCCTCTTTGACCAACTCGAATGTCCTCAGCTCACTGTCTATTCTTCTCACAAGCTAAAGCTATATTAGCATCGTTCTAGCCCGAGCTTGAACTAAATCGAAACATAGCCTCAACTTGGCTCGCCGTTATTCTTCGGTGTGACCGTCAGGTGGCCTAGGTACTTGAGTGTGAAAAGGAGGTGGAGAGTGGTGGTTGTTGTTGCCGACGATTAGGATTATTGTAATCTATTATTCCGGCAGTAAGGCTCTCTCACTTAAGACCAATGGGAGGAATGTAGGGAGACACGGTTCTATCCGAGGGTAAGACGGGGACTTCGCAAGCTCACATAAGGCGAAATGAGACTAGGGAACGGGAGACGTCCCCCTCGATAACGAGTGCTTGCAAAATCACATGCCTTAGAAAAGATCAATTTCCCGCATTTATAGGAATATCATTAACCATGGCCCAAGCAATAACCACTTCATCTCGACCAAATGCACAAACATGTGTGGAAGGACATACATTATGGCCTAAGAAGCGTTTTATTGCTCTTATGTCCCTAATACAATTCCCATAAGCAAACCTATTTTCTATCCATTCAGCAGTGGGGTCAAAGGCTTGTTGGGCTTCATAAGCTTTGGTTTGTAGAGCCATAGGATGTTCTAAACCCCAAACATTATGATAATCCTCCTCTTCAGGTATTTCAGCTAAGCCATAGAATACATTAATCATAGCAGGGTAAAAAGTAACATTAACACTTCTTAGAGGGATATAGGTCATCTCCTCAACCGTATCAGCATCATAAGTAGATAATACTGAATAAAATTCTGATACCATAGAAACTTTAATCTTATCTTTCCTATCCATAGCTATATCCAACCATCCTCTATCCTTGAAAATTTCTTTCACTTCTTTCCCAATCTTCGAAAAATCAATCCCTCGTTCTAACCAAACCTTACTTTTACTAAAGTACTCATCATGTGCCCGCTTAGCTTCTGCACTAGCGGTTTTTTCAAAGGTTAAAGCTTTCTCCCTTTTGGTTAAAGGCCTAGTTTGAACTACCGGTACTACGATTGGTATTTCAGTCTTTTTCCTCTTAGGATTGCTTCGAGATGATGAGGCCATCTACGATAGTGGTATGATAATACAACAACACAAACAACAACACCAACAACAAGAACCAACAATTACTTAGGCTATAAAATTAAAATAAATTCAAAATAATTTCGAAATTTAACTAAAATTTGAAATATTTGATATATATATATATATATATATATATATATATATATATATATATATATATATATATATATATATATATATATATTACCTTAATATGCTAAAAAGAAAAGCTAGGTCGCCGGAATTAATAGTGGGTCGCCGGAATGAGAGAAAAGAGAGTTTTGAGCTTGCCAAGCTTCAACTTTTTTCAATGTTGATCTTCTTAGATGTTTTAAATGAAGAGAAGATGATGGATTGTTGAATTTGTGATGAAAAAGTGATGAAATTTGATATATTTTTGGGCGAAAATGGGGTGGAGTCGGGCTGCTCTTCTAAAATTTTGAGGGAATGGGGGAAATGAGGCTAACATTCGAGATTAGGTTTAAGTGTATAGGTTTACCGGCGCGTGCCGGTAGTGTACCGGCGCGTGCCGGTCACATGGCCCCCAAAAATCGAAATTTTTATCATCTTTTGTGTAATGAGCTCTAATTATACTACATAAAGATCATTTGATGTTAATCAAATGATTTATGTTATATAATCTAAGTTCAATACGATTTTTCTATATAAAACTTGATAAAATACATAAAAAGCTAATATAATATTGAAATCACATATTTTTTATATAATATACCTATTTAAAATCACATGAGATGAAAATAGGTTTATTATAAATTTTTCATAAAAATATTTTCTTTTAATTTTTAGAATTAACACAACTTTAAAAACAATTAAAAGACTAAAAGCACACACTATAATTTTTAGGATTTTTTGCTAACTCCCTCAATCTCAGATCCTCAAGATTGTTATCATAACGATCCCTTAACCTTTCTCCTAGGAGTGATGCGTTTGAATTATCTCTTTGTATTCCCTCGGGATTTTCGGATAACCACCTAATCGTTCCCTTCTTAATAACATTCAAACACTCATCCTGGGATATGGTTGTATTTCTTCCACATTGTCCATCATGTTCACTTTTTCCACAGATTCTACATCTCATTAGAAACCTTGCTCTTCTTTTTATTGCACTCCTTGAATTTCCATTACAAAGTTCTCTTTCTCTGACTTCGATTAGCAATTCCTTATTTAATTTAGAAACTAAGGCTTCTATCTTAAACGCGACATCCTTATTCAGACCTAATCTTAAAAGTAAAATAAAAACTCTTATTCTATCTATGAAAGGCATCCAGTTCTTTTACGTCTATCCGGTAAAAGACGAAACTACTTTAAAATGCATATTAAAAGTGAATTAGAAAGATAGTACCCGTAATCGGCTGAGTTTAGAATTCCTGCTTCCTTAATTCGTTGGAGGGTCGATAAGTAATAATACTTCTTCTGGTTGAGGTATCCTTCAGCTTCCACGAACAATTTCACCCTGTGTCCATTGGCTATAAAAGTTGTTTTTCCATCAGTTAGTTCAACAGCTCCAGACTTATAGATTTTTGTTACGTCATATGGACCTGTCCATCTAGATTTAAGCTTTCCTGGAAACAACTTCAAACGTGAATTGTATAAAAGTACTCGATCACCTACATGGAACTCACGACTATAGATTTTCTTATCATGAAAAGCTTTCGTGCGTTCCTTGTAGATTTGAGCATTTTCATAAGAATCGAGTCGAAATTCTTCTAGTTCTGTTAACTGAAGTAATCTATGATCACCGACAGCTTTAGGATCAAAGTTTAGAAATTTAATAGCCCATAAAGCTCGGTGTTCTAATTCAACAGGGAGATGACAAGATTTACCAAATACTAATTTGTAAGGAGAACGACCAATCGGTGTTTTAAAGGTCGTTTCGTATGCCCATAATGCATCATCAAGTCTTTCTCGCCCAGCTTTTACGATTCGAGTCCACCGTCTTCTCCACAATTCTTTTAATTTCTCTATTAGACACCTCTACCGTCCACTAGTTTGTGGATGATAGGGTGTTCCAAGTTTATGAGTTACACCATATTTCTCAATTACCTTAGTAAATGGTCGGTTACAAAAATGTGAACCTCTATCACTAATGATAGCCCTCGGAATGCCATATCGTGTGAATATATTCTTTTTAAGGAACCTTAGCACTACTCGGTATCATTAGTAGGGAGAGCTTCGGCTTCTACCCATTTAGAAACATAATCAACCATTACTAGAATAAATCTTTTTCCAAAAGATATAGGGAAAGGTCCCATGAAATCTATGCCCCATACATCAAATAGCTCACATTCTAAAATCGGTTGCATAGGCATTTCATGTTTTTTCGATATATTTCCCCATTTTTGACATGATTCACAAGATTTTGCATATTTATATGCATCTCTATATAGTGTAGGCCAATAGAAACCACATTGTAAAACTTTGAAAGCAGTTTTCCATCCTCCATGATGACCTCCTGCCTCACGATCATGACAAAATGATAATACACTTAAAATTTCACTATCAGGAATACATTTCCTAAATATTCCATCTGAGCATCTTCGGAAAAGATCCGGTTTATCCCAATAATAAAACTTTAAATCATAAAAGAACTTCTTTTTCTGTTGCCAAGTCCAATAAGGTGGGATGTACTTACAGGTAATGTAGTTAACAATATCCCCAAACCATGGCGAATCTTCCTTTGATGGTATTCTATTTTTTAATAATCGCATGGTTGAGGGAGTATCTATCTTAAACAGTTTCTCATCTGGAAATGAATCCTGAATTTCTTTTCCTTTTCCTTCATCATTATCCATCCTGCTTAGATGATCTGCTACTACATTTTCACTTCCTTTTTTATCCTTAATTTCAATATCGAATTCCTGAAGTAACGAGAATCCACCTAAGAAGACGCGGTTTGGCATCTTTCTTACTTAAAAGATACTTCGTAGTGAATGGTCCGTGTAGATTATTACCTTAGAACCAACAATATATGATCGAAACTTATCTAAGGCAAATATTACGCCAACAAGTTCTTTCTCGTAGTTGCATAATTAAGCCGAGAAATTTGCGTTCAAAGTGTGAGAAGCATAGTAGATAGCTTTGAGAATTTTGTTATACCGTTGACCTAAAACAGCTCCTACTGCCTAAATCACTTGCATCACACATAATTTCAAACGGCAAATCCCAATCTCGGTGCTACTAGTACCGGTGCGGTAGTTAATTTCGCTTTTAGGGTTTTAAAGGCTTCCATACATTTATCATCAAAGTTAAAAGGTACTTCTTAACTTTTTCTAGCAAATGACTCGGGGGCTTTGCTATTTTTGAGAAATCGCAATAAACCTTCTATAAAATCCCGCATGTCCAAGAAATCCTCTTAACGTTTTCAAATTAATTGGTGGAGGTAATTTTTCAATTACTTCGACTTTAGCTTTATCAACTTCAATTCCTACTTCAGAGATTCTATGACCTAGTACAATTCCTTCAGATACCATCAAATGACATTTTTCCCAGTTTAGTACCAAGTTGGTATCTTCACAGCGTTGTAAAACGCGTTCTAAGTGTGATAAACATTTATCAAAAGAATCTCCATAAACACTAAAGTCATCCATAAAGATTTCTAAGAATTTCTCGACCATATCAGAAAATATTCCCATCATACATCGCTGAAATGTAGCAGGTGCATTACATAATCCAAACGACATTCTTTTATAAGCAAAAGTTCCATAGGGACAAGTGAAAGTAGTTTTTTCTCTATCTCCTGCTGCAATGAATATCTGTAAATAACCTGAATAACCATCTAAGAAGCAGTAATACTTATGTCCACTCAATCTTTCCAACATCCGTACGATGAATGGAAGTGGATGATGATCCTTTTTAGTATGATCATTCGGTTTCCGAAAGTCAATACACATTCGATATCCCGTAATTTCCCTTGTCGGAATCCATTCATTTTTATCATTTTCTTTTACCGTGAAACCTCCTTTCTTTGGAACTACTTGAGTTGGACTTACCCATTCACTATCTGATATGGGAAAGATTATTCCCATTTCTAATAGCTTAATGACCTCTTTCTTAACGATTGTTTGCAAATTCGGGTTGAGGCGGCGTTGTGGCTGAATACAAGGTTTAGCTCCTTCATTCAAAATAATCTTGTGAACACAAATCTCAGGGCTAATACCTTTGATATCCGCCTTGTCCATCCAAAAGCTTTCTTATGTTGTCTTAACATTCTTAATAATTGATCCTCTTGTTCATTTGTTAAGGTTGATGAAATAATAATTGGTAACAGATTATCATTTTCAAGAAAAGCATATTTCAAATTCGAAGGAAGTGGTTTCAACTCCGCATTCCTTGGTGGATCTTCTACCGATGGTTTTAAAACCGGTCCTTCCATTTCCAATTTCAAATTTTGATGCCATGGATGTTTAACAAACCCTCCTTTATCTAAATAAAGGATTACTTCTTTCATTTCAGTATCATTTTCATCTTCTTTATAGATAGAAAATGCCAAACATTCTTCTAATTTATTTTCATAACCTTTAAATTTGGCATCCCAGATAGTAGAATATTCATCTATAAAAAAACATGATTCTGGTTCTTTGTATGGATGGTTTATAGCTTTGAAGATATTGAACGAAACTTTATCTTCATTAACTCTCGTATTAGTTCACCTTTTTGAACATCTATCAAAGTCCTTCCCGTAGCTAGAAATGGTCGACCTAGAATAATTGGCGCCGAATATCCTTCTTCCATTTCCATTATTACAAAGTCTATCGGGAAGTAAAATTTATCAATTTTAACCAACACGTCCTCGATTATTCCCTTAGGATGTTTAATTGATCTATACGCCATCCGAAGGGTCATTTCGGTATTCGTAAGCTCTCCTATTCCTAGTTTCTTATAATCCTCATAAGACATGAGATTGATACTTGCTCCTAGATCACACAATACTTTCTTAAACGTAAATCCTCCAATTTCACATGGAATAGTGAAACTACCGGGATCTTTAAGTTTAGGAGGTAGACGATCGGAGTATTGCGTAACATTCTTCATTAAGGCATATATTCTCATATTCTTCTAATCGTTTTTTGTTAGATAGGATATCTTTAAGAAACTTTCCATAGGCGGGCATGTTGACTAAAGCTTCTATAACGGGGATATTGACATGAATATGACGAAAAGTGTCAAGGAAACGAGCATATTTCTTATCAGTTTTTATCTTTTTAATTTGATCTTTCGGTGGATAAGGCAAAGATTCTAAATCTATAACCTTTGGTTCTGAAGTCATTTTCTCTTTTCCTTTTTCCTTGAATCTTTGAGCATTACTTGATCGCCAAGTTTCATTATCTTGAGATTTTTCCTTTAAAACATCCCCTGTATCAACTTTATCCTTCTCAGTTACTTTTAAATCTTCATGATTTTCTCTGACATGTTCCTTAAATAGGGTTCTCAGGTCCTTATCCATAGGATCTTTCAGAATTCTAGGGACTTTTACCCATTTTTCACCTTCAATTTCAGGTTCAACATTATTATTCTCGTTTTAAGAATTCTTCGATAATTTCTTCCTCTTCATCAAGTAAATTCAAGTTCGTCCTTTTCCTTTACGATATTATCATTTAAATCATTTTCTACCTCATTGTTTCCTGTGTTTTCTGCTCTAGTATCTTCACAATATTTCCTACTTCTCGTAATCACAGCATTCACCTATCTCGGGTTTCTTTCAGTATTACTTGGTAATCCTCCTGGAGGTCTACTGTTGTTACGTTCTCCTTCTCTACTCAAATGATCTTCCATATTCCTTAATGATGCTTCTATACTTCTCATTCTCGTATCATGTCCACCCATAGACGTTTTCAACATAGTCATATCCTTAGAGACTGAACCTATAGAAGTTATAATAGTTTCCATATTCTGAGCTTGAGTAGATACTACACCCATCATATTTTCCATTAATTTATCCCATTTATCAACTCTTTCAGGTTGGGTTGAACTTTGGGTGACTGGTATAGTTTGAGTAGTATGTTGTGGATAAGATTTAGGTAACGATTGTAGGTTCTGATTTGATGTATTTCCTTGATTACTATATGGATTCTTATACTGAACTGGATATGGCGGTTGTCCTGGCTTATTAGGGTTTTCAGACCATCTAAAAGTTGGGTGCTCTCTTCTAATAGCATTAAAAGAGTTTGAATACGCGTTGTTCAAATTCCTATGCTGTTGTAAAAAACTCACCTCTTCCCTTGAGTATCCTTCTGGTTCTTCTATCCCTAATGACACATTATCATGACTTGAGTGGTCATTTGGTATGATAGTTTCTGGTTTTACAGTCCTACTAGCCTGTAGGCTATCAAACTTCCTACTCAAATTCTCCAAGTGTGCTAGAACTTCCGTATTCGATGTGCATTCTCCTGCAAATGCTACTTTTCTGGTGCTAGAACCGGTTTCCCACATTCTGTTATTTTTGGAAATCTTTTCTATAGCATCGTAAAGTATTTGGGCTTCACTCATCATTAATGAACCACCACATGCATGATCTACATCTGCACGTGAATCTTTCCTTAATTTACGACAGAAAAGTTGGATTTGCATATCTAAGGAATAACCATGATCGGGACAAGATCTTAACAACTTTTTAAATCTCTCCCACGCATTCCCAAGTGTTTCTTCAGATCCTTGTCTAAAGTTGGCAATTTCGACCTTTAATTCCAAATTTCTACCCGGAGTAAAATACTGCTTTAAAAACTCGGTTTGAATCTCCTCCCAACTAGTCAATGAATGATGTGGGAGTGACATAAACCAATCTCGTGCTCTTCCTTTTAAAGAAAAAGGAAACATAGACATCCTTGTTAATTCACGATGAGCACCTTGACTTTTGGTCGTATTGCACAATTCTTCGAAAAGATAGAGATGGTGATGTGGATCCTCATCATCCTCTCCTAGAAATTGGGCTCTTGCGTCAATTAGACCAAAAAGATGAGATTTTATTTCAAAATTATTTGCTCCTTCATTGGGTAAACGAATTGGATTATTAGTCCGGTTTATTCTTAAGGTCCGATCACAAATAGGTCTCGGATTTGGTGGGTTATTATTACGATTGTTCGGTTCCGATTTTGATGATTTCTATTCGGTTATTTGGTATTGGTAGATCCCGATTAAGATTTTGGCCATGCCTTGAGCATGATCTAGCCCTTGTTCAGGTGTTTCATCACTGGTTTCAGCCATTTTCGTATTTTGATTTGATGATGATTCTCCGTCAGGATTTCCCTGACTAGTATGACCTTGTTTTCTTTCTGCTCTTAACTGCCTTTCGTAAGTATCTATGTCAGGCTTATAAGGAGTAAGTGGGGCCTTACTCTTTCTGGTCATCAACTAACGAAAACCGAAAATAGTTGAAATCGATAAAAGTAAAGATTGGTAACTTACTTATAAGGTAAGTACCAACGAAAAAGAAAATAGAAATGGGGTAAGAAGAGTGTTGACTTATCCTCGAGACTTTTGAGTTAATATAAGTAGAAATCATTCGAACACAATGAATTAGCGTCGTTCCCCGGCAACGGCGCCAAAAAGCTGACGGACTGTTTCTAGGCTATCAATCCTTACCGGCAGTGTACCGGGTCAAATTGTAGTGATAGTACGGTGAGTCAGGTGTCGATCCTCAGGGAAAACTTGGTAATTCACCGTGTGATTAAACACCGAGAAACTATTATTATCTCAATCTAAGTCGCAATTTTATTATCCAACCAAACTCTAAACAAACAAACAATAAATAAAAGCATAAAACTAAAACAGATATATATAAGTATATAAATATATATATATATATATATATATATATATATATATATATATATATATATATATATATATATAAATATACAAACAATACATATATATATATATATATATATATATATATATATATATAGATATAAGTATATATAGGTACCAAAACAATATCTAAGGGAGGGAGATAGATATTATAATTAGAGACTAGCCAAGAATATGTTATTGAATTATTATATCTTTTTAGCGAGAAATTAGATAAGACGGATCTTCCTTTTTTCAAGGTCCAATCAATTATACGAAACGGTATACTCCTAAGCTAGGCAATTTCTCCTCACACGAGCGTATGAAATTGTCATATGTCTTGTCCTCTCGTCCAATGTCATCCTCAAGCATGGGTCACTCCCGTTTTGTCATACGGCCAATTTTAAGAGATGTCAATTAAAAATGCGAATTTAACGTGATAATCTCTCGAGTATAAATTTCAATAAGAGTTTGTTTCTCCCGAAACAAATCTACCCCCGGTTTAGAAATCGGATTCCGTTGTCACGTTTTCACTCGGCCAATTTTACCCTCCGGTCTTTCTATTAACGAGTTCATAAACTAACTACGAGGCGTCAATTCATAATTAGATTATGAATTCTTTCAAATCAATTAGCTACTTCAATTCAAACATAGAAAGAGATTCATTATAACCGATGTTAATCAATTTTAACATAGTCGTTATCCATTTCCCTAAAAAGATAAAACTAATCCAATTTCGTATCTTGGCTAGATATTAAGTTAGCCTAATATCATTATAATTAATATATAGATACTAATAACAACATAAATACATTAGAAAAGTTACCAGATTACAATCGAAGCTTCGAGTTGTACCCTCCGGAAATAGCAACTCTTTTACATCAATGAGCCTTGATACATCTTCTAAGTATTATAACGATACTTTATACTACCAGCATTATTCCGGCAGATTGCCGTTTACAGCTTTTATTTAACTAAAAAACAACAAAAGAGACTATAGATAGATATAGAAGAGAGATATATGCATTGGTACACTTCAAAATGGTTGCACTTGAGCTCTATTTATAGGCCACATAACTTGACCGGCGCGTGCCGGAGCACCACCGGCGCGTGCCGGCTACACAGTAGATATTCCCTTGTCAGAGATTTGTGGGCCCAATGTCAGAGATTTTCCTGCAAGATCCGGCCTTCTCCGGCGCGTGCCGGCCATGCAACATATCCTATGTTCGTAAAAACCGATCTCGAGCTGTAGACCTCAGATTGACATGATTTAATATTCGTTGGAAAGCTCTCTTGAAGGTCTACAACTTTCATCAAGGACTTTTTCTCTGAAAATGCCTCTAAGTTAGGTCAAATGTCCGTTGAAGATGAGTTACGGTAGAAACATTAAGGACGCTTGATCCGTTCAAAGTTGTTAGATTTTGGCATAATCTTTTATCCCACAAAAACTCATGATTTATACTTCAAAGTATGTCATATTTTGGGATCTCGGTAAACATCTGATCCTGCAATAAAATCAACGAAACACCAAACGTAAATCTGACAAAAAACCATCATTTTTATCGTTTTTATAACTTATGCATCTAATTATAACTAACTATGATTTTTATAAGTTTTCAATGCATTTATATGAAATTATACTAAAATATCATAAAATAATATTAAAAAGTCTTATAATATAATGATATATTTTTCATACATCAATGTGCATGATTGTTTCCAAAATATATTTGTATAGATTTATGTTTGTAATTGATATACCAAAATCAACATTAGCCAAGGCAACGGAATAAAGCGGCTAACAACTAGCTCGATTCAGGTGCTGGGGGCCCTACCTGCTCGCACCTCCGGCTTTCAACACAGCTTGGCAACAAGGTTCCTCTAAGTCCGACCTCAATCGGCGCTCCGAGCCCGCAGGACTCTCTGCCCGCCAGGGGCTCCCCGAGCCCACCTGGATTCTCTGCCCGCCAGGGGTTCCCCGAGTCCGCCTGGACTCTCTGCCCGCCAGGGTTCTCTCCGAGTCCGCGAGGACTCTCTGTCCGCCAAGGACTTTCAGCTCTCCCAGCTCATAGTCTGCCAGCTGCCCTGCTCTCTGCCCTGTCCTGCTCTCTACCAGCTGTCCTGCCCTCGCCAGCTGTCAGCTCCATGCCTCTATAAATATCACCTTCACCTCCATTACAAATCTCTCGGTTTTTTCCTTGAGAACTACGCTTGGGCTTGATCCCTTACAAAGGGTACGTAGGCAGCCTCTCAGGCTCAGCTCATAACCACAAAATCTCCATCTTTTTCTTGAGCTACACCGCATCTCACCGGAGAAATCAATCACAATCAGCTAGATATCCACTTCAAAATCCATATACCGCAAACCTGATATTTCTGACAATATTAGTTGGCTCCGTTACCGGGAACAATCATCAAGAAAAGCCTACTCCGGTAGCCCGCACCACCGTGAAATCTATTTTCATGGCATCGCCAGCGAGGTCTTTCCTCCATCTTCAACTTCAAAATCAACAAAAGCTTTGATTCTCTTGGTGGTACAACCTAGAAATCATCGTTTTCAGCATCTTAGCAGCAAACTCGGTGCAAGGATCACTGGTTTTACGGAACGTTACCCCTTTTTCCGTCAGAACCATTTCAACTTGGCTTGAAGGAACACCTCCAACGTCATCTTCGAAACTCGCATACGAGTCCTTCATAATTTCTAGGTTGGTATGCGTGTTTTGTCAACTCAGCTTTTACATATAAAGGGGATTGCCTCTATTTGTGTTGTTTGAGACCATTTGGGTTACATCGCCTGAGCTCCGTCGGATTCTGGGTTGAGGCTTCACCAGCCGGCACCGCCTATGTTGAGTATTTCTCTCGGCCAGCTCTAAGTCCGACCTCGGTCGCTGAGCTCTGAGTCCGACCTCGGTCGGCCAGCTCTGAGTCCGACCTCTCTCGGCCAGCTCTGAGTCCGACCTCTCTCGGCCAGCTCTGAGTCCGACCTCTCTCGGCCAGCTCTAAGTCCGACCCCTATCGGCCAGATCTAAGTCCGACCTCGGTTAGCTAGCTCTAAGTCCGACCTCTCTCGGCCAGCTCTAAGTCCGACCTCGGTCGGCAAGCTCTAAGTCCGACCTTGGTCGGCTAGCTCTAAGTCCGACCTCTCTCGGCCAGCTCTAAGTCCGACCTCGGTCGGCTAGCTCTAAGTCCGACCTCTCTTGGCCAGCTCTAAGTCCGACCTGGGTCGGCTAGCTCTAAGTCCGACCTCTCTCGGCCAGCTCTAAGTCTGACCTCGGTCGGCAAGCTCTAAGTCCGACCTCTCTCGGCCAGCTCTAAGTCCGACCTCGGTCAGCTTGCTATAAGTCCGACCTCTCTCGGCCAGCTCTAAGTCCGACCTCGGTCGGCAAGCTCTAAGTCTGACCTCTCTCGGTCAGCTCTAAGTCCGACCTCGGTCGGCAAGCTCTAAGTCCGACCCCTATCGGCCAGCTCCAAGTCCGACCTCGGTCGGCAAACTCTAAGTCCGATTAGAGCTCGACCTCAACATTTGTTTCAGACAAGTTATTTGCAATTTTAATCTTGTCCCAAACAAGGAGGCCGCAGGTGGAAATTTTCAAACAGACGGGAATGACCCGAATTCTACATTTATTTCAACCAAGCCCACAACGACCTTGCTTGAAACAAGGGGCCACACATCGGATTTTTCGATTCAATCATCGACCTCAACCGAAACAAGCTTGCCATCAACTTGGATTTCAACGATAAGCCCGACAGAGCGTTGTCGGCGACTATAAGCCCGATAGAACATTATCGGCGATTAAGCCTGTCCGCTACAATGTGCAGCACATAGCTAGTGGTTTTCACCAACACTAGTTCAAGGCCGATAGAACGTTATCGGCGATTAAGCCTGTCCGCTACAACGCGCAACACATAGCTGGTGGTTTTCACCAACACCAGTTCAAGCCCGACTGTTCGGTAAAAACTAGTTTTAAATTTATAAACCGAAACACCCCAAGTATAAGGCTTGTAGTAAAGGGTGTTAACGGGTCGTCCTAAGGGAGTCGAATGTTTATCGGATTAAGATGCAGTTATTATATCAATTATGTCACAAATTATTATCTAAAACTAAGGTTTATATTAATTGCAAAATAGAAACGAAGAACAGTGACTAAACTAGCAGAAAACAGAAAAATTCAACACTGGACGGCCGTTCACTGAGGGTGGACGGGCGTCCGGTGACGTGCTGGAAACAGAAATATGCAGAAAAAACGGTAAACAACTAAAGTTCTTAAAATAACTAATCGTAGCAATCACAATTGATACGAACAAATTGGTTTATCAAATAATTAAAAGAACGGCAAGGCAACTAGAATCCACCAATCAACCAACCAACCCCAACTAGATTATGAGCTAAAGGTACGATTTTTAGTAATGATCAAATCACGAATTCGATTAAATCTCTTTAATCAATTTCTAGGGTTTCGTTTTCTTTCTCAAGCAAAACTAAACTAGCATGCATAACACGATCATGAGATTGTCTCTAATACTCTACTCAATTAATCATAAACAATCTCTTGAATCACAATTAATTGCATCAATTGAAAGAAATCACAACTTGAATAATATTCTCATATAAATTCAATTAAAACGGCAGTTTCATCGATCTCTCGATTTAATAAAACATAAAAAATTATTACAAAATCCAATTGATGAAAAAAACAGTAAATTTAACTCACTAAAGATATAGCTTAAAATCTTCTAGTTGGTGTGGTTGTTGGTTGGTTTCCTCCGTTGTCCCACCGCAAGATGCTTAGCCAACAATCATATTGGTGATCATGATTGTTGAGATGGAAGAATTCATCTCTGTGTTTGATCCTTGTGGAGTATGCGGCTGCTGTGTGTATTTGGTGTATAAAAATCTGATGATGAAATAGGGTTGGGGCGCAGCTGGTATTTATAAGATTTTGAGGCGGCTAGGGTTAAGTCGGCGATTGGACGCCCGTCCATCAAGGTAGACGCCCGTCCAGTCTTCACAAAATTCATCGAGTCGGGCCGAGTCTTCTTGGACGTCCGTCCTATGCAAAAATGGACGCTCGTCTGGCGGAAATTTTCAAGACTCGAATCAAATATCTCCTCCTGGACGCCCGTCCACCGGACGGGACTTGGACGCCCGTTCAGTGTCGATCAAATCTTGATTTTCTCATCTTTATCTCTTCTCCATCATATAAATCCGATCTTGCACCACTTTTAATCCTCTTTTTAGCTCGAGAATGTATATCTACAAGGGGGTAAAAACATGCAAACTGTAGAAATATATATATAGATAGAAAATGACTAATAAACCACATAAATAGCTCGAATTTGCATTTTAATCCTTTTCATACACAACCCCTCAATATTTCAATTAAACTCCTACTTTTCTATAAAAAGTAATAAAATACGAAGAATATTGTTACGGAATAAAGCTATAAAAACCATAAAATTCACCGTTAACAACTCCCCCACACTAAACTTTTGTTCGTCCCGAACAAAATAATCAAAACTAGCTCACTTTCATGCAATCCATATAGATTCCCAACTCACGTAACAAAAGATACGACAAATATAGCAATTAATACCAACATAGAGATAGATTCAGTGTGTGTGTGAAAAGCCCTGTTCAATCTCCACTATTCTTTCGCACAAAATCCGTTCAAATAATCCTAATGACTTCCCTAGGTATAGGCAGTAACCGTTCCACAAAAAGTCTTTCCGTGTACTTATTAGGATAATCCCTAAAACATATCATTCGGTTTATACTGGGGATAGTTAGAAGATAACTACGGTTCCTACCAACTTTCCATAGTACCATTTGCCAAATTTTCTTTAAGATTAACTTAATTCCACATATATAGCATATGCCCTCATTCCCAGCAATAGGATGTTTCGTGATAACACCCTAGCTGGACTACTATCATCAGGCAGTCGGGAGCTATTGAACCTCATAGTGGTATAAGACATTTCGTGATAATGCCCTACCGCACTCAAATCATTGGCAGCTACATCCGACATACACATATTTCATTCATATTATTCATCTTAGATTGGTGTACAAACCTTAAGATATATCCCTCCTATCACATTCAAACCTTCAGATATTCACAGTACACAGTTAGAAATTAGGTGTAATGTTTACCGTTACTATTAAGCACAAGTCTCTCTAGGATAAATCACTAGGATAGTGAATGGATAAAGTTTAAAAAATGTCGCTTCAATTTCAAAGGCTTACGTGAATATGAAATGAATACTATCTCATATTAGTAAAAGCATGCTATAACTATCTCACAGAAGTTACAGACAATCATCGTCAGGAAACTACAACTAGCGAGCCTTTTTGTTCCAATTACATGCTCAAGATTTACAATTATCCACGTTTACTTTGAAAAATTTTAAATTTTTGCCAAGGAATTCACATTTGCTCGCTTTTCAAAATATAGCATGATAACATACCCAATTTAGACACCCCCCCACACTTAAATCACATTATGTCCTCAGAATGTGCAGATAAAAGAAAAGAATACTTAGCTGGTTTTCAAAATGATTGTCGGGTCGTAGGTTGGCAGAGGTCAGGCCGTAGCATGAATGTACCGCTCGTCTGCTGAAATTTTCAAGACTCTGAATCAAATATCTCCTCCTGGACGCCCGTTTGACATAGTGGACGCCCGTCCACTGGACGGGACTTGGACGCCAGTTCAGTGTCGATCAAATCTTGATTTTCTCATCTTTATCTCTTCTCCATCATATAAATCCGATCTTGCACCACTTTTAATCCTCTTTTTAGCTCGAAAATGTATATCTACAAGGGGGTAAAAACATGCAAACTGTAGAAATATATATATAGATAGAAAATGACTAATAAACCACATAAATAGCTCGAATTTGCATTTTAATCCTTTTCATACACAACCCCTCAATATTTCAATTAAACTCCTACTTTTCTATAAAAAGTAATAAAATACGAAGAATATTGTTACGGAATAAAGCGATAAAAACCATAAAATTCACCGTTAACACCGACAGAGCGTTGTCGGTGAGTATAAGCCCGACAGAGCGTTGTCGGCGACTAAGCCCGATAGAGCGTTATCGGCGAGTAAGCCCATCGCTTCATGCACGACACTCTAAGCCCGACTCCAGCTCGGCATCATATTTGGAGCTCGCCCCCGAGCGTCTTCTATAAGCCCGACTCCAGCTCGACATCATATTTGGAGCTCGCCCTCGAGTGTCTTCTATAAGCCCGACTCCAGCTCGGCATCATATTTGGAGCTCGCCCTCGAGCGTCTTCTATAAGCCCGACTCCAGCTCGGCATCATATCTGTTCGCATCTAGTAGAATCTTTTATCGCTCTACAAACAGCCATCTCGGCAAAACGACACAACAGGTCACCTACAACTTTACTCCATGATTCTCACCTGAACAGTGAAGAGCTCAAGGAGTAGGGGGCCATTGATATACCAAATCAATATTGGCCAAGGCAACGGAATAAAGCGGCTAACAACTAGCTCGATTCAGGCGCTGGGGGCCCGACCTGCTCGCCCCTCCGGCTTTCAACATAGCTTGGCAACAAGGTTCCTCTAAGTCCGACCTCAGTCGGCGCTCCGAGCCCGCAGGACTCTCAACCCGCCAGGGGCTCCCCGAGCCCGCCTGGATTCTCTGCCCGCCAGGGGTTCCCCGAGTCTGCCTGGACTCTCTGCCCGCCAGGGGCCTCTCCGAGTCCGTGAGGACTCTCTGTCCCGCCAAGGACTTCAAGCTCTCCGAGCTCACGGTCGCGCCCGCGCCCCGCTCCGCCTCGTGTCGTCCCGCTCTCTCTACCGGTGTCCGTCCCGCCCTCGCCGGTGTCGGCTCCATGCCTCTATAAATATCACCTTCACCTCCATTACAACTCTCTCGATTTTTTCCTTGAGGACTACGCTTGGGCTTGATCCCTTGCAAAGGGTACGTAGGCAGCCTCTCAGGCTCAGCTCATAACCACAAAAGCTCCACCTTTTTCTTGAGCTCCACCGCATCTCACCGGAGAAATCAATCACAATCAAATAGAATGTTAGAACTTGAATTCTCGTATCCTGCTTGTTCTGATGAATGTCAGTGTCCTTTTTGACATTTCTGTGTGTCCAATAAGATTGCTTGCTTTATAACGGCTAGCTTTTCTTCAGTTTTCCTTTCTTTGACCTCAGAATGAAAACTGGTCTTAGTCAGTTTTCAGCTTAAGAGCATTAACTGAGTTTTTACTCTTCTTCAAAAACTCAGTACTCCATTTTTCATCTGATTACAATTGACTTAATTAGAGTACACCATAACTCATAAATCAACTAAGATAACATTGTCCTTATATATCTTAGATCTTCTTCTAAGATCCATAAAGTCAGTTTAGGTCATCACATACTTTCCTGAATTCTAACTTTACAGTCTCAGCTTTATCTCCCATAACTGAGTTTGAACCCTCAGTTCTTCAATCTTCTATAACTGAGTCTGTGTCCCTCAGTTCTTCTGCTTCTAGATAAGTCAACCGAGTCCGTGTCCCTCAGCAAATTTACTTTCTTCAGTTCTTCAGTTGTTTACTCTGAGTCAGTTTAATAACTTCAGTTGTAAACTCAGTATACTAAGTAACATCAAGTCAGTTTCTCATTTTCTCAGGTCTGATTCTAGAACTATTACAGTGCTTGTCTGATTTACCTATACAAATATCAGACTCTATTAAAATCCTATACATTGATTTCTAGACCTCTTTTTGCTTTGTACTATAACAGCTAGTTATGACACTTCATCAATGGGGTTAAAAATAATAATTAAAATAACTGATGAATCATCATCAAAACATAAATTTTATTTCCAACACCGACCTTGGTAGAATTTGGGATGACAGTTAGTGCATTTCTTTGACCTGACCAGAGCCAGATAGCCATCCCGTGACATATTCCACAGCAACCCCTCTAAGCCTTGGTAGGATGGTTAGACCCCCATCCGACACTTAGCCATTCGTATTTAGCCCGTAATTTCCTGACCCGAGCCTTATTTGTGGTCTATATTCCATTGGGCAAGTGTGGGGTGGTAGAGTGGTGTGTTTGTATAGATGAGTTGGTTTACGAGCTATTTCGTGATATTAGAGGGTAGGAGCTCGATTCATCTTATATGTATGTTATGGCCTTTGATTCAAACCTAATAAAAGCATTGTATAATGCAGCTTTCTGAATTCAAAAGTTAAGTTGAAAAAAAAAAAGGGAAGTCAAAAAAATCAAAAGAAAATGAAATCAATCAAAGAAAGTTTACAAATGAAGTGTTAAAAGTAATAAAGGTTGAGTCAAAGAAAACCAAGTGTCTAGGACTCATGTATCGACCTGTCATGTGATGTTGGTGTTGGGGTGAGTCCTTAGTGTAGAAACACGATTCTTATACATTTTTGCCTCGTTACACTTGAGACATAGTGGGATATGGCGTTTTATTTCTTGGATCATGTTTATAGTTTCATTTTGATCTAGAGAAGGGCAGAGCTAGCTACACTTTGTATTGTTACACCCAAAGATTAAGCTTGCTCGTTTTGTCTCTTTCTTGTTTATTCCCCAGAAATTACCTTCGGTTAGCCCCATCCCTAGCCTAACATTACAACCGTGCAAGTTCTATCCGACCTTGCTTAGCCTCGGTTTGGCCCCAATTAGTAGATATGCTTATGAAGTATGAGCCTATGGTGTAGTCGCGAAAACCAAGCATCCATAATCCAAACCGGTGAACCGTTGTAAATGTAGAAGAAGCTATTGACACACTCACATCCCGTTTGCTTCATAAGGTAGGGTTAAGTTGCATGCATTTACTCATTTCCTTGTCGGTTATCTTTGATATGTGATTGGCTTGACCTACATGTGTTACTTTGACCCTTTGGATTCTTTTAAAACGCTCATTTTGCTCGGGGGCGAGCAAACGCTAAGTGGGGGGTGGTTGATGAGAGTCAACTTTACTATGCTTTGGTGCATGTTTTAACCCCCATTTACGGAACTTTTGGTTCATTCCGGGTAGTTTTAAACCATTCATAGGGTGAAAATGTGTTGCATGTGCACTATGAGGCAAACCATCACATAGATGGAAAACTTCACCATTTTTACGATGTTTTAGCCCTTTTCGAGCCCTAGTTGTCTTGCGGAGTTACGCTCGGTATGTGTTTGGATGTTGTGATGCAAGATACAGGTGAGTCGAGAACCCGGAAGTTGAGGCATTGGGCATAGAAAGATGAAATCGAGGCTCGGGAATGGAAGAATTGAAGAAAAATGTGAAAATTTGGAGATTTGGCACCCAGTGCGGGCGCACTAGATGCAGTGCAAGAGCACCAGATGCAGTGCAAGCACACCAGGGAGGCAGAATGTTAGATTTGAAGATTTAGCACTCAGTGCGGGCACACTAGATATAGTGCAAGCGCACCCAGAGAGGCAGAAGGTCCAGTTTTGGTACAGAGCTGTCAGTGAGAGCGCACTGAAAGTCAGTGCAAGCGCACCACACGAAGCATATCCAAGTTTTCCCCATCCAACCAGAGGCAGTGCGTGCGCACCAGATCTGAGTGCGTGCGCACTAGGCCATTTTCTGCACATGTTGGAGCACATATAAATATGTTTTGCACAGATTTTTCACACACTTCTTCACACTCCTACACACATACTCTTAGATACTCTTACACCCTTTTAGGTCAAAATTTTCCCGTTTAATCCCTAGAGTAATTTCTACTCCTCCTTTCCTTAGATTGAGCTAAATTAACCTTAGATTTTAGCTCAATCAAGTTAGATTTTACATTTTGGCATCTCTTCTTCATCTTTGGACATGGGTGTTGAAGAAACTTGATGTAAACCTCGAATTTCTGTGATTTTGGTACTTAATTTCATTTCTCTTCTTGTTTTATGGTTTTAATCCTTCCTTTGATTGTTATTTCTTGTTTAATCATGAGTAGCTAAACATATCATAGCTAAGTCATGTGAAGATTGAAGAAATCACCTTCTAATTGATGAAATTGGGAATGGGTAGTGCTTAATTGATGTTGTATCGACGAATTCATGTCTTAAAACTTGTTCTTAATGCTTGAATTAGATTGATCACGTAGTTCATGAACTCACACACTACTTTTATAAATGTATGTTGCGAAGGGGTGTGTGAAAAAAGGGTTTTAAGATCATTTCTTATAATCAACTGAGTTGTTTATATTGATTAGGGAGTGAGGTTCATTCGGTTGTGAAATCGAGCAACTCTAGCGTGTTAATCTTGTTTCGGTCAGTTAAATCCTTAAAGTAGGACTGTTGAACCGGGCAAAGGGTGTTTGATTGTTGCATGGCATCTTACACTACCTTAAGAGTTTGCACCCGTGAATGAGTCGATATGATCATTAAGTTGGTTGGTTGGTTAAGCTCATTCCCGAGTAGCTCCTAGTCTTTGACATAAAAAACGAAGGTTGTAATAACGAAAGGGACATATGAAAGTTTGGTCCTAGCTAGTGGAACAAGAAAGACATGGATCTATATTCAATATGCAATCAAAGGATTTCCCCCTGCTTTGTTTTCGCTCCGCTCGTGCGTGGCACTCCGTGGCATACCGGAAAAAAGATAGAAAAAGGCCGTTGGGAATGAAATTCTGCTTTCTGCCCCCCTTTCACAAAAAATTGAGAGATTCGTTTTTGTATTTTTACAATCTGTCGGGACTGACGGGGCTTGAACCCGCAGCTTATGCCTTGACAGGGCGGTGCTCTGACCAATTGAACTACAATCCCGGGTGTACAGCCTCAAAATTCTTATTTCATTCGTTTACTTTCGCCGTCTTGTACTAGAGACACGAATGATGGACCTTTATTCTTATATATATAAATTATATATATTGTTAAATACAGTAGACTCATAGTGAGCTAATTCATGAATGAAATCTTTCAACTTAAGTAAACTAAAGAGTCACGCCCTTTAAATGCCCTAAGAAAGAGGCTTAAGTCATCGCTTCAAATCAAAAAAAAGAAAGGGCTTTTCCACGAAACTCCTGTCTTAGTCTTCATTTTTAAGCTAAAGAAAAAACAGCGCCTGGCGAGTTGTTTTTTTAGTTTAAAAGTTGAATGTTCATTATGATGATAAATAGTCGATTGGGAGAACTGAGCTTGAAACTCAAAAACGTTGCTTCAGCTCAAACTTTTTTATGAAGCTGATTTGCCAACACCGACATAAATCAGACTTGGGTGGATAACATAAGCCACGAACTTCTTATGCTAGCTCTTAAAAAATTATCTGAGGGAAGAAGGACCGAAACGTCTCAGTTCGCATCCTTCACGCTCTTCCTTAAAAAAATATAAAATTTATTTCGCGTAGAAGCGAAATTGAGTGGATAGATTTTGCATCTATATGAGATGCAATTTGTTCAATTGAAAATGGTCGCGTAGAAGCGAAATCGAGTGGATAGATTTTGCATCTATATGAGATGCAATTTGTTCAATTCGTGGGACTTTGGCACCTCGATGTCGACTCATCACATCATGGGGTTGAAGAAGATAGTCAGTCTCTTGACTCTTGAGCGGCTAAGAATGTGACCAATGACGCGGTGCATATATAATATTTTAAGGTATAAGTGGGGTACCTAACACAGATGCGCCTTGATCTGAACAATGAAATTATTTGCGAAGTAAGGGGGTGCCAACTTACACAATGATACTATGTGTTTGGCTCCCTTATAAATTAGAATAGTAAATCCGCGCTTCTTTCAAGCGAAAACTCAGATCAAGGACTATCGACCCGACAATGCTCTGTTGGTCCATTTAGTGGATCCTCCCCCCCCCCCCCCAAAACAAGATCATATTGAAGAACAACTTCGAGGGAGATAGCTTTGGGACATGCTATTACCTATGGATAACACTACTCATTAAAGGTTTAAGACGATTCACATCAGAAAGACGTACCTGCTTTCGTGCGTTGATCGACCACTACCAAGAAGCTATATTCTTTTTCTTTCCCGTGGTCTCATTGCCAAGTCTTGAAATTTTTCTAGTTTGTAGCTAGTAGAATCCAAACACGGAGGCTCGTAAGCTTCCCCTACTCGTTACTCTTTGGCCGGTACTTGTATTGTGATGAGAGTCAACTTTACTATATTTTGGTGCATGTTTTAACCCCTGTTTATGACACTCTTGGCTTGTTTTGGGTGGTTTTAGACCGATTATAAGGTAAAACGCTTTGAGCACTTACTTAGAGGTAATCCATCAAATTGATGGAAAACCTTATCATTTTACGGTGTTTTGGCCCTATTCGAGCCCTATTTATCTTTCGGGATTATGCTTGGTATATTGTGATATGGAAATGCAGGAAATAGGTGACTCGTATGCCCGGAAGATGAGGCATGAGACTTAGAATGGCGAAACAGAAGCCCGGGGATGGAAACGGATCAAAGGTGGTTGGTGCTTTTACCATTTGTTCACTTTATCTACAATTTTCTCCCAGATACATGCATTTTCTAGACTTGTGGTCTTCTTGAAAGTTGTAGATAATTAAATGATCTTTCCAAAGCATTTTGAATCACTCAAATCGGAGCTCTAAGTGCAAATATATTTCAAGATTACTGAAGGTGTATCTGTCCAGGAATTTTGGCGCGCGCCGAAAACTTTGGGGCGCGCCAAGTTAGAACAAAGAACTCCCAGAATCACAGAACCAGTTTTGGGGCGCGCCAAAGGCTTTGGTGCACGCCAAAATCACTTTTTCTGCACATTTTTGGGAGCTTATAAATATATTTTTTCACCCCCATTTCAAAAAAACTGATACCTAGACTTAATTAGGACTCTTTTAGGCCGATTTTCTTCCCTTTTCTCCCTGAGATTAGCTCTTATTTCACTCTTTCTCTTAGATTAAACACAATTTAGCATAGATTTCTCTCTTTCTTGTTGGTGTTTTGAGGTCTTCTTCCCCAAATGACAATGGGTTTGGATGAAGATTGATGTAACCACAAAATATCTGCGTTTTGGTAATTAATTTCATTTCTCTTTCATTTTTATGGCTTTAATCCTTTCTTTGATTGTTATTTCTTGTTTGATTATGAGTAGCTAAACATTTCATAGTCAAATCATGTGAAGATTGAAGAAATCACCCTCTAATTGATGAAATTGGGAATGGGTAGTGTTTAATTGTTGTTATATCGATGAATTCATGTCTTAAAACTTGTTCTTAATGCTTGAATTAGCTTGTACATCTAGTTCATGAACTCACAAACCACTTTTATAAATGTATGTTGCGAAGGGGTGTGGGAAAAGAGGTTTTAAGATCGTTATTTACAATTGACTGAGTTGTTTAGATCAATTGGGTAACGAGGTTTGTCGGTGTAAATCGAGCGGCTCTAGTTCTTAATCTTGTTTCGGTCAGTTAAATCCTTAAAGGCGGACTGTTGAACCGGGCAAAGGGTACTAGGTTGTTGCATGGCGTCTAGTACAATCTTAGGAGTTTGCACCCATGAACGAGTCGATATAAGGATTAGGATGGTTGGTTGGTAGTTTCAATTCCCAAATAATCGATTAGAGGGGCGAAAGTATTCAATTGGATCGTGGTTTGGCTATGTCTCTCTCTCTCTCTCTCTCTCTTTATCTCTTGTTTAAATAGCGTTGTAGTATAATTACCGTGAACAAACTTTGATTGACCTAAACTAAGTTGAGAAACGACTTTGGTACTCGATTGATTCCTCAAGGGATACGACCTTGCTCACCTCTATAGTACTTCCGACCCGGTACTCTGCCGGTTAAGGTTGGTTGTTACTATTTTGGTCATCATATTGCTATTGCACATCTTTAGAGTGGTTTCTTCACCTCTTTAGAGCATTAAGTATCCTCTTTAGAGCATTAAAATCCTCACTTCAGATAGCTCAGCTCAAACACCGAACATGCGCACCAGAGCATTTCGATAGTCTGGAGAAAAGTGCTCATTTCGGCCATCTGTGGTCCACGGTGCTCGTTTTTCAGCATGGCTAAGCTACTAGATTAATTTCTTATTCACTAAACTAAGGTATACCAGTCCACAGGGTAGATCGAAGATCTATTTCGCTGGATTAGCCATTTGGATATATCCAAATCGTTAGAAAACCTAGTCTTGTGAGTGAAGCTAAAAAGCGCTTTCACAATGCGTAAGAAATCTTTGGATGTTTCAACAGATAGTTTGCTGCTTGAAGAAGACAGTAATGTTCACCACTCGCTTCGCTCTTCAAACCCCGTCCCCCTTACTCCTTCTATAAAAAAAGCCCTTTCATATCATAAAAAAAGAATCTAATAAAGCTTTCAAGCCATAGCTTGCTGGGTTTTCCATCATCCAATCCACAACAAATCGAATGAAACCTGCTTTATCGAGGAATTTATCATCTTAGTAGGAGCTTTCCAAAGAAATAGCTTAGTAGCCACATTAGCAGCGCTTGGGATGATTTTAGGCGCGGCCTATTCCCTTTGGCTATATAATCGTGCGGTTTCTGGGAATTTAAAACCCGATTTCCTCCATAAATTCTCCGATCTAAATGGCAGAGAAGTTTCCATATTTATACCTTTTCTTGTTGGAGGGGTGACCGCCCATTAAACTACCAAAGAAATAAGGGTAAACTGGATTGGCATCATTTTCCATGACAGCCTGGGGGGGCAGTTATTCAAGCTGTTTCGGGGCGCTTTCATCATATACTGAACATTGAGCACGCGGAAATGAAAACGATCCTTGAAGGCCTCAAGTTAGCTCGAAGTTTGCAACTTCCAAAATGATCATTTATTCAGACTCGGCCTTGGCTGTTGATAGAATCCGGAGTACATAAGAAGATCTCTCCTTTCTATCCCCTATTGCTAGCCAATGTCGGCAAGAGTCTTCCTTCTTCGTGGACATTCCATTTTCCTTTGTGCATAGGCAGGGATTTGAGTGCAGTTGGGTCTGTCCTTAGACACTACTTGTAATTGGGGTGCTTACCCGCCACAAAGAAAGGGAGAGCTCCGAGAAAAACGGTTTCACTTGCACCGGATGCTAAATGTCCCGGACCCCGACGAATAAAATACCCCACCCCAGGCAGAGTTAGTGAGCCGTGTAATAGGCGACCATTTCACGCGGTTCTCCGGGCACTTGAGTCAGCCTCCTGTAGCCTTTAATTAATTAATTAAAATGAAAAAAAATGTGAGGCCCCCGACTCTTAGCTTAGGATGAGGGGGGAGAAGAAACGGGAATGTGGGTCTTCACATCTATTGAGCTAATTGGGTTATGATAGCCTTCGATACGTGCTCGCTACTGCAGCAGCTAAAGAAGTACGGACATGGGAGCATTAGGAAGATTCTTTCTAGCTTGCTTGGACAATTTTCATACTGAGCACCTCCATACATATTCAATTGGATCATGTCTTGGCTATGCTTCTCTCTTTTAAGTATCTTTCATTTAATTGTCGTCGTAGTATAATTGATAACGTGAACAACCTATTATTGACCTGAACTAAGTTTGATAATGGCTTTGGTACTCAATTGATTCCTCGAGAGATACGACCTTGCTCTCCACTATAGTGCTTCTGACCCGGTACTCTGCCGGTTAAGGTTGGTCGTTACTATTTTGGTCATCAATGTACAAACACACTTTAAAAAATGGTAAACCCTACCATTAAGGGTCCTCTCACCCCTGATCCCACAGGAAAGTGAGGAGAGGTTAATCAGGTAACCTAGTAGCTCCAACATGGGCTGCCTTTGAAACCTCTGCACTGAAGGGTGTTATCAATCGGAAATCAACCCTATTACGGGAATCGAACCGCTGACCTCCAGCTTAGGTTAGAGGCTGCACTACGCACCCATGCCTTCACCACTAGGCCATATCCAGGGGATTGTACAAACACACTCTAGATAGGAGGGGGAGAGGGGGTGGGGGAAGGTTGAATAGAGTGTGTGTAAAACTTGCATTTTAAAAAAAAATCTATAACACTCAAAACGATTTGCAGGCAATATATATTATGTAAAATCAGAGTACGAAAAATAGTTCAACACACTTAGCACAAAACTGGAAGCATGTCTTTATACTAAGTTATATGTGTTAACTATTATACCAAGATCAAGTTTCAAAGCAGTTTGATTTGAGCACTTAAACCACAGATTATAAACTTGATTAGGTGAGTTTTTTAAGGCATGTAGGTTCAGTTTCAATTCAGGATATGTATGTATGAAATAGAAACACTGAAACCAACATAACTTAAATTTAACAATGCTGAACTGTGTAACGCCCCTTTCCCGGACACCGAGTCCTTATCTGGAAAGAGCGCTCGGCACAAATATTATCAAATAAATTCAATAATATATGTAAGCCTTACGTCATACATCAGAACTAAAACGACGCGGAAGATAAAACGACTCGGGACAACGAAAGATCGAACACACGGTTTCCAATGCTGTAAAACTAAATCCAATAAAGAATACTAAACATCCAATGTTAAATCCAAAAGAACTTAAACGGAACTAATCCAAAAGAAAGACAACAATGTTTGAATTTGAACCAACAACATTATTGAAAGAATTAAAACTAAAAGAACTAAATCTTCACGAGCTCCGTCTCACACGTCCTCGTCAAAGAACTCATCAGCGTTAGCAACCTGTTCATCTTCTTTGGGGAAAGAGAAAGACAAACAAAAAGTAACGGGGTAAGTACAAAAGTACTTAGTAACGCGTAGAAGATCGTACAACGTCAGTCTCATAAAGAAATAAAAGCAACGCCGTCTTTTATTAATTCATTCCGTTATTAACCCTAGCTAACTATCATATTATGTTCATAGCACAACATGAGGTTCCAAGGGTATCTAGCTTAGCTCAAGTTTGTTACATCATGAATAACAAGGGAACTACGCCTAGTAATAGGATGTACTAGGACAATCGGGTGCAACCTACTTAGAGACACGCTCTAGTAGCCCCGGGAATATCCGAGTCCCGATAGTGTGATAACCGGCGAATGTACCGACGCTTTATCTAGCCAATCGATTGACCGGCGTGGGTACGGTCTACTTTGTCCGGTCGAGAGAACACATCGCGATATTGTACTATGCCTTACCAAGCATTGCATGATGTTTAAGATTATTAATCTAGCACATACGTTTGATTAGATGTTTAACTGGCCACCTAAGTTGATTCACATAAAAAGCTCACCTATCAGTCTACTCCCGCTTCTTAAGACCACTAGAATCTAACAAAACCTAGCACATACACACACATCGATAAACCCTAGCTTATCGAAGCACAAGGCAAATCCAAAGCTTTCGACGGTCCCACACTTCATCTTTTTAGGGAATTCATATGGTGCCGAAACTAAACGCATCAAAAGCTAATTCAAGGCTTTGTCATACAAGATTAAGCAGTAAAAACATGATTATGAAGCCTAAAATCAAGCTGACATGAAAAACAGTGAAAACCAGAATAAGTAGGTCAGACGCTCGTCGGACCCCACGTGAACGCCCGTCTGCCTTGGACGCTCGTCCACCAACCCCCAGACGCCCGTCCATGAAATTCAGCCGCATCCTGTATCTAATCTGGACCCTCAAACGCCCGTCCGCATACCCCAAACGCTCGTCTGAGCTGCCGCTACCTCGGACGCCCGTCCGCCCTCATGCAGACTCCCGTTTGCCTGGGATTTTCCTAGAAATTCTGCAACTGTGTACCCACGATTTCCAACCCAATTCCACCCCAAACTCCAACATAACCAGATTAAAAACAAAGCAAATAACATACAAATTGCTCTATAACCTTATGACACCTTAATCATACGAAAAGAACACTACGTTACCTTGATTTGCGAGCTACTACGATCCACGCCACCAAAATCTTGAAAAAAGGTTAAACCTTTAACTCCAAACCTATAAACGATCAATCCAAAGATGATCACTACGATGTTTAAACTCAGAAAAACGTAGCCTAAAACGATGATGAATAAACACTAATACCAAGAACGATGAGGCAAAACTTACATTAACGGATTCAGGGATTGTTGATATCAAAACGATCCTATTCTCGCGGTGATCATTTCTCTCTTGAGATGTCTGTTGAGAGGAGCAACGGATTAGCTTCGAAATTCGAAAGACTCTTCTCTCTTTTTTTCTCCAAATTGCGCCTCTCAGTTTAATTTTTACGTCAAACAATAACTAGGTTAATTCAGGATTAGTTTTCCTTTTATAATCCCAATTAAAATCTAATTATTCCTTATTAATTAAATCCCATTAATCCTTTTCCTTTTCTTTTCCCTTTTTCTTTTAATCCTTTAAAAATAAAACCAAATATTCAGATTTTTCGTGAAAAGACAAGGATGCCCTTTTCGAAAATTCGGGATATTACATTCCTCCCCCCTTAAGAGGAGTTTCGTCCTCGAAACTAGATCGTACCTGGTAGATGAGGGAACTCTGGAAACTCGTCGAACATGTCCGCTTCCACTTCCCAAGTGGCTTCCGTCGGTGCATGATTGCTCCATTGCACTAACACTAACGGGATCACTCGCCTCTTTATCATCTTTTCTTTTCTATCCAAAATCTTTCTTGCAACACCTCCGGATCAATCTCAGATTCCACGTCCACTTTAATTAGACACTTCCTAAGCATCGATAAATGGAAAACATTGTGGACTCTAGACATCGACTTTGGTAACCGAAGTCTATAAGCCAACTTCCCAACTCTTTCGATGACATCAAAAGGTCCTACATACCTTGGACTTAGCTTTCCTTTCTGTCCGAACCTCTTGACACCCTTCATTGGAGACGCTCGAAGGTAAACTCTATCCCCGACCTCAAACTCTAGCGGTCTTCTTCTAACATCGGCCCAACTCTTTTGACGATCTTGAGCGGCTTTCATATTCTTCCTTATCACCTCGATCTTCTCCTTGGCTTGCTGAACCATCTCCGGCCCTGTGATATGTTTCTCTCCCACTTCATCCCAATAAAGCGGAGTCCTACATTTCATACCGTACAAGGCCTCAAAAGGTGGCATACCCAAACTAGCATGATAACTATTGTTGTAAGCAAACTCAGCCAAGTTGAGGTAATCTATCCATGATCCTCCGGCATCCAAAACACAAGCTCTAAGCATATCCTCAAGAGTCTGAATTGTTCTCTCTGACTGCCCATCCGTCCGCGGATGAAACGCTGTACTTAAATCAGTCTTCGTCCCAAAGGCTTTCTGCAAACCCTTCCAGAAGCGACTGATAAATCTGCTATCCCTGTCGGATACAATAGATAAAGGTACACCATGAAGCTTCACTATACTGTCGATATACATAGTAGCGAATTTCTTTATAGGCATGTCCACTTTACATGGCAAGAGATGGGCTGATTTTGTAAGTCGATCCACAATCACCCAAATCATGTCATGACCGCCCTTAGTCTTCGGCAAAACGGTGATGAAATCCATCGTGATATTCTCCCATTTCCATTCCGGTACCTCCAAAGGTTTCAACAAACCTCCTGGCCTTCTGTGTTCTGCTTTCACTCTCTGGCATGTATCACATCTTGCCACAAACTCTGCAATCCCTAACTTCATATCAGGCCACCAATATCTCTCCTTGAGATCTCTATACATCTTAGTGGCTCCTGGATGTACCGCAAAAGCAATCTTATGAGCTTCATCCATAACCTTCTCTCTTAGGCCATCCACATCGGGCACACATAAACGGTCTCCGTACCAAAGATGACCACTCTTGTCCAACTGATAACCCACTGTAGGCTTCTCTCGAGCCACTCGCTTCAAATTAATCAACACCGGGTCTTTATCTTGCTTAGCCCGAATCTCATCTAGCAAATCTGACCTTGCCATCAATGGCGCCAAATTCTGAGCTTCACCATTCCTTTCAATCACTTGAATCTGCATCCTATCCAACTGATCCACAACTTCTTGCAAGGTAGTGATAGCATTAACCGCTCTCCGGCTAAGTGCACCAGCTACAACATTCGCTTTACCCGGATGGTATTGAATGTCCAAGTCGTAATCTTTCACGAACTCCAACCATCTTCTTTGTCTCATGTTCAGATTCTCCTGAGTAAAGAAAAACTTAAGACTCTTATGATCCGTGAAGATCCTTGCCTTGACACCATACAAATTGTGTCTCCAAAGCTTCAGAGCAAAAACCACTGCCGCCAACTCCAAGTCGTGTGTAGGGTAATTCTTCTCGTGCACCTTTAACTGCCTAGATGCATAAGCAATTACCTTTCCTGATTGCCTCAAAACACAACCCAAACCTTGACCCGATGCATCCGTATATACATCATAGTTATCAAAAACTTCCGGTAATGCTAACACAGGTGTTGTGGTCAACTTTTCCTTCAAAGTCTGAAAAGCTTCCTCACATTCATTGGTCCACTCATACTTAACGTTCTTTTGAGTAAGCCTCGTGAGAGGTGTAGCTATCTTAGAGAAATCCTTTACAAACTTCCGGTAGTACCCAGCTAAACCCAAGAAACTTCTTACCTCTGTTACCGACGTCGGTCTAGGCCACTTAGAAACGGCTTCTATCTTTGCTGGATCCACCTTAATACCTTCTCCAGAAATTATATGCCCAAGAAAACTAACCTGATCCATCCAAAACTCGCACTTAGAAAACTTGGCATACAATTTGTTCTCCTTTAAGGTCTATAGAACTATCCTTAGGTGTTCTTCATGCTCTTTCTCATCCTTAGAGTATACCAAGATATCGTGTATGAAAACTATCACAAACTTATCGAGATAAGGCATGAAAACTCTTTGCATCAAGTCCATGAACTTTGATGGAGCATTAGTGAGTCCAAATGGCATGACCAAAAACTCATAATGTCCATATCTCGTACTGAAGGCTGTCTTAGGTATATCTGACACCTTGATCTTCAACTGATGATAACCGGACCTAAGATCAATCTTAGAGAACACCTTCTTACCTTGCAACTGACTGAACAGATCATCAATCCTTGGTAAAGGATACTTATTCTTGATTGTCAGTTTATTCAGCTCTCTGTAGTCGATGCACAAACGCATACTCCCATCTTTCTTCTTCACAAACAAGACCGGTGCTCCCCACGGTGATGTACTTGGCTGGATGACGTTTTTCTCTAGCATCTCCTTAAGCTCAGTTTTCAACTCTTTTAACTCCGATGGTGCCATCCTATAAGGTGCTTTAGCCACTGGTGATGCTCCTGAAATCAATTCGATCTCGAACTCTATGGCCCTATCAGGCATGTGTCCAGGAAAATCTTCCGGGAAAACTTCAGGCAAGTCCTTAACTACACGAGTCTCTCCTAACTCGGGCCTATGCTTTTCCTTATCTAATGCATAGACAACGAAACCCTGGCAACTCCTCTTCAAAGCTTTTAGGGCTTTAACTGCTGAGATAATCGGATAACGACCCTTGCTAGGCTTGTATACGTTACCCTGAAACGTCTTAGCTGATTTTCCTGGGGCCTTAAAGATCACCCTCTTACCTCTACAATCCAAGTAGACATAATTCTTGGACAACTAGTCCATACCCAGGATAACATCGAAATCCGAGAAATCCAACACCGTCAAAGCATGCTGGCACTTGTAAGTCCCAATTCTAATATCAACTTGGGGTGTGACTTGAGCACATCTAGTGACTCTGCCCAAAGGTGTGGTTATACTCAAAGGCCTCTCCAATTCTTCAAGAGGTAGTTCAACTTCTTAGCTATCTTAGAGGAAACAAAAGTCCCTGAAGCTCCAGTATCAAACAGAGCTGAAACTGCTAGATTATCTATGATTATGGTACCTAACAAGTGAATCAATTTAAGTACAAATATGTAATATCATATGCGCGCTATATCATATTAAATATCTATAATAAACACAAACACTGAAAAGTACCTGTCACCACAAGGTCATCTAACTCTTCCGGTTCTGCATCTGCTGCAAAGACACGAACTGGTCTGCTGCCCATAGCACGATTACCCTGCTGGTTACCTCATCCTCCTGGCTGATTACCTTGAGAGAGCTTCTTAGGACACGCCCTCGAGTAATGTCCCACTTCCCCACAGTGGAAACAACTCAAACTACCTGCCATGCACTCTCTTGTATGTGTCTTGTTACACTTAGCACAAACTGATGGCGTCCCACTTGCTGAACTCTTCGTGGCCGGATTCCATGTCCTCTTGACATTCTGTTGCGGTGCTCCTCTGTTGCTTCCTTGATAATTTGAGAAAGACCTCTTATCTCCAACTACAACCGTCTGTCTACTGGCAAATCTCTCCGCAATCAAAGCTCTATCCATGACGCTTGCCATGCTGGTAGGTCTATCTCCTAGAATGCCCTTTGCCACTTCATGTGACAATCCTTCCATAAACTTGTCAATCTTCTTCTCTTCACTCCTCATGATTTCAGGGTAGAACCTGCCCAACTCATGGAATTTCTGGGAGTACTGAGTCACTGTAGTGTATCTTCCTTGTTTCAAACTCAGAAACTCATTTGCCTTTGCATTCTGTGCTGTTTTAGGAAAGTATTCCTTGTAGAACAGATCCTTAAACACTGCCCAATCCGTGATTCTCGGATTAACCTGCTCATACGCTTCCATCCAACTTTCCGCATTCCCTGCCAACAAGGATATGGCTAAATGAGCCCACTTAGATTCTGGAGCTTTCACATTCCTGCACGTCCTCTCAAACCCACGAATCCATAAATCTGCTGCTGCTGGCTCAACATTGCCAAAGAATTCTGGCACCCTGTGCTTCTTCATCTTATCATACCAATCCACTTGCCTGTCGTAGCCCCCATACTGATGATGCTGTAACGGCTGCTGAACTGGTGGAGTATTCTGATACTGTGGTTGAGGTTGCTGAACCTGCTGTTGGGGGTGAGTCTGATGTGGATAGGTGTAGCCAGGTGCTACAAAAGTATCGGATCTAGGCGGTGGTGGAGGTAGAACCGTTGGATGAGGTGTAAAATTTAGTGGTGTGGAGGAAAACAGTGATGCCTGTGGATGACCGAAAAACTGACTCGCCGGTGGCACAGACGCTTGCTGAGGTTGCACAGAAATGGTTGGGAAAGTACTCACCGGTGGATGAGAAAGTCCTAATCATGTCCAGCTTGTGGTCATTGGAGACACAGACACTCCTGATGTTACTCCTGCTGAAGTGGTGATGACCGGTATGCTGGGGTTAAACTGTGAAGGACCCCCTTGTTCCACTCTTCCCCTGACGATGATATATGGTCCTTGGTTCACCCCACGCATGATGTTGCCTCAAACGGGGTGTTCACTTGAGAAACAGTAGGGCCCTGGGTAGCTAGTCCACTTCTTCTCCTTCTCAGAATCACAACCCCGGTAAATCCTGCCTCGGTGCTACCCGTCTGGGTGTTAGCCGCCTCGGTGTTATTCGTATTAGCTCCTCCTCTAGTAAGAACCATTCTGTAACCAAGAAAAGAGAGGAGTTACTAAAGCTCTAACACTTATCTTAAAGAAGAAATCAAGTCCTACACAGCAAGGAAAACCTTTCTCTCTGATACCAACTGTAACGCCCCTTTCCCGGACACCGAGTCCTTATCCGGAAAGAGCGCTCGGCACAAATATTATCAAATAAATTCAATAATATATGTAAGCCTTACGTCATACATCAGAACTAAAACGACGCGGAAGATAAAACGACTCGGGACAACAAAAGATCGAACACACGGTTTTCAATCTTTGTAAAACTAAATCCAATAAAGAATACTAAACATCCAATGTTAAATCCAAAAGAACTTAAACGGAACTAATCCAAAAGAAAGACAACAATGTTTGAATTTGAATCAACAACATTATTGAAAAGAATTAAAACTAAAAGAACTAAATCTTCACGAGCTCCGTCTCACACGTCCTCGTCAAAGAACTCATCAACGTTAGCAACCCGTTCATCTTCTTTGGGGAAAGAGAAAGACAAACAAAAAGTAACGGGGTAAGTACATAAGTACTTAGTAACGCGTAGAAGATCGTACAACGTCGGTCTCATAAAGAAATAAAAGCAACGCCGTCTTTTATTAATTCATTCCGTTATTAACCCTAGCTAACTATCATATTATGTTCATAGCACAACATGAGGTTCCAAGGGTATCTAGCTTAGCTCAAGTTTGTTACATCATGAATAACAAGGGCACTACGCCTAGTAATAGGATGTACTAGGACAAGCGGGTGCAACCTACTTAGAGACACGCTCTAGTAGCCCCGGGAATATCCGAGTCCCGATAGTGTGATAACCGGCGAATGTACCGACGCTTTATCTAGCCAATCGATTGACCGGCGTGGGTACAGTCTACTTTGTCTGGTCAGAGAACACATCGCGATATTGTACTATGCCTTACCAAGCATTGCATGATGTTTAAGATTATTAATCTAGCATATACGTTTGATTAGATGTTTAACTAGCCACCTAAGTTGATTCACATAAAAGGCTCACCTATCAGTCTACTCCCTCTTCCTAAGACCACTAGACTCTAACAAAACCTAGCACATACACAGACATCGATAAACCCTAGCTTATCGAAGCACAAGGCAAATCCAAAGCTTTCGACGGTCCCACACTTCATCTTTTTAGGGAATTCATATGGTGCCGAAACTAAACGCATCAAAAGCTAATTCAAGGCTTTGTCACATAAGGTTAAGCAGTAAAACATGATTATGAAGCCTGAAACCAAGATGACACGAAAAAAACGGTGAAAACGAATAAGTAGGTCGACGCCCGTCGACCCCATGTGAACGCCCGTCCGACTCGAACGTGCGTCCACCATCCTCCAGACGCCCGTCCATGAAATTCAGCCCCATCCTGTATCTAAACCGGACCCTCAAACGCCCGTCCGTAAATACCCCAAACGCTCGTCCGAGCCGCCGCTACCTCGGACGCCCCCGTCCGCCCTCATGCGGACGCCCGTCCGCCCGGGATTTTCCTAGAAAATCTGCAACCGTGTAACACGATTTCCAACCCAATTCCAACCCCAAACTCCAACATAACCAGATTAAAAACAATGCAAATAACATACAAATTGCTCTACAACTTTACGACACCTTAGTCATACGATAAGAACACCACGTTACCTTGATTTTGCGAGCTACTACGATCCACGCTACCAAAGTCTTGAAAAAGGTTAAACCTTTAACTCCAAACCTATAAACGATCAATCCAAAGATGATCACTACGATGTTTAAACTCAGGAAAACGCAGCCTAACACGATGGTGAATAAACCCTAATACCAAGAACAATGAGGGAAAAACTTACGTTAACGGATTTAGGAATTGTTGATATCAAAACGATCCTCTTCTCGCGGTGATCCTTTCTCTCTTGAGATGTCTGTTGAAAAGAGCAACGGATTAGCTTCGAAATTCGAAAGCCTCTTCTCTCTTTTTTTCTCAAAACTTGCGCCCCCTCAGTTTAATTTTTACGTCAAACAACAACTAGGTTAATTTAGGATTAGTTTTCCTTTTATAATCCCAATTAAAATCTAATTATTCCTTATTAATTAAATCCCATTAATCCTTTTCCTTTTCTTTTCCCTTTTTCTTTTAATCCTTTAAAAATAAAACCAAATATTCAGATTTTTCGTGAAAAGACAAGGATGCCCTTTTCGAAAAATCGGGATATTACATTCCTCCCCCTTAAGAGGAGTTTCGTCCTCGAAACTAGATCGTACCTGGTAGATGAGGGAACTCTGGGAACTCGTTGAACATGTCCGCTTCCACTTCCCAAGTGGCTTCCGTCGGTGCATGATTGCTCCATTGCACTAACACTAACGGGATCACTCGCCTCTTTATAATCTTCTTTAGTCTATCCAAAATCTTTATCGGCTTCTCCACGTATGAAAGATTATCTTGCAACACTTCCGGATCAATCTCAGATTCCACGTCCACTTTAGATAGACACTTCCTAAGCATCGATACATGGAAAACATTGTGGACTCTAGACATCGACTCTGGTAACCGAAGTCTATAAGCCAACTTCCCAACTCTTTCGATGACATCAAAAGGTCCTACATACCTTGGACTTAGCTTTCCTTTCTGTCCGAACCTCTTGACACCCTTCATTGGAGACGCTCGAAGGTAAACTCTATCCCCGACCTCAAACTCTAGCGGTCTTCTTCTAACATCGGCCCAACTCTTTTGACGATCTTGAGCAGCTTTCAGATTCTTCCTTATCACCTCGATCTTCTCCTTGGCTTGCTGAACCATCTCCGGCCCTGTGATATGTTTCTCTCCCACTTCATCCCAATAAAGTGGAGTTCTACACTTCCTACCGTACAAGGCCTCAAAAGGTGGCATTCCCAAACTAGCATGGTAACTATTGTTGTAAGCAAACTCGGCCAAATTGAGGTAATCTATCCATGATCCTCCGGCATCCAAAACACAAGCTCTAAGCATATCCTCGAGAGTCCGAATTGTTCTCTCTCGACCGCCCATCCGTCCGCGGATGAAACGCCGTACTCAAATCGGTCTTCGTCCCAAAAGCTTTTCGCAAACCCTTCCGAGAAGCGACCGATAAATCGCTATCCCCGTCGGATACAATAGATAAAGGCACACCATGAAGCTTCACTATATTGTCGATATACATAGTAGCGAACTTCTTTATAGGCATGTCCACTTTACATGGCAAGAAATGGGCTGATTTTGTAAGTCTATCCACAATCACCCAAATCATGTCATGACCGCCCTTAGTCTTAGGCAAACCGGTGATGAAATCCATCGTGATATTCTCCCATTTCCATTCCGGTACCTCCAAAGGTTTCAACAAACCTCCCGGCCTTCGTGTTCTCGCTTTCACTCTCGGCATGTATCACATCTTGCCACAAACTCGCGATCCCTAACTTCATACCAGGCCACCAATATCTCTCCTTGAGATCTCTATACATCTTAGTGGCTCCCTGGATGTACCGCAAAAGCAATCTTATGAGCTTCATCCATAACCTTCTCCCTTAGGCCATCCACATCGGGCACACACAAACGGTCTCCGTACCAAAGATGACCACTCTTGTCCAACGATAACCCACTGTAGGCTTCTCTCGAGCTACTCGCTTCAAATTAATCAACACCGGGTCTTTATCTTGCTTAGCCCGAATCTCATCTAGCAAATCGACCTTGCCATCAATGGCGCCAAATCCGAGCTTCACCCTTCCTTTCAATCACTTGAATCGCATCCTATCCAACCGATCCACAACTTCTTGCAAGGTAGTGATAGCATTAACCGCTCTCCGGCTAAGTGCATCGCCTACAACATTCGCTTTACCCGGATGGTATTGAATGTCCAAGTCGTAATCTTTCACGAACTCCAACCATCTTCTTTGTCTCATGTTCGATTCTCCCGAGTAAAGAAGAACTTAAGACTCTTATGATCCGTGAAGATCCTTGCCTTGACACCATACAAATAGTGTCTCCAAAGCTTCGAGCAAAACCACCGCCGCCAACTCCAAGTCGTGTGTAGGGTAATTCTTCTCATGCACCTTTAATCGCCTAGATGCATAAGCAATTACCTTTCCCGATTGCATCAAAACACAACCCAAACCTTGACCCGATGCATCCGTATATACATCATAGTTATCAAAAACTTCCGGTAATGCTAACACGGTGTTGTGGTCAACTTTTCTTTCAAAGTCCGAAAGCTTCCTCACATTCATTGGTCCACTCATACTTAACGTTCTTTTGAGTAAGCCTCGTGAGAGGTGTAGCTATCTTAGAGAAATCCTTTACAAACTTCCGGTAGTACCCAGCTAAACCCAAGAAACTTCTTATCTCTGTTACTGACGTCGGTCTAGGCCACTTAGAAACGGCTTCTATCTTTGCTGGATCCACCTTAATACCTTCTCCATAAATTATATGCCCAAGAAAACTAACTTGGTCCAACCAAAACTCACACTTAGAAAACTTGGCATACAATTTGTTCTCCTTTAAGGTCTGTAGAACTATCCTTAGGTGTTCTTCATGCTCTTTCTCATCCTTAGAGTATACCAAGATATCGTCTATGAAAACTATCACAAACTTATCGAGATAAGGCATGAAAACTCTTTGCATCAAGTCCATGAACTTCGATGGAGCATTAGTGAGTCCAAACGGCATGACCAAAAACTCATAATGTCCATATCTCGTACTGAAGGCTGTCTTAGGTATATCTGACACCTTGATCTTCAACTGATGATAACCGGACCTAAGATCAATCTTAGAGAACACCTTCTTACCTTGCAACTGACTGAACAGATCATCAATCCTTGGTAAAGGATACTTATTCTTGATTGTCAGTTTATTCAACTCTCTGTAGTCGATGCACAAACGCATACTCCCATCTTTCTTCTTCACAAACAAGACCGGTGCTCCCCACGGTGATGTACTTGGCCGGATGATGTTTTTCTCTAGCATCTCCTTAAGCCGAGTTTTCAACTCTTTCAACTCCGCCGGTGCCATCCTATAAGGTGCTTTAGCCACCGGTGATGCTCCCGCAATCAATTCGATCTCGAACTCTATGGCCCTATCGTGCATATGTCCAGGCAAATCTTCCGGGAAAACTTCAGGAAAGTCCTTAACTACACGAGTCTCTCCTAACTCGGGCCTATGCTTTTCCTTATCTAATGCATAAACAACGAAACCCTGGCAACTCCTCTTCAAAGCTTTTAGGGCTTTAACCGCCGAGATAATCGGATAACGACCCTTGCTAGGCTTGTATACGTTACCCTGAAACGTCTTAGCTGATTTTCCTGGGGCCTTAAAGATCACCCTCTTACCTCTACAATCCAAGTAGACATAATTCTTGGACAACCGGTCCATACCAGGATAACATCGAAATCCGAGAAATCCAACACCGTCAAAGCATGCCGGCACTTGTAAGTCCCAACTCTAATATCAACTTGGGGTGTGACTTGAGCACATCTAGTGACTCGCCCAAAGGTGTGGTTATACTCAAAGGTCTCTCCAATTCCTCAAGAGGTAGGTTCAACTTCTTAGCTATCTTAGAGGAAACAAAAGTCCCCGAAGCTCCGTATCAAACAGAGCCGAAACTCGCTAGATTATCTATGATTATGGTACCTAACAAGTGAATCAATTTAAGTACAAATATGTAATATCATATGCGCGCTATATCATATTAAATATCTATAATAAACACAAACACCGAAAAGTACCCGTCACCACAAGGTCATCTAACTCTTCCGGTTTCCGCATCCGCCGCAAAGACACGAACCGGTCCGTCGCCCATAGCACGATTACCCCGCCGGTTACCTCGTCCTCCCCGCTCGATTACCTTGAGAGAGCTTCTTAGGACACGCCTCGAGTAATGTCCCACTTCCCCACAGTGGAAACAACTCAAGCTACCTGCCATGCACTCTCTTGTATGTGTCTTGTTACACTTAGCACAAACCGATGGCGTCCCACTTGCTGAACTCTTCGTGGCCGGATTCCCTGTCCTCTTAACATTCTGCTGCGGTGCTCCTCTGTTACTTCCTTGATAATTCAAGAAAGACCTCTTATCTCCAACTACAACCGTCCGTCTACCGTTGGCAAATCTCTCCGCAATCAAAGCTCTATCCATGACGCTTGCCATGCCGGTAGGTCTATCTCCTAGCATGCCCTTTGCCACTTTCATGTGACAATCCTTCCATGAACTTGTCAATCTTCTTCTCTTCACTCCTCATGATTTCGGGGTAGAATCGCCTAACTCATGGAATTTCGGGAGTACCGAGTCACCGTAGTGTATCTTCCTTGTTTCAAACTCGAAACTCATTAGCCTTTGCATTCGTGCCGTTCTAGGAAAGTATTCCTTGTAAAACAAATCCTTAAACACCGCCCAATCCGTGATCCTCGGATTAACACCGCTCATACGCTTCCATCCAACTTTCGCATTCCCCGCCAACAAGGATATGGCTAAACGAGCCCACTCGATTCGGAGCTTTCACATTCCCGCACGTCCTCTCAAACCCACGAATCCATAAATCCGCTCGTCGCCGGCTCAACATTGCCAAAGAATTCGGCACCCCGTGCTTCTTCATCTTATCATACCAATCCACTTGCCGTCGTAGCCCCCAAACCGATGATGCCGTAACGGCCGCTGAACTGGTGGAGCATTCTGATACTGTGGTTGAGGTTGCTGAACCTGCTGTTGGGGGTGAGTCTGTTGCGGATAGGTGTAGCCAGGTGCTACAAAAGTATCAGATCTAGGCGGTGGTGGAGGTAGAACCGTTGGCTGAGGTGTAAAACTTAGTGGTGTGGAGGAAAACACTGATGCCTGTGGACGACCGAAAAACTGACTAGCCGGTGGCACAGACGCTTGCTGAGGTTGCACAGAAACGGTTGGGAAAGTACTCACCGGTGGATGAGAAAGTCCTAATCCTGTCCATCTTGTGGTCATTGGAGACACAGACACTCCTGATGTTACTCCTGCTGAAGTGGTGATAACCGGTATGCTGGGGTTAAACTGTGAAGGACCCCCTTGTTCCACTCTTCCCCTGATGATGATGTCTGGTCCTTGGTTCACCCCACGCATGATGTTGCTCACAAACGGGGTGTTCACTTGAGAAACAGTAGGGCCCTGGGTAGCTAGTCCACTTCTTCTCCTTCTCGGAATCACAACCCCGGTAAATCCTGCCTCGGTGCTACCCGTCTGGGTGTTAGCCGCCTCGGTGTTATTCGTATTAGCTCCTCCTCTAGTAAGAACCATTCTGTAACCAAGAAAAGAGAGGGGTTACTAAAGCTCTAACACTTATCTTAAAGAAGAAATCAAGTCCTACACAGCAAGGAAAACCTTTCTCTCTGATACCAACTGTAACGCCCCTTTCCCGGACACCGAGTCCTTATCCGGAAAGAGCGCTCGGCACAAATATTATCAAATAAATTCAATAATATATGTAAGCCTTACGTCATACATCAGAACTAAAACGACGCGGAAGATAAAACGACTCGGGACAACAAAAGATCGAACACACGGTTTTCAATGCTGTAAAACTAAATCCAATAAAGAATACTAAACATCCAATGTTAAATCCAAAAGAACTTAAACGGAACTAATCCAAAAGAAAGACAACAATGTTTGAATTTGAACCAACAACATTATTGAAAGAATTAAAACTAAAAGAACTAAATCTTCACGAGCTCCGTCTCACACGTCCTCGTCAAAGAACTCATCAGCGTTAGCAACCTGTTCATCTTCTTTGGGGAAAGAGAAAGACAAACAAAAAGTAACGGGGTAAGTACATAAGTACTTAGTAACGTGTAGAAGATCGCATAACGTCGGTCTCATAAAGAAATAAAAGCAACGCCGTCTTTTATTAATTCATTCCGTTATTAATCCTAGCTAACTATCATATTATGTTCATAGCAACATGAGGTTCCAAAGGTATCTAGCTTAGCTCAAGTTTGTTACATCATGAATAACAAGGGCACTACGCCTAGTAATAGGATGTACTAGGACAACTGGGTGCAACCTACTTAGAGACACGCTCTAGTAGCCCCGGGAATATCTGAGTCCCGATAGTGTGATAACCGGCAGAATGTACCAGACGCTTTATCTAGCCAATCGATTGACCGGCGTGGGTACAGTCTACTTTTTCTGGTCAGAGAACACATCGCGATATTGTACTATGCCTTACCAAGCCTTGCATGATGTTTAAGATTATTAATCTAGCATATACGTTTGATTAGATGTTTAACTAGCCACCTAAGTTGATTCACATAAAAAGCTCACCTATCAGTCTACTCCCTCTTATTAAGACCACTAGACTCTAACAAAACCTAGCACATACACGTACATCGATAAACCCTAGCTTATCGAAGCACAAGGCAAATCCAAAGCTTTCGACGGTCCCACACTTCATCTTTTTAGGGAATCCATATGGTGCCGAAACTAAACGCATCAAAAGCTAATTCAAGGCTTTGTCACATAAGGTTAAGCAAGAAAAACATGATTATGAAGCCCGAAACCAAGACACGACACGAAAAAAAGTGAAAACGAATAAGTAGGTCGACGCCCGTCGACCCTATGTGAACGCCCGTCCGCCCGGACGTGCGTCCACCAACCCCCAGACGCCCGTCCACGAAATTCAGCCCACATCCCGTATCTAAACCGGACCCTCAAACGCCCGTCCGCTACCCCAAACGCTCGTCCGAGCCGCCGCTACCTCGGACGCCCGTCCGCCCCCTCATGCGACGCCCGTCCGCCCGGGATTTTCCTAGAAAATCTGCAACCGTCAAACGCGATTTCCAACCCAATTCCACCCCAAACTCCAACATAACCAGATTAAAAACAATGCAAATAACATACAAATTGCTCTATAACCTTATGACACCTTAATCATACGATAAGAACACTACGTTACCTTGATTTGCGAGCTACTACGATCCACGCTACCAAAGTCTTGAAAAAGGTTAAACCTTTAACTCCAAACCTATAAACGATCAATCCAAAGATGATCACTACGATGTTTAAACTCAGAAAAACGCAGCCTAACACGATGATGAATAAACCCTAATACCAAGAACGATGAGGGAAAACTTACGTTAACGGATTTAGGGATTGTTGATATCAAAACGATCCTCTTCTCGCGGTGATCCTTTCTCTCTTGAGATGTCTGTTGAAAAGAGCAACGGATTAGCTTCGAAATTCGAAAGCCTCTTCTCTCTTTTTTTCTCCAAATTGCGCCTCTCAGTTTAATTTTTACGTCAAACAACAACTAGGTTAATTCAGGATTAGTTTTCCTTTTATAATCCCAATTAAAATCTAATTATTCCTTATTAATTAAATCCCATTAATCCTTTTCCTTTTCTTTTCTCTTTTTCTTTTAATCCTTTAAAAATAAAACATAATATATTCGATTTTTCGTGAAAAGACAAGGATGCCCTTTTCGAAAAATCGGGATTTTCGAACTAAAAAAAATCGGGATATTACAAGCTTAATTACAACTCTGTAGGGAACCAAGATTGAACTATCTGTCCAAGTTCAGGACTGATAATCGAGGGTGAAAACACCAAGATTATCAAGCCTGGACTTGTCCAAACTGAATACAATGTTTTGCTTACTAAAACTAATGCCTAGCTATTACAAGGTACAGGGCCGGCCCTCATGTGAGGCCGGAGAGACGGCCGTCTTAAGCCCAACGGTGCCGGGAGGGCCCAATGGTACATGTTTCGCTAAAAGAAAAAAAAATTCTGTGTAGATTCAATCCGATCCAACCTAATATAATATGTTTTTTTTTTGTTTTGATAAAGACCCAATTTTTTTTTACTCCGTTCGATAAAGGTCCCAATAAAAAAATTTACTTGGCTCAATAAAGAATTAGACATACAAACAATAAATTGAATTTTGTATTTACGGATGTTAAAAATGCGATAAGTATGTTTTTAAAAAAAACAACTTCAACTAAAAAGCCCAATTCGGGGACTTGGCCTTAAGCCCAAAAAATACCAGGGCCGGCCCTGACAAGGTATTCTATTATCACATATCAGCAGGCTAGCAAAGGCAGCAGGTAATGCAGGAAATGATCAAGGGAAGGCAAGTTCAGGATTCAGCAAACAACACAAAACTTGCAGACTCAATATAGTAACAATGAAGGGGTGTTACTGTATTTGATCAAAAGCAACACTGATGTATGTTGAAGATCAAATGCAGAACCAACAAATGTAAGGGGATAAATCACAAACATCAGAATCAAAAAGTGAGCAGATAATCTGAGGACAAACCTCTTACCGTAAGTGCAGGTCTACTGCCTTTACTACACAAGGCAGACACAATTGGCACTTCAAACCGATGTGTCTTGTAAGCACCATTTACAAGGGTCTTGTTCCACAGACTTAATCAGAACACTCAAGATTCGCACAGAGCAACAGGAACACATACAAACCAGAATCTAGACTGTTAAGGGTGATTTTATACGTTTTATAAGGATATGTTTTATATCAATTTCCCCCATATTCGTATTATTTTCATAGAAATCGAGCTTTATATTGACATATTAAGCAAGTGAGGTTTTTAATGGTTGATTCGCAAAATTAGTTAATTTAGGCATTTTATTGATGAATTTATGATTATTTGGATATGGTTACACTCTGCATGTTTTTGATGATTTTAGATACACCATAATGCGGCTCAATGGAGGATTGGATAATGTTTAATTGAAGATTTATATGAAGAAAGGTGATAAAGTTCGAATTATTTGATGATTAATGAAGAGGAGAAAAGATAGAGATGAAATGGATTGAGGATAGAGATGAAGAATCGTGTGTTGATCCACTGGACGGGCGTCCGAAGGGTGAAGCGGCGTCCACCGAGAAGATCGTTGAACTGGCGTCCGGAATGCGAATTCAATTCAGAGTCTCAAGATTATTCAGTGGACGAGCGTCCAACCCTTCTAAACGAGCGTTCAGAGTGAAAAATCAGATCAGAGAGTTCGAGGCCAAGTCAGACTGGCGTCCACTTCCGTCCAAGAACTTTGGACGGGCGTCCAAGCTTCTGGACGAGCGTCCGTCCACCGCCATTGCGCAACCGCCTCAAAAGTCTATAAATACAGCGCGATTTCTACCCTAATGGATATATAATTCGATCCCTCTTGACACACAAACATTAGAGAGGAGCCCTAGGCGCCCCAGCCCCCTTAGGGGAGGCTGGGGTGGCGGTTAGATTAGGTTTTATTTTCGTTTTTTTTTCGTTCTTGTTCGTCCATGCTGATGGCCTTCAAGCTGTGAACTGGAGCATCCATGGTTACTTTTCAGCAGCGTTTTTGATTTCTCTCTTGGATAATCTTGTGAGTGATTTTATTTAGAGTTTGTATCTTTCCTTTGTTTATTTGTTTATGCAATCGATATCGAAAGATGTATTGCCATTTGATGCTTACCGTATGATGAAAATCGGTGTAAACCTTAGATCACCATAGGAAAGATTAGACTTTTAACCTTGACATAACGGAAGTTGATAGGTTAGATTTCTAGGTTGTTAGATCTAATAAATCTTGCACATTGTTTTGAGAGCGTTAATCTCTATAGATCGGAAGATGATGAGATTGATAGACGGATTACTTACGGAAGTAGGAATTCATACCTTTGATTAGGTGGACTACAACTTTGATTGAATCATCATAAGATAATCTAGGGAAGAATTAAGGGTTGCGGGATGGTGGATCATGTTTGTTCTATGTTGATTTGCTTCAGTCATTATCATGATAGTTAGTTTTATTGTTTTCTTAGTTGTAGTTTTATTTTATTTGCTTTTGTTCGCAACGATATTTTCCTGGCTTTGGACTGACAATCCTCTGTCCAGTTTATTTTCCGTTTTAGTTTAGGTTTAATAATATTAGTATCAACCTTAGGAAAATTAATGAACTGGATACCCCGATTCCCTGTGATCGACTCCGGTATTAATCGCTATGCTACGATCCCTACACTTGGGGAATACCGGATTTATAAATTTTATTACTTGTTTGCTTTGTTAGATAAAATCCGTGACATAGACATACTTCTGTCAAAGTGAAGAAATCGAGACTTCAATCTTTGATCCTTCACACAGACTTAAGGCACAGACACAATGCCTCACTAGGTAGGATTAACTTGGCACTTCAGACCAATTAATCCTCTGTCTACTACCTCAATCAAGGATGATCAAAACAGAATCAGGATTTCAAAACCAAGAACACACTTAGACACACAAGCAAAACCAGTATCAACAGACTACCATAATGTAACTCAATAAGCAATCAACAGTCCACACAAACACATAAAATTCAAAGAAAATTGAGTTCATGTGTTACCTAGCACAATGGAACACAGAACCTCAATTTGCAGGGATTCTATACTAGCTATTGATCAGAACCGCTACTTTTCAATAGCCAATACCAGAATCAGACTTGGCCAACCAACAAAGATTACCAAGCCCAAAAACCAACTTCAGTACAGGCAGACACCAAAAAGGAAAAGAAATATTAAATGTTTTATGGAATATAGGATTGCTCAAGAGAATGTAATACGAGTTCTTGCGATCCCAATTCACTCTACCGGTCTATTTATAGCCTGAAGGTATAAGGAACCTTCAAGTCACAAGACTATAATTAAGTCAATTTTTTTTTTAATTTGAATTTCAAACCTAGGCAGAGATAACCTATGATTTCTCTTTCACAGTTTGACACTACGAACGTTATCATATATACAATATCATAATTGGTTAACGAACAAATATATAATAACAGAAAGTCATTTATTATAGAAGGGTGGAGGGTATGGGCTGTAATTTAATTAAGCCAAGCTGGCAATAAGAGTGGGAATAGGCCAACTTTGTTTCTAATAAACTATTTATTTATGGGAGGCATTATATTTGCAGTCAAATACTACTAGAAAGAAGAAGCATCCACTGGCTTTCCTTTCCCTGTGCGCGTCGGGGACTTTACTACTATATTCGGACTCGAGTTTTACTCGACATAGAAAATTCAAACTCAAAAATCGACACGAGTTTGATTGAGTTATAAAAAACAAGATCGATTATGATCCGCTTGTGTTTAGGACACTATTTCAATAGTCAATGAACAATTAGTCGACCATGCCAATTAGATCGCTCCCGTGCAGAATAGGTTGTTTCCAACCATCGAAGACTGTTATATCACATTAATGGACAAGATCACATGATTGGTCACCACTAACCGCTACACCCGATTGTTGATTAAATCCCAGGATTTAAGCCTAATTGAGTCATGATTTCCCCCCTTCGATTGACATCACACTGACCCTCAATCACATGCCTTGAAACTAAATATTCTTGCATTAACTCCCCCACGAGGGAGGTCTATATAAAGGAACCTTGTCATTTATAAAAGAACTACGTTATTGGCTTGATCTCATATGCTCTGGGCATGTAGACAATCTCTAATACACAACCACAAATAATCTACAAATTCTTCAATTTTTTAGTAGTTGGAATTCTCTCAAAATTATTCGTTTACACGCAAAGATAACCCGATAATTTCCCTGCTGAAAAATTCTTGTAGTTAAAAGCCATGGATTTAATCATGACGCGAAGAAAAACAAGAAAAAAAGAAAAAAAAAAACCTGCCAAGAACGACCACAAAGGAAAGCAACAATTTATTGATCATTCAGGGGATAATAACGCTGCAAAGAGTATGAGGTTAAGCAAATGCTTTTAATTATTCCTATATCTTGATTTCAAGTGGGGTATGGCAAAACACTCTTGATAGGATGTCACATATGTAAGTGCGAAGTGAGGCCGCTTCTGTGAGAATTTTGAGGCTTGAATTCTCTAAAGAACTTTCTGAAACCAAGTGTTGTCCAGGGCCAAGATAGAAACAACCATGAGAACCGAAATGTGTTAGGGGAAATGTTGTGTGAGTGCTGTTGACTTGGTTTACACTAAAGGCTGAACAGTTTACGACCTAATTCACTGATTGGCCGAGTTAATCCGATCGTACTTCACTAAGGCAGGTAGAAGCTACCTCTCCAAATGAAATATTTTTCCGTCTGACTTCTCTTCAGAGTATGCATTTGCACTTGCATTAATTTTCATTCATGTGGGGGATAGTTCGAGAAGAAGCCCATGTAGTGAGTTTGACGAATGGTGAAACGGTCAACCTTAGCGTAAATTTCGGATATGCTTCGATGTATATTATCGAGAGTTGATTATATCGTTAAATACTACTCACAGAGTATATATGATGGACTTTTGAATCGCTCGATTCGGATATCGGGTGAATGAGAAATTAATGCCTAAAGTTGGTGTAAAATACATAAAAACCGAATCGACTTAACTTGGTTTAAATTGATTGACCTAATGACTTGACCTAATAAGTTCGGCCAAACAATGAAGTCGGATGAATATTTCTTGTCTTGAGGGACAAGAAAACGTGTCTCTAAGGCAGCTAATAAGGTCTCTTCTCCCCTATAAAAAGAACCCATATGAATGAGATTTGATCATCGAATTTTTTCAATCGTCTCCACTACAACAATTATGCATTCATTGTCATCATGTTGTGTTGTGTCAAAGAGAAGTTGGAACATCAAGGAGTTCGCTGGAGCTCGAGTTCTTAAAGTGCCGCTAAACTTGAGACGTGAAACGTTGTATCTTGGGAGACAATTGCTACAACCGTGGGCATGTGATCGGAGAAAAAATGCCTTAAGGAAAGAGTGTTTACACTCGCATCGGTTCGATCTCTTTGATCTCTTGTATTTATTTTCGCATCATTTTTTATTCCGTAATTTCAGCCGTTAATTACGGATTTGATTCCGTGTTTACACATACCGTAAAACACTCCTCACACGTTATAATTCCAATTACAAGCTTTGATTTCGCGTTTCCACATATTGTAAAGCACTCCACACACGTTATAATTCCAACACAGACAACATGTTTTATATGTCTACACAAATAACAACCGTAAACAAAAAGAGTGCAATAGAACGATGAAGTACATAGGCAGTAGCATACACATAATCATGGATAATGAGAGACAATAACACGGCAAATAAAAGTTACCAGGTACCTAAGAAGGCAGTTGTCCCCTTGATTGTACTTAGGTCCTCATGAGTCTGTGTGCACGTAGGTACTATAAGTACCTACATATTTCTAAAGACTGAATGCATTGAAAAGCACTTGGTCAAAAAGAGGCTCCATGACGTCTTGAGAAAAAGTAAAACCATCTATTTCCCTGTATAGTACGCTCATTATACGCGCCTGGTTGAGAATTCTAAAATATATATCTTCTGAGAAAGGTGCAGTTCGCATAGTAGTGCAGATTTCCTCATTTATATCTTTCCAAGCATCTTCAATGATTTCCCAAAATTTCAACTTTGCTGTTTCTTCTGATACATTGTAATTCTTCATGTAGCAATCGATGCCCGTGGCAATGCCTTTGTCCTTTTCGAACTGTGAATATATTATAATAATAATAATAATAATAATAATAATAATAATAATAATAATAATAATAATAATAATAATAATAATAATAATAATGAATCACAATATCATTCTCAGGTTTAATGTATTGTTGGAAGATTGGGGAGCTAGTACTGATCCGATTACTCCCCTGATCCGAGGTAGGTCGGTGACCCGGCGCGTACTCAGAATCCGAATACCATGTGACTTGGTACACTGATTAGGTAGGATGTCGGCTTGAGTCAATCTTTGGGATCGAAACGTCGCCTTTCCATCTAATCCGGTGGTACGATGTCAATATGTGGTTCGGATTACTCCCCTGTCGCTTCTGTGTCTTTATCGAGAGAGTTTTCAAACAAAAACTCGATAAAGACACATAATTAGGGTAATAGAGTAACTACCTGATAGGAAGAGACATCATTGTGTAAGCGGACTAATTTCATGACGAGTAGTGCTATGGGAGGATCATGAGAAAGCCAATCAAAAACAGCCTCAGTTGCCGACTCCATGGGCAAAAACATTGCAAAAACAGTTGGTTTCAAGCCGGAAGTCTTCGCTCCGTTTCTGATGTAGTCAGCAAATGGTGGAAGCTCATTTCTTGCTAACCAGTGGCCTTGTATTTGCGAGCACTTAGAAAAGTCTTTCCACTTAAAACAATAATTAAAATTAAAAAAAATAGCATGTTTTAAAGTACAATTAAAAGAAATCAATAGTACAACACTGAAATTGAACATTGAAATATGGATTGATTCAACTTGAACACATATACTCCATCTGTTCTAAAATAACTGACGCAGTTGTCAAAAACACGCATGTTAAGGAAGTGAATTAATGCTTTAATTTAAATGGCAAAATGATTATAAAATCCTTGTCTATAATTAATGCAATGTTGTATATATTCTCCCACTCCTTAATAAATAAAGGTAGATGTAGGGAAAACACAATAAAACTACATTGAAAATGTAATTGTCTCAGTTATTTTGGAACAAATGTTTTTAACAATTGGTTCAATTATTTCGAAACAGGGGGTATAAATGTATTAAGCATCAAAGTGGTATGTACCATGTAAGACCACTCTTACAAGCAGGGGTGGATGCACAACCTACAAAATGGTGGGTGGAGGGAGGGCAAGGACGGAGGTATGTATAAATTGAGGGGGGCTAAGCCTACCCGGGCAAAAAACTAGTACACTAAAAAATATGTGTAGTCTAGTCGGATCCATAAAATATTCTTAATCCAGCCCACCCGACGAACTCGATATAGTCCATTAGGCCACCCCGATTTAAAATCCTGGCTCCGTCCTTGAGGGAGGGGGCAATGTGTAACGACCCGACCCGGATTTACCCAATTACCCGGATTTGAATCGCTCAACCATGACCCGAACTAAAAAATTCGAATCACGAACCCTTTTACTGCTGGAAATCAGAAACTAACTCATAAATAATTTAATTTCATAATAATAATAATACTGCAAAGACATATAGGAGATAGGTTTTTTTTTTTTTGTTTTTTTTTTTGTTTTGGGTATTTTGGAGATAGTTAGTTTCTGATTTCCAGCAGTAAAAGGCTTCGTGATTCGAATTTTCTAGTTTGGGTCATGGCCAAGCGATTCTGATCCGGGTAATTGGGTAAATCCGTGTCGGAAATCGGAAATCGGAAATCGGAGCAGGACAGACGGTGGATTTCGTTGAGAGATTTGAAAGAGATGAGGATTAGGGCATATTAAGCCACCTCAACCTCAGCAATGTTGTGTTTAATGTACAAGTGTAATCGTTATTCAAAAAATTTACAGCTGTAATCGTTCTAAAAGAAAAAAAAAATTGTAAACGGGCCGAGTCGAGTTTTTTTAGGGCTTGAGTTTGACTCGAAAAAAAAAACAGGGGTTCGATACTCTGTGTGAGCTTGATCGAGTTGTATAAAGACAAACTCAAAACGATTTGTTAACTACTCGGTATAACTCAACTCAACTCGTAAGCCCGATTGTATTGTATTAGAATTAATTTATTTTTTATAAACTATATCGTGATCGAGCTCGACTCGTCAAATATTTGACTCGAGTAATAATTCATGATTTTGAAAACAAACAAAACCCCTCAAAAGAAAAAAAAAACAAAAACAAAAAAAAAATCATGATTTTGATAAAAAAATATTATGTGATAATAATTTTATAAAAATATATTAGGAATGTTTGTCACCGAAGCATCCAAAAAAATGTAGGGGGAATGAGGGAGAAGGACAAAAATATTTCATCAATTAAGTAGAAGGACAGTCTTTTGAAACTTTTGCATAAAGGACAAAACTATTTATCCACTATCGAAATTCACTTGTGTTCGAAATTCACCGTTTAAATTCACCGCCGAAATTCACCTGTCGAAATTCACTAATTTTCAAAATTCATTGTCGGGATTCACCGATTTTCGGGATTCACCGTCAAAATTCACTATCGAAATTCACCGATTTCGGGATTCACTAGGGAGATTCACCGATTTTCGGGATTCACTGTTTGTCCTTCTCGCTATAAAAATTATGCAGTTGTCCTTCTCCCTATAAAAAATATGTAGTTGTCCTGTTGCTTAATAATATTTCAGATTGTGTCATTATCCCTAATTTTCCAAAAAATGTATATGCATGTCAAACAATTCATTGTCTGAAGTCTACTTAAACTACTCCTGACAACATTTTATTTTTGTCACAGGTTAATAGAGCTGTTGTGACAAACAAATTTATTGTCACTAGAAGCAGTCCTTTTGTGACAAAACTCCTCTTTGTCACCAAAAATTTGTCACAATAAAATCTTTTTTTTGTAGTGTATATATATATATATATATATATATATATATTTGTGTGTGGTGGGGGGGGGGGGTTTAGTTGGGTTCAAATATACTCCCCGTCCCGTAATATAAGTTTTTTTAACATTTTTATGGTGTCCCAAAATATAAGTCTTTTCTCACATTCCAATTCAATATTAAATGCATTGTTTTCACTTTCACACTAAATAATGCAATATTATTAGTCAGTCCCATAAAAAAAATATAATATTTTACATTGATATATTAAAAAATAACTCATTTATTAGGTTTTCTTAATCAGTGTGAAATGACCAAAAGACCTTATATTGTGGGACGGAGGGAGTATTTTTTATGGTACAACACATACTCAATCCATGAATTGTGGGTCAAACTATATTAAAATCATAATCAACTCAAATCCATTTTTAAACCGCAATTGCTGGTTGAGTTAAGTTAATATAGATCGAATTGAATCGGGTTGTGATTTTTTGTTCACCGCTACAAAGCAAAAGTGAACTAAAACGCAAAGCAGGCCGGTCAAGTTACATGATTAATTTTGTACTTTTACCAGAGTCCGTAACAATCCCTTGTTATGTTTTTCCAGGAACGTAGCCCGTACGAGACAACTCCTTTGAACTAATTAAAGTAAACATTAATAAAATGCTGATATATATAATAAATTTTTCATAAAAACACAAAATAATGCCTTAAACCAACATACCGATTCTTTGAGGTGGAATGTTGCAAAGGGCTTTCCATGTTGCAGTGCATAGTTGCCCAATTCATCAATCATTTTAGCAAAAGCCCTGAAACAAAGGATCATGCATCCCGGAAGCTGATCAATTTCTTTCAGATCCCACCTGTAATAGATAAAGGTAGTGTTGGCTTTTAAGTGTAGAAATCTATAATGTTATAATATGATAGGGAATCCAGATGCAAGATAGATAAATTAACAGATGCAATCTAACATAAACAATCTCACAGAGAACAGAAACAAGTAGAACACAAGGATTTAACGTGGTTTCCGGCGTTATGGCGACTACTCCACGGACAAAAAAGAGTTATTTATTATGCACTGAGATTCAGACGGATTACAGACTCTCTCTTTATAATGATTAATACAGTTGGTATTTATAGGCACAAATCCCTAAACCCTAACCGCCAAGAATCTTTGTCGGATTGCCATAAATTCCCCAGATGTCGACCCACCTCAAATGACCCACCTCAGCTGTATTCAACACTTCATTAGACTTCAGTAAGTTTGCTGACAAAACAGAAGGTCTCACCAGACTTCATCCTGCTGATACACACAGACTTGAATACACTAATCAGCCGCCCATCCCTCAGCTGACTTTCAGATTAGTTCCACCAGATGTAGAGTTTAAGTCACTTTGCTGACAAATCTCCACCTTGACTTGAACTCTCATTCACAGTCAACCAGATTGCATAAACAGATGTACTTGTACCAGATGCATTCGTCAATGCCAGATGTACTGTACCAGATTACTCCACTGAATCCACTCAGCTGACCTTCCCTCAGCTGAGCTTCCTGATTCTAGATTATAAGCTTTGAATATTCGGCAAGTCCAGACACAACTGCAACTTGATGTGCTGAACTGGTTTAGTGAACATATCAGCAGGGTTGTCCTTGGTGCTGATCTTCTTCACTACAACCCTCTTCTCATTCCTTAGAAAATTATACCTCACATCAATATGCATGGTTCTCTCATGATGAACCTGATCCTTAGCTAGACAAATTGCACTCAAACTCTCACAATAAATCTCTGCTTGATCCTGATGTAGCCCCCAAATCTCCGACTAGTCCCTTCAACCAAATACCCTCATTGACTGCTTCAGTAAGAGCCATATATTCTTCCTCAGTAGTTGATAAAGCCATTGTTGCTTGAAGAGTTTCTTTCCATCTGACAACTGAATTCCCTAATATGAAAACGTAACCAATCATTGATTTTCTACGGTCCACATCACCTGCATAATCAGCATCACGGTACCATGTGATCAGACTCTGAGTATCACTTCCATAAATGAGACCAATATCAGTTGTACCCCTAAGGTACCTGAACATTATTTTCACAACTTTCCAGTGTTCCTTTCCAGCTTGAGCCATAAACCTGCTGACAACACTGACTGCCTGAGCCAAATCAGGCCTAGTGCACACCATGGCATACATCAGACTACCAACTGCACTAGCATAGGGAACTTTTGACATATACTCCGTCTCCTCTGCTGATTGTGAAGCATAAATAGATAAATGAACCTTGGATGCCATAGAAGTATCTATTGGTTTTGCAGCAGACATGCCAAATTTGGCCAATATCTTATGTATATAACCCCGCTGAGACAAGAATAGCTTATTCTGAATCCTATCTCTCCAGATCTCCATCCTCAAAATCTTTTTGGCTGCACCTAAATCCTTCATTTCAAACTCAGCACTGAGAAGGTTCTTCGGATTTTGAATATCCACATACATGACAAGATAGATATTTGATCCGTCTCTCAACAGACTGTGATATACACAACAGTCATATGGACACCTGTTATAACCCTGCTGGATCATGTAATTGTCAAACCTTTTATTCCAACGTCTATGAGCCTGCTTCAGTCCATATAGAGACCTCTTCAACTTACACACAAAATCTTTCTTGCCAGGAACTTGAAATCCTTCTGCCCGAGTCATGTATATCTCCTTATCTACCTCACTATGTAGAAATGTTGTCTTCACATCTAACTGCTCAAGTTCAAGATCCTGCTGTGCCACCATTGCTAGTAACACTCTGATTGAAGTGTGTCTAACCACTGGAGAGAATATCTCATCAAAGTCTACCCCTTCTTTCTGACTGAACCCTCTTGCAACCAAACGTGCTTTATACTTGACCCCTTCTACCTCAGTCATTCCTTCCTTCTTTTCGAAGATCCACTTGCAAGTAACAACTCTCCTATCAGCTGGATGTCTAACTAGATCCCAAGTCTGATTCTTCAATAATGACTCCATTTCATCTCCCATGGCAGCAAGCCATTGAGATGCTTTAGAACATGTCACTGCTTCCCTATAAGTAGAGGGTTCAAAACCATCCACTTCTCCTGCAACTTGAAGTGCATATCCAACCATATCATCAAAACTATATCTCTTGGGAGGTATCCCAACATTTGATCTTCTAGCCCTGCTGAAAGCTATACTCTGCTGACCAATGTTCCATGTTTGATGCTCTGCTAAACCTTGTTCAGCAGATTGGCTTGGATAAGACTCTAGTTCACCAACCAGATCAGCGAGTGCTGACTTGGATCGGCTGATTGTTGCACATAAACTGAATCCACTTGAAGCTTTACTTGTTTCTTAGCCCTCTCAGATTCAGCACTGATTTCAGATTTAGCAGACTGATGAATTTATCCTAGAATTTTCATCAAAGACCACATCTCTACTGAGTATGACCCTGGACCCTGCTGATGACCAAATTCTATAACCCTTAACTCCATAACCATACCCTACAAACACTCCCTTCTTGGCCCTTGGTTTCCAGCTTCCCTTTATTCACATGATAGTTAACTGTGCTGTCAAAAACCCTTAGAACTGATTAGTCAGCAGGCTTGCCTGACCACATCTCAAATGGTGTCTTGAGATTGATCCCTTTGTGAAGACTCCTGTTGATTAAGTAGTAAGTTGTGGTTACAGCCTCTGCTCAAAATCTCCTTGACAAACCAGCATTAGAGAGCATACATCTTGCCCTCTCCAGAAAAGTTTGATTCATCCTTTCTGCTACACCATTCTGCTGAGGTGTATTCCTGACTGTACGATGTCTGGCAATACCCTCATCCTTGCATAATGTATCAAACTCCGACCAGCAGAATTCCAGACAATTATCTGTTCTGAGCCTTTTGATTTTTTTTCCGGTCTAATTTTCCACTAGAGCCTTCCACTGCTTGAAACTGTTGAATGCTTCACTTTTGAGTTTCATCATCACCACCCAAGTCATTCTTGAATAGTCATCTATGAATGACACAAAATATCTGTGACCACCCAATGATTCCACCTTTGATGGACCCCAGCAATCACAATGGGCATAATCAAGTGATGCCTTTGTACTGTGTATGTCTGCTGAGAAATTGCTTCTATGTAGATTCCCAAACGCATAGCGCTCACCAAAGTCCAGATTCTTGACCTTATATCCCCCAAGAAAACCTGTTGAAGAAAGGACTTGCATTCCTCTTTCACCCATGTGACCAAGTCTCATGTGTCACAACTGAGTCTGCTATGACTGGTGCACTGTTGAGGATGCTACAGCAGCAGAGCCAGATACAGTAGAGCCTTGTAATAAATACAAGGTTCCCTTCTTGATACCTTTGAGGACAACAGCTGAATCTTTGTAGACATTCAGCTCTCCACCTTCTCCCTTGAAATTGAACCCCTTGTTGTCCATAGACTAAGAGATAACAAATTCTTGGTCATCTGTGGAACATGTCTAACATCTTTCAGTGTACAAAATCTACCATCCTCTATTTTCTACTGGACTGAGCCAATTCCCACTATCTTACAGACCTTGCTGTTTTCTATAGAAATATGACCACCATCTATCTGCTCATAAGTAGAAAACCACTCCCTGTGTGGACAAATATAATAGGATGCTCCAGAATCTAAGATCCAAACATCAGTATGATGTGTTGAATCCCCAGGAACTAGATCCAGATCCTCATCAGATTGCTCAACAGCGACAACTGATGTGCCAGAATTGCTCTCATGCTACATTTTCTTCTTTGGACAATTAGACTTCCAATGCCCCTGTTCTTTACAGTAATTACAGACATCTGTGGCTTTAGGACCTTTGGACTTCTTGGATTTCTTCTTCCCAGACTGCTGTCCATATCCTTTCCCACTGGTGCTGACTACTAGTCCAAGCAGCCTGTCTGTCCGTCCCTGCTGCCTTGTGTCTCAGTTCCCTGGAATGCTAGGCTGCCCTCACATCCTCTAAAGCCATTGTATCCATCCCAAACTATGAAGGACTACACAAACTTTTCATATGAACTTGGTAATGAAACCAACAGGATTAGGTCTACATCTTTATCTTAAATTTTAACATCAATATTCTTGAGATCAAGTAATATTGTGTTTAGTTGATCAAGATGTTCCCTCAGTGGACCTCCTTCATTCATCCTCAGACTAATGCACATGCACACATCACTTCGATTCAAAACGAATAGTGAATAATGAATATCTTATGAGCATAAATGGTATGAGTTGATTCGAGTTTCTTGTGTTAGTATAATGTGACCATTGAAAAATGTTTGTATGAGGAATGACTTATTGATATTTTGAACGGGACGATCAAAGGCTAAGTGGGGGGGGGGGGGGTAGTTGATAACGGTCATTTTGTGCCTGTTATTCTATGATCTTTATCCCCGATTCTAGTTTAAAAGAGCTATAATAGAGTAATAATAAGTCGTAATACGCTTAATTTGCATATGCCGAGAGCTACGATTCGTTATTATGTATTTAGAGGTTTTATTATATTATTTGATGTTACAGACTGTATTTTATCTATATTTGCAGTAACTCATTTGAGAGTGCAAGGATGGACTTCGGAGAAGCTTTAATTGCAGACAAGTTCAGAGAGCCCAAGACGAAACAAGAAGGAAGCCCAAAAGGATACAAGGCTCGGTCGACCGAGCCTATGCATTCGGTCGACCGAGCGGGCCTGAAGTCCAGCAGAAGTCCGGCACATTGTTTGAGGTGGTTAGGGTTTAGTGTTTTCCACATTTAAGTCGGTCTTCTTAAGTCGGCTGTAGTCCTCTATATAAACACAAGTCCTTTGTATTTTTGAGAACACACCAATACCAATTCATTTATTCATATATACATACAAGCAAATAAGGATTCTTTAGGCGTGTGGAAGAGCTAGGGTTGCAAAGATGTAAGCCCTAGTTTATTTTCTTCCCTTTCTTTTTAGTAATTAATTTCCCAATTATGCTTTAATTGTTTGAGTGGTTATTCATAGCTAGATGATATAGATCTAGGCTATGACGTTAGGGAGGTGTTGATGCCTTGTCTATGAGGATCTCATACCCTACGTCCTCTTCCTAACATCTATGGATGAATCTACGTGTTTGATTACGTGTATTTAGATTAGTTTATATGATTGCCTGACGAATCACTATTTAATCCGATTTGTATGAGAAACGCTGAGAAATATATTCAGGGGTGAAATCTGGGGAGTAGAACACTCGGGTGACTAAGTGGTATCACTCGGTCGACCGAGCCCATGCATTCGGTCGACCGAGAGCCTCTGACCCTGCTTCACCCGTTAATCAGTCACGTCTTTATGATTAGGTTAGCTTAATTGAATCTGTTATCTCAGTAGGTATGGCTATGGCTATGTTACTCGGTTAATTTAATTAAAACGTGTAAAAAGGAAATACCAATATAAAACTCTTAGGTGGGCTTATGAATTGATCTTCACGGACGTTCAGCGTTATCTAGGTAGGTTTATATTAGGGAATTGCGCGCACCTTGTTTATACGTAGATCGTAAACTAGCATGAGATTATAACTTAGTAATTGTTAGTTGGACGAGAGTTTGAGTGATCTTTTAGGAAGTACGCCTAACCATAGGAATGTTGCCTAGACGAGGTGTACGGTTAATATCGGCATCCTTAGAGTCGTAAGCGTGTGAGTTATATGAGATGGAGGCACTTAAAAGGCGAAGTCACGTAACAATATCACAGTGATCTAGCGACCTACCGGTGCTACGTCAAGTTTTAGAGGATGACTCCCGTAGCCAATATAAACAGATATGAACGGATTAAAAGTTGATAAGTCTTGTTGTTATATAAATTGTCTAGATCCAAATGATTACGGTTATAATTCGGCAGTTAATTACGTTATTTGTTTACGTGTTATTTGTTTATATGTTTGAGTGTGTTTCTTTTCCCGTATCCTATGTTGGTCATAGACCGTCTTTGTCAGACGAAATAAATAGGTTGACTATTTAAGTTAGGATCCATGAATTGATTCTCTGTGGGATCGACCTCGACTCTATCTAGCTATACTACGATTGAACCTAGTTCACTTGCTAGTGGTTATTTAGGCATCGAGTTAATAATTTAACTTGACCTCAATCAAGTTTTTGGCGCCGTTTCCAGGGAATCATTGGTCCAATCGCTTAAATAATTTACTTAATTATTTCGTTTTTATGTTAAAAAAATAATAATAATAATAATAAAAAAGAGATAATATAATAAAATAATATGTATGTTCGGTCGACCGAACTGTATCACTCGGTCGACCGAGCCCAGTTTCTGTTTTGTATTTTCTGATAGCTGTCTTCCCCCTGAGATTCTGCTTTTTTCTCTCAGTTAGTAGGTTATAAGCCTAGCAGCAGTATGAGTAATCATACTGCCTGTTAGTTCAATGACCGTTTGTTGTTTTTCTTATGATGCAGCTAATCGGAAGAAATCACTCAAGCGGACTGTTTAGCAAAATGTTATCACATCAGTTTTCTAAGGCTCAAGGAGAAGAAGTCTTGGTGCTGAGAACCAAAACCACACCAAGAAAGCCGTTGACACCTAAACTCAAGGAGAGAATAGCGAAGATGAAGGCAAGAATTCAAGAAGCTAAGAAGACAAAAGAGTCTAAAGAAGCTTACATATACAGAGGTATGTCCAAGTTAAATCCTGAAGAGATTTCATCATCTTCAGACTCAGGATATGACTACAAGTATCACATGTCCGATATAGAATCTGATTCTGAGGTTAGCATAGACCTAAATCGCCCTATAGTCGTCTGTCCCAGAGATGCAGCGCATATTGAGAATGAAGCTCGGTTGATGCCGAAACTAGATGACCCAGGAGCATTTATGGTAGAGGTTACCTTAGAAAGAACATGCCTAGGGTTGGCTTTGATAGATTCTGGCTCGAGTCAGAACATTTTCCCGAAGAGTTTTTGTGAGAGAAATCTAATCCTTACCCCCACTAATACTCCGTTGCAAGTTAGGTTTGCGGATAGGACCAGAATGATCATGTCTGGAAATATGAATAATATGATCATTGGCATAGGACAGCTCCGGTTTAAGATAGATATAGTTGTTATGGATATAGATGAGCACCCTCACTGCCCTATCATTTTAGGGAGAGCTTTTATCAACACTTCTCGAGCCCTAATTCGTATGTCCAGACGTGAGATTACATTTTTCGATGCTAAGGGTTCTGAGACCTATGGGACGAGGAATCCAGATTTCTCTATTCCGGTGAGCGTGAATGTTATAGGAGGTGGTAATTCGAAACCAGATTTGACTCCGGACTCAGAAAAAAGAGCTGATGACGAGAAAGAAGAAAGAGATGAGACCCTTACAGTTCTGAGTCGTGAGAAAGCTGTCGAGCCTGCCCCTGATCTAGAAAATCATAATCCTGAAGGCCTGCCTTTCTCCAGACCCAAGGATAGAAGGAAGCAAGCAAAGAAACGAACCCGTAGAGTTCGTGCTAAAGAGAGCTCATCTAGTTCTGAGACAATCACGAAAGTTGGAGCTTCCTTGGATGGACAGTTCGACTGTCTTTTCGTTGGACTCACATCTCACGGAAAGGCACTCGTGCAAAAGGACAGCAAGACATTTTCGGTAAAGGCTAACCGGGTGAAAACCTGGCAAGCCAAGAGCAGTTCGTAGAAAGTGATGATTTTTGGAAAGTCGAGCTACTGACTTAAACTGTAGAACTATTTCTATTTTATCATTTTATTTCTTTTTTTTTTAAAAAATAAGAGTAGCGTGAAACGATAAGGAGTTTTTTTTATTTTTGCCGTATTCCGACGACTGCTAAGTTAAGGATGTGCAAAAATCTTTTTTTTATTCGAATCGTTTTTACGTGAAGTAGGGTGTAGTAACCGAGTCTTTGTAAAAAATGTTGATTAAGGAAATAGAAATGCGTTATTTTGCTGTAGGCCAGATTGTTTTTATGAAAAGAATGAGATTGTTTTTGTGCTTGAGACAACTTGTCGGTTGGGTTAATTTTTACGGTAAGAATTGAAAAAGTGAAATAATAGTTATGACATAGTTATATGTTGTAGCTAATTTCCGGTGTGTCATAATTAAATGGTCAACACCATTTATTTCTACATAACCCCATACACCTTTCCCTCTTCCCAATTTCTTTATTCTTTCAATTTAAACTTTCAAATTCCACCTTTACATCTCATCAATCCCCAACCATTCTTATCCACCAATCACATTCCACTTTCAATTTCCTCTTTTTCTATTTAACCCGTTCATCCTCTTCTCCATTTTCTTCATCCAAATTATCCACCTACCTTTTCCCCAAATCCTTGTAGAAATCAAATGAGAATATTTTGAAAATCTTCATCCATTACACCATTTCACTCACTTTTCAATTTTTTTTAATCACAAAAGAGCTGTCAAAACTTTTTCTGATCGGCCAATTCAGTCACTGGGCAGATACAGGGCCGGATACGAAGCATCACCTAACCAGCCACCACTCGGTCAACCGAGTGCTTACTCTCGGTCGACCGAGAGTCTTCTTGCTGCCACCGTCCGCTGCTGTGTTGTTTGTCCGTCAGAATGCCACCAAGAAGACGCAGAGCCGCCCAATTTGTGGCATTTGAAGGCGACATACCATTAATCAACGAGGTACCACAATTCGCGAGTCGGGAGGTATATGCTTCATTTATTAATAATTTCTCGAATGCCCCGTTCATCGAGCTCGAGGACTGGATTTGGATAATTGTGGAGATGAGCTTTTGGAATTGGTGGAACGTTATCAGTGGCGAGATGTCGTAGCGCCCCCCGGCCGAGTCAACGTCAATTGGGTAAGGGAATTTTATGCTTATTTACGCGTACACCCCGATACCAATATTGTTACCATTCGTGGACGACCCATTGTAATTTCTCTGGGAACGTTTAATGCTTATTTTGGTCTGGATATCTCGGAGGACGGGCCAGAGTATATGGTGACATTTGATGGGTCCGACACTTGGTTGGAGGAAATTGGTGCCTATCTGGGGATATAATGGACTATAGGAGAGGTTGCCCGCACATTTGCGGAACCCGATTTCAGGAGATGGGAGGATAAATGCCTTCATCGGCTTATCCGTTCTAATCTCTTTCCGGCCAAGCATGTATCTACGGTCTATTATGCCCATGCCACTCTGCTTTATTGGTTATACATGGGATGGCCCGTGAACGTGGGGGCATTGATACGCAAGGAAATGACAGACGATGCTCTCAAGCCTCGGCACACCTTACCTTTTGGTTCGCTGATTACTACATTTTGTGAGGGAGCCGAGTGCCCAGTGTTAGGCAGCGATTCCTATGTGGGGCCAATGCCTATCTTATCTTTAAATTCTGTCGCACCACCTATCGTTCACGGCCACGATCAAGAACAAGCAGGGGAGCCCGAGGACGATGCTAACGAGGCCGGCCCGAACAATTTGCAACTAGCACCAATCAATCCTATTTATGGGCCTTATGATCCCAATGCTCCAGGATTTTGGGATTAAGCATTTGTATTTCCGTATTTGCATTTCCTATGATTAACGCGTTTTTATTTTGACTGGTTTCTACTAGTGTGTCGTGTTATATAGAGTAGGTTTCACTATTTCCTAAATTCGAACTCATGTAATGTGTTGGACTTGCTGAAATATATTGGCATGTAATCATGAATTTATGGACTTGAAAATGTTTAAGTAATTTGTTATCTCTTTTACGGTCCCTTTTTCTGATTAGTACTTTTGGACTAATCCTGTAACGAGTTTCGAGCTTTGTTTAAGATGCATGTTGCAGTGATTATTCTTCTGACTTACTAGCGGCCAATGCCTGTGCCTATTAGACTTTGCCGAATTCCCAAGACTTGTTCAACTTCCACGCTTATCCACAGCTAAGTTCCTTTTCTTAGTTTTTTTTTTCCGATTTTTCTACATTGAGGACAATGCATGGTTTAAGTGGGGGTACGAGTCACTTAGCTTGCTCGAATAAGGAATAAGGATCTATATATATATATATATATATCAAATAATATAATAAATGAGTAAAATTTAAACTTAGAATCACATTTACTTTTGTGAGTCCCGAATATTGTATTTAATAAGGAAGGAACCATGTTTCATGAGTACATGATCACTTTATACTTCTGCGATATATTTCTAGTAAACTTAATGATATTCATATTATATGTTGCGAGTAGTTATTTATTATTCAATTATTCGATAAATGAATCGAGTTGTACTACGCAAATTATAAAAATGAAAAAATTATGTGTACATTGAATAGATAATTGGTTATGCTTACCTAGTGTCAAATTTATCGTCTGATGTATTCCTATCTTCTAGCTATAAAAGCGGAATAATAAGCTTGAGACGTACCTGTGTTTTAACAAAACGTTAAACACTGGGCTTGTAGTAACATTACCAAAGTAGCCTCGCGCTTGTGGTAATATTCGATGCTATGTTTGATCTAAGATAGGGGGATGCTCTAAAAAGTTTTCTCTCTTGAGATTGATAGTATCTGAAAAATATGAGGGTATGAAAAGAATATTCAACTCTTTAAGAGGCTTTGAGTAGTACTCGGTCTCCAAGTCCAAAAACCCTATAGACACGCTCGTGCTTATTATTCTATTGCTTCAACAATTAAAAGGCTTAAGAAGTGGGAATACTGAAGTTGGTAGGCTAAGACTACAAAGTCGGCATAAACTCTGATCTTGCCACGATTGTAAAAAAAAACTAATGCACATGCACACATCACTTCGATTCAAAACGAATAGTGAATAATGAATATCTTATGAGCATAAATGGTATGAGTTGATTCGAGTTTCTTGTGTTAGTATAATGTGACCATTGGAAAATGTTTGTATGAGGAATGACTTATTGATATTTTGAACGGGACGATCAAAGGCTAAGTGGGGGGGGGGGGGGTAGTTGATAACGGTCATTTTGTGCCCGTTATTCTATGATCTTTATCCCCGATTCTAGTTTAAAAGAGCTATAATAGAGTAATAATAAGTCGTAATACGCTTAATTTGCATATGCCGAGAGCTACGATTCGTTATTATGTATTTAGAGGTTTTATTATATTATTTGATGTTACAGACTGTATTTTATGCTATATTTGCAGTAACTCATTTGAGAGTGCAAGGATGGACTTCGGAGAAGCTTTAATTGCAGACAAGTTCAGAGAGCCCAAGACGAAACAAGAAGGAAGCCCAAAAGGATACAAGGCTCGGTCGACCGAGCCTATGCATTCGGTCGACCGAGCGGGCCTGAAGTCCAGCAGAAGTCCGGCACATTGTTTGAGGCGGTTAGGGTTTAGTGTTTTCCACATTTAAGTCGGTCTTCTTAAGTCGGCTGTAGCCCTCTATATAAACACAAGTCCTTTGTATTTTTTAGAAGACACCAATACCAATTCATTTATTCATATATACATACAAGCAAATAAGGATTCTTTAGGCGTGTGGAAGAGCTAGGGTTGCAAACATGTAAGCCCTAGTTTATTTTCCTTTTCTTTTAGTAATTAATTTCCCAATTATGCTTTAATTGTTTGAGTAGTTATTCATAGCTAGATGATGTAGATCTAGGCTATGACGTTAGGGAGGTGTTGATGCCTTGTCTATGAGGATCTCATACCCTACGTCCTCTTCCTAACATCTATGGATGAATCTACGTGTTTGATTACGTGTATTTAGATTAGTTTATATGATTGCATGACGAATCACTATTTAATCCGATTTGTATGAGAAACGCTGAGAAATATATTCATGGGTGAAATCTGGGGAGTAGAACACTCGGGTGACTGAGTGGTGTCACTCGGTCGACCGAGCCCATGCATTCGGTCGACCGAGAGCCTCTGACCCTGCTTCACCCGTTAATCAGTCACGTCTTTATGATTAGGTTAGCTTAATTGAATCTGTTATCTCAATAGGTATGGCTATGGCTACGTTACTCGCTTAATTTAATTACAACGTGTAAAAAGGAAATACCAATGTAAAACTCTTAGGTGGGCTTATGAATTGATCTTCACGGACGTTCAGCGTTATCTAGGTAGGTTTATATTAGGGAATTGCGCGCACCTTGTTTATACGTAGATCGTAAACTAGCATGAGATTATAACTTAGTAATTGTTAGTTGGACGAGAGTTTGAGTGATCGTTTAGGAAGTACGCCTAACCATAGGAATGTTGCCTAGACGAGGTGTACGGTTAATATCGGCATCCTTAGAGTCGTAAGCGTGTGAGTTATATGAGATGGAGGCACTTAAAAGGCGAAGTCACGTAACAATATCACAGTGATCTAGCGACCTACCGATGCTACGTCAAGTTTTAAAGGATGACTCCCGTAGCCAATATAAACAGATATGAACGGATTAATAGTTGATAAGTCTTGTTGTTATATAAATTGTCTAGATCCAAATGATTACGGTTATAATTGGGCAGTTAATTACGTTATTTGTTTACATGTTATTTGTTTATATGTTTGAGTGTGTCTTTCTTTTCCCGTATCCGATGTTGGTCATAGACCGTCTTTGTCAGACGAAATAAATAGGTTGACTATTTAAGTTAGGATCCACGAATTGATTCTCTGTGGGATCGACCTCGACTCTATCTAGCTATACTACGATTGAACCTAGTTCACTTGCTAGTGGTTATTTAGGCATCGAGTTAATAATTTAACTTGACCTCAATCAGAGATAAACTCAGCAATCAGAACTTTAATTGCACATCAAGCACTGAGATTGATCAACAAATCTGTGAATCCAATTCACATCAATCTGAAGCAATTGAATCAGAGGAATCTGAGAAGGAGTTGCAACCTTTGTGATAGCTGTTGAAAGATTTGTTCTCAAGGAGCAGTGATAGAGACTGAGTCATTGAAGCTTTTGAAACCAAGGAGTCATAGTCTTGTAGATTGTGAAGCTTGTGTAGCCAAGTACAATCGTGCTATTGTATCTGTGAAAACAATAGTGAATTCCTCCAATCATCACATGAGAAGAGTGGATTAAGGGATTACACCACTATAAACCTTTGTGTCTATTTACTTTCAGCACATTACTTTACATCACCTTATTTCATTGCATACTATATCTGTGATTGAATAATCTACTTTGAACCAATATTTAAAGAAGGAACTTATCCACTGCCCAAAAGCTTTTATCTTAAAGATTTTTTTTTTGAAACTCCAGTATAGTCATTCACCTCCCTATGACTATACTTTTACCCTTCTCTGGGACCAACACAGGCTTTCAAGCTTTGCCCACAACTTGGCAGCTGTGTCTTCTTCAACAACTTCATTGATAACATCATCAGATAAGCACAACATGTTGGTTGAATGTGCTTTCTCTTCCAGACTGGCAGAATCTGCTGAACTGGCATCTCCTTTACCGGATAAAGAAGTCCATAATCCCTGTTGTTTCAATAAGGCCTGCATCTTGATTTGCCACAGACTAAAACTGTTTTTTCTTGTAAATTTGTCGATTTTTACATTAACTACAGACATCTTTCTTGGTGAGGGTTTACCACAGATCACAACTTTTATCACAGAGTCCTAGCACCGGTGAGGGTATTGGTGAAGATAAAAGTTGTATGTACATATGATTCCAGAACCTACGCTCTAATACCAATTTGTTATAACATGATATGGAATCCAGATGCAAGATAGATAAATTAACAGATGCAATCTAACATAAACAATTACACAGAGAACAGAAACAAGAAGAACACAAGGATTTAACGTGGTTTCCGGCATTGTGCCGACTACTCCACGGACAGAAAAGAGTTATTTATTATGCACTGAAATTCAGACGGATTACACACTCTCTCTTTACAATGATCAATACAGTTGGTATTTATAAGCACAGATCCCTAAACCCTAACCGCCAAGAATCTTTGTCGGATTGCCATAAATACCCTAGATGATGTGTCACTCTGTTGACCTAACTCAGCTGACCCAACTCTGCTGCAGAACTCAGCTGTATTCAACACTTCAGTCGACTTCAGTAAGTCTGCTGACAAAACAGAAGGTCTCAGCAGACTTCATCCTGCTGATACACACAGACTTGAATACACTTATCAGCTGCCCATCACTCAGCTGACTTCCAGATTAGTTCCACCGTTTGTAGAGTTTAAGTCACTTTGCTGACATATAACATCTAAAACAAGTCACTAGGCTTGTTAATCTTGGTCTCAGTTGTTTGTGGTCAGAAGAGTAGAGTTTCAGATGTAAAGGTTCGGACGTAATGTATCAACTATAGAATTAACGTCTCTCCCAAAAGCTTAAGCTGATGGAGAGGTAGATAATTAACATTTTATATATGACAATACGCCCCCTCAGTAGAGTTTCAGATGTAAAGGTTCGGACGTAATGTATCAACTGTTGAATTACCGTCTCTCCCAAAAGCTTAAGCTGATGGGGAGGTAGATAATTAACATTTTATATATCACAATACGACCCTCAAGTGTGGGCCTGTAAGAGTAGAGGAAGGCACAACACTTGACTTTTTTTTTTAGTGTAGGTCCGTAAGAGAAGAGAAAGACCCAACACTTGATTGATTTTGATTTTTTTTTCTATAAAATCGTGCTTGGAGCGGGGTTTGTACCTATGACCTATGGCTTATAGTAGCATCTTTACTAATACCAATTAGTGTTAGTACAACAGTAAGCGCTTGATCCTAATATGGTATCATAGCAGGAGATCCCAAGTTCAAGCCCCGCTTCCAGCACAATTAAAAAAAATAGAAAGGAAAAAAAACCAAGTGCTGGCTCCACTCTCTTCTTATAGACTCACACTTCCCAAAAAAAAATGTCAAGTGTTGAGTCCTCTCTCTCCCTTTTTATAGACCCACACTTGAGGAGGCGTGATATAAGGAAATATAGTAGCCTTTACTAATACCAATTGGTTTAGTACAATGGTAAGCGCCTTGATCCTAATATTAACTGAAATATACCTCGTCTGGTCTTTCAGTTGTGATCTTCTCTGTTTGTTATCGTTTTGTGACGTCGGCAGTCTGTTTTATACTATAGTAGTATTTTCAAAATCCTTTTTAACATGATTCAAATTCAATTCAATACCAAAATCAAAATCTTAAGGACTGATATTGGTACTGAATATTTTAGAGATCATCTTGGCTCCTTCTTAGAAGAAAATGGTGTCAGTCTACACTCCATAACAAAATAGTGTTGCTGAACGCAGGAATATACATATTCTTGAGATACCTAGAGCTTTGATGTTTGCCTATAATCCCCCCAAATATTATTGGGGTAATGCTATTTTAACGGCAACTTTTCTTATCAATAGGATGCCTTCGAATGTTTTAAATTTCAAAACTCCAATTGAATGCTTCTCTGAGTCCTTTTTGGATCCACCTGGTAGCTAATCTATCTCTCAAGGTCTTTGGTTGTACAGCCTTTGTACAGATCCATGATCACTTGAGAGACAAGTTAGATCCCAAGGCTGTGAAAATAGTTTTTCTTGGGTATTCTCGAACTTAGAGAGGATATAAATGCTTCGATCTCATAAACCAAAAGGTATATAGCTCTTTTGATGTTACTTTTGTTGAAAATTCTCCATCTTATTCTGGTACTAACTTGAACATGAATGAAGTTGTGTAACTAGTGCTGTTAACGAACAGAGCCGTTCGTGAACAAACTCGTGTTCGGCTCGTTAGTGTTCGTGGTCGTTTGTTCATTTAGTTTAACGAGCCGAGCACGAAGATGATTGTAGGCTCATTTGCTTAACGAACGAACACGAGCTTGGTTCGCGAACGTTTGATTGTGTTCGCGAACATGTTTATATAAATACATCAATGTATAGTAACCCTAACTTAATAGAGGATAAGTCATTTAATCATCTAATAAAGATTATAGATTGATTTTATATAATAGTGAGATATTTAATAAGACAACAATATGTTTAGCGAGTCGAGCACAAACACGAGCTCGAACATTTCATCTTTTAAACAAGTCGAGCTTGAACGTAAATTTTTATTCGCTTAACAAACGAATGAGCTCGAACGAGCTAGTGTGCTAAACGAGCTCGAACCACCAATACTCGGTTTGGTTCGACTCGTTAATAGCACATGTGTAACGCTCCATTTCCAGATACCAAGTCATTATCCGGAAAATAACGCTCGACACGTATAATATTAAATAAATTTAATAATATACGTAAGCATATAGTTGAATCTGCAATCAGGGGCGGCTCCATGTGTTACAAAATGGGTCACCCGACCCGTTAAAAAAAATATTACAGTGGAATTTTTTTTATATACACATTTTATATGTGTACCGACCCCCTTATTTTTATATATTGATCCTTATTGACCCGTATTGAACTATAGTATTTAAATTACGTTTAGTAATTGTAAAATATGACAAATGTTTGACCCGTATTATTAAATTCCTGAAGCCGTCCCTGTCTGCAATTCGACAAGAATCTTGTCAGAATTTTTGCCGAATCCTCCTTTGCTCTTTCTTATGATTCTTGAGAGACAAAAGCACGAACTTTATGATTTCCCTCTTTTCTGACAACTCGCTACGAATACTAAATGAGAGGAAAATTAGTGAATTTTTAATTTCGACAGTGAATTTCGTCGGTGAATTTAAACGGTGAATTTCGAACACAAGTGAATTTCGACAGTGAATAAATAGTTTTGTCCTTTTTTAGATTCCCCCTTTATTTTTTAGAATAAAACTCCCAAGGATTTAATTATAATTAATTTCCATTAATTAATTCTTTCTCCTTTTGTTTAAAAAAAAAAATTTAAATCCATAGATATAAATAAATATATTATTTTGTTTTCGCAAAATGACACGTCTGTCATTTCTCGAAAATCGAAATATTACAAGTGGAGTCTCGGTATATACTCTCTACTTTACCAGTGGTGATTGAAGAATCATATTTAGCTGAGAAACACAGCTCAACCGAAGAAATTGTCACAGCTGAGACAACAGATCTAGTTAAGTGCACAGAGTCAGCTGGGGCACAAATTTACCTGAAATAACTTATCCAGATCCATCTCCTGGTCTTCCAATTGCTCGGAGGAAAGGAAAGAAAAAATGTAGTACAGATTCCCAATTTCCCATCCACATATACATATCATATATATGGGAATCTGTCCAGTACTTACAAAGAATATCAGTTCAAAACAGACAGCATCGATATTCCTAGGACAATTGATGAAGCTATGAAGATTCCAAATTGAAAGAGGTCATTGAGGAATTAACAGCCCTGGAAAAGAATGTAACATGGATCATCACCACATTGCCACACAATACCAAACCAGTGGGATGCAGATGGATATTCACTGTGAACTCGATCTGCAGCTGAGGGGAAGGTTCAGAGGTACATAGCAGGACTTCTGTCCAAGAGTATACTCAGATTCCTGGAGTTCATTACTTGGAAACTTTTGCCCATGTTGCAAATATTAACACTATTAAAGTGCTTATAGCATTAGCAGCAAAAAATGAGTGGCCACTACTATTCCAGATGGGTATCAAAAATGTATTATTGAATGGTGACCTAAAAATGGATGTCTACTAGTTTCAGCAATATCCTCCACTAAGAATGAACAATGTTAAACCATGTCCAACGTTAATGACCGTTGGGAAGCAACTGTCTCCTAAAGAAGGTGATCCATTTTAGAATCCAACTCCCTACCGGAGTGCCATTGTAGGACTTCGATTCCTCACCTTTACAAGACCAGACATCACCTATGTTGTCAACTGCTTAAGCCAGTTCATGCAAAATCGGCCCTGAAAAGAACACTCAGATATATCAAAGACACCTCACCTTATGGGCTTTATTTTAAACCTGCAGCATAATCTAAAGTTGCAAGGATTTTCTAATGTTAATTGGTTTGTTGATACCTATGAAATAAAGTCATTAGCCGGGTATTGTTTGTATCTTGGGGATGCTCATGTTTCTTGGAACTCAAACAAGCCAAATGTGGTCTCTAGATCAAAAGGTGAAACCAAATCTTAATATAGAGTAGTGCCAAGAATCTGAAGAATTAATAAAAATGAATTAGGATCAACTGCAGTATCAACAGCAAGCTGTGTATTCCTTTTTTTTTTTTTTTTCCTTTTTTTTTCTTCTTTTTTAAGTTTTGCCCGAATTTCCCCCAACTACCCCTCCCCCAATTACTGATCACAGCACAAAGGCTGTAAAAACCCTACAGAATAGGATCCATGCCCAAATAAAAAGGTTATATTCATCCTTATCTCTTGTTTTAATTACTTTCTATGCTGCAAAAACCCTACAGGAGAGGATCCATACCCTCTTGTTAAAGGATTAATTACATGTATGTACCTTTCAATAGCACGGACAAAAATCTTCAGCTCATCTGGGGTACAATAAGCATCAAACAGATCATCCATGAGTGTCCCCACAGCACAAAATTTTGCGTAGAAGCTTCGAGAAGTGGCATACTGAGGCTCCATCAAACTTGAAAGCGCCATGAAATAGTATTCAATGATTCTATCTTTCACCTGTGGAAGAATTGAAACTGATTCAAAATCCTTCCACCACCTGCATGCAGCACGCGCGCATAACATCAAATTTTTTCCCAATAAAATAATGTAATTTTGATGTTAAAAATACTAAAACATTTTTCGAATTTGCTCTGGCATGCTTTCACTGGGAAATTCTTTTGGGCTACCTCTGACATACATGCATACATGAGAAATATTTTTGGCACAACAAAATGTGTACAATAAAGTGTCACGACAGGTTTTTACACCATTGATTTTTATGGGACTCAATACATATATAGGTCTCGAATCATAATCAATGGTCCAAAAATGCGCTGTGCATTTTGTTGTGGTCATTTTGTTGTGACACTATCACTACTCTGCACATATATTTATATATCCTTTCTTTTTATGGAATAAAACCTGTTTTACAAAAGGATATATATTTATATATATACATACACACACATGCACACACACAAGTTTTATTGTTTATGGTACCTGAGTAAGGAGCTTAATTCTTCTCTATGCAAGAGTTGCAATGAGTTATGATTCAATTTGGCAAGTCTTAGAAGTGAGTCGTTTTTCAATCTATCTTCTTCTTCTTCGTAAATGGAGGTGAAATGATGAGCCTCAAGTATCGGAATGCCTCTATGAAGTGGCTGCTGCAATGCGTGTTCAACTTGTTTTTCGAGGTATGAATATGGTGATCGTTTCGCTCGAGAACTCAAATGAATTTTTGAGAAAACCAGTCCTTCTTCTAAAATATTGTCACTGCGAGTCCTCACATGTGCAGCTTCATATAGATTTAGCAAACCATTCAAGTCTTTCTTTAAAGAGTTCTTGAATTTACCATTTTCAGTGAACTGGTTAAAGATATCTGTTTAAAAGAAAATTTCGATACAGTCAATACGATCGAAAAGAACACGCTCAGATTCTTATTTCTAACGTTGATGTTGAAAGACATAAAAGTAAACAAGAAAACAATGGAAGTTGAATCAAACTTAAGAAATCAGAAGAACATATGAACTGGTCTTCGTGAAATTTCGAATTCCCAGATTGGCGGGAAAATTGATTTACAAGGAATCGAATGATTTCTCCTAAATTGATTGTTCAGAAACGTAATTGAACAATATGAGTGAAGAATTACAACTGCAATACAACTTATATAGTCCTAATCGAGCTATCAACTTCCTAACCACCTTCCAACTAACTCAACTACCCTAACTATAGTTAGTGCAAGGTGTATGATGAAATACCACAATGTGCACACCACCTACACTCCCATATACTTCAACACCCCCTTCATTGAAACATGGCCGATGAAGGCATGTGAAGATTGCACACCACCTACACACAGGGGCGGCGGCACTCAAGGGGGGTTGGGGTCAACTGACCCCCAAACCAAAAAAAAATTATTAAGCGTATTTTTAATCATCCTTTGAAAATTTTATCAATAATATGTACTAACTGATTGCTAAAAATTTAAAATATTGACCCTTGACCCGTATCTACACTTGGAAATATAAAGTTAATGTATTAAAAATTTATAATAGGATGTGTTATTCTCGAACATTGACCCGTATCACAAAAATCCTGCAGCCGCCCCTGCCTACACACCCCTATGTTGCAACCATCATGTCCGGTGAGGAGTGATATCAAACAATTCATCAATGGATAGGCATGTGATAATCTCGTGTAAGGTATTCTGATCAACTGTCTTTGTGAGAATGTCGGCATGATGATTGAAAGTATAGATAGGCAGTGGTTTCAGAACTTTTGACATGTATTTTTCCCCAACAAAGTGACAATCTATCTCAATGTGCAAAGCACTTTGATTGTCACAATAGAGTAGAATGACATCAATATATTTGATCAGGAAATCCTGTAGAACGTACAACATCCATTGTAATTCACAAGTAGTTGTAGCCTTAGCCCTATACTCTGCCTCACTACATCTTCTAGACACTATCAACAAGAAAACCAGTAATTGACCTCCTTGTTTTAACACACCCAATCCATTCCGAATCACTGAAAACCATGAGATTAATAGAATTCTGACTTGGAAGAATAAACATTTTCCTGGTGCAGATTTTAGGTATCTTGACAATCTATGGGTTGCTTGAAGATGTTGCTCAGTTGGCTTGTCTAAAAATTGGCTCAATTGTTGAAAAGTGAAGGCTATATATATCAGGCCTTGTATTGCCAATATATAGCAACTTGCCTACCGAGGTTCATTAATGAGTATTGGATGGCAACAAAGGTGACTTTACTGTTGTCAAACTCTGAGAGGTGTCTTACCTAGATTGCAATATGTGAAGCCAAATTCCTTTAGCAAATCTAAACAATACTTCCTCTGATTGACAACAACACCAGCTTTTGATCATGCTACTTATAGACCTAGGAGATATTTGAGTTCTCCCAGATCTTTAATTGTGAAAGCTGAATGCAATTTGTCTTTCAGACTCTCAGTTTTAGACATGTTTGTACTACCAACTATTATGTCATCCACAAAGACAAGTAGGGCCACAAAATGATCTCTTATACCCTTAGTGAATAAACCGTGGTCATTCTTAGACTATTTAAAACCATCTTTTAATTAGTAGTTGCTGAGTCAATTTAAAATTCCATTGCCTACTTGTCTGTCTTAATCCACAAAGGGATGTGTTTAATCTGCAAACTATGCTTTGTGTTGCAAGGCCTGGATGAGGTCTCTGATGAGAGTCAACTTTACCATGCTTCGGGGCATGTTTTAACCCTCATTTATGACACTTTTGGCTTGTATTGGGAAGTTTTAGACCATTTATAGGGCAAAATGCATTGCACACTCACTTTGAGGCAAACCGTCAAATAGATGGAAAACCTCACAATTTTACGGCATTTTGACTCTTTTCGAGCCCTAGTTATCTCGCGTAGTTATGCTCGGTAAGTGTTTGAATGTTTTTATGAAGGATCTAGGTGAGTTATGAGCCCGGAAGATGAGGTATGAGACTTAGAGTGGCATAACCGAAGCCCGGGGATGGAAACGGATCAAATATAGTTGGTGTTTTGTTACATTCTCTTTATCTGCAATTTTCACCCGGATACATGCTTTTTCAAGACTTGTGGTCTTCATACAAGTTGTAGATATTTGAATGATCTTTCCAACGCAACTTGAATCACTCAAATCGGAGCTCTACACGCAAAGCTATTGTCAAATTACTGAAGGCCTGTCAATGCTGAATACTTTAACAGGGCAATGCGTACGCATTCACTCGAATGCATATGCATTGATGGAACAGAATGTGTAGGTTTGGGGTATTTCGAGCAATGCATACGCATTTGAGTGAATGCGTACGCATTCGGACGTTCTTGAGCACCTATATATACATGTTTACAAAGTTTTTTCAGCATTGATCATCCTCCCAAGAACCCTAACAACTAGTATAACTCGACCCCTCCCCTTTTAGCTCCTCAAAACTCTTTCTTACTTTAATTTCCCTTATATTAGACTTAAATTAGCTTAGTTTCTAGCTCAAGTTTCTTCTCTACTCTTGGATTTTATCATTTTGGATCTTCTTCATCATCAATTGACATTGGGTGGTGTTGGAGCTTGATGTAATCCGACTTTTGCTATGATTTTGGTAACTAATCTAGTTTCTATCTTGTTTATGGCTTTGATTTCATTCTTTGATTGTTATTTCTTCTAGTTGTGATGAGTAGCTAATTTCTAACATAGCTAAATCATGTGAAAGTTGAAGAAATCACCCTCTAGTTGATGTGTTTGGGAATGGTTAGTGTTTAATTGTTGTTATATCAATGAATTCATGTCTTAAAACTTGTTCTTAATGCTTGAATTAGCTTGTACACCTAGTTCATGAGCTCACGCACCACTTTTATAAATGTATGTTAGGAAGGGGTGTGGGAAAAGAGTATTAAGATCGTTATTTACAATTGACTGAGTTGTTTAGATCGATTGGGTAACGAGGTTTGTTGGTATAAATCGAGCGGCTCTAGAGCGTTTATCTTGTTCCGGTAAGTTAAATCCTTAAAGGCGGACTGTTGAACCGGGCAATGGGTACTAGGTTGTTGCATGGCGTCTAGTACTATCTTAGGAGTTTGCACCCATGAATGAGTCGATATGATCCTTAGGATGGTTGGTTGGTAATGCTCATTCCCGAATAATCGATTAGAGGGGCGAAAGTATTCAATTGGATCGTGATTTGGCTATGTCTCTTTATATCTAGTTTGACTGCAGAAGTAGTATAATCAAACCTCAAACACCTTTGATTGACCTAAACTAAGTATGAAAACGACTTTGGTATTCGATTGATTTCTCATGGGATACGACTTTGCTCACCTCTATAGTACTTCCGACGCGGTACTCTTCCGGCTAAGGTTGGTCGTTACTATTTTGGTCATCAAGTTTTTTGGCGCCGTTGCCGGGGAATCAAATCGATATCTCATAAGTCATTTGAAGACTTAGGTTTAGGTTGTTTTTTTCTTTTTCTTTTTCTTTTTTTTTTTCTTTTATTTTTTTTTTTTTTTGATGTTGGATTTTTGTTAAAGAGTCACACCATCTATTGCGGTAGTGGTGGTGACTAGATACCGTGATTGTGTTCTTGTTTTTCTCTTGAATTGCAGTGTATGGATCCATATGGCCATGATGGATCTCCTCCCTACTCATTTGGAGGCTTTAATTTCGGTGGTATGGGATTTGGATTCCAACCATATTATCATTTCAAACCATACACATCACCATACAACAATGAGTGGGGGAGTCTTCGAAGTTCTCAGTTTCAACACACCAATGCCTATTTTCATTATGCACAACCTTCACAAATACCTCTTCCTCCACAAAAGAGCTCAACCGACATCCTCTTGGAGCAAATCAATAAAAACTTGCAAGAGCAAGGCCGGACTTTGCAATAGCAAGGCCGAGCTTTGCCAGAGCAAGGTCAGGAGTTGAGAGATATTAAAACGAATGCTACTACTCTTCAATCAGCAATAAAGAACTTGGAGAACCGGGTAGAGCAATTGATTGAGAAGAGGAAGGTTGAGATGAATGCTAAAAATGATGAACTTTTATTTTCTCCACCATCGACCCACGAGGTAATCACCCATCACGAGTGTTATGAAGAAGGTATGAATCATGCTACTAGTGAATCATTTATTCCTTCTCCTTTGAACCTTATTGAAAAAATTGTGGTGGTGGATCACATTGAATATGTTGATGTTGTGGTTGAGCCAAAATGTTATTGCTTGGTGTTTGAATCTTTGTTACTTGGCATATGTTCTCATTCGGGGAAGTTGAATTCATTGTGTTGCACGGTGAATTTCTTGAACCAATCTTGGTGGTGGGGATTGAGCCATTTGTTTGCCTTGCCCCATTTTAAGGGTTTGCTCAATTCTTTTGATTTTTGTAGGGAGACGCAACGGTTTGCTCTCCTTTGGTATAATTATCCTTAACATTATTGCGGGTAGAAAGTCGAACTAAGGACTTTAAACTTAGAATGTTTTAGATAGATGTTTTTATTTTTGTTAAAAAATAAACGTGGATGAAAGTTTTTTTTAATTGCCATATTCTTGAAGCTATTGAGCAAAAGATGTGCAATTTTTTTCTTTCATTCCACTCGTGCTTCGTTGTTTTTCTTTCAGTTTCTTAATAAGTCGAGCCAATGACATAAAACAAAGGCGCTTGTGGGAGGCAACGTGATTTTTTCTTTGTTTGGTAGTAGTAGGAGTGAGTCTTAGGTAAAAGAGTGGAGAGTTTTGGCCTAGGAAAAGAGCTCTCGAGTGGAAACTTCCTTTTGATCCCTTGACCGGACTTGGATTGGTATCACTTTGGCCCGTTTTGGCCCTTATTTTATGCATGGATGTTTGTTTCACTTTTTATTATCTTTTCATCTCATGTGATTCGAGTTCGGTACCTTTGGTTATACTATGATAGTGTATGTGTCATTGATTCTTTTCATTATATCTCGTTATCTATTGCCTGCTTTTGGCACGGTGGTTGTTCCCCGTGCATGCGACGTGTGTTTCTTGGTTTCATGGCTTTAGGTGTAGGAAATGGAGCTTCGAGGATATGTCATATGCACTCATTTGCGCCTTTCTTCCAGGTTAAGCTAAGCCTTCTTTCTCCTTTATCATTCACACACTGAGGACAATGTTGCATTTAAAGTGTGGGGTGGTAGGCTTAGATATGATATGTGCTTCCTTGTTGATTATAGCCATTGTGTTGTATGGTTTTCGTTTGGTCACTACTTCAGTAAAATTTGAGCATTTTTTTTAAAATTTTCCAAGGTTTTGATGTTGCATTCGTATGTTGAGCCTTCACGTTGATAGGATAAATGGTTTAGTGAATGTTTGAATGCATGTTACTTGGCTTACTACCTTATTTTGGAGACGAGATTTTCACTCACGTATAGCTTCGATTTCATGAACCATGGTAATTAGTGACCGATTATGGTAGACTTAGGCACGATTCGTCTACCTAGAACTCATACCATTAACTTCGAGACGAAATAGAAATGCCGACCTTGGTAGAGTTTGGGATGAAAGTTATGGCGTTTCTTTGACTCGACCAGAGCCAAATAGCCATCCTGTGACATATTCCACAGTAACCCCTCTAAGCCTTGGTAGCATGGTTAGACCCTCATCCGACACTTAACCGTTCGTATTTAGCCCGTAATTTCCCGACCCTTGAACCTTATTTGTGGTCTACATTCCCTTGAACACCCTACGAGTCGAGCTTAATCATTTCATTTTATCACACTTGCTTAGGCAAGTGTGGGTGGTAGAGTGGTTTTTATTCTTGATAGGAGTTGGTGTGTTTTACGAGCTATGTCACGATTTGGAGGGTAGGAGCTCGATTTATTTATTGTGTATGTGATGGCCTTTGACTCAAACCTAATAAAAATTCAAGTTCAAAAAAAAAAAAAAAAAAAAAAAACAAATCAAAGAAAGTATACAAATAAAGTTGTGATAAGTGAATAAATGTTAAGTCAAAGAAAGCCAAAAGTTTAGGACTCATGTATTGACGTATTATGTGATGTTAGTGTTTGTGATGAGTCCTTGAAATACAGAAACATGATAGTTCCTCTTTTATGCCTAATGGTACATGAAACATGGTATCATATGGCACTTTTTTTATTTATGTAAATCATGTTTCTATAGTTGTTTTGAGCTAGCGAAGGGTGGAGTTAGCTATGTTTTGTATCGGTACACCCCTCGATTAAGCTTGCTCGTTTCGATCTTTTTCTTGATTATTGCCTAGAAAATCCCTTCGGTTAGCCCCGTCCCTAGCCTAACGTTACAACCTTTCAAGTCCTACTCGACCTTGCTTAGCCTCGGTTTGGCCTCGATTAGTGGAGATGCTTATGAAGTATGAGTCTATGGTGTAGTTGCAATGACCTAGCATCCATAATCCAAACCGGTATACCGTGGTAAATGTAAGAGAAGTTATTCACTCACACACACATCCCGTTGCTTGATAAGATAGGGTTAATTTGCATGTATTTACTCTTATACTTGTCGGTTATCTTTGATATGTGATTGGTGATAACGGAAAAATTCACCGTTATTTTTATAACTTTTCAACCCGTTTCTGATATCATTTTGAGTATTTTTATATCAGTTCGAGTCATTAATTCCTATGTTTCATCTAAATATGTTAGTAGTAGTTATTATATAAAATATCGTATTTTTAGCATGTTTTTATAGTTTTTGTACCGGTTTAGTAACCGGAGTGTCGTGTCGGATTTACGTTTGGTATTTTGGTGGTTCATTGCAGGATTATACATTGACCAAGATTCCACGTAACGACATGTTTTGAGTCTAAAAGATGTGTTTAGAGGATTAGAAGAAGATGCCACAAGCTTACGAGTTCAAATGGATCAAATTATCTTACATACTTAAAACCAAAACCTGTTTCGACGGAGATTTGACCCAGCTTAGAGGCATTTTCAGGGGATGACTTCTTAATGAAAGTTGTAGATCTTCACATAAGTTTTCCAACGCACTTTGAATCACGTCAATTGGAGTTCTACAACTCAAGTTATGGTCAATTGACTAACCGATTCGGATTAGTAGAAATCCCGAAATATCTTCGTAATACGAATGGCTCATCAAAACGACATTTTCTGAAGAAGTTTCCTTAATAAAACTTGTATATCTTCAAGAAAGCTTTCCAATGGATTTTGAATCAAGTCAATCGGACTTCTACAACTCAAATGGTGGTCAAGTGGCTAATTGATTTGTATTAGGGAAAATGCCGTAAAACGACGCGTAATGGGAATGGCCCATCAAAAAGGCGTTTTCTGAAGAAGTGTCCTTCATGAAAGTTGTAGAGTTTCTCGAGACCTTAATTTTGGCATTTCGTTTGCAATTTTTGGAGGTCTACAACTCAAGATATGAATTTTACAAGTTTTAATCGCATAATTATCAAATATCGATGGATCTAGAAGCTGATGAGTTGTTACACTCATGATGAGCCCGGACCGGTCCGGCTAACTACCGGCCCGGGCCGGCCCTTGACCTATTTTCTATAAATAGGAGGCCATCAGCAAGCAGATCGATCGCCCCCTTCTCCATTTCTTCTCCTTCTGCTTCTATTTTTTTTATGTCGGGGGCCTATATGTAATATATATGTCGTTATAATGTCGGTGTAATAACCCGACTAGTTATCGTTTTAATATAATTTCGTTTCCGTTTTTATTGCTTTCTTTTATTTTATGCAATTAGTATAAATATATATATATATACGTATATTATATATATATCTATATCTATATATATATATCTATATATATATCTATACGTATATCTATATAGCTGTAGTTATCTTTTTCGTTTTGTTTTCTTTCGTTTTGTTATTTTCGTTGTTATTTTCGTTAATATGAGTAGTTAAACTAAACATAGCCGAATTATGTGAAAACGGGTAAAATTGACCCTCGGGAGACGAGATGGGAGTTGTGTGCGCGTAATTAAACGTTCGTATGATAAACTCATGTTTTAAAACCCGTTTTGATCATTTTCCTAACTTTGAATAAAATTGATAACTTTGTTCACGGTTACATCGAGCTTATAAATGTATTTTGCGGTGAGATGTGAGATATGGATATCACTAATCATAGTCCTGATTGTTAGATTGACAATCTAAGTGACAGATCTGGACTATGCCTAAGTGAAATTCTTATTTTTACGAGATGTGCGAAACATGTTTTAAAATCACTAAACCATAGTCTTAATCGTTAGATTGGCAACCTAAGTGATACGTTAAAATTATGTTTTTGTGAGATTTTTTTCAACGGTTTTTTATTCCGGTCAACCATGTTAGGCGAGTTAGCTCTCTAAAGGGAGAGTTAATAATGTGGGGGTTAAGTGAGAGTTGTTCGAGATCTTAACGCAAGAATAAAGAGTTGACACCCGTGAATGTCATATGAACTGAATCAGATGAAACACACTCCTAATCAAGTTTTTCCTGTGGGGAGATAACCTGTTGGATCATAACTCGGCTATGCTTTTTAATCTCGTTAGAATAATCTTTATTTTTTGCATTAGTATAAAACACTCCACCTAAAAATTTGATCGCCTAGACTAAGAAACACGTTCGCTTTGGTACTCACAACCACATTTCTCTTGGGACGACCTCGTACTCCTGTAGCTATCCTAGCAATCGACCTGGTACTCTGCCAGTTAGAGAGTTAGTTTACCCACAGTTGCGAGTCTTTATAAATGTATTTTTGAGGGGTAAATTTTAGCTCATCAATTGGCTTGACCTACTCGTGTAACGTTGACTCTTTGGTTTCTTTTAAAACGCTCATTTTGCACGAGGGCGATAATACGCTAAGTGGGGGGTGGTTGATGGGAGTCAACTTTACCATGCTTCGGTGCATGTTTTAACCCCCATTTATGAAACTTTTGTCTTGTATTGGGTAGTTTTAGACCATTTATAGGGCAAAATGCCTTGCACACTCAATTTGAGGCAAACCGTCAAGTAGATGGAAAACCTCACAATTTTACGGCATTTTGACTCTTTTCGAGCCCTAGTTATCTTGCGGCGTTATGCTCGGTATGTGTTTGAATGTTGTTATGCAGGATCTAGGTGAGTTATGAGCCCGTAAGACGAGCCATGAGACTTAGAGTGGCATAACCGAAGCCCGGGGATGGAAACGGCTCAAATATAGTTGGTGTTTTCGCCTTACATTCACTTTATATGAAATTTTCTCCCGGATACATGCTTTTTATGGACTTGTGGTCTTCATGAAGTTGTAGATATTTGAATGAGCTTTCCATCGCAACTTGAATCACTCAAATTGGAGCTCTACACGCAAAGATATTACCAAATTACTGAAGGTCTGTTAATACTGAATACTTTAGCAGGGCAATGCGCACGTATTCACTTGAATGCGTACGTATTGCTGGAACAGAATGTCCAGATTTGGGGTATTTTGAGCAATGTGTACGCATTCGAGTGAATGCGTACGCATTCGAGTGAATGCGTACGCATTCGAGTGAATGCGTACGCATTCGAGTGAATGCGTACGCATTCGACGTTCTTGGGCACCTATATATATACATTTTTACACAGTTTTTTCAGCATTGATCATCCTCCCAAGAACCCTAACAACTAGTATAACTTGACCCCTCCCCTTTTAGTTCCTCAAAACTCTTTCTTACTTTAATTTCCCTTAAATTAGACTTAAATTAGCTTAGTTTCTAGCTCAAGTTTCTTCTCTACTCTTGGATTTTATCATTTTGGATCTTCTTCATCATCAATTGACATTGGGTGGTGTTGGAGCATGATGTAATCCGACTTTTGCTACGATTTTGGTAACTAATCTAGTTTCTATCTTGTTTATGGCTTTGATTTCATTCTTTGATTGTTATTTCTTCTAGTTGTGATGAGTAGCTAATTTTTAACATAGCTAAATCATGTGAAAGTTGAAGAAATCACCCACTAGTTGATGTGTTTGGGAATGGGTAGTGTTTAATTGTTGTTATATCGATGAATTCATGTCTTAAAACTTGTTCTTAATGCTTGAATTAGCTTGTACATCTAGTTCATGAGCTCACACACCAGTTTTATAAATGTATGTTGCGAAAGGGTGTGGGAAAAAGGGTTTTAAGATCGTTATTTACAATTGACTGAGTTGTTTAGATCGATTGGGTAATGAGGTTTGTCGGTGTAAATCGAGCGGCTCTAGAGCGTTTATCTTATTCCGGTCAGTTAAATCCTTAAAGGCGGACTGTTGAACCGGGCAATGGGTACTAGGTTGTTGCATGACGTCTAGTACTATCTTAGGAGTTTTCACCCATGAACGAGTCGATATGATCCTTAGGATGGTTGGTTGGTAATGCTCATTCCCGAATAATCGATTAGAGGGGCGAAAGTATTCAATGGGATCGTGATTTGGCTATGTCTCTTTATATCTCGTTCTCTATAGTTTAATTGCAGAAGTAGTATAATCAAACCTCAAACACCTTTGATTGACCTAAACTATGTATGAAAACGACTTTGGTATTCGATTGATTCCTCGTGGGATTCGACTTTGCTCACCTCTATAGTACTTCCGACCCGGTACTCTGCCGATTAAGGTTGGTCGTTACTATTTTGGTCATCCGTCATGTATATACATCTCGTCAAGATCGCCATGCAAGAAAGCATTGTTAACATCCATTTGGTGTAATTTCCAACCTTTGATTGTAGCTAATGCCATAAATAACCTAATTGTTGTTTGCTTGGCAACATGGGAGAATGTTTCCTGAAAATATATTCCCACTGTTTGTGTGTATCCCTTAGCCACCAACTTGGCTTCATACCTTTCTATATTTCCACTTGATTTTCTTTTAATTTGATAGATCCACTTATAACCTATTGGTTTTGTATTTAGAGGTTATTCCATTAAAGTCCAGGTGTTTTTCTTTTTCAGAGTTGCCAATTCCAGATCCATTGCTTTTTGCCATTTGGGATTCTAAGGAACTTCGTGATAGGTGGTTGGTTCCTTATCTTCATTGAGTTGGCCTATAAAACTCCGATATCTTAAAGACATGTTGTAGCTTTGTGACACGAGTAATCATTCAAATAAGAAGGTGTAGATCTTTGTCTATGTGATCTCCTTTGAACGGGAGCATCTTGAACATGTGATTGATCATGATGAATATCATGATCTTGAAGAATAAGGTCATTTTCTTGATCCATTTGAGAAGGATACACATCATGATGAGATTGACCATCATGAGGAATGGGAAGACAATGTGCAAAGTGTTTGATGAAATGACATAATGTGCACACCACCTGCACACCCCTATACATCAACAGTTGTCTGATCAAGACATGCTAGTCTAATTTTTCATTTAGTGAGATTTCATGTACGGCTTAGGTGGGAAAAAAAACTCACCTCGGAGGTTTGAATTGGCCTCACATGGAGGTCTGACCATCAAACTCCGTGACCTAGTCATTGAACCAAGCCGATTCAGGTACTAATTCATCTGAGAAATCGAAATGTTCAAAGCCGGTAAACCTGACCGGTGGTTCTACCAGTGCCTCGGTGATTCAGCAGATTCCGATTGAACCAGTTAGTCAAGTAAATTTAAAGAAATATATTTCCTAGACAACACATACTCATTTTGTCCCAATTATACCTTCTTTTAGGAATCATGTGCACACCCACACAACATAAACTCCCACCGTCCCAAATTATAAGGTTTTTATTTTTCAATTTTCACACAATTGAAGAAAATGCAAGAATGTCATAAATATAAATGATTAAAGTCTAAAATGCCCCTGACGGTCAATCCTAAAGTATTTCTATGAAAAATTATACTACTTTTTTTTGTAACAAAAAATTATACTACTATGAATTACGCCGAGAGGAAATAAAGAAACATTATCAGGCATCTTCAAGTCAAACGATGATAGTATTGATTATGCTTCGTATCGTGTATTAGTGCGGCAGCTTCTTAATTATTGCTGTGCATTGACTTTTTTTACGGCCCATTGTATCCGGGACCAACAGCCCGATTAAATAATTATTGTATTAATATTAGTCAATAAATATTTTAGAATGAGTTTTTATGAAAAGAATGAGTTTTAAATATTTTCAAAAAGAACGAGTTTTATGAAGTTTTTACGTCCCAATATATAAGTTTTTTTTATAGAGGGTTTTTATGTGGAAAAAAAATAGATTCATAAATGTTGAAAATAAATTTCTCAAATATTCATTGGCTATAATTAATACAATTACCATTGATTATTGAAAATTGGTTAGATGAGTAATTAATTAAGAATAAAATGAAAAGATGTATTACATTTGCTTTATTGTTACTCTAAAGAGGACATTGTAAGATAATATAGTAAAAAAAAAAAATTTATACTCCCTCCGTTTTTTTTAAATGACACTTTTCAGAATTTCTTTTTTTCACTCATATTTGTCATTTTATATTACCAATAAATCATTTATTATTTTTTTCATTTATACCCTCACATTAATTACAAGATTAAACAAACTTTTACACTTCAAATAATAAAACATACATTTCCAATGCATCAAAAATACAAAAGGCCATTTTGGAATTCCAATAACACTACTATCAACGTATATACCAAAGGTCATTTTGGAACTCCAATAACACTACTATCAATATCAGTGGCTGATGCATGTGTATCAGGGTGGGGTCACGTGACCCCACTGAGATTCGGAGAATTTTTTTAGTATTAAAACGATGTAATTTTTGTGTTAAAAAGTGTCGTTTTATTGGTAAAAAATGTAATTTTATGTTCCGGTGACCCCACTGTAACAAATTTTTAAATCAAAAATGTAGTTTTACAGTCCGGTGACCTCACTGAAAAAACTTCCAGGATCCGCCACTGATCAATATATATTTACATTTTCAATATAATGTAATTAATAATTATAAAAATATATATATATATATATATATATATATATATATATATATATATATATATATATATATATATATATATATATATATATATATATTTGTTTTTTTTTTTTTTTTTGAGGGAATTATAAATATATTCAATCAAAGTATTAAAGAAAGACAATCTAGTCATGTTATACTAGATTTTAGTAGTTCGTATGTTCATGCCAAAAACGACTATTAAAAAAAGGACAGTGATTTAGGCACCGAAATAATACATAGAAATCATTCCACACAACACTCTATAACCACATAGTTTAACTTTTAAAGAAAAAAAAAAAAAAAAACACAAAAATTCTGAACCACATGATACACTTTTCAGGGGATGGCCGGTGCATGTTTGCGCCTTTGCGGTGCCTAAATACTTTTCCTAAAAAAAAGGGAGGGAGTACCATTAATTACGCAGAGAGGAAATAAAGAAACATTATCCTACCGTGAAAACCGTTTGGACGCATTTTCAGGTCAAACGTTGATTGTATTGATTAGGGAGGTTCTATTTAAAGAGCTCCAACGTAGGGAGTCGCAGTGTGCTTGTATGATTTCGACGCGGTTTAACAGCTTCATCCCGTGCAATAAACGCGCGTCTAGGATTCACACATGTCGACTCCCTATGTTAGAGTCTTTAGGGTAGCATTTCCCTATTGATTATCGTGTATTAGTGCGGCAACTTCTTAATTATTGCTGTGCATTGACTTTTTATTTTTATTTTTATTTTTTTTACAGCACCTTGTATGCGGGACTAGGGTTAGCCAAAAATCCCTTAAAACCCGACCCTATCCGGTTCCCATCTCTCTCCCAACCCGATTTTTCCCGACCCGTGTTTTTTCCAACCCGAATTTGTCGGGTTTTCTCTCTTCCCGAACGAGGACGGGAATATATCCGGGTATGATGTTTGAATCCCGACGGGTCCCGATCCCGACCCGACCAAATTAATTTTTTTATATATTTATTTATTATTTTTTCCTAAAAAAACATTTATTCTTTATTTATGTATTGATAAATATTTATTGCAAAGTTTAGAAAATTTGCTTGATTTTTGTCTTAAATTTTCCTTAATTTGTGAGAGTGGTTCAATTCCTTTCATCCGCAGGCGTTGGCTCTTCATTGGATCATAATTCTAGTGATTTTGCTACCTCCGCAGTTATCTTTGGAATGAAATTATATATGACTCTTCTCTTTCTCTTTTATTTTTTTAAGTTGTAGGTGGCGCATTCATGATAAAAACGCTACTTTGGTTTTAGTTTTTTTCTTGAATTATGAATTATATGTTGGTGTGTCGATGATTAAATGATAATAAAGTATTACGGTCACAATTGGAATGATTATATTGCATTATGAACTTGTGTATTTATCTTTATGAAATTGTTAAACAATGCATATTTTTGTTTGATGGTGATGATGAATAAGATATTGAAGACAAGAAATTACAAAAAAATGATGAAAAAGCAAAGCTAACATTTTGCGGGGATATTTAATCCCTACCCGACCCCACCCCGAATATCCGGGAGTCCCGATTGTCGGGTCCCGACACCTATTGGGTTTGGAAACGGGGAGCAAATTGGTTTCCCAAATCTCACCGGGTTGGGAATTGGGTTGAAGGGTTATGGGATAGGACCCGACCCGATGTCACCCCTATCCGGGACCAATATGCCCGACTAAATTAATTTTGTGTTCACAAATTTTATGTTGGTCCTGGTGCAAATCTTAGTTGGTATACCAAAACAAATAGGAATCCAACATTCTAAAATGGGTCTCTACCTGTAAAAACTTTCCACCAATATATCTCTTTGAAAATGCTGACTTGGTGGTCCAAAACTTACACCCAGACCACCCTAAAATTTCAAGTGTGTTAGTGATGGTCAATAAATATTTTAGAGTTTATTTCATTTTAGAATTTAGAATTTTTATTTCAATTCTTGGAAATAAACAACGAGATGGGATTCACATACCAGAGGTAATGTTGAAACCATGTTGTCTGAAAAGTCGAAATCGAAGTGCAACTGCTGTCAAATCAGAATCATCAGAATGGTAATCTGATGAATCGTTTTCATAAAAAACTTGTTCCAATTGCTTCTCAATCTCTTCTTTAAAATGGTATGAAAGTCCAAGCCGTTCAACTGTATCAATCAACTTCAATTTTTCTGCTGCTGTTTCCCTTTTTCTGCTGCATACATTAATCTGTTTCCGTATTTCTTCTTTCAATGGTTCCATCTCTTTTAAGTACCCATCGTATACCTGAAAAAACAAAAAAAATTCTATTAATTACTTACAGAATGTTGATTAAAACTTATAGCTAGGGAGAGAAAAATCAAAAGAAAGAAATTAACCTGATTGTCCAAAGTAAAAGAAATGAAGCGTGAGGGAGAAATTTTGGGTGGGTTATTGGCCAACGGGCGTCGTATGATCTCGACGGGTCGGGTATTTTTCTTGATCTGGAATTCATTTCCATTGCTTGATGCAGCAATATAACAAGATGATGGAAACAACAGCATTTTCTTTACGAATGTAGATAGTGAATAATGTAGAAGTTTTAGTAGTTATGTGGTATGATTTTGATCCTATTTTTTATACCAATAAATGTTGGTCAAACAATTAATGTGACATCGGGAAATTTCCAATGCTCTCATCAAGGTTTAAGGGAAATTTCCATTTGTCAACTGAGGATAGAAAATAAATAAAATTTCGGTTTGTTTTTTTTTAAGGGAAAAAAGAACTTTATTAAATCATATCCGCTTGGCAAGCGGCCAAAACATCATCCTGAGGCAAATTGCCTCAATAGGTCACAACTATAAGCGACATAGCATGCCTAGCTAGAAGATTCGTTGGGATATTCCCCACCCGTTGAATAAAAGCAGAGGAAACAAAAAAAAAAGCTAGAAAGGTCCCCAAACAATCCTGCACCAAACAACCCATAGCAGTAAGATCCTCCACCAGCCTCTTAAGTCGCTTCATCTGCACACATGCCACACAATCATTCTCAATCACTAACCGCTGGATCCCCAAGAGCCGTGCCTACTCCAATGCCAGAAAGATAGCTCTAAGCTCCATATATTCAACCGGATCAAAAGGATATCCCATTGAGTCCACTACCACCCCAAAAGCATGCCGGAAGTGTGATTTGGGGCCCTGCAATATATGACTTTCACCATACCTGATATTTCATTTGCTGTTAATACCTTAAGCCAATATATGCAGCACCCTAGACTTATTCATTGGTATGCCCTTAAAAGATTACTCAAATATGTGCAGGGCACCATTGTTTACACCCTTCACTTTGTCCCTGATTAGGTTCTGAGCCTCATTGTCTACTTTGATGCAGACTGGGTATGTGACAAAGTTGACAGAAGATCTATTGCAGGCTATTGTGTGTATTTATGTGGCTCTCTGGTATCCTGGAGTTCAAAGGAGTAAGGGATAGTGTCGATGTCTAGTATAGAATCTGAATACAGATTTTGACCAATACTGCAGCAGGAATACAATGGCTCGGATCTCTACTATAGAATCATCCATTCCTATGCCTAAAACCTTTGTCATTTGTTGTGATAACTTGAGTGCTCAGTCCTTGACTTATAATCTCGTGTTCCATAATCGCACCAAACACATAGAGATTGATCTTCACTTCATCAGGGACAAGATCGATCTTGCAAGGCCTCCTCAAAGTGCAGCATGTCCCTTCAGCAGACCAAGTTGCAGACTGTTTTACTAGACCTCTATCCATCACCAAATTTGCTCAATTTAGGGACAAACTTCAAGTTGTCAAGACCCATTTCGTTTGAAGGGGATGTTATAGTATAAAGGGTAGTAATGTCATTAGATTAATGTAATAGGTGGCACAAAGCACAATTACGACCAGCTGGTGTAACCGAATCTAGTACCAAATCTATGCAAGATTGGTACCATTAGATCTAGTAGTAGTAGTATAAGTCTGCTGTATTTTTCCCTTTATGGTGATCTGAAAACATTATCCAAAATCTAAGTATATAGAACAAAGGTCCTGATTTTTTAGCAGGCCAATGGCCAAAATCTAAGTATAGTTATCCAAACATTATCCAAAATCTAAGTATAGATCTAATGATTGTTTTCTTGTCACACTTAACTTGTAGATGAATATTGATGAAATGATCTCCATCTTTAATGCAAAAGCTCTCCTCAAATCAATTAACTAGACGTGCAAAGGAAATCTGTGACGAAATTCGAAAGCTTTCAATCTATATTTTTACTATCAAGAAGGATTGAAATTGGGCGGCTGACTTTTGTTGATACACTTGCAATTAAGTTGTAGTGATACTTGACTTGCTTATTTAACTAGAATGGTGGTAATAAATTGTAAATGTTATGACATCAGCCATATTCTTTTGTAGTGGCCGGCACTATATTTAATTGGTTGTAAATTAAGTATAATGACGTTTGATTTGGTTATGGTTTATGTTTATGCACGATATATGTTTCAACTTGAACAGCCTAGCTAGTGTTTTATGAATTGAAACGAGATGTTAGTCTTTTGAATCATGTCTTGTTTCTCTATTTAAGCTGTATAAATTCTCAAATGAGATGTTAATCTTACACTATTAGTCTCTTCTACAAAGTTCATTCATTTCCAGAATATATTGTCCTGTGTCTTTTGTCTAAAAACTTTACATGTATAATTGTATATAAACACCAATCTAAGCCCACACCTAAATACATGTATAGAATACCTTTTAGTTGCATCAAAACATACTATTGACTTGGTTACATGGCCAATCTTTTTGGCAAATAACATTTCGTAATCTCTCACTCTATGTGTATATATATAAAGAACGAATACTTCAAGGAACCAAAACAAAAGCCTTGTGTTAAAGTATCCCACATTGGGAACTTGTGATAGTGTAACCCACCATATTAAGAGATAAACTTCCCTCACCTTACAACCTAGGTTTTGGGGATGAGGCCCCTCCTCTTATATGGGTTTGGGCCTAGATTTCTACACCTTGGAACAGCATATAATATATCAGTTTTCTAGGTTTTTCATTAACCTGCACCATATTAAGAGATGAACTTCCCTCACCTCACAACCTAGTTTTGGGGATGAGGGTTTTTGGCCTAGATTTCTACACCTTGGAATAGCATATAATATATCATTAAGAGATGGGGATGAGGGTTTTTGGCCTAGATTTCTACACCTTGGAATAGCATATAATATATCATTAAGAGATGAACTTCCCTCACCTCACAACCTAGGTTTTGGGGATGAGGGTTTGGGCCTAGATTTCTACACCTTGGAACAGCATATAATATATCATGAGCAAAATTTTAGTTTTCTGGGTTTTTCATTAATCTGCACCAATCGGGAGAAGAAGAGCAAGAAAAAAAATACTACAAGGAAAAAAAAATGCTGAATTTCTTTGACAAAAAAATGTAGGAATTTTTTAGTTGGAAATAAAATTGAGCTTCCATTAAACCTTCCACCATACCCTTTGAAAAGGAAAGAAACATAAAGGAAACAAACAAAAAAGAAATTATTCCGTCGCCGTTAGAAATTCGCAGCAATTAGATTTAGGGTGCGTTTGTAAAGAAAATATGAGGAAAAACATAGAGCATAGTAACGCGAGTCTTCAAGCGTTCTTTACTGCAGCAGATTTCAAGCACCCACAAAATCTGTTGTTCAGGCTCAGTTGTTTGGTGATTGTTTGAAGGATGAGGTTGCCGGATGATTTTTAAACTTAAATCATGAAACGTCGCCGTATACATTACATATCCGCACTATGGAAGCTCCACGTCAGAATGACCCCTTAAAAGCTGTACAAATGAGAAAGTTGATAAATATCAGTATAATAAATATGAAGAATTATTATACGTCGACATCAATTCACATAAAAAATATACATAAAATATCAGTAATGTGTACATATACTTCCTGGACAATCAAAATATATGAATATTGTATCCAATGAAAGCCAAGAAAAAGAAAACATACCAAGAAAATATTTGGTCGGTAATCAATCAAATATTTTATGTGCAGGCGATTGAATTTAGCTTAGTGATAAATGTCATGTTTGTGAGATAATTTTCCATAAATTACATATAGTGTGATCGTTTAATTCGAGTTGCCGTATAGAGCCGAAGTAATGCACCTCTTCAATGCGAAGTAATGCACCTTTTCAATGCGAAGTGATGCATCTCTGCAATGTGAAGTGATGCACCTCGAGAGATGAAGAGTTGCAGCTTTTTGCCGAAGTTAGATGTATATATGTTACCTTTCACGTAAGAGTAACTCACTTCGTATGAGGTACATTTAGCCTATAAAAGGCACGGAACGCAAATGTAGCACACACTTGTTGAAAAGCATCATCAGATTATTTTCGAGTGTCTTCTGGTTTGATTCAAACACCTTCATTGTTGTTGGGAGGATTTTGCATCACTAAACAAAAAGAAAATTTATAAACCCTAACCTATATGCAAAACTAACTCCTAACCGACCAAATATCGGGTTGTTGATAGTAGAGCGAGATAAGTAAGGGGTCGATCCACAGGGAATTGGGATGTTGAATCTAATTTCACTAATCCTACCAATTGTTACTCAAAGAACGAATAAACAAAAGAAACGAAAGAACAAAACATCAAAACAGAAAAGAACAATCAAGATAGATCTAACCTAAGAAACATAAAAACAATCTAAACTAAAGAAACAAAAACAAACAATCTAACCTAAAGACATGGGGTCAAACATTGAACAAGCCTAGTGATCTCAATTCTAGTTATCTCATGATTTTAATTCAGTTTGTGGTTTCACCCTTTTCACGAGACACAAATCCCTAATCTCTTAGTGAACTTATCTCTCAAGCTATGAACTCCTACTTTCGTAGCGAATTCAATTATCTATCTCTCATCTTTCGAGTGTTGAGACTGATTTACCAAACAAAACGACGGGTGTAGATTCAAGTTACTCTCGTATAATCGAATCTAACAACCTAGGAATCTAACCAATTAATTTGTCACATAATCAACGGCTAAAAACCCTATCTTTCTATGGTGATCTAAGGTTTATGCAACTTCCGTATTATAAACATCAATAGAAAACAAATCTTTCAATCTATTCTCATGGCATCATAAACACATAGAAAAGATACAAAACGAAATCAAATCATGAAGAGAAAGCTGGAATTGAATTAATCGAAGAGAACTCACATAGTTTCATACAAGGATTGATCCAAGAACGGAAAAGAAAAGCATCTAAACTACTCCTAATCTAACCTCGGTTCACCCGAGCACAAGGCTCGGGTGACCGGCCTTCAAATCTCCGCAGGTGCGGCCGCCGGCCTCTCTTTTGATGTGAAGAAATTTCTGAATGAATTTAGGGTTTGGGGCTGCTGTGCTTTTATAATAAAACTAAGTCGGCTGCTACAGTAACCTAAGTCGGTTTCAGCAAAAACGGCGGTGGACGCCCGTTTTACCAACTGGACGCCCGTCCAGAATGCTTGGACGGGTACTGGACGCTAGTCTGGACAGCGTCTGAACTCTCTGTTCTGATTTTATGCCTTTGAACGCTCGTTCAGATTGTTAAACGCCAGTTCGATCCGGACGCTCGTCCACCTTATTTGGACGCCCGTTCCACTGTCGAAATCTTGATATTTCCATCTTTATCTTCATTGATTTCTTTCCTTATCTCTTTTATTCTTCCATATCTTTGATTGATCCTCTCTCATCTCGAAATTAGCTCTTTAGGATCATCTTTTCCATCATCAATGAGTATCTACACAAAGATCAAAACATACCAAAGTGTAACATATTTCCAAAATAATATAAAATCATGATTTAAGCACATAATTCGTCACGTTTTGCAATTTAACTATTAAAAACATCATTTACTCAATATTTCAATATAAAGCTTGAAATCTATGAAAATCATACGAATGTAGGGGAAATTGATATAGAAAATATATGTAAAAATCACTATAATTTAGCCCTTAACAATTGTATCCGAGAGAGATTTTCGTTAATTCCTTGAGTGACTATCGTAAGTGCTGGATATATTGAAATCCGAATCCGGATCCGATCCATAATTGGATCGTCAGATCTAATTCACTGCACCAATCGAGACACTCGATCATGCACAGTGGAAGCTACGAATTAAATTCGCATGCGCTTTTACCACGATTTAATTCACATTATTAATTAATACAACTACAAGACAATTAAAGATTTACCCAACAGAGGAAGGAGCCGCAATCGACAAAAGAGAAGCCGCAATCTTCCGGATTGTATCTCCAAGTGACGACTGGTGGACGTCGATCCTCGTAGTAAAACCTCATCGAATATACTCTTATAATGACAAGAACAAGAAACTAATTTTTCTCTTCTTTTTTAGTAAAAAGTGGCGCAATTTGTAGTTGTCATTGTGTTGGGAGGAACTATCTTTATATAGGAAATTGACGAGTCAAGAGAGTTATCATTTTCACAATACAATTACTTATTTTCATAAGGAAAATATATTTACCATAAAATAAGAGATAATTCCCATAAAATCAATCTCTTATTTTTACCATTAATTATCTAACAAATAAATAAATAATTAATTACACATTTGACATAATCTAGGAAAATTTCTTTTCCTAATTTTCTCATAAAATATGGCACCACCTATACCATTAATTTTAATAGAAAATGTCTTTTCTATTTTACATATTATTTACCAAATAAATAATATTCGCATATTCATTAAATAGACCAGCTATTTAATTTATTCTCGAGATTCCAGAAAATGAGAAAAACACTCACGTGTTAGGAGCCAACCCGGAGACCATGGACCTATAACCAGTAGCTACAATAAATTGAATAAAATATTCATCGAACATAATATTTCTACTCAACTCATTAATTCCGGAATTACGCCACCATAAATCCGGAACTGAACTCTATCGATTACAGATATCACTTATTCTTAGAAAGTCGAGTCAATAAGTGTCCATTGATATAATCATTACATACAGACTAACCCTCCATAGACTATCCGTAACGAAGCGGGAATATTTCCGTAAACCATCTTCATTACACCTTATCCTTATTTACCATTAACCCACTAATGATCAATTAGTTAATAACCAATATGAACTCGGCCGATCAATCAGTTTCTAGGATTAACAAATAAGGGATTGTCTTTCTACTTCCCGCAGGAAGGAATGAATTCCATATCTGTGAGACACACACTCCTCACTCAATCCAGAATAGTGTCAACGTGAAAGTGATTCGGACTGCACCTCTTAGCAATCCTTAACGAACACATCAAACCCTATCTTGAAACAAGCAGGCGTCTGCAATCATTTCAGGATTAAGGTTAATCCATTTATGATCATCTTGTGAATTAATAAGATATCTCAATCACGGAATTATATGAGAAATGCATATTAAATCGGTCCAGTCCTATATGACTATATCATATATAAATGCCTCACTTAGATAACCAACATCGACGGTCCGGATAAGACGGTCACACCTTAAAGTGTTCTGGGCGCATTAGTGGTGGTTTAATCAATAGACCCTAAACTTTGATTAAGTTCACCACGGACTAACAGTTCAAGTGTATCACGATAAACTTAATCCTCATGTGTGACACACACACTAAGTTATATGGTTACATATGATACAACTTGGGGTTTTCAGCAGTGTATAATATATAAGCACAAAACAAATAATAAGATGAGAATAAATCTGTCATTTATTAATTATAAAAACAATTACATAAATTGTCTTTCGGGCGTTACTCCCAACAATCTCCCGCTTGCCCGTAAGGACAAACAACAATTGTCTTTCAGGCACTACATCTAACAATCTCCCACTTACCCGTAAAGACAAGCAACAATTGTTTTTAGAACACCACACCCTTATTCTTTCTATCCACAACATTCTCCCACTTGCTCTAAAGCAGATGAGACATATCTCCCAATTTCATACCCGCCAAGCGCTTATCAGTGACATTATATGCCACACGACTTGGTTAAACTGATAAGCAGGTTGTCGGTTTCGAGGCGATCTTTAGGACCGAAACGTCGCCCCTCTGCACGGTCTGTCTGACCAGGTGGTACTTACTTTCAATATTCTTTTGACCTCTTATGATTATGAAGATCATTTGCATGAGCTACTTCTTAACTGTTTTCACAGTAAAATGGTATCGGCTCATGGAGACCTGGAATCACTTCCCGATCCAACAAAGAACTTCTCAAGCCACACTGCCTCTGTAGCTGCTCTGAAAGCTGCTATGTATTCTACTATCGGAGGTAGTGCTGGATTGCTCCAGACTATAGCTCCATCACTATGAGAAAACACTGAGCCCGAGATCAATTAACGATCATCCTTAATCTGACTTAAAGTCAGAATCAGTGTAATCAATACTCAAGTTTGCACCCGAATATACAAGCATATAATTCCTCATTCTCTAATGATACTAGAGGATGCACTATACTGCTATCCAATGCTTGAATCCAAGATTCGAATTTAATTTGACTTTTAATAATCTGACTTTCTCTATCCAAAAGAGAATCTATCACATTTTCTCTATATCCAAAGACTAAGAGCATTATTCTGTGAAGGTTTGGGTCGGAAACCTCTCGTTGAATCTAGCATTCAAAAATGCATCATCATCTTAACAATAAGATGAATGGGAAACTGCCAAAGAACTTGTTCTCATGAATTCGACCGAATCAAATTCTAAGAATATAGTCCACTTCTCTAATTCAGAGAAGCTTTGGCTCGTCAGTTCTTGACTTTAGATAACACACCCATGTTGTTTCCAATTGTTGCAGTGTTACATTGCATTTACACTAACGTCTACTCTTTACCAATATTGATTCTCTGGTCTACAAAAGACTTATCAATATTCTGGTCAAGCCCACATATTTCAAACATGTGGCTTTTAATGACCTAGAGGTTTGCTTTAATCCATCAATGGATATAAGCGTAGGCAGTCAATCTGCCATTGGCTTTGAGCTAAAAACCCTTTTGTTCCGAATGAATTCAAGCTCCGTTTTACGGAAAGAAATTTTCAGGGCATCACCCCTGGTAATCTTTCTGCTTTCCATGGAGTCGAGCAAGGTTGAGTGGTGAGAAAGTGATGACGGTTAAACTAGTCTATCCTACGGCATCAACATTCTATCCATTATGAGCTAGAAATAGTTGTTTCGACCTATAAATATGAACCATTTGAGTTGAATATCATATGTCGGGTTCGTGAGTTGAGAAATCTGCACTTAGCGTTTATTTTCCCTATTTCGATATTATTTCGTGCATTATTTGATGATTTTCAGGATATGAAATATTGGACTGAGCATCATGGAAGAATATGGAGTGGACTAAATGAAAGAAATGGGCCTAGGGTATTCCAGAACCTTCCAAGTTAAGTCGGCTGAAGAAAAAGGACAAAATTGCCCTCGGTTTACCGAGAGTCGGTGCCGACTTACCGAGGCTCGAGATCCTTCCGAAACGCGTTTTCTTGGACGAGGGGTAGAACTAGATGTTTCTAAGTCGGTTTATGTACCTATAAATAAGTGGCTTCGCCTCAGAACACAATGTACCCAAATTATTCAAGGAAAATTATGCAATAAAAGTTCTTTGTTCTTTATTTTATTAACTTTATGTGTACTGGTCGGAGAGACGACGGAGTCGCCGCCTAGGGAGAGATCTATGCTCATCTTTGAGGGTATGATTTTCTGTCTTTTCCAAGATGTAGATCTATCGTTGTTCTATTCGACTAGTATGGTTTAATTGCTTATTTAGTTTAATTATGTAGTAGTTAGTTTATTTTACCCCATGTGTTATAGATCTAATTCGTTGGTGAAGAAATCATGAAATAGCGATTGCGTTCTTCAGATCTGCAGCGGTCTATATCGCTAGATCTGAATACCTAGTAAATTTCTAATTCATGATAATCGGCGCCAGCTACATTGATCGATAGATTTAATTTACATGTTTTTAGCCTGATGAACTATTTGCACGTTATCGTAAACTAGCATGAAACACGAATAGTGAAGTGCTATGTTTGGACATTATCTAGATGGACCCTAGGAACGTGCTGGTCAATGTCGACAGCTGTCTAGGCGGGTTTGCGGTATGAGTTAGCGCTCAATATCGACTGCTCTAGTTCTTTATGCTTATGGGCTATTACGGACCAATTAAGGAGGGTAGTGATGACGGTCAAATTATACCCGTAAAAGTCATCAACGTTGACCTTAAATCGAGATTAATAATATATATTTCATATTAAATCACATGTTTATATTTATTATTTAATGTTAAGTGATTATTAATATGATATTTGGTATTTAGCCGTTTTCATTATTAAAAACCGATTTATTGTGCGATAAATGATGATTTTGTAGATCACGACAAATCGAGAGGATTAATGTCATTCAATCAATGGTCTCAAGATAATAGAGGAAGAAAATCGGAGCATTAAATGAAAGATTAATCAGATCAACAAGCAAGCGTGCAGTGGGGAACAAGTCAGACAAAGAGACGCGTTTAACACGTGTAAAAATGGCTCGGTCGACCGAGCCTATCCATTCGGTCGACCGAGAGTGTCGGCTCGGTCACTTACGGGATTTTCGCGTGTATATCTTCTAGATCCTCCCTAAGTCGGCAAAACCTCCTATATAAGCAGCAACTTCGAGAAATTGTAAAGGATCCATTCATTCAATAATTCATTCATTCTTAGAATACTCTTCATATCTTGTAGCAATGTAGAATAATTTGAAGGTTTCCAGAGTTTAAGGGCTGCAAATTATGTAAGCCTTTATTTTCTGTTTCTTTCTTTTAAGTAATTAGTCCCCCCAATTATGATTTATCATTTGAGTTGATTATTCATAGCTAGATGATGTAGATCTAGGTTATGTCGTTATGGATGTGGCGAAGCCTTGTCTATGGGGATCCTATAACCTACGTCATCTACTTAGTTTCTATCCATGAATCTGCATTGTTTAATTAATGTGTATCTAAGTTAGTTTATATGAATGCTTTACGAATTACTGTTTAATCCGTTGTGTATGATGAAACACTGAGAGATACGTTCGGGGATGTAACGGGGACGAAATTGATTCGGGTGACCGAATGAGTTCACTCGGTCGACCGAGCCCACCTATTCGGTCGACCGAGCCTTGTTTTATCCGTTAGATAGCCACGTCTTTATGGTTAGGTTAACTTAATAGAATTTATTATCTCGTAGGTATGGCTATGGCTACGTTACTCGCTTAGTTTAATTAAAACGTGTAAAAAGGAAATACCAATATAAAACTCTTAGGTAGGCTTATGAATTGCTCTTCACGGACGTTCAGCGTTATCTAGGTAGGTTTATATTTGGGAATTGCATGCACCTGATTATACGTACGTCGTAGACTAGCATGAGACTATAACTTGGTAATTGTTAGTTGGACGAGAGCTTGAGTAATCGTTTAGGAAGTATAAGTACGCCTAACCATAGGAATGTTGCCTAGACGAGGTGTACGGTTAATATCGGCATCCTTAGAGTCGTAAGCGTGTGAGTTATATGAGATGGATACCCAAAAGGTGAAGTCACGTAATGTAGCATAGTGATCTAGCAACCTAACCGGTGCTAAGTCAAGTTAAAGAGGATGACTCCCGTAGCCAATTCAAAAGAGATACAAACAGATTGACAGTTAATAAGTTCAGTTTATTATATAAATTATCTAGGTCCAAACGATAAAGACTATAATTGGGGAGGTTAATTACGTTGTGTCGAGTCGTGTCTTTACTTTTCTTGTTTTATGTTGGTCGTAGACCGCCTCTATGTCCTTGACATGTTTAATTAATTGTTTGTATATAAGACGATCCACAATTGGTTCCCTGTGGGATCGACCTTGATTCACTATAGCTATACTACGATGGGCCTAGTCCTCTTGCTAGTATTGGTTTATGGTGGTCAAGTATATTATAACATGATTGACCACGTCATCAAGTTTTGGCGCCGTTGCCGGGGAACCAACGGTCAATTTTATATATAAATAATTTTCTTATTCATGTCAAGTTTTCTGTTTTAGAGTCTGTTTTTGAGTCCCTCTGGTTATCTGCTTTGTGTCAATTTCGCGTGTCTGTTTATCCCCGTATGTTTAATCCATAGGTCTGATAGCAGCATGGGAAACCATGTTAAAATCAGTCTACGGTCTGTTTTGTTTTCTTCTGTTTGCAGAAACCAGAGAAACAATAATCCAAGTCAGTAATTTTTCAAGGGCGCTGAGAAATTAACCCAACAACATGTGAGCTACAAATCTACAATGGGAAAAGCAATGGAAGCAATACCTTTAAAGCACCAAGATGGCTCCGAAAAAATTTTAAAGGCTTAACTTCTTCGTGGTACGATGTTGAAGGCAAGGTACTACCTTTTTTTGCTTATGTTTTACTACCTTGTGGTTTTTTGAGCATAAGTTAGCCTATACATGAACCTTAGTATGAATTTTAGCCCGGAGTTGGTTTGTAAGATTAATTTTATTTGTGTCGAAGGTTTTGCCCCATATCTGTCTCATCTAGAGGGTGTAGGGAAACATGTAGTAGTTGAAGGAAGCAGTGAATAAAGAGTTCCTCGTAGTTCGTTAAAATCTCATGGTCCTATGCATGAAATTGCTTCTACTGGCCATGGGAGCAACAAATTGTGTAGTTTAAGCATTCACAATCTAAAGAAGACGTTGAGTTTTGAAAGAACGCAATCTTCGGCTTTCGTTGATGTTTATGGTGATGGCTTCTCGGTGAACCCACCTTAAACAAAAACGAGATTACGCTTTGGGTAACAATTTAGAAATCGAAGAATCTTTGTACATAGGTTCGGAAATGGTTTAACCATGGTCGGGCGAGTTCAAACGAGCTTCGGCTCAATCAACTCCCCTCCACGTGTGATGTACGTTACGGCAGTTCGACAAGACTTAGCATAGCCGATAAGCCTTCGGGCTAAACGGGGCTTAATCTTGACGGATTGGCCCGAACCGTCACATATGTTCCAACGAATAAGACGGCGTAGGCTTGCCTACATAACCGACCTTATTCGGAGTACTTTGATTCATTGTTTCTTATTGTCAAGACCAAAACCGTAATTTTAACCGAGTTTCTTAGAATTCACTAATTCCTAAAATGAGAGCCGAGGTAAGAGCTTTGGATAAATGGTATGGATAAATGTCGTTTCCTAGGTCTCACAACCAAGGGAAGGGTATTAATCCGCAACAGCAACAAGCCCACCTCTTATAGTGCTCGGAGGGTCAAAGTCTGGCGATCCAAGAATGATAACTGACAAGGATACTTTTGGAAAGTCGAGCTGAGGACTTTAAACTCAGAACTACTTCTTTAAAACCCTTAGGATTTCTTTTTAGGATTTTAGGTTTTTCCTTCTTTGAGTCAAATAAGAGTAATGTGAAATATGTTGAGGTTTTTTATTTTGCCGTGTTCTGATGGCCATTGGGCTAAGGATGTGCAAAACTTTTTTACTCAATATAGGCCACGTGAAACAGAGTTCCGTAGGAGAGTCGAGAAATTGCTAAAGAAAAAGAAATTTAGCAATCCACCTTAAGATGGAAGCTTTAAGAGAGCTTGAGAATTACTGAAAATGTAACAGAGAATGATTGGTGCGAACAAGAACAATTTTGGTCAACTTCCAAAACCTTTTAGAATGGTGATCCAAGTGAAAATCCAAAGTGACGTGCAATTCATTCTGCAATTATCCTTATCTTTCCCTTTACACTTTTTCACCTTCAAACTTTTCGATCCTCTCACCAATCTGCCCTGAAAATTTACATTTCTAACCATTCGTTCATCGCCTTTCTTTCTTTCCATCCTTTTCACTCTCCCACCCAATCTCAATGCCTTGACCATTTTCAACCCACCCATAAACACAATTTCTTACCCACCCTTTATCTTTTCTTACCATCCTTATATATCTTTTTCTAAACCCAACACACTCTAAACCTCCATTTTGTTTAAAAAAATACCTTTGTGTTGCGGAATTTGAAATATTGCTAAGCTTTAATGATTATAATTTATCGTTTTGATTTCATGATCCTAGTTGGGGTAAGTGTAGCTCTGACCCTAGCTAGATTTTAAAGGTTTTTGGTTCAATCAAAATGCAACTTATCTTTCTACCGGAAGTTTTACTTTTCACATTTTTCCGACTATTCCGGGATCCGACCTTGTTGATGACAGTTATGACTTTTACGTGATACATTGGGTTATTAGTAATTTCGAGGAGTAGCTACATCTCCCTAAGTTGTTGATATCCAATGCAAGCGAGAAGTTTCTGCGCTAACTGTTTGATTTTATCGTTATCCTCTAGGTCGCAATGCATCTGTTATACCTTACCAAGTTACTCTTTTATACTGGATTGAATACATAGTGAGCCAGTCCACCTCGTGTTTTCCCACATGGGGTTATGCTTTTTGATCTTTGTCTTATCCACCCGTTTTTTAGATGAAGACCACCATCTTTAGTTGCTTGTTTATTTTTCTTTCTCTTTAGTATTTTTCTTGTCTTTGGTTGTATAAAATAAAGTGGCTTAAAATGTTTTTCGGTATTCATACCTAATTACTGCCACATTATTCTATAACTTCCATGGACATGGTGTTATTAACGGTTTCGTGGAGTTTGTCTGCTTATACAGGTTTTCACTTGCTTCTCCACAACGTGCTGACATTTACTCCGATATTGTTCCATTACCTGAGAGCCGTTTCCAGAGCTAAGTCTTTTTCTTAAATTCTCATTTATTTTTGCCATTGAGGACAATGCCATGTTTAAGTGGGGGGTAGGAGACTTAGCTATGTTATGTTATGATTGAAATTTGAATGAAACGGTAGAAAAATTGAAAAATTGAATAAATACCATATTATTTATCTCGTACCCTTAGAATTGTGAGTTCCTAGCTAAGAATTGATAGGAAATAAACCAAGTTTCATGAGTACGTGATCATTTTATACTTATGTTAAGTAAATTTAAGGATATTCATGCCCGTTTTTGCAAGTAGTTATTTATTATTCAATTACTCAATCTGTGAATCGAGTATACCGCACGAATTATAATAACTGACGAAAATATTGTGTACATTGCGTAGATGATAGGTTATGTAAACTTAGTGTCAATATCTATCTGCTGATGTATTCTTATATTCTAGCCATTTAAGCGGAGTAATAAGCTTGAGACGTACCTGTGTTTTAGCAAAATGTTAAACACTGGGCTTGTAGTAACATTACCAAAGTAGCCCCGCGCTTGTGGTAATATTCGATGTTATACATGATCTAAGATAGGGGGATACTCTAAAAAGTTTTCTTCCTTGAGATTGATAGTATTTGAAAAATATGAAGATATGAAAAGAATTGAAAAATATTCAACTCTTTAAGAGGCTTTGAGTAGTACTCGGTCTCCAAGTCCAAAATCCCTATAGATACGCTCTTGCTTATTGCTCTAGTGCTCTAACCATTGCGAGGCATAAGAAGTATGAATGCTGAGGTTGGTAGGTTGAGATTGTGAAGTTAGCATAAACTCTGATCTTGCCACGAATATATAAAACTAAATGCACATGCACACATCACTTCGATTCATAGTAAGTAGTGAATAATGGATATCTTATGAGCATGACTAGTATGAGTTGACTTGAGTTTCTTGTGTAAGTATGATTTGACCATAGAAAATGTTGTCTTGGGGAATGACTTATTGATGCTTTGTTCGGGACGATCAAAGTCTAAGTGGGGGGTAGTTGATGACGGTCAAATTATACCCGTAAAAGTCATCAACGTTGACCTTAAATCGAGATTAATAATATATATTTCATATTAAATCACATGTTTATATTTATTATTTAATGTTAAGTGATTATTAATATGATATTTGGTATTTAGCCGTTTTCATTATTAAAAACCGATTTATTGTGCGATAAATGATGATTTTGTAGATCACGACAAATCGAGAGGATTAATGTCATTCAATCAATGGTCTCAAGATAATAGAGGAAGAAAATCGGAGCATTAAATGAAAGATTAATCGATCAACAAGCAAGCGTGCGTGGGGAACAAGTCGACAAAGAGACGCGTTTAACACGTGTAAAAATGGCTCGGTCGACCGAGCCTATCCATTCGGTCGACCGAGAGTGTCGGCTCGGTCACTTACGGGATTTTCGCGTGTATATCTTCTAGATCCTCCCTAAGTCGGCAAAACCTCCTATATAAGCAGCAACTTCGAGAAATTGTAAAGGATCCATTCATTCAATAATTCATTCATTCTTAGAATACTCTTCATATCTTGTAGCAATGTAGAATAATTTGAAGGTTTCCGAGTTTAAGGGGCACGCAAATTATGTAAGCCTTTATTTTTCGTTTCTTTCTTTTAAGTAATTAGTCCCCCCAATTATGATTTATCATTTGAGTTGATTATTCATAGCTAGATGATGTAGATCTAGGTTATGTCGTTATGGATGTGGCGAAGCCTTGTCTATGGGGATCCCATAACCTACGTCATCTACTTAGTTTATCCATGAATCGCATTGTTTAATTAATGTGTATCTAAGTTAGTTTATATGAATGCTTTACGAATTCGTTTAATCTGTTGTGTATGATGAAACACTGAGAGATACGTTCAGGGATGTAATCTGGGGACGAAATTGATTCGGGTGACCGAATGAGTTCACTCGGTCGACCGAGCCCACCTATTCGGTCGACCGAGCCTTGTTTTATCCGTTAGATAGCCACGTCTTTATGGTTAGGTTAACTTAATAGAATTTATTATCTCAGTAGGTATGGCTATGGCTACGTTACTCGCTTAGTTTAATTAAAACGTGTAAAAAGGAAATACCAATATAAAACTCTTAGGTAGGCTTATGAATTGCTCTTCACGGACGTTCAGCGTTATCTAGGTAGGTTTATATTTGGGAATTGCATGCACCTGATTATACGTACGTCGTAGACTAGCATGAGACTATAACTTGGTAATTGTTAGTTGGACGAGAGCTTGAGTAATCGTTTAGGAAGTATAAGTACGCCTAACCATAGGAATGTCTAGACGAGGTGTACGGTTAATATCGGCATCCTTAGAGTCGTAAGCGTGTGAGTTATATGAGATGGATACCCAAAAGGTGAAGTCACGTAATGTAGCATAGTGATCTAGCAACCTAACCGGTGCTAAGTCAAGTTAAAGAGGATGACTCCCGTAGCCAATTCAAAAGAGATACAAACAGATTGACGAGTTAATAAGTTCAGTTTATTATATAAATTATCTAGGTCCAAACGATAAAGACTATAATTGGGGAGGTTAATTACGTTGTGTCGAGTCGTGTCTTTACTTTTCTTGTTTTATGTTGGTCGTAGACCGCCTCTATGTCCTTGACATGTTTAATTAATTGTTTGTATATAAGATGATCCACAATTGGTTCCCCGTGGGATCGACCTTGATTGGCTATACTACGATGGGCCTAGTCTTGCTTGCTAGTATGGATGGTGGTGTATTATAACCGATTGACCACGTCGGAGTATTGTCTATACCATTGTCGGAGGATAGGGTTAGGAGTTGTACCCGTAGCTGAAAAATGAATTAAATTCACCAATGAGGAGGACTATCGCATGTGTGGGGGGGGGGGGGAATACCTAATTACTCATAATTGAACTAATACATTAGAAACTCGAATTTGTTTCGTGTGAACAAGGATAACCTTGTTAGTTTGAGGCACTAAATTTACTACCGTCTATATTATAGTTGGCCGTAGACCATATTCATGACAAACTCAATCTTGATAATTAGACGTTCTTACGAGTCTTTGTGGGATCGACCTTGACTCGTCCAGTACTCTACTACGATAGACCTAGTCCTATTGCTAGTAAGTGCTTTGCACGCGATCAGAAAGTTTCAGATCATCACCCCTATTGAACTATCTATTTCTCAGGGAATTACCCCTAGACCATTTGGCTTTGCTTAGAAAGATAAACTTTCTCATTCATTCGACTCCTTTTCACGTAGATTCAATTACTCCCACTGGGCCCGAGACACTCAGGTGGTTCTACAAGATTGTATTAAATTTTAAAATATATAAAAAACGTCACGGATATTGTAAAAAAAATAAAAAAGTTTTTAATAAATTTATTAAATATTTTAATTAAAAACAAAAAATTATTATTACTACAAAAATTAATTAAAAACCGAAAATAATTATTACTACAAAAATGAATTAAAACTCTTAATTGATTATATATTTAACCAAATAACCTTGATTGATTATTAAATAAAAACCAAAACAAATACATAATTAACACTCTCAATAGCTATTCAAAATCCGGAGACATAAAAACAATAAGAACAATATGGTGAAAGAGTCATAATCCACCAAACGCAAAGCTAACACATTATATCTCCTTTCGACCAATATCCATGATGTGAAAATTAATTTTTGTAAATTTTACAATATAGTTAAGAAAAAGATGAAATTTGCATCATACACAAGTGGAATGAAAAATATATTATTATTATTTACTATCATCTTCACTATTATCGGTTCAATCGGTATACTGTGAAGGTTTTTTGTGAAGGTAAAGAAGATGATGTCACAAACTAGAAGTTAAAAGAATAAAATATTCTCAATTGACCAACGATGAGCGGTTCAATAAGATAAGAAGTGTCGTGAAAACTATAAGAAAAGAAAATTTGAATTGATACATGATTTTAAATCGCAATGAAATGTGAAAATTTCTTGTAAATATGGCTAAACATTTTTAGTTTTTATATAAAAATACATACATATTTAACACAAAGCTGAACATATAACAATCTCATCACCTCATTTAAATGGAAGATCAATGCAAGTAATGATTGACAGTGTCATTACACAACAATCAAATACTTCAGCAAAAGAAAGAAACAACAAGAATAATAAGAAAAACAAAAGAAATAATAATGAATTAAACAAACATGTCAAATGTTTTAACCTCACCGCCTTTATCAACATCAATTGCATAAACATTCATGTGAGTCAAGTCTATTATGTTATTTCACCATTTTTAAAGAAGATGCAAAGAAAAGAGATTTATCAGAATTTGACCAGATCATCTCAGAATGCTTAAATAAAGCTATTGTCATTCAAATGCCTAATGCATTAAGAAGATTGTTTGCAATCTATTAGTTTACTGTCAACCAACAAACATTCGACAACTGTGGCATACATTTTGGAAACCAGTGTCGGACGGTTTCACGTGGGATTGTACAAAGTCAGTCAAATCAATTATGGCCAAAACTTTGGAATCCATAAATTATTTTCTAGAAAGCATGGGTAAAGACATGACATCTTACGACTTGCCAAGTATACAAGAAGACCGCAACAACATTTTAGAAAATATATTAAGAGTGATTCTTAATGAATTGTTGATAGAGATTCTCCAAGAAGACTACATTTTAGAAGAAATGCTTAATAATGAGCAACAAAGTACATTCTGAAAATTTCTCTATCAAGTTTGTACTGGCCACAGTGCTAAGTTCTTTATTGATAGTCTGGTGGAAACACTAAACGAGACAAAGAGTTACCAAAAGAAATGATCATTGAATATGATGAAAATGATGATGAGCTTTTCAAAAATCAATTAATCAGTTCTATCTTTCCATCTATACATGAGAATGCTTTCTCGGTAGAATACATTACAAGAATAGAAATACGGGGCACGACTAATGAACATGTTGAGAAGTTGAATGAAAATTTGATATCATCCTTTTCAGGGGATAGATATTGTTTCAACAGCTTTGATAAGACTATTGATGATACTAATGATTATTATCAAAAAAAATATCTCAACACTTTGAGACCAAATGAATTTCCTCCTCATAAATTAGTGTTGAAAAAGTATTCACCGATAATAATGTTAAGGAACTTAGCTCTAACAGGAGGATTGTGCAATGATATAAGGATGATATGTCAATGGTTCAAAGGAAACATGTTTCATGCTGAAATCACAGTTGGGAAACATTATGGAAAGCAAGTTTTAATCTCACATATTCCATTCTCACCGGTATAAAACGAAGGATACCAGTTTCATTTTATAAGAAAGCAATATCCTATGTGTCTTTGCTTTGCAATGACGATCAATAACGCACAAGGACAAACAGAACCATTTGTAAGAGTTTGTTTGCCTTTACAGGTATTCTCTCATAGACAGCTATATGTTGCACTTTCAAGGGAAACTTCAATATCAACAACTAAGGTGTTGATCAAACCCAAATATCAACTAGACAACACCCACAGATGCACAAAAAATATTGTATATAAACAAGTTCTATAGTCTGGTACGTAAATATAATGTTTTTTTATTATCCATTCAAAATGAAGAATGAAAGCACACAATGTTTTTACACTTATTCATGACCCATTTATGCTATAGAAGAGGATGACACATGAAGAATGAGAGAACACGGTATCGACAACTGCATCATTAAGTATTGAGTTCCAAAGTAGAATTTTGTATTTCTATAAATTGCTTTTGTTTTATTTATATAAATATTCAACTTCTTACACTTTTATGTTTATCTTGAAATCCTCAATAGTATCTCACGATGTCTGAAATCTTCAATAATGGAATTGGATTATTATGCGGGTAATTAGACTTTGTAAGGATAATCCAATTCTTTGACTGGTGGATTTTGTGATGAATTATAGATGGGCCAATGTGATTGACATCCTACATACCCAGAGGATTTGGGATCAATGTATTCATAGAGTTCTGAATTTGTGAGGATTGATCATTTTTATAGGATCCCCTTTCCGAGAAGATGCCTTGGAGCACATGATTAGGGACATGACTGAAATAATGTGATGGTTTACAGTTTGTGCCATAATGTAGTGAGAATCATGAAGGCATTATTGTGATAGTTATAGTATGCTAAATGACCTAACCGGTAATCTCATAAACCTGAAGTCAGCGATGATGATCTGCCCCGAGATGTGAGTTCAGGACTGAGGTGATCCTACACCATATCGCTAGAACGAGAGTTGGAAAGACTTCATATCAGACTGAGAGGTCCTCATCAAAGTTATCTAGAGTATAAGGCCATAAATTAGGCTGAACTCTTGTGACCCATATGGTAAGAGGATCTGATTTAGCCCATTTGGTGCCACATGTATGACGTCTGGTCATACCCACGTCAAACGCCACATAGACCTAATCTAGAACAAAGGTCATATGTTAGGTCTGATTGGAGATGATGTGGCATTTCTTAAGAAACTGAAACCCAAAGGTCTCTGACATTAATACATTTTCTAGCTGTCTTTTGAAACTCAAATCTCCATCAACAAAGTAATTCGCTTCTTCTACTGAAATTGAAATCATCCTCGAAATCTCAACGGCTTCTATTGAAGATTCAGGTACCTCAATTCCAGAAGTTTTGGGTCCATCTGAAAGTACTCAGCCCGCTCAAAAGAAAGGTACAAACTCATCTAATTAAGGTTGTGGGAGTCCTTCTTGGTGTGCGGATATTCGATCCTCCTTTAACGTCGATGCTACCATTGAGGAGATTTGACGGACTTATGATATCGACCTGGTAATATTCAGTACTAACCTCCTGTCATCTGATGAGAGGGCAATAAACCTCTTGAAGGTTTTATGACCATTTACAAAGAACAATTGGTGGGAGGTTTTCGATTGCCTTTGAATCCAGCCCTCATACATGTCCAGAGATTTGTCCGGTTCAGAGGTTTTCTCAGTATCCATTTTTTTATGCTTCAGTTTGTTTATATTATGTTGTAACGATAGACGTGTTTATAAAGTTATGTTGTGTAGATTATGTTTGTATTGATGTCGATTGCATAATTGAATTTTCAATTGTAACGACAAACTCATACAAGATTATCATTGTACACTATACAATTATTTTATGAGTTAAACACGTGCTTAACAATGTTTACCGTTAAATTATGTTATTAAATTTCATATAAGTATATCAATTTAACCAACAACAACACGTGCAACGCACGTGCATTTTGCTAGTCAAGAAAAAAAACAGCAACCATGACACCAGCAATTGGTAAAAACTCAGGCATATATCCAAACTGATCTTGTAGCAATTGCTTGACTGGCACCAAATGAACGCTGTCTGCGAGTTCTACCAATGTATCTACATCTCCATATTGGGATGTTATAAGTCCATACCAAGTCCAGGCTAAAGGATTTGCCCAGCAATACCATCTCCACCATATCGGAATCCTCTGCACACAATGAATTAGAACAAGTAAAACATGCAACATTAAGAATCTCTATTCATAATGCATTAGTGTCTCTTATCATATTCTCTATATTATAGACTCAAACACTACTTTTCTTCATTTTGAATCTCAATTCACAGTGAAATGCATCAAAATATCCATAGCTTGCAAAATTTTGAACAGAGATTCGTATTCTCGTGCACTACAAGTAACGCGAAGTCAAAGAGTATGTATTCTACAAATCTTGATGCGGTGGTTTTCGGTGAATCGAAAGGTTTGTGTATCAATTTACGGATTTACATTGGTTTGGAGACACTAATGTAAGTGTTATTAGACTTAAAAGAGTGGGAAAGCTTTAATTTAATGTTCGGATGTTCTTGGCAATTTCGAATCACTTTTAGCTAAGAGACCGACTTTCAATCATAAAGGCGGTACACATGGATTGCAATAGTAAATTTCCGGTGATTTCTAGGAAGCAAACAATAAACAAGTATTGTGGACTTTTATCATAGTTTTGTGCTACATGGCACCATAAAAACATTGGAAAGTAGAAAACTGAAGTACGTGTCACATTACCTTGCGAAAAAGGATGAATCGGCTGAAAAGATCCCACATGAGATAGAAAGGTGGACCAAGGATTGCAGCAATATTTTGGTTGGGTGTAACTGCAGTGATCATCATCCCGAAGAAAGTGAAGTACAAAAAGGTACAATACACGAAGTACATGTACCAGATTAACTTCCAAAGGTTGAGCTCAAAAGACGCCATGAAGTAGAAGAATGTGCTATATACAAGTGTATGCACTAAAACATATGGGAATTCTATTGCAACCGCAAGACAAGAAGTTCGATTTGTTACTACGAATTCGAATCCGAATAAGTTAGAACAAGTAAGCTTTTAGGTCCGTTCAACGGGATTCATGCTCGCGCGGATGCAAATGCTACGGCGAGAATACATCCCCGTCGCTCTTTCTCGATGGGCAACAGATCTCTCCATAGCAACCACGGAGTTGCACCGACATAGCATTTGTGACCCCAATATATAAAACAATGAGAATACATGGATCCCATTGCATTAAAGAGTTCCTTCTGGATTTCCCTGTAAAAAAAATCAAAAACATAATACAAAAAAAAAAGGATAATAGTTATAAAGGACAAAAGTGGAGAAGAAACTGTCAAAGAGGACAAGTGGAATGAAAAATGGTGAAAAAGGACAAAAGACACCTGAAAGGACGAAATTACCCTTACCACATTTAAGTGACTTCAATTCCACTATCAAACAAATCCATTAAAATAATCCACTATAACTTTTTAATACTAAACAAATCCACTAAAACAAAAGCAAAAACAAAAAACATAAGAAGGGCATAATCGTCCAGGGGAATGACAATTTATAATTTATCCTTTTTGCTATTATATTCAATCCACTGGACTAAATGCCAATTATTCACAAGAGAATATCGTTGAAGATTGAGCTATTCCAGCATTTCAACTATGGTAAAAAGAAGAAGAAAAAAATGAAGTATGAAAGGTAACCACTTCATCACAGTAAATAATGATAGAAATTTCTTAAAAGTGATAGAATCAAGAAGGCTAACTTTCTAGAACCAAATTTCTTAAAAGTGATACCACCACTACAAAAAAAAGATTGTTTTGTGACAAAACAAATCGTCACTAAAAATACAATTTTTGTCACTATAACCCTTTTGCGCTAAAAATTTTTATTGCGACGATTGTCGCATATGTGCCGACGCTAAAGGTTTCTGTAGAGACAAGTGTAACATTTGTCACAAAAAGTTCTCTATTGTGACAAAAAGTCAGAAAAACTTTCAAGATTTTTAGTGACTGTTGTCACTAAATCTTTCCAGATCTTTAGTGACTGTTGTCACTATAAAGCCCTAAATGTGACAATACTTTTGTCACAAAAGACTCCAGAATTCATCACTAAATGGCTTTTCATAGAAACACGTTTTTTCTTCAATGACAAACACTTTGTCACTAGAAGTCATCTTAAGTGACTGTTGTCACTAAAGCTTTCCAGATCTTTAATGACTGTTGTCACTATAAAGCACTACATGTGACAATACACTTGTCACAAAAAACTCCAGAATTAATCAATGGTTTCTACAACAATAATAATAATAATATTCTGGAGTGGTTTCTATAATAATAATAATAATAATAATAACAATAATAATTTTTTATTATTATTTTCATTGAATATTTTAATTAAATAATAATACTAACCTACGGCCTATAAAAAAATACACATACCCTATCAAAGAATAAAAATTAATATACCACACAATAAAATATATAATAATTATTAACACTCATTCATAAGTATACAGAAACTTAACAAAGAAAACTAAACAATATTAACGACAACATTCAAGGGAGATGATTACTTTTCGGAATCATCGGAAGGCAATATCTGGATCCTCCAATTCAACCTGCAGTCAAAAAAGAAGTTATGAACATCGATTCTAAATGTAATGCTCCCTCTGCCCTTCAAAATTTTACAGAATAACCAATATGGAGAAAGATGAGAGTTACCGATAATTCTTTCCATGTTCTCTCTGCGGATTCCAGCTTGGTGATTAAATACGGCTCCTAAAATTGTACCATTCAACAGGAGCAGAAAAAACAACGACTGACAGACAATTATACTAATCATTCACCATAATGTCAATTATGCAAGCTGAAGTGGTCTTTCTTTGACAGGGCTCTAAATAATAATGACACAAATTATGTCAAACGTTACGTGTTTCTTCTACGTGTCATAATATTATGATGGGGTACTTGACCACCAATCAGTGAATCAACTACCAGACACTTGAATATCAAAACAGAGCCAAACTGCCGATCCCAGCCAAAGAGGAGCAGAAGAAGCATTCCAACAATTATGGATGATGATAACTTACAATGTTTCTCCAAACGAAACTTCTACATTTCCAGGGTCTTGTGCAACTTGAAACCTGTAAATCCAGTAAATAAGGAAAGATAAGAGCAGATAATTATGCAGAGTAAGCGATTGGGAAAAATAAAAAACTAAAAAAATCAAAGGCACAGAGCAAAACTGCAAAATATTATTATGAAAATTTGTACATGTATCATTTTCCAAAAAAAATGTTAAGCGTTAATATACAGAACTATAAAAGGAATATATGTACACATTCAACCGTACCTGCTTAACTGAAAGTCCAATAACTGTCAGATCCTCAAGCTGTGAGCAAAATTTGGTAATCATTCTCAGTAAAAATCATTAAAAGACAAAATTGAATAAAGAAAGTATTGATGGGTGGTATAAACATTTTACATTCTTAAAAGGTACAGGGGACTCTTCACGGAGTTCCAAGATATGAGTAGCTCTCTTTTCTCCAATGCCCTAATTAAAGAGAACATATTTAGTTTCACTGATGCAGTAGGCAAATTAATGTTACTATAGAAAAATGAATCCAAATGCATTATGTACCTCTAGTTTTTTCAGCTCCTCCCGACAATAATGACAAATAGTACAATTAGGCGTAGAAAATTATAAGTGGAATGAGCATATATGTATTTTGTAATGTGAAAAACATAAGATTCATAAGCCTCTAAAATATCTAAAGGTATGTTTGGTGCATGGAAAAGGAGGTGGATGATAATCAATTCATTAGTGATAATCAAAAGGTATTTCAGATTTTATATACTAAAAGTTACGACATTTATCCATTTTAAATGATTATAATCCAAGGCTGGAGGTAGTACTAAAAATTGAAGGATCCTTACTTGCTAGCCGTGTTTAAAAAGTTGAGGGACTCTTGGATAAGAGATTCCTGTCAAAAGAGTAAACAAGTGTTAGTCACCATAACCTAAATATAGTGCACTATATCAAGATATAGTGCATACAACACATAACACAGAACATGCCTATAAGCACTTTTTATATAGAGTTTCAGATCATGCACTGAACCTAAACTAACAAACTTCTGCCCTACTGAAAAGTGTATAAACTGTAACATATCTCAGCGACAAATGCGCCAGCATGTGAATTATCCTTAAAAGCAGTCTTTGTCAATCAGATTATTAAATGACGAGAGAACTTTTCTGCAAGCAAAAAGAATTAATCACAAGGGAATGCAAAAGAAATGAGAAGTCCGTTCTTGTTTACAGGCAGACTAGGTGAATCAAGCTTGTAAAGACTCGATCACTACCTCTCATCAACTTGTGGATACGGCTATATATAATAAAGCGACTTAGGTAGACCAAACTAAAATCAGGGTCGGGGGTCCAACTAAAAAGAATAAAAACTTACCAGATCAACTACTTAGAAGTGGCCCTCTCATAACTAGCTTTAACTTCTTCAACAAGTGCCTAAACACAAAAGCAATTTGAATAGCTGACATGAGAAAAAGTTCAGAAATTTCATAACATCACATTATCATAAAGCATATACCAAGATAGAATTTAGATTCAGATCAATATGCAGGAGAGGTCTTGGACATGTCTGGACCTGTTCTGGACATGTCTAGACATGTCCTTGACAAGTCTAAACAAGTCCGGACAGACCCAAGGACAAGGACCTGGACACATTAAGACTTTAACAACAAAGCTTAGGATCAGGACAGAAACAGAGATGTGCATAGTAGATGGACTTTAGTTAAAGGTTTTCATAGTATATAGTTATGGACTTTATTATCTGTCTTAAAGAAGGTTTCAATCTTCTCTGTTCTTATTAAGCTCTTTCTAAAGACTTTTCCAAGTCCCCTCATGCACAATGATCAACAAAAGAAAGAAAGCATTTTTCAAGATAACCTAAATTTATCATGAAAATGGTATATCATAGGGAACTCCTACATTCCCAACATTCCTGTACATGGATAAGCTTCAGAAGAAGGTCAATAACCGAAACTTATCAGTATGAAATGGAAATAAAAGAACTATTCAGCAGCATAGAGCAGGTAGACCTGGACTAATAAAGCAAGGCAGATTGGATAACACAACATTGTATAGAAGGTAAGACATGAATAACGACGAACAAGAGATCACAAAGAAAACAATCACCATACATATTGTAATAACTTTTACAGAGCATTACTGAAATAGTCCTAAACGTTATCACTAATTGAAATGTTCTACTCAAAAAAACAAAGAAACACTTCCTTAGGGATGAAAAAAGATGTATAAGAGTACCTCTCCCCCATCACCATGTTGGAAAGGGGACATAGATATTGAAATATGGATCTAAAATCGTAGGATTCAACCAAGCAAAACCGAGATAGAAATTAATGAAATATTAAAACCACATAAAACCAAGTGAGCATGCTAACAGATGAGCAAACAGAGAGGAAGGTATACGAAAGACTGAAAGAGGAAAAAACGAAGCAACAAGAACAGTTGAACATGTTTATCCAAGGGTATACCCTTACCACCAACCACGATATCACTCGCAACATCATAAGCTTCGAGAGGCTGAGGATACTTTTTCTCGATGCAATGCACCCTATAGTGCTGGAGATGCTTTAAGGAAAGAGAACTCATTCTCCTGGAATATCTGGTACTAGATTATATGTGGAACAAATAGTACATAAAGTAATTGGAAATATTCTCCTAGCTAGCAGCATATTCAAACTATTTCAGTGATATGGAATGTTTGCTATTGGTTTTGCTTTCTATGCATCTATCGGTGCACTCACGTTCAGATTCAAAGGGATTTTTCCATTTTTGGTGGATATTTCATCTCCATCTGAACGATCATTGTGCCATTTGATTACCAAGAAAATTATGAACAGAATGGGAGAGGTGATTATGAAGATCGACCTTTTGCAATTAACTCAGGAACATAATTTTGGTTTAACTCAAGTCTCAAGCTACACAAAGAAGAAGAGGAGGAAATCAATTTTATTCAAGAAGTCTCTTAATCAACATATACACAAATGAAACTGAATTTTTAAGCAATGGATACATTTGGTTATAGATAGCTCAGCTCATAGGGCGTGAAAACAACAAAAAGAACGGTTGGTTCAAGCTAGATTAAACTGCAAGCAAAAAAACTTCCATCATGTTGCTTAATACTTAATACTATCCTAGGCAATTACATTCTATTGAACAACTTAATTCAACAAGGAATAATACTATCCAATACAGCAAATAAACAGAAAACTGGAAGTGTTAAAATCATGATAGATCTATGAACCAACAACCTACAATCCTACATACTATCAGTCCTACCTAAATAAGATGCATAAACAAGAAGCATTCTTCAGCTCCAAGCAAATAAGCCAACATAAGCCAAAAAAACAAAAGAATGCCAAATAAAATGGAAAGAAACATCTAAATTTCCACAACTCAAACCATCGTTTGATGCCAAAATGCAGCAAAAATGAAATCTAAGTCAGCCATCTGATATTATCGACCAAAAAAAAGAGAACACAAGGATATAAAGGAAAAGAAACAAGCGTCCAACAAAGTTTTGTACAATCCAATCATTCCCCGTCTTCTCACAACTAAAACAAGTAAAATTCTGAAATCAACAAGCAAACATAGTCCACAATTGTTACCATGTTAATTAGATTGAGAAGTAGAACCGCAACACTTTCCAAATAAAGTCAATACTTCATGAGTAAACAGAATAAACAAAACAAAAATTAAATAAGCTTTAAACATTCAATTAAGAATAATCACAAGCTGATCTCAACCAAAATAAATATATAAAAATGGTTCTGGCCTAGAAAATCACGAATTTAAATTTTAATCTCTCGACATGGGAAAAAAACATATATCGAGCTGTTGATCTATCTTTTAAAATCTCAAAGACATCAGTACTCTGACTAGTTAATCACACTAAAAAATGCAGCAAACAGAACTACATTATGACGAGTTTCATCTCACACTAAAAATTGGCACAAACATCAACCGAACTGTGAACAGAAATCGTGTAGAAACTGTCGAAGCTAAAGAGAAGATACCATCCAAGAAGATACCGATTGCGCACAAAATTGATCAGAAAGTAAAATAAAAAAAGACGGATTCGGCAACGTATGGATCGATGATCGAAGGATTTTAGTGGTAAGGGAGAAATGAGGAATGGATCGAGGAATGAATCTGACTAAACGCTAAGCCACCAAATGAATCTGATTGCAGAGAAAAATCCTAGTCACCAATATATTTTATTAGGATTGGGAATAATAACAAATGGACTGGGCTGATGGTTCAGATGCGAAATAATTTTGGATTTATAAGCCCGTGCATTGCCACTCAAAAAGAAAAAACCCGTGTATTCTATATATGGGTTGACCAAAACTCTCTGATTATAAAAAAAAAATTAAAAAAAATAAAAACTGTTTCAAAAATATAATTACAAAAATAGAAGAAAAAAGCCATTAGGGTGCATTTTATGACAATTGGCTTGTCACAAAAGATCATACCAAGTTATGTTACAATCTTCTCTTGGTATGTCACTGTACTTGCCACAAATCTGAAAACTTCTTGTGACAACATTGTCTTGTTGTCACTAATAAATACACATTTTGTGACAAAAAAATTTGTAGTCACAAGAAGCTATCATTTTGTGACAAATTTAGTATTTTTCACTAAAACTTTGTCACAAGAGGAACTTTTTTTTGTAGTGCAAACATCAGTGAGATGATAGCTGTGTAGAAGAAGCGAACCGCTGTGTACTGTGGGTTCCGCCAATAGGACACAAGCTGCTTATAAAGGCAGGCTAGAAACTGGCTAATAAAGGATTTTGAGTATTTTCTTGGGAAGCTTAGCTCCTTAGACGCATTTGTAGTTTGACTTAGGCGATCTACCAACTCTTTATTTTGCCTGCAAATTACCAAAAAAATTAAAAAGAAGAAAAAGCAAGCTGACAGATGTGTGCACACAGAAACAAGAAAGATGCATACTTGAATAAAGCTGATCTGTGATAAATTTCAGCAAAAAAGTCCAAACCAAGCCGAATTTCTTCAAAAGGAGAAGTGACTTCAAGAATCCAAGCAGCAGGATTACATCCATGATTGATTCTAGGAACTCCTTTAATAGCCTAAAGATATTAGAAAATAGTATACACAGATAAAGGTCCTGTTAATAAAATTCTTATTCAGTAAAACTTAAAAAAAAAATCCACCTCAAAATACTGGATCAGTTTGCTAGAATTTCTTCCCAGTGGACCTGAATAAATGAGCTTGCCTCCTTGCTTCATGAGTAAGAGCTGGCAAATATACAAGTGTTGTGTAAGAAAACCATGAACAAAAAATTATATATAAAAAATGGTCATTTAAGATGGAAAGCGAATTATGTTCCTAAAGGACTCAAAGATATCAATGCTGGGCTGATGAATTGTGCAGACAATCGTCCGTCCAGTATCAACAATGTTCCTCAATGTCCTCATAACGATAGATGTGGCCCTAGCTTCCAGCCCTGAAATAGGTTCATCCATGAAGACAATAGAAGGATTAGAGACCAATTCAACAGCAATTGTGAGCCTTTTCCTTTGCTCTGTTGACAGCCCGTTGATCCCTGGTTGACGGCAAAATTAGGATTTTAGTCCTCTAACTTGGCCTATTTTGGATTTTAGTCCTGCTCCTGCTCCGGTGAGGAAAATGGTCCTCTAAGTTGGCTTTTTTTTTGGATTTTAGTCCTATCCGCCAGAAATAGCTGATTAGGCACCGGAATTTTTAAAAATAGTCCTCTAACTAGGCTGCCACGTAAGCGTTTTTTGAAGATTCCGATGCCCAATCAGCTATTTCCGGCGGATATGACTAAAATCCAAAAAAAGCCAACTTAGAGGACTATTTTCCTCACCGGAGCAGGAGCAGGACTAAAATCCAAAATAGGCCAAGTTAGAGGACTAAAATCCTAATTTTGCCCCTGGTTGACCCCTCAATAGAAGGAATTAGCTCGACAAGTTCCATAACATCATCTACAAATTCTTGCAAAGATTTTTCAAGCATTCTAAGGGTGAGTGAGTTCAGAATCAAGTGATCATGAAGCATACTCAAATGGGCACAAATTTAACTATTTACCTTCTGCATTTTTAAGGCGATCTTTGAATTCAAACGAAGCCATGCAGAGAAAACAAGGGATTCTTTGACAGTCAGAAACCCTAGCAAATGTTTCTTGTGTTTTAGGGAAACCGGATACATGGATGCTACCTTCAATGTATCCACCAGTTTTCCTTCCAGCTAAAACATCCATGAGAGTAGTTTTACCAGAGCCACTTATACCAACTAGTGCAGTGAGAATCCCCGGCCTGAAAGCACCGGTTACATTGTCCAAAATTTGCGATCTATCTTCCACCATACCTTTCTTCTTCAGTGTCTGCACATAAATGTGAACCAAATAAACTTTTGAAATAACGATAAATCAACTTTTTGTATGAAGACATGTAATGCAAGGGATACCATCGGAACATTGACATAATAACAGATGTTGCTGAACGACAATGTTAGGGGCATAAATTAATGCCTCGTTTTCTTAGCATGTCACTACAAAAAAGTTGCTTTTTTGCGGTGGATTTAAGCGGCGGATTTTGCAATCCACCGCTAAAGGTGATAATTTCCGGCGGATTTTTCAATTCCACCGTAGATAAGTGTAATTGTGGTTAAACAAACACTTTTATCGACGGATTTAAAATAGTCACCGCTTAAACTGCCACTTTTACTGGTGGACTACAGACACCCGCCGCAATTGCTCTAATTAAGAAAGGTTTAGTTTTTGTTTTTTTCTAAGTACATTACTATTATATTATCATAACAAAATATACTGAATGCGATTTCATGTTTCTTTTATCTACCATTCTTGTAGAACCTTCTTCTAGGAAATCTCCCGCTTCACCCGTCCATATCCCTCTTTCCTCGTAAATCACTTTCCTAGAACCTTAACACTAGCCTCTACCGGCGCTATCTACCTCTTCTCCCTTTATTATCTTTTGTTTGTTTTTGTTATGAAACCACTTAAGATGTTTGTGAGTTTGTCTTGGTTAATCAGCATAGGTTGTTAGTTTGTCTTGCACTTGCTGATGTTGTCCTCAAGTATGACCAGTCTTAGAGTGTCCAGGACATGTCTAGGACATGTCCAGACCCTGCCCAGACATTTGAAGTCTGAATAATGTGATAATGTGACTATGACATACTGATTTTGAGTCTTATTTATGCAAAATCATTTATGTTTGGCTGTTATTTGCAGAATAGAAGTAGACAAAACAAGCTGAATAGTTCTTGTCTTACATTGCGCCATATTTCTGGCTCAAGATCCTTGAGTATGCGCTTTAGCTTTATTTGATCCCTTTCTGCATTGTTTTTTCACCAGAATCTTATTCTTTCTTCGTTCACTTGCTTTCAGGTTAGTGACTCAAGTTCTGCATCAACTTCATTTTCAGGTGACTCAATTTCTGTTTCACCATTCCTAAAAAAAATATGTTTTACTTGAGGGGCAAGAATTTTGATGCTAATGATTCATCATGTTTAAGTCGAGTCTAAGTTTTAGTCCAGTTCGCTTGTTTAAGTCAACAACTGTTTTACCTTTATTTTTGCACCGTGTGCTTGAGTATTTGCCGAACTCGGTGCATTTGATCCCGCTCGCACTTTATCGGCTATAATTTTTGGGCCGCCGATCTATTTGACATTGCTATATCTATCCTGCTACATTTCTCATACTTGCTGCATTGGGCCTCTGGCTGATCCTGTGCCTTCTATATTTTGGTGAACCTATGTCGGTGCTAAACTGAACTCAAACCTTTTTTCAATATTAAACTTGTAAAAGTGCATCGTTTTGTGCCCCCCAATTTTTGGCATCTGTTTCCGTGCTTCGGGAACAAAGTTCTGTAGCTTTGATACATTTCTTTGCAAATTTGATCGTCAAAATGCTTATATCTGGGCTTCTCGTTTATTTGTTGCTTGGTCTACGATTATTGTCCAGCCCTTTTTTATCAGAGATTTCTGTCAAAGATTTTGGACTCACAATATGTCTAATTGTGAAGAGAAGAGGGAAGAGTGTTTGGGGTTTTCAAGCTGCTGGTAGAGATTTGGGGAGAGTGCTTGGGGTTTTTTATTATGTATTATTTTTTATTTTTTTGAATTAAACCTGTTCTTTTATCGTGTATATTGTTTTTTATTTTGTATTTTTGTGAATTAAACCTTTTTTTTATTTAATTTTTTTTTTGTGGCGGAGTGAAAATCCGCCGCCGAAATCATTTTTTACCTGCATTATGTCTTATAATTTAATATGTTATCCGGGTGGTTTTTTGGACATTTACTGGCGGTTAATAACCGCCACTATGGGTTCTTAGCGGCGGATGCAAAAAACAATGCCCTAAAACTTTTAGCTGCGAAGGCAAATACGGCGGATTTGAAACCGCCGCGAAATAGTTTTAGTGGCGGATTTTCAGCTTTAGCGGTGGAAAAGATGCGCCGCTAAAAAGCTTGTTTTTTTGTAGTGTGTGAGCTGGCCCTGATAAAAGTGAAAACTTCTAAGATGTTTTTTTAAGGAATTAAAAATACACAAGATGAATCATGTTTCCCTTTACTACCCTCAGGAAGTTGTTCCTTAGAAACCACGTAGGTTGTGTGCTCCCAAGAGCTGCATCAAATTGGGGGATGGAATTAGCAAATTATTAGATAAAACATCAGTAAAATTCCAGCGCATCTATTCTAAATTCGATCGCTACGCTACATGCATGGTCACTTCAGGTGCAAATTGTGGGAATCAAACTTGCAAGTAAAGAAGCAGACAGGTGAGTATAACTCTCTGACAAATTTCGGTCAATCTCTTTTTGTCTCTCATCATCAATCATATGGTGCAATATTTATAGCCACTTCCAGGGCTACTATATTTATACAGAATACCCAAACTACCCTTACTAAATCAAATACAATATTTATCAAAATATAATCACATCCATCGTAATACTCTCCTAGGCCAAACAAATGCTAAAGTTCTAGTTTTTATTCAATGTGTCAATTAGTCAACGTCAATTATAGTACATACAAACACAGCAGTAAAGTGCATACAGAAGAACTTGTCCAACTGGATTGGTGTATGTACCAGTCACGTTTTCTTCTTCCACGAAGACATATTATCATCACACAGTTAATCTGTGACGTGGTGTTGCTGCCAGATATATGAAAAACTTATGAGACATTATATGGGAAGCAACTTACGGTTAAGATAAGTTAGAGACAAAGCCAAAAGCTTGAGTAGCCTAAATTTGTAAGCATTTTATTATTTACGCGATCTCTTCCGGACAGATGAATGAATTGGAGTTTCCATGTGTTGTTTGTTGGTGAGACGTTTCTTGTAAACTATCTTTTTGCAGATCGGAATACGTTGGGTAAAATTAAGAAATATGAAAGCAGTTAAGCAGGTCGTCATAGATCTGGGAAATGAAGCTATATAATAGCAGATATATAGTCATAGATCTGTGCAAATTAAGCTAGGGTCGAGCAGACTTTCACTTCTCAAGCCGGAGATGTGGTGTGTTCTTCATCAACTATGGTGGGGCGTATTTGCTCATCCACCTACATCAATCGCTCCTCATTCTTTGTGTACTATATTTGACCTGATATCAGTAAATTCGATTTCAAAGCCGAAGTGCATCATCTTGTGGATTTGCAGTTGTGCACGCATTACTTGGATGCCGAGTGACAATGAACCATTAAAGGGTCGAGAATTGAATACAAGCAGAGCTACTCTACCAATTTGTCGAGCTGTGTGTCCGCTTTCATACTGATCGTGTCTGCCACCGTAAACTTCATAAAATTCATCACCTCCACCACTCACCACCATTAAAATCACATTAATCCAGCTAGATATCCACCTTAAACGTTTGATAACGCAACCGTGATATTTCTGACAATATCAAGATTCACTGTCGAAAATATCCCCGGTGAATCCCAAAAATCAGTGAATTTCGAATAATAGAGAATTTCGACAACGGATTTCTGAAATAACGTCGGAATATGTTGAATGTGGTCTCAAAATAAATATCTTGAAAAAACTAAAAAGTTTGGTAAAAGAATTTTCAATTTGAAATTCTGGATTGAGAGCTATGAGTGTATAAAAATAATGGATGAAAGAGAATATGTGTTGTGTGTTTTTATAAAAAAACGCCATAAAATTAAATAAATAAAATAGTTTTGTCTTTCATACAAAAAAATTTATTATATATATATATATATATATATATATATATATATATATATATATATATATATATATATATATATATGATGCTTTGAACACTAAAATGTAGTACAAATCAGTTTTATAAAAGTGATACTTCATTTATAATAAACAAAAACATGGAGAAATGGTAGGGTGATTAGTATACATATTGATTATTTTATTTAAAACTTTTGATATAGTTGGTCAATCACATCATGTTGTTCCATTTGTCCTATCGATAGGTAGACATTCACGGAAAATTTTGTCGTAGAGTCTGCTTTCATACAAAGAACTGGTAATCTCGTAAAAACACGTGAAAACACAAATGTTTTTGCATGTATTAAAGAATAACACATAAAACATAAAGTTTATGTGTTATTTAATAGTCTCTGCAAAGTAGAGGCACCACATCAAAATAAGCATGTTGTGGATAAAGGCGTACAGGAAGACCGTTGGCCGGAATCAGTGTGGGATCAACCACAATTTTTTCTTCTGGGATTATTTTCTCAAACTTGAACCTCTTCACCAAATTATACATGAAAACAAGAATCTTCAAGCGGGCGTATTCCTTTCCAGGACATAGTCTAAAGCCTCCACCAAAAGGTACAAAAGTATATGGAGTTGGCATTTTTCCTTCAAATCTAGATGGATCAAACTTTTGTGGGTCGGAGAAAAATTCCGGATTCTTGTGGGTTGAATTCGTACTCCAAAAAATCTAAATCCAGTTTCATGTGACAAAATTAAAAACTGGCCTTACTAATTACATTTGAGTCAAAAATATTGAGTGGCATATCAACATCAAATTATACTTAAGTGTAAATGCTCCCAATATGTAGAGATATATATTTACCTTCCAGCCTTTAGGAATTGTGAATCCATTAAACACGAAGTCAACAATGACTTCCCTAAAATTTCCTTGAATAGGTGTTGCAATTCGTAGGGCTTCACATGCTACATTCCAAGAGTATTTCATTTTTTGTATGTCATCCCAATTCAAAAATTCTCCGGGTGCTTTTGATTTGGCTATCTCTATTTGTTCTTCCAAAAAAAAAAAAAAAAAAAAAAAAAGTATTCAGTATTAAAGAGTACATACTACAATAAACGAATTGATTCTAATAGTGATAGTAGTACAAATAATGAATATGAATCTGATAGTTATGTGGTTAAAATCTTGGAGAGAAAAACCGGAAGCACCCATCATCGGGTGAACATCAGGTGTTAAATTCCTTTGCTTTTTTATGCTTCTCAATTTCTTTGGAGCTGCTAATAAATTTCGTAGATTTTGCAGATGAACAATGCATTAATGATTACCGGAGCTCTCAATTCTCTATGCGGGGATCAAAATGTACGAGGCGACTGGAGCATTTTTCATGGCAGAGGCAAACATTTGTTGTTGTTGGCTTAGAAGATTGATATAGACTCTCACTATTTTGATTCCACTTATCTTCATGTAAATATCTATGGGGTCGTTCTAAATTTTAAAAACATAGGGTGCCGCACTCTTTCAATGACCATCATTTTTCCTACTTTTGAATTGTTACTCATAGGTTTTAAGGAGACGGGACTATTTTTTCATCTACGTCTTTTGGTATAATGAGGGAGCTGTGATGATTAAGGCTTAACATGTTCTCTGTTCATCAGTAAGAGGCTCGTTTATATAAATAAAAATAAATGACCATCAAACTCAATTCATATGTATGTCAATAATTGAAAACTCTCATAGTTAATTACCATAAAAATTGTCACCACATAATAATGCTGTAAGAATTTTACCTTTGTAGACTTGGTCATAGACGTGAGGCAGCTCAGCAAGATACTTGACAATGCTAGCACACACAGAACTGGTACTATCATGACCTGCAACAAGCAAACCAATAATCATGTTTGCGATATCGATATCATCCATGAAATTACCATTTTCATCTGTTTCCAAAACCATCCGCGACAGAATATCTTGAGTCGGTGTAACCTTGCCAACGGCCAAATCATTTCTTTTTTGTTTCGCCATATCCATAATCATTTTTCTTACAAGATTCGAAGCCTTGATCGCGCGATTGAATGCCGATCCAGGAACGTTTATAGGGATAGAAAAGATCCCGGATACAATATGATTAAAGGGTTTGGCTAATTTTTCCACGTGTTCGGGATCTTCAACACTTAGAAACACTTTACAAGCAATCAAAAAGGTGAGTTTTCTTGTAAGAGGATAAACAACTACTTGAGAATTGTTTTCCCAATGGTTCTTGAAATGCCTTTGAGCTATTCGATCCATGACGCCGATGTATTGCGATTGGTTCAACGCCTCCGTCCTAAGGACCATGTGGATAAACTTGTTCAACTTGAGACTTCCCTCAGGTTTGTTACTTTGATCTGTAGGCTGGAAAATTTTGTTGGTAGAATCCGGCCACCATAATTTGACGAGCTTGTTCTCGTTTGAAAACACGAATTTGTTTGCCATCGGACCACAGAACACTACCGTCTTCTGTCCCAAAAGATTAGTTTTAAATATATAAGACGAGTATTTATTGATACGGTCAAATATAAACTTTTCTGGTTCGCCGTTCCATCCTGTTTGTAGAAAAGCTAAGCTTTCTCCGATCACTGGCCAACCAAACTCTCCAGGAGGCAAAGAGCCGGAGCCAACACTGGAGGATTTGTTTCTGAAATGCATGCAATGCACGACGAATGAAAAGAAAATCGCGCAAAGACTTGCAAGAAAGGCAAAGATTAACTCCATGGTTTTGGAGGGGAACCTTTTTCTAGAAGATGGTACTAATGCACTTGGTCATTCAATGAATATATATACGCATTTTGAACTTTGGTTGCATTACAAATGTGGGTTGGAAAAAGTCTTACATCAACTTGATAGAAGAAGTTTTCCTTCAACTTTGATTATTCAAATTGGTTTTTGCCTTTTTATATTACATATCATTTGAGCTGAAGAATTATCGATGATTTAGGCTTAAGAATCTTATTTTTATAATATATGCTAAAGATGACTCTTGATGAGAATTCTCATCGAAAACCACATCTCTGCTGAGAATAATTCTGTTTTCTGTTCATGACCAAATTCTATAGCCATTCACCCTATCTCCATATATAGCCATTCACCCTATCTCCATACCCTACAAACACTCCCTTCTTGACTCACTCACATTATAGTACACTGTGTTCCCAAAAACCCTCAGAACTGAGTAGTCAGCAGGCTTTCCAGACCACATCTCAAATGGTGTCTTGAAATTGATCCATGTGTGAGGCCACTGTTTGATTAAGAAGCAAGCTGTACTTACAGCCTATGCCCAAAATCACCTTGACAAACCTTCATTCGAAAGCATGCATCTTGCTCTCTCTAGAAGAGTTTGATTTAGCCTTTCATGCTTCAGCTACCCCATCTGTTGAGGAGTTTTTTTGACTGTACGGTGTCTGGAAATACCCTCATTCTCGCAAAATTAATCAAATTTAGACCAGCAGAATTCCAGACCATTATATGTTCGAAGCCTCTTGATCTTCTTCCCTATCTGATTCTCTATAGAGCCATCCACTGCCTGAAGTTCTTGAATGCATCACTCTTGTTCCTTATCATCACCACCCAAGTCATCTTTGAATAGTCATCTATAAAAGACACAAAATATATGTGACCACCCAATGACTCCACTTTTGATGGTCCCCAACAATTAGAATGAATATAATCAAGTGATGACGTTGTGTTGTGTACCCCTTTTGAGAACTTGCTCCTATGAAGCTTCCCAAACACACAGCGCTAACAAAAGTCCAGATGCTTGACCTTATATCCCCCAAGAAGATCACTCTGAGAAAGAACATGCATCCTCTTTCAACCCATATGACCCAGTCTCATATGCCAAAGCTTGGTTAGCTATGACTGGTGAAACTCAGCAGATGCCACAGCAGCATACCCAAACACACTAGACCCTTGTAGAATATACAAGGTCCCCCTCTTGACTCCTTGAGGACCACATCTGAATCTTTCTAGACATTTAAAACTCCACTTTCACCCTTGAATTGGAACCCCTTGATATCCAGTAGACTAAGAGATACCAAATTCTTGGTCATCTGTGGAACATGTCTCACATCCTTCAGTGTACATAACTACCATCCTTTGTCCTCACTTGCACTGATCCCAACTACCTTGACAACCTTGATATTGGCCATAGAAATATGTCTTCCATCTATCTGCTCATAGTTTGAGAACCACTCCATGTGTGGACAAATGGTATGGGATGCCTTAAAGTCCAGAATCCACACATCAGCATGATGTGCTGACTCTCCTGCCACCAGAACCATGTCCTCATCTGAGTAATGCCCATCTGCTGCAAGAGATGTGCCAGAACTGCTCTCATGTTGTTTCTTTCTCTTTGGACTATTGGACTTTCAATGTCTTTGCTCCTTACAGTAATCGCAAACATCTGTGGACTTAGGACATTTGGACTCTATCTTCTTGGACTTCTTCTTTCCAGACGGCCCATGCCCTTTTCCACTACTGTTGCTGACTATCAAGCCAGCTACCTGACTGTCTGCCCCTGCTGCCTTATGTCTCAGCTTCCTGGCAAATAAAGCTGACTTTATATCCTCCAAAGTCACTGTATCCTTCCCAACTATGAAGGACTGCACAAAGTTCTCATATGATGCTGGTAAAGACACCAACAGGATTAGAGCTGCATCTTCATCCTCAATCTTCATATAAATATTCCTCAAATCTACCCCATCTACTGAGGAGTAATTCTGACTGTATGGTGTATGGCAATACCCTCATTCTCGCAAAATTCATCAAATTTAGACCAGCAGCATACCCAAACACACTAGACCCTTGTAGAATATACAAGGTCCCCCTCTTGACTCCCTTGAGGACCACATCTGAATCTTTGTAGACATTCAAAACTCCACTTTCACCCTTGAAATTGAACCCCTTGCTATCCAATAGACTAACAGATACCAAATTCTTGGTCATCTGTGGAACATGTCTCACATCCTTCAATGTACATAACTACCATCCTCTGTCCTCAATTGCACTGAGCCAATCCCAACTACCTTGACGACTTTGATATTGACCAGAGAAATATGTCCTCTATATGTCTGCTCATAGCTTGAGAACCACTCCATGTGTGGACAAATGTGATAGGATGCCTTAAAGTCCAGAATCCATACATCAGCATGATGTGCTGACTCTCCTACCACCATAACCAAGTCCTCATCTGAGTAATGCCCAGTTTCTACAAGAGTTGTACCAGAACTGCACTCATGTTGTTTCTTTCTCTTTGGACAATTGGACTTCCAATGTCCCTGCTCCTTAAAGTAATTGCAGACATCTGTGGACTTTAGGACATTTGGACTCTATCTTCTTGGACTTCTTCTTTCCATAGGGCCCATGCCCTTTTCCACTACTGTTGACTATCAAGGCAGCTACTTGACTGTCTGCCTCTACTGCCTTATGTCTCAGCTCCCTGGCAAGTAAAGCTGACCTTATATCCTCCAAAGTCACTGTATCCTTCCCAACTATGAAGGAATGCACAAGGTTCTCATATGACGCCGGTAAATACACCAACAGGATTAGAGTTGCGTCTCCATCCTCTATCTTCATATAAATATTCCACAAATCAAGTACAAATAGTGTGTTCAGTTGATCAAGATGATCTCTCAGCTGAATTCCTTCATGCATCCTCCGGCTGAACAACCTCTGCTTCATCAGCAACTTGTTGGTCAATGACTTAGTCATACACAGGCTCTCTGGCTTTAACCATAACCCAGAACCGGTGTCTTCCTTAGCAACCTCTATGATAACATTATCAGACAAACACAACATAATGGTTGAATGCGCTTTCTCCTCCAGATTGGGCATCTCATCAGAACTGGCATAATTTTTACCGGATAAAGGAGTCCACAACCCTTGTTGTTTCAACAAGGCCTGTGATGGCCAAATTATAGTAAACCAACTATAACCGGCAGAGTACCGGGTCGGTCGTACCACAACGGCGAGCAAGGTCGTATCCCATGAGGAATCAATCAAGTATCACAATCACGCTCGTATTTAGTTTAGGCTCACAAATATTGGCGAAATTAATAATTATAACTATGAATAAATATGCTTACTTTAAATAATATGATAAACAGTAGCTAAACTATGGTCAGGAAGACTACTCTTAACACCTTTACCGAATCACTAGGGACACCCTTAACCTACCAACCAACCAATGGTTTCTAATGAATGTGTTATGGGTGCAATCTCCTAAACTGGTCCCTAGGCGCTAATACCACAACCTAGTTACCCTATATTCGGTTCAACAGTTCCCTCTACTGGATTTTAATTGACCTAATAAGATGAAGGACTATAAGACGTGCTGGATATACAGAAACCCAAATCCGGATCCGATCCACAATTGGATCATCAGATCTGATTCACAGCACCGATCGAGACACTCGATCTTGCACAGCGGGATCTACGAATAAATTCGTATGCGATAATACCACGAAACGATTCGCATAATAAATTAATCTACAAGAAGGTTAGTAGATTTACCTCAACCGGAGAAGAATAGGCAATCCAAAGAAGAAGCCGTGATCTTCCGGATTGTATCTCCTAGCGACGACTGGTGGACGTCGATCCTCGCCGTAGAACCTCCTCGAATATGCACAAGAAAAACCCTAGTTTTTCTCCTCTTAATGACTAAGGCAAGAAACTAATTTTTCTCCCTTTTTATTATGATGGTGGCGCCAATTTGTGATGATCATTGTGCTAGGATGAACTCTCTTTATATAGGAAAATAACTAGTCAAGAGAGTTATCATTTTCACACCATAATTATCTATTCCTATAAGGAAAAGATATTTTTGACAAAAGATAAGAGATAATTCCCAAAAAATCAATCTATTATTTTTCCATTAATTATCCAACAAATAGATCATTAATTAATTACACATGTGACATAATCTAGGAAAATTTCTCTTCCTAAATTTATCCACATGGGGCGCCACCTATAAGTCATTATCATAATAAAAATGTCTTTTCTATTTTACATATTATTTACCAAATAAATAATATTGCATATTCATTAAATAGACCAACTATTTAATTTATTCTCGAGGTTCCATAAAACGAGAAAACACTAGCGTGTTAGGAGCCAACCCGAGGACCATGGACCTATAACCAGTAGCTACAATAATTTGAATAAAATATTGATCGAACAGAACATTTCTACTCAACTCATTAATTCCAGAATTACGCCACCATAAATCCGAAACTGAACTCTATCGATTATAGATATAACTTATTCTCAAAACGTCGAGTCGAGTCGATAAGTGTCCATTGATATAATCATTACATATAAACTAACCCTCCATAGACTGTCCGTAATGAAGCGGGAATATTTCCGTAAACCTTCTTCAATACCTCTTATCCTTATTTACCATTAACCCACTAGTGATCAATTAGTTCATAACCAATACGAACTCCACGGATCGATCCGTTTCTAGGACTAACAAATAAGGGGATTGTCTTTCTACTTCCCGCAGGAAGGAATGGATTCCATATCTGTGAGACACACACTTCTCACTCATTCCAGAATAGTGCCAACGTGAAAGTGATTCGGACCGCACCTCTTAGCGATCCTTAACGAACACATCAAACCCTATCATGAAACAAGCAGGAGTATGTAATCACTTCAGGATTAAGGTTAATCCATCTTTGATCATCTTGTGATTTAATAAGATTTCTCAATCACGGAATTATATGAGAAACTCAGATTAAATCGGTCCAGTCCTATATGACTATGTCATATATAAATGCCTCACTTAGACAACCAATATCGACGGTCAGGATAAGACGGTCACACCATAAAGTGTTATGGGCGCATTAATGATGGTTTAATCAATAGACGCCATACATTGATTAACTTTACCACGGACTAATATTTCAAGTGTATCACCATAAACTTAATCCTCATGTGTGACACACACTAAGTTATATGGCTACATATGATACGACTTGCGGTTTTCAGTAGTGTATTACTTACAAGCACGAAGCAAGTAATAATATGAGAATAAATTTGTCATTTATTAATTCTAAAAAAAATTACATAAATTGTCTTTCTGGTGCTACTTCCAACAAGACGCTCTGTATCCACCGAGTTCACGGCTTAACAAGAAGAACCTTACCAAGGAACAGGCTATGAAATCTCGACTAGTTCGTGCATGACAATCCTAAAACCATGTTACGCACACTCCCTCACAAAATACATTTATAAAGTTCGTGTGTGGAATCATGAATTAGGTGATCAAATTAATTCAAGATTAAGATCAAATTTTAGGACACAACAATTCTAAAAATTTAATTTTCAAGCCCTACTCATCCCTAGATCATCATTTCGGCATCAATTTCGTGATTCCATCACATAATCTAGCTATAAAAAATTTAGCTACGCATGATAACAAGAAATCATAAATAATTGGGAAGAAAACATGACAAAAGATAAGAAAAATAAATTACCAATAATGTAGAAGCAATCCACAATCAAGAATTCGCAAATGCAAAGAAATAGTTGTAGCAATCTTGCAAGAATTGAAAGAAAATAATTTTTCTGAAACTCTAATGCAGAAATTAATCTTTCTAATCTGTAGGAAATTGAATTCTGAAGACGGTGATATAAAATTTGACATAGGAAAAGTGGCGAAAAATCCAAAAATATGCGTTTGCTGACGTCAATTCCGCGCTTGCTAACATCATCGGCTTCGAAACCGGCGCCCACATGTACCTCATCTGATACACTTCCAGTAATTCAACGATATCTTTGTGTATAAAACTCCGATTTGCGTGATTCAAGTTGCATTGGAAAGCTTATTCAATTCCCTAAAACTTTTATGAAGACAATGTCTCCAGAAAACGCGTCTAAGATGTCTCAAATTGCAGATGAATTCACAGAAGTATGAAAACATCCACGATACTCGATCCGTTTCAACTCTTTAACTTCGGGTATTTTTTAAGAGTGATAAACAGCCTTATTCACACCCTAGGTGTGATGGTCGCTGTTTTTTCGATTTTTCTTATTCTTTTCTTCCCGAACGCCTGAACTTGAATCTCGCGCCAATTCTTTATACAAAATCTGTTTTGGACGATCTTCGTACCGTGGTGATCCTCGTCACGCCCTATATCATGCAGTGCCTATAACAAACAAAAACAAGAAAACCAAGCATGATACATACCAATAAAACACACACGATTCACCCAAAAATGTAGAGATATTGGGCGTAAACGCCCTATAGTCTCATGATTCAACTCGTGGTGAAACATGCCTATAGAAACACTTATCTACCCCAAAATCACATCGAATAAGCTACAAATATGGGGTGATGTGGACTTTCCTATGGTTCCAATCTAACCGGCAGTGTACCGGGTCAATCGTAGTCTAGTCTAGTGAACAAGGTCGTCTCCACAGGGAATCGCAATATTAAAGTGTGGTTAAACACCAATTAGCTATTATTATCTTGATCTAAGTCGCAGTTTTGACAGAAAAGTAATAGTTTACGTTACTAATAAAATTACGATTAATGATAAGGTACTAACCAAGACAATTTTATTGAACTACAGTCTCTTTTAGTTTCAAGGATGTAATTAATTCAGCCTATTAAGGGTGTTCAAGTGTGTGAAACGGTGTACTCCTATTCTAACAATTTCCCTTCATACGAGTGTACGAAATTGTTCTATACCTCCTCCTTGGTTTAAGAACCTTAAACCTAATGATTTGACATGATAAGTTCATGAGTACAAACTAGCTTATTCCCAGATAAGAAATTGAACTCCGCTAACGGTCAACTTTACCTTCCGGTTTTTCTACCTCATTCTCACACTCAATATCTCTGTTCGGTATCCATTAAGTGTGTGTGTGCCAATATTGGTTAATTACTCCAACATGATCTAGCAATTAATATAAGTAGAAAAAGTTCAACACAATCAAAATTTAAAATAAACATTACATGATCATCATCCGATTACTAAAAGAGACCAAAATAGTTCAATTACATGTCTTGGCTAGTTACACGTCTAGCCACTCATTACTACGAATACTAACATATTCATTTTAGCATTCATAATAATCAGATTTAACAATACAACATTTACCGGTTACAACCGTTGAATTAGCATAAGGACAACTTGCTTTTGTATCCGGTGATCATCAATTGAGTTTGCACCAAAAGCCTAACTTCTTCTTATCAACTATCCACAAAATGATGCCAAGCATTCTAAGTACTAATTGTGATGAAAAATAGCTAAAGTGAAGTTACTGATTTTTGGCTACATAAGCCTTTGTTGGTGTTGCCTGCAAGATAGGGAAAAAAGAAAATGGCCAAGTGTTCCCCTCATCTTGTGCTATGCAAATATATATAGAAACGTCTCTGAATGTGAATAGTAGATATGGAATAATTGAATTCGTCCATTCACGGCGTCCGCCGGTATTTCCCCGGTCTGCGCCGGAATCTTGGCAATCAGTTAAGTGTCAGAGCCATTAAATGCACCATAAATGCTCCAATATTTTCCAAATCTTCATATATTCCGGCGCAAACCGGGATTCTTCCGATCTGCGCCGGGTCTTGTCAAAATCAGCTGTAGCGGATTTGCATAAGATTTGTTTTGATAATCATGCATCCGTTGGGCTTTACGTCACGACCCAGAGACTTTACCACGTGGTATCTGCAATAAAATAAAACGAGAAAAACCACGGGTAATTCTGATAATAAAAAGTAGGCTGATAAGCCTCAAAATATATCAAAATGGTGGGATTTTATAATATCTACTTTTTATAAAAATAAATAGTTTTGTCACGATATATATTATATTTACTGAAAAACGTCGCCAAAAGACTTAAGAAATGGGATTAAAATGTATCAAAATATATTATCTGGTTGACATACATCATGGGATAAAATGCACACGAAATTATAGCAAAGTTGACTCTCATCAGCCCGCATCTTGATCTGCCACAGACTGAAATCGTTTCTTCCTGTAAATTTGTCAAACTTGACGTTAATTGCCGACATCCTTCTTGTGAAAGAACATCTATGTTAAATCCTAACAAACTCTCTGATACCAGTTTGTTATAACAGATGAGGAATCTTATGCAGAAACAGACGACAAGTAAGATAAAAATAGAAGCAATTCAAATGTAAAGTATGACAAAATTGACAAAACACAGAAACAAGAAGAACACAATGATTCCCGAAAATGCCCCAGATGTGGACCCCAACACTGCTGACTCCACTCAGCTCTGTAATCAAGCAGCTCAGATGCAGAACTCAGATGTATTCAATAGATTCTGCAGACTACTCTGCTGACAGACGGACCTCAGATGACACTTCACTCTATTGACTTCCCAGACTTGAATACTTTTGATCAGTAGACCAACATTCTCTGACCCCAGATTAGTTCCACCAGATGTAGAGATCAAGTTACACTTGACAACATATACAAGTGGACAACTAGCCGTAATTAAATTGTGGTTATAGTGATAAGTGATAACCGTAATATATATATATATATATATATATATATATATATATATATATATATATATATATATATATATATATATATATATATATATATATATATATATATATATATATATCCCGACTATAAAGTTTTATAGTAGAAATTAATATACTATAAGGCTCATTTGTTTCGAGCCCATCGGTCTTATTCTGCCATGCAGACTGTCATAACTCTTCCCTAACTTATGTCCTCACTTGACTTCTCTTTTAAACTGATTTCCTCTTCACCTTGGAAATGTTTATGAACTACTTGCATGTATTCAGTCCAGATGTAAAGGAAATTATTGTTGAATTTTGTGTATAGCCTCACTTCCTTGATGCCTTCAATAAATGAGGCCACAACAAGATGCTATTTTGCATCCAAAACCTATCTAGATTCATCCATGAAGAGTCTTATGTACTCGAATGTGGATTCCTTCTATTTCTCTTTGACAGTGAGAAGATGGGTGGCATTTCCATGAAACGGTCGAGTGAATATGAAATCATATCTAAATCTAGTCGCAAGCTCGATAAAGTTTCTTATTGAACGAGGTGAAAGTCTATCAAACCACTCTCGAGTTGTTTCTATTAGGAAGACTGGAAAGGCTTTACACCTTATTTCATTTGGTGCATTGTATAAGGTCATTTATTACGCATACTGGTGCGAATGATCCTCACGGTCCTTCGCCTCGCCGCAGGGATCAAGTTTGAGAATCTTAAACTCGGATGGCCTCGGGCGGTTTTCAATATATGCAATGAATGAGGATGTGATGTATGTATACCCTCTTGTCCAGCCTAGGAGCATGTCTACCTCGTTTTTGGTAGCACTACATAGCCTCGGATGAGGATAACTTTCTCATTCTCTTTCCATATTGTTGGAAACTTCTATTTCATTCCTTTCGGGTAGTTTTGGAGGTCTCACCCTTCGTGAAGCTTCAAGGACCTCTTGAACCTTTCCATCATGCACATGTTCCCGGAGAGAAATAAACATCTCTGGCCGATCACATATTTAGCATGGCTTGATTACTTTCAAGGTCTGATGTTTGATCTAGATTAGACGTCCTTGCAACACCCCATATTGGTGGCGGTCCTCTTCACGGGTGTTATTATCCTCTTTATTTTCATGAGTTCCTGCGGTATCAGGTTCATCCGCTTGATTAACAACCTTTCGTTTTTCTGCTTCATTAGTTTTATTGCGAGTCCCGAATGATTGATTAGAGGTTTGTTTTTCCAAAAAAAGAGATTTAGGAAGGCCCTCATTCTAGATCCAATAACGATGTTCTGAAATCGTCCAGGTAAAATTGCAGTTAATTGAATCCTTTAGAGAGTAATTCAACTATCAATTTGATGATGTTTGTGGTGATTTTTTGCAGTGTCAATAGTGACTGCCTACGTACCCATTGAATTTAGGATCAAGCCAATAACATAGTTCTTTTTGTGAGGACGAAGGGTCCTTTATGTGAGCGTCCCACGTAGGGGGGTTGATTGTAGAGCCTTGAAGTCATGGCATGTGATTGAGGGACCGTTGTGATATTGTCGTGGAGCAGTCATGGGTCAATTACGTGAGAATCAAGGAGTAGTATCAATCATGAAATAATGTTAATTTAATGAGTTGTAACTTTTTTTTGAACTTGGGGATGACCTACCCTGGATGACTATGAACGACCGATGTGAGCCTATCATCATGTCGGAAATATGAGACCGTTCATGTTGGTTATATAAAGCTGCAAATAGCCCGTGCCGAGCTGAGATAAGAACCTGTTGAGTTCGAACTGAACCAAGTGAAAAAACTGAGCCTGACGATGACCAGATGGAGGTCGAGATGCATTTTGCCGAAGTCCTCGAATGAGAGGCCCAATATTGGGTTAAGTTTTTATCGACTCATTTGCTAATGTGATTTGATCAAATCCTCAGGAGTACCACGTCTATGACTTTCGAGTCATACTCTTCTACTCCCTCCGTTTTTTTTATCTATCACATTTCAGAATTTGCTCTCTTTTTATTTATCTGTCATTTTACATTTTCAATGCATCATTTATTATTATTTTCCTCATTTACCAATAAATCATTTACAAAAATACATTTCCAATACTAAAAACTTCTTTACCAACAAATTATTTACATCTCCAATACAAAAAATACATTTCCAATGCTAGATTTTGCACATATTAATTACTTTCTTAATCTGTGTGATTCTTCTCTCTGCGACAGATATAAAAAACGGATGGAGTATTATATATAAGGGAAATGTTTGTGCCACAATAAATTAGACATAACAAAGTACCACAACATGTTTCTAAACCATTGATATTTATGAGTACCATAGAAATGAATATGCCTTGCATTATAATTATAATAATGCAAGAATGTGTTTGTGGTACTTTGTTGTGTCTATTTTGTTGTGGCACAAAAAAATTTCTATATAAAAACATTAAGCATATATACGTCCAACTCTTTTTTAGAAAAAATATATACGTCCAACTCATATCTCGTTATATATATATATAGAGAGAGAAAAATATATAAAACATTGAAGTTACGTCCAACTGATGTCTGTGTATATTTAAGGAAGGAATCTATTTATTTAGAAAAGAAAATTGTTGTTATGTTTTTTTTTTCAGGAAAAAATTGGAGTTGTGTTGAAACGGCATACAAATAGAATATTCTCGTCTTCAAAAGGATGACTTTAGAGATGTACCTCTGCAAGAGAAATATGGGTGACTTTAGAGATTCTCTTCAATAATCAAGCTAAATCCAAAATGTTAGAATATAAGAATGCTATGACCAGAGCCACAAAAGGTTCAAAATCTATGGCTGATTACCTGGCACAAATGAAATCTTATGCTGATAATTTGGCTGTTGCAAGCTATTGTAAAGTCTCATATCGGTAAAGTAAAGTCCTGCTCACCTCCATATAACTGTGAGACAAAAAGGTCTTGTCAATTCGGGTTAGCCCTTTTAGACCAAGCGAGGATGGCGGTCTAAGCAGTTGACCGGACCATTTATGACTCATTTAGCACGATCAGACCCAGGGTCTGGGGGCGTTACAGCTATCCAATATCCAAATCAGAGCTTATTCTGGCCACCCTAGGTGGTTTAGACAAGGAATATTAAGCGGCCATAGTGAATCTGACTGCCAGAGTGATTTTGTTCCTCCTAGCTCAAATAACAGCTCCTCAAAACAAGCTTTGGTGGCCACTCCTCAAAACACAGTGGATTCAGCCTGGTACATGGGCAGTGGAGCAACAAATCATATCACAACAGATATCAACAACCTGCATCTTACTGGAGACTCCTCAGGATCAGACAATCTCAGTGTTGGTAATGGTGAGCAACTTCCTATTAAACACATTGGTTCTTGCACTATTCCTACACAAACCAATACACCACTTCACCTTAAAAATTCCTTACATGTTCCCACCATGAAGAAAAATCTAATTAGTGTATCTCAATTAACTAATGACTATCCTGTTATTATTGAATTTGACAATCAATGTTGTTACATCAAGGACAAGGAAACAAGGACCCTGCTTCAAATAGGAGCTCTTAGGCATGGCCTCTATCAGATCCATATTGGTCAAAGTTTCAAGAGTCCAAGCCCGAATTCCAACCAGATCTCCCTTCAGTCCAACAGTCTGTCCCAGCTCAATAATAACTCTTATAATGCTTTTGTTTGTTCCACTGTTTTAAATAACAATCATGATGTTTGGCACAAAAGACTTGACCACCCTTTTAAATTTGTATTGAAAACTGTTTTGAATCTTTGTGATATTGCTGTCTTTGGTGATCTTTCTTTTTGTGAAGCTTGTCAACTTGGAAAAATGCATGGTTTACCTTATGATAAATATGTTTTTCATGCCAAGTCTGTTTTAGATATGGTTTACACTGATTTGTGGGGCCCTATACATGTTACCTCCAATCTAGGTTACCAATACTACATTCACTTTATAGATGATTATTCCGGTTACACTTGGATCTATCCTTTAAAACATAAGTCTAATGCTCTTTCTGCTTTTATTTCCATCAGAAAACTTGTTGAGAACCAATTTCAGTCCACCATTAAGTGTCTTCAGTCAGACTGGGGGGAGAGTATAGAGTCTTTAAATCCCACTTAAGAGAGAATGGAATTGCCTTTAGACATCCTTGTCATCATGCCTCGTGGTCAACATGGAAGAGCTGAGAGAAAGCACATACATATTGTAGAAATGGGATTAACTCTCCTTGCTCAGTCATCAATGCCTCTTAAATTTTGGTGGAACAGCTTTGAACAAGCAGTTCAGATCATCAATGACCTGCCCACTCCTGTGTTAAACAACCAGTCACCCTATGAAGCTCTTTTTAAAACGAAGCTTGAGTATACCAAGTACAATGTCTTTGGATGTGCTTGTTATCCAAATCTTAGACCTTATAATACTCATAAATTCAGCTACCATTCAGTGAAGTGTGTGAACATAGGATTGAGTCCTAAACATAAAGGATATAGATGTCAAGATCCATCTGGAAGAATATATATTAGCAGGGATGTGATGTTTAATGAGTCTGAGTCTCCTTTCAAGGATGGTTTTAGCCAAGGTCCCAACATGGATGTTCTGATAGATCCTAACCTGGTCAACATATTCCACATACCATTTGATATGCCTCAGTCAAATGATGTGCCACAAAACTCCACTGATCCAAACCTTAATAGCTCCCCTGACAGAACCATGGTTCCAGTCCTATTACCAGCAACCACAGTCACAGTGACATTGATGTGAGCCCTAGGCCTGATGCTCATCCAAGAGAGTCTCAAACTCCCAGTTTAGCCTCACCACCTAGTCTTGGATCAGACTCCTCATCTTCTTCCAAATCTACCCATCCTTCTGATCATGAAGTTGAGCACTCAACTGATTATTCTCCTTTCAAGAGTCCTATACAAGATAACTCACCACCTAAACCTGTCAGTCATCCTATATCTGTTAGCCACCCTATGAAAACAAGATCTAAGAGTGGAATTTTCAAACCTAAGGCCTATCACTCATCCATCACTCAGTCTAACATCCCTACTCACCTTTCTGAACCAGTAAGAGTGTCTGATGCTTTGAGTAATCCTCAGTGGAAATAGGCTATGATGGAGGAGTTTAAAGCCTTGCAACAGAACCATACTTAGGATTTGGTGCCAGCAGCTTCAGGACAGAATCTTGTGGGTAATAGATGGATATTCAAGTTGAAACTAAAGCCATATGGAAGCATTTTGAAACACAAAGCCAGTGGTTAGTGGCTAAAGGGTACCTACAGAAATATGGTATAGACTTTATTGGTACCTTCAGCCCAGTAGCCAAGGCATCTACCATCAGAATTGTGATCTCTGTTGTTGTCATGTTCAAGTGGTCCATAAGGCAGGTGGATGTTAATAATGCCTTCCTAAATGGACCAATTGATGAAGCCATCTTCATGCCACATCCTGAAGGGTTTGAAGATCCTACTAAACCTCATTATGTGTGCAAACTTAATAAAGCTTTATATGGCCTTAAACAGGCTCCCAGGGCCTAGTTTTGTGCTCTTATATCATAGATGTTGGTTTGGGGGTTTAAACAATCTAGAGCAGACACTTCTTTATTTATCTTGCAGACTGACAAAGATATGATGTATGTACTTATCTATGTAGATGATATCCTGAAAATAAGGAATTCAAGTGGTCTGATTCAAAAGTATACAAATGTTTCTCTCAAAGTTTGCACTAAAAGACTTAGGTCCCATATCACACTCTCTGGGAATGCAAGCACACGCAGATGGAAATGGATTGACTCTCTCACAAGAACATTATGCAGGTCAGTTGGTAAAGAGACTTAACATGGAGAATATAAAACCATGTAACATACCTATGTCTGCTGGCATTCACTTGAGCCCCAATCAAGGAGAACCTATGCAAAACCCACTGCTATATAGGAGATCTATTGGGGGACTGCAATTTCTTACATCCACCAAACCTGATCTGACCTATGTTGTGAACTACCTAAGTCAATTCATGTAGGCACCAACAATAGAACACTGGACAGCACTGAAAAAAGTGTTGGGGTATGTGAAAGAGACTTTACATTACTATCTATACATTCAGGTGGTGGTTGATGCAAACTTTCCTAGGGTTCCAATCTAACTAGAAGTGTACCGGGTCAATTGTAGTCTAGTACGGTGGTCAATGTCGTATCCCACAGGGATGTGAGCTCAAACACCAATTAGTTATTATTATCTTGATCCGAATCGCAAGTTTGTTTAAGAAACTAATGATTAACTACAAAGGTTGTACAAATGATAAAAGAAACTAACCAAGATGATTCATAGTTCAAGTTATCTCCCCTAGATTATTTGGAAATGATCTACCTACCACCTTTTAATGGTGTTCTAATGTGTGAACGGTGCATTCCTAAATGAGTGATTTCCCCTCATAAGAGTGAATGAAACCACACTTGTCTCCTCCTTGGTCTAAGCACCGTAAACCTAATGAATAGACAAGATAAATACTTGAATGCAAAACTCCCCAGATAAGGAACCGAATTCCACTAGGGTCGATTCTACCTTCCGTTCTTCTTACTCCTTTCTCACAACTGATGTCTCTGTTCGGTATCTACTAGTTGTTTAGGTGCATACGTAGGTTAATTACTCCAACATACACAATATCAATCCATGCAAGCAAGAAGCATTTCAACACAATAGAAGCTAGAAACATAACTAAACAACCAATTCCAACAACCAAAGGGATTATCTATCACAACTATATCATCTTAGCTAGTAAAAGGACTAGCCACTCATAATTATAACTACTAACAAATTAAAGCTAGCATTCATAATAACAAGAACAAGTAAATCATGGTAGATATTAATAAGTGATGAACCTGAGGTGGAAGTTCATCCAACCTTCAAAGTCTTGATGAAGATGGAACGCAAACTACTTGTTTCCTACATCCACTAAAAGCTTTGATGTCAAAATGATAATCCTAGAAATATTACAATGGATTTAGGCGTTAAATGGTGGAATTTTGGCTAAGGGAGAGAGCCCCTTGGGGCATGGGGTGTGCCTGCAAGAGTGGAGAAGATGTGGGAAGAAGATGGGTTCAGTCCCTCTCTCTAATTAGGTAAAATTCGATCAAAAAGGGGATTTTAATGCTGAAATCTACTTTTTGTGACCTCCGGCGTGCGCCACAAAAAGTCCGGCGCGCGCCGGTAAAAATATCTCTGACAGCTTCTTTTGTGACGCTCGGCACGCGCTGTAATAGGCAGGTTCTTCACAGCAGTTCGGTAAAATGGCCATAACTTGAGTTGTAGACCTCCGATTGATGTGATTCAAAGTGATTTGGAAAACTCGTTTCTTGATATACAACTCTCATGAATAAGGCTTCTCCAAAAAAATACATCTAAGGTGGGTAAATTGTCTCGTGAAGATAGGTTACGGTAGAAATGCTAACGACAAATGATCCGTTTGAATCTGATAGCTTCTGGCACACTCTTCTAGCCCTAAAAATACGTGGTTAGGCTCAACACGTGTCTTCCATCGGGGTCTTGGTCAACCTATAATCCTGTAATACAACACCAAAATACCAAGAGTAAACCCGGCACGACGCTCCGGTTACTATAACCGGTACAAAACCAATCAAAACCGGATATTTTACATAATAATTACTGTCTACACATATGGATGAAACTAAACAAATAATGACTTGAATTGATACAAAAACATCAATAAATGCATGAGAAATGGGGATAAAACATCGTAAAAAGTATCATCTAGTTGACTTACATCAGTGGTTCAATATACCTGGATTTTGTGTGTCAGAATGCTTCCATATGGATTTAGTTTCAACTTGAATATCCATCTATTTCCCACAAGATTCTGTCCTGAAGCTGCTGGCACCAAATCCCAAGTATGGTTCTGTTGCAAGGCTTTAAACTCCTCAATCATGGCATGTTTCCACTGAGGATTACTCAAAGCATCGGACACTTTTACTGGTTCAGAAAGGTGAGTAAGGATGTTAGACTGAGTCATGGATGAGTGATAGGCCTTAGGTTTGAAAATTCCACTCTTAGATCTTGTTTGCATAGGGTGGCTAACAGATATATGATGACTAACAGGTTTAGGTGGTGAGTTTTCTTGTATAGGACTCTTGAAAGGAGAATAATCAGTTGAGTGCTCAACTTCATGATCAGAAGGATGGGTAGATTTGGAAGAAGATGAGGAGTCTGATCCAAGACTAGATGGTGAGGCTAAACTGGGAGTTTGAGACTCTCTAGGATGAACATCAGACCTAGGGCTCACATCAATGTCACTGTGACTGTGGTTGCTGGTAATAGGACTGGAAACCATGGTTCTGTCAGGGGAGTTATTAAGGTTTGGATCAGTGGAGTTTTTATTAGGAAATCTAGACAGGAAAGCAACGGAATTCATAATTTTATTTCCTTTTAACCAAGATCGACTTCGTTTAAGAAATAAACAAATAAGCTAGTAGACGGTGGTTACCTTGCTTGACCTAAAAGATTGACGCTTTGACCGTCTAAGGAGAGTATCGATGAACGGAGCCACCCAAGCGTTCGGCCTCTACCGGTGATCCACACGAACAGCCCGCCGGAATCCCATCATGGATTGCTACTATAAAAACTCAGTTGCTAGACCGACTTTTTCTCTCTCATAAATCTCTCGAAGAAGAAGCTCTCTATTTTTCACAAAACTATTAGTTCTTGGAATTGTGTTGTACAAAAGAGCTGGCCAACCCCTCCTTTAAATAGAGTGTGGTGCGCCCCTATTGTCTCCCAATCTGATTGGGATTAGCCTCCCAGTAGATTGAGGAGAAAGAAATTTTTTTTCTAATAAAATAAGGAAAATACATTTGATGTATTTATCTTATTCAATATTCAATATCTTATACTAAATATTTCCAATATATTATCAATATCTTATATTGACTATATTTATCTTATTACCATAAATCTATTTTCCAAAATCAATTAATATCCAATATTAATATTATGGTAATCTTATTAATTAAATTGCACAATTCAAGTGTATCATAATACACTATTATTGGCGCCACCTTTAGCCTAATATTGGCATCCGGATTATTCTTTAATTAATATAATACTATAATTAATTAATCTGCAAAATACATGTATATCATATATATATTTCGAAATACATATTGAATATATGTACATTTAATTAATCAACATAATTAATATCTTGTATTATATTTATTCATAATAAATAAATACTGTCATATTAATTGACCACTATAACATTTATAGTATGAGACAAATTCTTTTCTTATTTGGTTATCGCTATAACCGTATTTTAATCCGACTTGATGTTCATATGTGTGTGACCCGATAGGCTTCCGAATATGTTGACTGTAGACACAAAGTGCAAATTACGAAAATACCCTTCATCCCCAAAGATCATGAGATAACGTCTACCAACACACCGTGACCCCCAATCATCGGAAGAGTCAAATACAATGACTACTACCTTTCATGTGAAACAGTTACCGTGTAAATAGAATTCTATCGCTGTAATAATATCCACATGGTCGTTTGTCGAGTGTCAAACATCAACGACCGTATCTTATAATATGAATATCATGCTCTCTCGAAGTAACTCATTTACTTCCACTTTGCAAAGATTCACGAGAGTAAGACATTCCTTATAAGAAGGCCCTTTCGGATATTCACCCCTACTAATAGGGTACGCGATTTCCGGACGACCAAACATGTATATTCCGCATGCTTCAGTATCACACCCAATCACTACCGCATGATTGCCCCATGGCTAGGGGAAACCTCAATAGTGTCAACGCATGACAATCCACACCGTGATGCTATGTAGACTCCAGTCTTAAGGATAATTACACAACCGCCACATAGTGTGACACTTAACAATGTAAGTGGGTCAGTCTAACATACGCATTCTCTAATACACGTCCACGTATAGTCCAAGTATCTCTACACTTCGATAGACGAGATCTATCCCTGCCCTTAAAGACAGAAGACATCTAACACATGCTAGCATGTTTGTACTATCAATGCCTTGTTTAATAGTACAGAAGCCTAGAGACATTTAAGTATCAAACTTATTAAAGTGATTAGAGATCTCATCAACCACAATCGCCAATCATGGTTTCTCTATCACAGTTTAATATTAAGGACGTTATCATATAACAATTCATAATTGGTTCTTTAAAATAACAGAATATATAACAACATAAAAGTCATTTAATATATGTATAATCATAAAGAAATAGTAGAAATGATCCGACCCGGTTGGATCCGGTCCAACCCGATTGGGTTTAGGACACTATTTCAACAATCTCCCACTTGGCCTAAAACCAATCACTCGTACACACAAGACCAAGTTGAAACACAAGAATCTTATGTAATACTCGCAACCAGCCTTAGCCATGAACGGATCGCTATCCTTGGGGAATCAGACTATCTTCATATCATACTCCAAATGATCAAGTCAAAGGAACCGCCTCAACACACACATGAATCTCCAACGACACCCTAGTCCTTGCTTCAAGCAATGAATCCACTTACTATATCAGCTATATAGAAAATATGGAAAAACCGTACAAGGTTCAGGAATGAACCTTCTAGACTCATGTACTACTCCTGCCGTGCCTCCAAGGGCACTACTGTGTTTTGGCTAAGTTGTATAATTTACAGTGACCCATAGCCAAGAACGTTTCCAGCTCACTTTTCACTTAATCAAAGTGACTGCAAACTCAGACTATTGCTCTCACTAGCCTTCATAAGACTCGGGATATACGTCTGTATTTCTACATTTATCTGATTCCAAGTTTCGATAAACTAGGAAACCATCATTAACTTGTTTAAGGATATTCTCAACATTCACCAGATTTACTTTCATTCTTGCTCATGACTCTTCATGGACTATGAACATCTGGCATTTCTTTTATGATGGTTCTTATCGCTATAGCAAAGGAAACCTTCCATAAGCATCATCTTTCATCTTATCTTTATGACTAACATCTTAACATAGATAGATCCTAAGAACACCGGCTAGCTGTATCTCCTATTGAAATCTATGCTTAGCATCACATCTATAAAAATAAACTATAATCTAACAGCAGTTGAATCTATCACTATAGATTCTTATTTCAAGAATAATAACTGCTAATCCAAGTGCTTTCGTAAAGACCTTGAACTACCAAACATTAATTGACTGTGACATGGGGTGATAATTCCTGAGAGAGATATCCAATACCTTACTCAAAAAATGTAACACACTTCCACTATCCATTTTGCATATTGGGCATATCACTTCTTTTGACTAAATCAAACTCCTTTGATTATCAAACAAAGAAATTGTCTAGAGAAACTTGTTTGAGTCCATAAATGGATCTCGTGGGCTTGCATATCATGTTATCGTCCATGAACATCAAGTTGTTTGCCCAACATCTTCAACACTATCATATACCCATGATACGAAGTTATAACAAGTATAGTCTGAATAAAACTGGGCTCAGCTGGTAGCATAAAGATAATTACAAGGTTTACACCTCATACCCTTTAGTTGTCATTATAGCCTTATGGTAATCACGTTACTATCCATGTCAGCCTTTCAGGGACATTCCCTCGAGGTAAGACAGACTAAGTTCATAACCTGGTTGTCCCTGATGGGATCTAATTCAGACATTATGTATCCTGGCCATATCTCTCAATCTAGCCTTTCAAACATTCCTTCATAAGTCGTGAGATATTCATTCTACAAGATGAACATACCACCAGCCTTTTTAGGCTTGACGTTATCCATAGACTTATAGAACTTTTGTGTGCACTGAGCAGTGTTCTACACCTCATCACTATATGGCATCTGCTCACGTTATAATGGTTGAGTATCTCCTTGTGGATCTCAATCTCTTTTGAGATCTCATGTGCTCCCACTATCTCTTTTGGAAGAATCGCTTCCTCTAGAAGATAGCATATTTGGAGACAAACACCTTTTGCTCCGCGGATAAGTAAACATTATCTAGCGTACTTACTAAGATATTCCACAAAGTTGCATATGTCGTACTAGGCTCCAAGCATTTCTGACTTTGCTTATGACAACTTCAAATCATCGGTTAAGATAGATTCAACATTATCCCCTTCCATATCTAATATGGAATTTATTCAACCTTTATTCTTTGGAACTCGGTCAAGTATAAGGGCACTATCCTGAAATGGGTAAGGGATACTTCGCATGGCTTACATCACACCTTTATCATATAAAGTGTAGTTTCTATTTTAGGAACACAATCTAATTGCGTATCCCAAAAATGGTATCCTTCAAGGGAGAATCTAATTCTTTTTCAGACGACTTCTGAAACACCCTCCAGTTATTAATTGATTCAATCCAATTGGAGATTAATTCCTAAGTAGCTCATCAATCTCATATTCGTACTAGCTCAAACTTTTCAGTCTTTCTGAATTGTTGTACTTCAATAAGTACTTTCAACTATTTCTAAAAATTGTCATAGAGATTAATAAACAATTATTTGTGGCATTAATTGTCATAAGCCGACAAACATCGGTATGTTTAGGCTTTAGACAATTTTTCTAGAGTTTATAACCTTTTCTTAAAAGGGTATTTTTGTCATCTTTAGATAAGATACGTATTACCCAAGTGATTCATAATCACATGGTTCAGACATCATCTGATCACACGATTCTCCTCCGTAGAGACTATGTCTAGATCAACCACAAATATCAAGAATAACAGCCATACAAACATTTAGTTGAGATTTTTCACCTATATCAACTATATAGTGACATTAATCGAGTAATGAGAAAATATATGGTGGGGAAGTGATTTTAGAGGTATACCAAGTAGAGGGTTTTTTAGGAAATCACTAGTTTAACGCAGCGGAATTTAAAATTTTGATTTTCTTTTCTAGATCGTTCTTCGTTTAATGCAATAAGCACGTTAAGTAGTTTGACGGTTATACCTTGGATGATCTATAAGATCGTCGCTTTGACCGTCAACGGAGAGTAGTACAGTACGCAAGCCGTCCACGTGTCCGGCCTCTATTGTCGATCCACACGAACTCCTCGCCGGAATCCTCTTTGGATTGCTATTGGAAAACTCTGGTTGCTAGACCGGCATTTTTCTTCTCTCTCAAACTCTCTATAGGAAGCTCTCTATTTTACACAAGAACTATTAGCTCTTGCAATTGTGATGTACAAAAGAGCTTGGCACCCACATCTTATTTATAGTGGAGGTGGGGCCCCTAACTAGAGTGGAGGAGAAGAAAACATTTTCCCTATAAAATAAGGAAAATCAATTAGATTGATTTCATCTCTTTTATTATAATATCTTGATTATATTTATCTTATTATCATAAATCTATTTTTTCAAAAATCAATTAATATTCAATATTAATATTATGGTAATCTTATTAATTAAAGTGCACAATCCAATTGTATCTTATACCCTAGAAAGTGGCGCCCCATATGTCAATTAATTGGCATCCGGAATATTCTTTAATTAATATAATTTGTATATAATTAATATCTTGTATTTCATTTATTCATAATAAATAAATATCACAATATTAATTTACCACTATAACATTTCCTTATTTGGTTTTCAACTATAACCGCATTTTAATCCGACTCGATGTTCATATGTGTGTGACCCGATAGGCTTCCGAATATGTTGGCCGTAGACACAAAGTGCAATTTATGAAAACGCCCTTTATGCCTAACGATCACGGGATAGCGTCTAGCAACACACCGTGACCCTCAATCATTGGAAGAGTCAAAAGCAATGACTACTACCTTTCATGTGAAGCAGTTACCGTGTAACTTACAATCCTATAGCTATAATAATATCCATACGATCGTATCTCGAGTGTCAATACATTAACGATCGTATCTTATAATCTGGATATCATGCTCTCTCGAAATAACACATTTACTCGCACTTTGCAAAGATTCTCGAGAGCTAGACATTCCTTATAAGAAGGCCATTTCGGATATTCGATCTCAATCAAAGGATACGCGATTCCCGGACGACCAATCATGTGTACTCCGCATGCTTCAATATCACACCCAATCACTACCGTATGATCGCCCCGTGGATAGGGGAAATCTCAATAGTGTCAAAGCATGACAATTCACACCGTGATGCCATGAAGACTCCGGTCTAAAGGATAATTACACAACCGCCACATAGTGTGACACTTAATGTAAGTGGGTCTGTCTAACGTACGCATTCTCTAATACACGTCCACGTACAGTCCAAGTGTCTCTACACTTCGATAGACGAGATCTATCCCTACCTTCTATAAGATAGAAGACATCCAATACGTACTAGTCTAATTATACTATCAATATCCCATTTGACAGTACATAAGACTAGAGACATTTAAGTATCAAACTTATTAAAGTGATTAGAGATCTCATCAACCATAATCACTACCATGGTTTCTCTATCACAGTTTGACATTAGGGACGTTACTATATATATACAACAAATAATTTGAAGATAAACAATATATAATAACATAAGTGCTTTTATTAATCATAATAAAGTTATTACATGAACTAAAATAGACTGTAAACGACCCAACCCGGTCGGATCCGGTCCAACCCGGTTGGATTTAGGACACCTATTCAACAGGGTTGTGATTAATTCTCACACATAGTAGAGGTGTGTAGGTGTGACATGGATTAATCACACCCCTCCACTTGGTATACCTCTAAAATCACTCTCCCACCATAACTCTTCTCGTAGTACGTTAGATTCAGTGACCTTTTAACTTTATCGGAATAACATTTACTCCATACAATTGAATATGTCTACTAAATTCTAACAAGTAACTGAAAATCATGTTCTTCACAAGAACCGGAACATCATAACATTTATTTATTTCCTTTATCAGTTTACTAGACTCAGAATACAAAACCGAAAATGTCGCAACGTGTGCTTCACTTTTCCGTATCTTTGTTTATTCTGTATTTAATCTTTCTAATTTAATCATACTCGTAAGATATCATATATCTAAGAGTTGACTTGAACTTAGATAGATTTATCTCAACTCACTTGCCTAAAATAGAGACTTCAATAAGATCTCTTATTTTAAGCACATGCCTTAACTTCCTTTTTTATCCTTTAAGCATTTGTAAATATTTCTTAGTGTAGTCTTCATAAACTTAAGAAAGATTGCAAGAGCTATGTCTTTAATTTCCTTTCATAAAGAAAATCTAAAGTTTATTAAATAGTTTATTTTCCTTTTGAATCGTATTCAAAACATTGACTATTTAATTAACCTTTAAGCAATGATTAAATAATTAAGTCAATACTTAAATCTTACAATTTTAAAAACAGCCTTTCCAAAATTCGATTTGGCCATTCTTATCCAACGTTTGAATTAATTGTCATCGTATGACTGAATGATCATATTGGATCGTATCCAATATATGATTAATTCGTTGAAACTTATTTTAAGTGATTTAATCATATCATGAGCTTCCGCTTTTCATTAATAATTAAAGTCTTGGAGCACTACATCAAATATGTAGTCTCCTTGTCTCTAACTACTATAACTGGGTTGCTCGCGTCATTGCTTATTTTAAAAGGATTAAAATTACTTAACCGTATTTGAGAACGTTTCTCAATAGGTAACAGTCATAATTTGGTTTTACTAATCGAGAATAAAAACATAAATATAAAAGTTTGCTAAAAACTACAACATAAAAATAAAGATGATAGAGTGTTGTTGTTTATACATACAAAATCAAAAATGGTCATTTGGTTTATGATTTTGCTTCCACTAGTCAACTACTCCCAACTGACTTTCAAGAATTTTCCAAAATTCTTTAGTGGACAAGATCCCATTAAACTATCGCGACCCCCTGCTTTGGCTGGTGGGCCGAAAATAGTCTAACAGGTAGACAACTCTTTGTCAATCGTATCTTATACGACTCTTGTTGTTTGACTACTCAACTCTTTGACAATTTTCATCTTATGAAATAGTCAAGCCCTTGCCTCTAAAATCCAAACGACCCCACTTTGGCTGTGGCCGAAAGAATTCTTAGTCAAGCCATAACCTCAATATTCGTGAGATCTCATACGATCATATCTCGATAATGACGATATACCCGAGGTAAGTCAACCCCCTGCTTTGGTTGATGAGTTGGATCCGAACAAGGGCTCTTCACTTTCATTATAATATGGGGAGGCAATTTCGACTTGATTCTTTTGAGGTGGAAGTATTTATGTAAATTAATTCACTTAATTAATTTTAATTATGGTCTCATCAAGTATATCTATCTCTATAGACATACATCCTACACATTCATCTAGATCGTGCCTAGTTGTGCATCTACTGTATCACATAAAATAAATACAAGCACAAAATAATAAAAAAAATACGTAAAGTAACTGGTATGATCATGGACTTTTCCTATGTGCGGTTTCGAATACAAACTGACGAAACCGCGGGTCACAATCTAAAGGTAGATGCAGCTGCCAATAGGACTTCAATGCTCCATTCTCCAATAGGATATTTGTTTTCGTCTTTCTTTGGTCTTCATCTTCCGCTCCATTCTTGTTACATAAATTTTATCTAATAAAATAAATACAACCGCCGCACACGGGGGGAGCTTATGGGAATGGGATAATGCAGAAAATAAACTACGTCGCGTTCTTCATAACGGCCTAGGACAATTTTAAAATCCAACAGAAAAATAAAATCATTCAAATCTATCCTATTGGTCGAGTCCATGATCAATCGGGGTCCATATAATCATATTATATCGACACATCTAATCCATACAATTATATCTTATGAAAAAGATCAAACTAAAATTAACTACTTATCCTGTCTCCGCAATATCTTGTTTATCAAACAATTTTCTGGTTGACTCACAATTAATTAATTGACACTTTTTGGAGTTGGTAGTAAAAGGAAAAAGGGGAATAGAATTACTCCGCGATCGCGGATAAGTATACTCAATCCCTTGGTATATACCCTTTATCATAATCATATCATATTTTTTTAATATTTTTGTTTATCATGTTTATCATATTGAAGTTTAGTTTTAATCAAACTATTTTATTTTTATCTTGGGCGGATAGCGGGAATCGATCCCGCATCTTCTCCTTGGCAAAGAGAAATTTTACCATTCGACCATATCCGCATTTTTTCATTTGTGATACATACTCTATCCATACAATATTACTATATATCTTATATATCTGTATATCTGGTTATCATGAGCAAGTGCATAAATATACTCCTGAAAGCTAAGTGGATATAGAAAGTCTTGTTGTTGAGATCTATCAAACCGTGAATATCGTTGCATTTTCTCTATATATTTGAATCAAAGGTATGCGTCTTATTTTATCACATTAATTAATCAATTAACTTTTAATTAATTAAATGATTTAAATCGAAAATAAAATGAACATTTAATTTTAAATCGATTTTAATTTTAATTTTATTAATTTGGAACTATTCAATATTAAAATCAAAATTAAAAGGTCTTTTGTTCTTTTCCCTTTGGTTCTTAACCAAAAGGGATGCCTTTGGTTTCCTAAACCAAAAGGCATCTTTCCACACAAGATTTGGTTGACTGCCTGGCCACTTTTCAAAATCAAAATTTTGAAAGTGGTCTAAGCCTAGACCTTTTTCCAAATCAAATATTTGGAAAGGGACTAGGCCTATTCCAAACAAAATTTGGAAAGACCAATATTTTGGTTGATATGCCTGGCCACTTTCCAAAATCAAAATTTTGAAAGTGGCCTAGGCCTAGGTCTTTTCCGTAATCAAATATTTGGAAAGGCCATTATTATTATCATATGGCATCCCAATGGCCCAAACTATTTGAACCATTGATTAGCCACATGACCAACTAAACAAAGGAGATATCAATGCACAATAAATATTGCAAAATGAAAAACAAAATTGGGACCGCCACGAGACAACCAGCCGACGGAAGCACCCTAGGGCCGCCGCCGCCGCCGGGCGCCACATGGTGGGGAGCCGCCGCCAGTCGGCCAAGCTCCCTACCCGAATTTTTTTTTTTTCGTTATCGTGAATCTAGATCTTGCATCCATCGATTAATTACTATGAAAATTAACATGCTTATTGCTTAAGCTCGAAGCTCGCTCTGATACCACTGTAAGAAAATCTACGCGGGAACGCAGAGGAATTCAAAATTTTATTTCCTTTTAACCAGGATCGACTTCGTTTAAGAAATAAAAAAATAAGCTAGTAGACGGTGGTTACCTTACTTGACCTAAAAGATCGACGCTTTGACCGTCTAAGGAGAGTAGCGATGCACAGAGCCGCCTAAGCGTTCGGCCTCTACCGGTGATCCACACGAACAGCCCGCCGGAATACCATCATGGATTGCTACTAGAAAAACTCGGTTGCTAGATCGACTTTTTCTCTCTCATAAATCTCTCTCTAAGAAGCTCTCTATTTTTCACAAGAACTATTTGCTATTGGAATTGTGATGTACAAAAGAGCTAGTCAACCCCTCCTTTAAATAGAGTGTGGTGTGCCCCTATTGTCTCCCAATCTGATTGGGATTAGTCTCCTAGTAGATTGAGGAGAAAGAAAATATTTTCCTAATAAAAGAAGAAAAATACATTTGATTGATTTATCTCATTTAATATTCAATATCTTATATTAAATATTTTCAATATATTGTCAATATCTTATATTGACTATATTTATCTTATTACCATAAATCTATTTTCCAAAATCAATTAATATTCAATATTAATATTGTTGGTCCCTTGGAAAGGCTGACACAAGTTTAGAGGGGGGGTGGATAAACTTGTCACCAAAAACTAGATTATTTTAACAATTAAGGTTCAGTTAAAACTTGTGTGGAGTTAAGCTGACAAAGTTGTGTTTAAGTCGCTGCTGACTTATAACAAAACTGAGTCAACCGGCAGCGGATATAATTCTAGCCTTTTTCTAGATCTTGTTATTCTATGTGAAAGCTGAGTGTTTTAAACTGAATTCTGGGGAATGTCAGTTTATGAGCTGTGAGTTTGTGTAACAGTCAGTTCAACAATAATAAATGATGTAACAGTAAGTAATGCGTTAAGTAAATAAAACAAGAGTTATAGAGGTTCCAGGTGGTGTAATCCTGTCAGTCCTCTCTTCCCTTGTGGTGTAGGAGGAAAATTCCACTAGAACTTCTTGAGGTGAGCTGTTACAAAAAGTCCTAAACAATAGTCATTGACTAATCCTAGCTTCACTATCTAAACAATCAAAGAACGGGTTGGATTGCTGCTCTTCAAAGGCTTGAGCCACTGGTCCTTGAAGGGTTACGTATGCCTCTTCACCAGCTACCACCACAAACATAGTCTACCTGACTGCTGATACAACTGTCCTTGGAAAATCCTTCACCGGATTGCTTCATAGTCTTAACCTTTGATTAAAGAATCAAAGTTGGGCTAAGAATCAATGATTGAATCTTGTTTGTGGTTCTTCAAAGTGTCTGATTCTTGATAAATTCTGTGTAGCTTGAACACTTGAAGAAATTCTTGATTGATCTTGTTGAGCGCATATGACAATAATAGCAATTCGAATGAACTAGACTTTTGCACAAAAATGCTTGCAATCTTGTTAATTGCTGTGTTTGATCCTTGGTGCAAAGTCCTCTATTTATAGTGTAAGGTCCAACGTTCATATTGCTTGAATTTGAATTGTATCATCGTTTATCTTGTAACGGCTATATTTAGTGACCGTTCTGTCTTGTCAGTATTTCATCCAATAGGGTTGCTTCCTTTACAACGTTCGAATGTACTATCAGTTTGTTGGATGGCTGACTGTGAAACTAAGTATCCTGATCAGTTTCATGCTGAGTTTTTCAGTTATCAGCTTCTTAACTGACTTAGAGCATTAACTGAGATTTTACTCTTCTTCAAAAATCAGTACTCTAATTTTTCATCTGATTATGATTGACTTAACCAGAATTCACCATAAGCATATAGCATCTAAGAGTTCATTGATTTTATGACTCTTAGGTCTTCATACAAGATCCATAAAGTCAGTTCAGGTCACCACAGACTTGCCTGAATTCTAACTTTACAGTCTCGGCTTTCATAACTGAGTTTGAGCCCTCAATTCTTCAATCTTCCTTAACTGAGTCTGTGACCCTCAGTTCTTCAAATACTGAGTTTGTTCCCTCAGCCTTCAGTTCTAGATAAGTCAACCGAGTATGTGTCCCTCAACGAACTTACCTTCTTCAGGTCTGAGTGAGCTTCAGTTCTACGTGTGCATCTTCAGTCTTAAGTTAAGTTCCAGTTCTCTAGATGATTTCCAGTTTCAGTTCTACGACACTTCTATCTATTACAGTGCTTGTCTGATATAACCTATACAATTATCAGACTCTAGTAAAACCTATACATTCAGTTCTAGACATCTTTTAGCTTTCCACTATAACAGTTAGTTTCAGCACTTCATCAATGGGGTGTTAACAAACATGTTCTTAAATAAGATGAATCATCATCAAAACTAAATTTTATTCCCAACAAATATTATGGTAATCTTATTAATTAAATTGCACAATCCAAGTGTATCATAATACACTATTATTGGCGCCACCTTTAGCCTAATATTGGCATCCGGAATATTCTTTAACCAATATAATACTATGATTAATCAATCTGCAAAATACATGTATATCATATATATATTTCGAAATACATATCTAATATATGTACATTTAATTAATCAACATAATTAATATCTTGTATTATATTTATTCATAATAAATAAATACTTTCATATTAATTTACCACTATAACATTGTAGTATGAGACAAATTCTTTTCTTATTTGGTTATCGCTATAACCGTATTTTAATCCGACTTGATGTTCATATGTGTGTGACCCGATAGGCTTCCGAATATGTTGGCCGTAGACACTAAGTGCAAATTACGAAAATACCTTTCATGCCCAACGATCACGAGATAGCGTCTAGCAACACACCGTGGCCCCCAATCATCGGAAGAATCAAATGCAATGACTACTACCTTTCATGTGAAACAGTTACCCTATAAATAGAATCCTATCATTGTAATAATATCCATGCGGTCGTTTGTCGAGTGTCAAACATCAACGACCGTATCTTATAATCTGGATATCATGCTCTATCGAGGTAACTCAGTTACTTCCACTTTGCAAATATCACGAGAGTAAGACATTCCTTATAAGAAGGCCCTTTCAGATATTCACCCCTACTAATAGGGTACGCGATTTCCGGACGACCAAACATGTATACTCCGCATGCTTCAGTATCACACTCAATCACTACCGCATGATCGCCCCATGGCTAGGGGAAACCACAATAGTGTCAACGCATGACAATCCACACCGTGATGCCATGTAGACTCCGGTCCTAAGGATAATTACACAACCGCCACATAGTGTGACACTTAACAGTGTAAGTGGGTCAGTCTAACGTACGCATTCTCTAATACATGTCCACGTACAGTCCAAGTGTCTCTACACTTCGATAGACGAGATCTATCCATGCCCTTAAAGACATAAGACATCTAATACGTGCTAGCCAGTTTGTACTATCAATGCCCTGTTTAATAGTACATAAGCCTAGTGACATTTAAGTATCAAACTTATTAAAGTGATTAGAGATCTTATCAACCACAATCGCCTATCCTGGTTTCTCTATCACAGTTTAATACTAAGGATGTTATCATATAACAATTCATAATTGGTTCTTTAAAAGAATAGAATATGTAACAACATAAAAGCCATTTAATATATGTATAATCATACAGAAATAGTAGAAATGATCCGACCCAGTCGGATCCGGTCCAACCCGATTGGGTTTAGGACACTATTTCAACAGTTTTGTGGCACATCATTTGACTGAGGCATATCAAATGGTAGGTAGAATATGTTGACCGGGTTAGGATCTATCAGAACGGCCCTATTGGGACCTTGGCTAAAACCATCCTTGAAAGGAAACTCAGACTCATTAAACATCACATCTCTGCTAATATATATTCTTCCATATGGATCTAGACACCTATATCCTTTATGCTGAGGACTCAATCCCAAGTTCACACACTTCGCTGAATGGTAGATGAATTTATGAGTATTATAAGGTCTAAGATTTGGATAACAAGCACATCCAAAGACTTTGTACTTGGTATACTCAGGCTTAGTTTTAAAAAGAACTTCACAGGGTGACTGGTTGTTTAACACAGGAGTGGGCAGGTCATTGATGATCTGAACTGCTTGTTCAAAGTTGTTCCACCAAAATTTAAGAGGCATTGATGACTGAGCAAGAAGAGTTAATCCTATTTCTACAATATGTCTGTGCTTTCTCCCATCTCTTCCATGTTGACCAAGGGCATGAGGGCAAGGGTGTCTAAAGGCAATTCCATTCTCTCTTAAGTGGGATTCAAAGACTCTATACTCTCCTCCCCTCCCCCCCCCCCCGTCTGACTGAAGACACTTAATGGTGGGCTAGAATTGGTTCTCAACAAGTTTTCTGAAGGAAATAAAATCTGAAATAGCATCAGACTTATGTTTTAAAGGATAGATCCAAGTGTACCTGGAATAGTCATCTATAAATTGAATGTAGTATTGGTAACCTAGATTGGAGGTAACAGGTGCAGGGCCTCACAAATCAGTGTAAACCATATCTAAAACAGACTTGGCATGAAAAATAGATTTATCATAAGGTAAACCATGCATTTTTCCAAGTTGACAAGCTTCACAGAAAGAAAGATCACCAGAGACAGCAATATCACAAAGATTTAAAACAGTTTTCAATACAGATTTAGAAGGGTGGCCAAGTCTTTTGTGCCAAACATCCAAGATTCTTATTTAAAACAGTGGAACAAACAAAAGCATTATAAGAGTTATTATTTAGCTGGGACAGACTCTTGGATTAAAGGGAGATCTGGTTGGAATTTGGGCTTGGACTCTTGAAACTTTGACCAACAGGGATCTGATAGTGGCCATGCCTAAGAGCTCCTATTTGAAGCAGGGTCCTAGTTTCCTTGTCCTTGATGTAACAACATTGATTGTCAAATTCAATAATAACATGATAGTTATTAGTTAATTGAGATACACTAATTAGATTTTTCTTCATGGTGGGAACATGTAATTAATTTTTAAGGTGAAGTGGTGTATTGGTTTGTGTAGGAATAATGCAAGAACCAATGTGTTTAATGGGAAATTGCTCACCATTACCATAGATTGTCTAATCTTGAGTAATCTCCAGTAAGATGCAGGTTTTTGATATCTGTTGTGATATGATTTGTTGCTCCATTGTCCATGTACAAGGATGAATCCACAGTGCTTTGAGGAGTGGCCACCAACGCTTGTTTTGAGGAGCTGTTATTTGAGCTAGGAGGAACAAAACCCTCTTCAAATCTATGCCAGGACACAGTTACAATATGACCACTTTTACCACACAGTTGACATACAGGTCTGTTTGAGGAATTTTCATTGGTGTTTCTTCCACCCCATCTGCCTCTATTGCCTCTACCACACCTTCCCCTGCTGTTAGAGTTTGAGGGGTTTGCTGGCTTGGGATTGAAGTTACTCCTGGGGTTGGATCTACTAGCAAACTGAGCAGAGGGACCTCCATGAATATCACTTGTACCACCAGTATTAAACCTGACCAGTAACTTTTCATGAGTGAGTAATTGGGACTAGACTTCCTGCCAGTTCATAGAACCAACTATGGCAGTCAAATTCATTGTGGTTGCTTCATATTCCTTGTCTAAACCACCTAGGGTGGCCAGAATAAGCTCTGATTTGGATACTGGATAGCCTGCAGTAGCCAAATTATCAGCATAAGATTTCATTTGTGCCAGGCAATCAGCCATAGATTTTGAACCTTTTGTGGCCCTGGTCATAGCACTCTTGTATTCTGACATTCTGGATTCAGCTTGACTGTTGAAAGAGTCTCTAAAGTCACCCATATTTCTCTTGCAGAGGTACATCCTACCACTTCTTGAAGAGCCTACTCTGTCATAGAGCTCATTAGCCAACCAATCAATGGTTGATCAGTTATATTCCATTCTTCAGCAGTCTGGGACCTTTAAAAGGGTGAAGGTGACACTGAAAGAGAGTGTGATCTAAACCTGTTATGTGGATCATCCCTCAAAACATGACTCTCAAGTCTATGCCCTTTAATTATAGGTAGAATTTTCGATTTCCAAAGCAAATAATTGGATCTATCCAACTTCACATTACATGTCTGATTTAGATTTCCAGTAAATGGTAGATTCGAAACTGGGTTCATCCCTAAGGTACCAATATTTGGAGTTGGAGGCACATACGAGTAATTAGACGTAAACATACCAGTAAAGGGATTCATGTGACTAAAATTCAATCCAGACATCGGAGGTAAGCTGTGAGGAGGAAATAATCCTGATTGCATGTAGCTCATAGGAGAAAAGGGTGTTGCTCCAAACATCGAAGTAAGCCGAGCTTTAGTTGGTAAAGCTCCAGTTGAAGTTGTAAAACCACCGGTGGGAATGACATTCTGAGTTCCGATCATCGATCCAACAAACGTCTGTGTGTTTGTTGGTGTAGTAGCTGCTTCAGCCATTGATACCGTAGCAGCTGCGGCGGAGGATGAGTCTGGTGCGGTGGTGCTCATTGGTGGAGTTGTTACACCGGCATCAACCTGGCTCCCAGTGGCGGATCCAGAAATAATTTTCAGGGGGGTCCGTAATTTTTTGTCTAAGTAGAATAATTTTTTTACGGTGTCTAAAATATTTTTCTATAGGTAAAATGTAGAGTTTTCTTTCAGTAATATTTTTCAGGGGGGTCCGTAATTACTTTTTTAAGTAGAATAATTTTTTTACGGTGTCTAAAATATACATATATATAGGTAATAATTTTTTTTTTATGGGGGTCCATGGACCCCATAGTGGTACACGTCCGTCCGCCCCTGCTGGCTCCGATACCAAGATAAAAAATCTAGAGAACTAGATTGTGTTTTTATATTTCTTGTCCATATTAGATTTGTTTGGTACATTTATATATTAGGTGCCACATCACAACAACAGGTGGTACACCAAGTGAATACCAGTACTACCCTTCCATGCATATCCTATTTACTAACTTCCTCCAACTGAAATGGGAACCACAAACTCTGCTTCAAACACTGGTAAAACACCCAACTTTATCCCTAAAAACATAATTCTAATGAGTCAAAGTGCTATGGATATGTTTAAACTGATGTATGAAGGTTAATAACCATAAAAATCAAGCCATATTTGCATGAAAATGAAGCATTTGTTCGATTCCAAAAATCCAAATCTGTTTATCTGCTTTGTTTCTACACTTCAATTCTATAATCCTATCAGTAGAGCAGCCCACAAAAGAAATCCGAAAGTAGAAAACTATCTTGATTTCATAAAAGCTGAAAATTGAAAGGTGAACCCCAAAGAGAAAATGATTTCTAAGTTTTCACCGAGCAGTTATACAAAAGAAAACGTGGGTGTGTGGCAGGCACATCATCCATCCTCGTCTTGACATCGTAATCATAAGCTTACATTCCTATGGGGAAAAAATCAAATCCAAAATAAGTGAAGAAAACAACTAAGACTGTTTTTGAACAAATAAATACACACAAATCGCATTGAAAAACTATTGTGTGGCATCCACTTGAACCTAGTTAGCTACAGAGTAAACCATGCTCTATCCTGCCCAACTTTAACCAAGCAATCATGAAATTCATAAATTGAAACACTTTACATAAGAAAATAAACCATATCATGAGAAATTTGGATAGAATTAGTAGCACACAAACTACTTGACAGTAACATAACAAATAGGAAAATGGATCCTCTCCGGTGAGGGCCATCCTGCGATTCATCTACAAAGTGGATTCCAAATCCTTTTCCAAGTGCAAGATGAAAGTATAGCTTACTTTATGATGTTACATGCAGAATTAAAAGAAGGGATCCAACATGTATAAACAGAAACAACTACTTCATTTTGATCACATGTTTCCTCGTTCAAACACAAACATAAATTCTATAGCATGATACTAAAAGAATACCAGTAAAATAAAATAAAAAGTGGATCAAACCATCTCCTCAAAAGAACTTACCACATGAACCACACCAACAAAACCCTTAAACAAATACTACTCCCGTCAAATGTAGTTGACTTCATTTTTTTTTTGTGGCAATGAATAGAGTAAACAACCTAATCTTTATCCAACTACATTATTTAACAAACATAAACTAAATATGTATAAAAATCAAAGATGATGTACACATGAATATAGCATAACGCATTAAGTGATCATATCTTCCACAATCTACAGAGGTGAAAGGCTGGACCTGAGAATGGCAGAGAGTAATTTGAACAATGTGCATCTTTTAGCTCAGATCCATAACGAAGTAACCTTAGCCGCAGGCAGCATTGCCTGTTTAGGAATGATCAAAAGAATCATACATCATCCCACTTATATTTTGCTCATTTGAACTAAATATCTAATAGACAAATAATGATTACAATACTATCAAGAAGAAGAAAAACAACAGGGTGAAATGTAATAAGGTACCTGAATCCGTCCTTTGTGAGAGAATCTTGATACAACTTTAATACATATATATAAATTCATTTATGTTCATGCTCTGAAAATGGATCTTGGTGCAGCTGTAACGCCCCGCTCCCGGATACCGATCACTTATCCGGAAGATAAACGTTCGGCGCGTATAGCATTAAATAAATCTAATATTATACGCAAGCATCTACGTTGTCATATCAAAATAAAGCAAACGGAAACCCAAAAGACTCGGGTAAAATCATAAATGCTACTATGAATATAAAGTAACCCTACAATAATCAAACTATCTCTTGTCAATTGAGCACGATTCGGGGCATATAATGGTGTAGTTTATAGTACTAAATATGGTGTGATCACCAAGCTATGAGATAGGTTAGGAAGGGAAGAACACCATTTCTTTGTCTTTTCATTTCTATATTGGTCAAGGACCGTTTATGTGTTCTTAATTAGATTGGGTATGTTTATTATCAAGAGTTGCATCAAGTCTGTGGGATCGACCTTGATCCGCCTTTGTTATACTACGATTGACCTGGTACTCTTACTAGTAAAGGCGATTTACACGCGCGACATCAAGTTTTTGACGCCGTTGCCAGGGATAATGGCCAATTTTTGTTAATAAATGTATTCAAGCCTAATTAATAATTTTTTATGCTTTTCTGTTGTTTATTTGGATTTGAGTCTTTAGTCGTTTATGCATGTTCGTGTACTGTTTAAATATCAGAGGAAGGAAAATTGGGCTCGACTGAGTGGGGGTACCTCTCGACTAATCGTGTACTAAAAAACTGAACTCTGATCGTCCTTGGGTCTTAGTGTTTGCCCCTGTTCATTTTTAGTTAGTAGGTCCAAGATAGTTGGGATTAAACCCAACTGAGGCGGAAGTTTGCCGACCGTGCTTTTGTTTTCTTTTGTTTTTCCTGCAAGACACGCGGGACACTTCTGGTTTGCTTTCAATAATATTTTTTGCAGTAGATCCAGACAAGCACAATGCCGTTGAAGAACCTATTCGGTTTGAACATAGAACCCATCTCTATGTATCCTGGGCTAAGAACGAGGAGCTCAAGCCGAAACGAAGATAAAAAAAAAGAATTAAGAAAGAGGATGAAGAGGCTAAATCCAGGAAAGCCCAAGAGGAAAGCCTACAAGAGTATGACGACTTCAGGAGAGGTAAGTCTCCCATACCAGTATACGATATTTCTTCAGATTCAGATCCTGAGTATAATTTTGACTATGATACCTCGGAACCTGAAGAAGACCTAGATACTTGTGAAATCGAGAAACTAGGAGATCATGGTAGTTTTAGGTTGCCCATTACGATAAATGGAATATCTTTAGGGCTAGCCTTGTGCGATACCGGGGCTAGCAGCAACATCATCCCCTTGTCTCTTTGCCTCACGGCAAAATTTCCGGTCAACATGTGCCATCGTACCACTATGTGATTCGTGGATCGTGAGGTGGATATGGTCACTGGGAAGCTAAGCGACTACACGGTCAGTGCATGAGGTTTTAACTATCCTACTGACTTTCTAGTCTTGAACGTACCCGAGGATCTTAGTGCTAGCATCCTCATTGGACGTCCATTCTTGGCTACCAGTAAAGCTTTGATGGACATGGACAATGACACCATTACTTTAAGATCCCATAATGATGGGATAACTATAAGGATCTTGGATCCACTGAATAAAAGACAAGGAGATTGTTGGATGATGAGCTCTGATTACATGCTATTTAGTACATAAAACTACACCTTTATTTACCCTGAATTATACTCGAGAGAGGAAAGATAATCTGAATATTATGCGAAATACATGTGGATTGTATAGTGTGTGTGTTCTCTAGGTGTTGATTCTACATTTGCATGATTTCCCTTGTGGATTTGGTATTGTTCGTCTTTGTATTACGTGTTTTATAGGAGTACCTTATTCCGAAGCAGCCAAGGCATGGGTCTGGGCTAAAGAAATTCATGGGGCCGAGTTGAAAGAGTCCACGAATAGATCTTCCAAAGAAAAGAGCTGAAGTTGGGCTCGATATCTCGAGGCCCACCACCGACCTATCGAGTTCTTGAAAGACATGAAATTAACCCTACAACATTTTACTATGTTGGCTAGGGTTTTATTAAGTCATATGTCAGCTAAATGGTCTATATAAAGCCACAGATTTCGATTGTAACATATACCTTTTCATACTTAGCATATACTATACAATTGTCGACGAAATAAAGATTTAGCTTTTGCAATTCTGAGTTGTTTTTCGGTTTGCCTTCTTCCACGCCGTGTCTAACTTGAGTAGATCAAGTTAGATCTCTGTAACCGAAGGTATGAAGCTTGAACGTTCCTTTATGTCTTAGTTATGGTAGATTTACTTGCATTTATGTGTTGTACTTGATCTGAATGTGTAACGACCCCGTAATTTACCAGAATTAAGAACCGCCGCACTCGATTCAGTGACGGTCTATACCGTTGAATCGAGGCAAATTTAGGTCACCTTAATCTAGAGATTCAGCATCAGCTACGTTGATCGACAGGTTTAATTAGTAGTAGGTTAAATCTGGCCAATCTACTTATTGTACATCGTAAATTAACATGAAAGACGATAAAGTGAAGTGTTAATAAGGACATAGTCTGGATCGATCTCTAGGAACATGCTAGTCGATCCATGATAGCTGCTTAGGGATGTTCTTGGTCTTGAGCTGGCACTTTCTAGTACTTATAGCGGTGGATTAATACAACCAAGTAAGGAGGTTAACTGCACATAGACGTTTACTGTCCTTTCAATGGAAGTAGACAAGGTTAGGAGATTGCACCTGTAGCTAAAACTGAGTTAATAACATGTTTTGATTGATTCGGGGAATTACTGAGGAAAGTACACATGAAGATTAGTTACACCAAGTTGAGGGATGGGTTGGAAAGGGAGGAATACCGTGTTTGTTTCCGTTCTTATGTTGGTCGTAGACTGTTTGTGTATTCTTAGTTAGGTTAGATGTGTTTATTCCTAAGTTGCGTTGTCTCTGTGGGATCGACCTTGATTCGCCATTGCTACTCTACGATTGACCTAGTACTCTTGCTATTATAAGCGACCTCACACGCGACATCAAGCTCCATCTCTGGAAATGGCAAGGATGCGGAGAAGGTCAACGTTGAAGGCGTTCGGAAAGAACTTAAGGTATCAGGTGCCGGTGAGCAGGAATTCTTGAAAATTTTACTTCGAGAACAACAAGAAAATGACCATTACCAAGCCCCACGGGAGGCATACTGTCCTATTCCTATGGAAATGGATGAGGCCACCCTGCGTAGTGAAAGCGTGAACTTAAAGGAAGATAAATTGGAGCCTTCGAGTGTCAAGGCAAAGACTCGAAGTAGGAGAGGGAAACCTAGTGCGTAGGCTAAGAGGGGCAAGCATGCCAAGAGAAGAGCTCAAGGCCCTAACAAGGAAGTTCGAGAGGGAGCCCTCCTCGATGGAAAAGAAGAATGCTTCTTTCTTGGTCTGAAGAACCAAGAAAGAGCATGGATCGAAAGAGAAGGGAGGCGCACCTTGGTGAAAGCATCCCGAGTGCAAGTTTGGCAAGCGAAAGTCTAGGAATCTGACTGAAGGCTAGTCAGAAGGAAAGTCGAGCTAATGACTCTAAACTTAGAACTACTTCTTATACCTTTAGGTAGATTGAGTCCAATAAAAGTAACTGGAGAGGACAACAAGCTTTTTTTCATCCTACTACATCCGAAGGTCACAAAACAATGGATGGTGGGAAGGTTATTTTACTCGTTGGCCACTTAGGTTAAATAGGTTATGTATCGAGTTAGAGAAAACTCAAGGAAATGATGAAAGTTGGTCAAGGGAGGAGTCAATCAGGAATAATAAAGTGAGAGGAACCAGTGGAGGATAAGCTAGAAGGAAGCCTAGCAAAACTGGGAAAAGGGTGCACTCGATTAGGCGAAGAGCACCTCGACTAAGCGAGCATTGTGACCCCTGATTCCTACGTTGGAATAATTAAAAAATACTTCGTTGGCGCGTGTTGCCACGCGCCTAATCGAGCAGCCTGGCAGACTATGGTTGCAGTCCACCTTTCCCTCTTTCCCACCATTTCACCCTTCCCCAAATTATTGCTTTATATTCTTTCCAAAAAATTAATCTTGACACTCAATGCGGAGTGTTCCATTATTACACATCAAATAACGATTCAAAGTATACTGAAAAATGACACTCAATGTGGAGTATTCTATTATAAGTTGCATGCATGCATGTATGTTGTAATTAGCGTAGAGTATGTATTATTTTTAGTATGGGTGGATTTGTGACGGTAGACTATTGATTTTGTGTAAAGTCTTATTTTATGTTATTGAAAACTGAATATATGAATGTGGTGTTATTCAAATAAAAAAAATATGTGATGTTAGGCTGCAATTGTAACAATTGCACCCGTTCATCATCTAATCTTATGTATAAGCTAGGTACAATTAAAATTACCAATAGAATTGAGTAAAATTAGCTTTATTGTTAATGAAAAGTTGAAAGAAAATATTGGTTCAGAATTTGAACATGTGTCTATAATGATGCACATAAGATGAGATATAATTGTATGTATGAGTGGTGGTGCTCATGGATGAGCTTCCAGCTTTGATTTGGAGGAAAATCTTTATTAATTAAATTATTGTTTTATGTATGAGTTTGCTTCTCTTTTGTTGTGTCGGGTAACAGATTGCATTAAAGGATTCATGTGTCTGAACGTCTATTCTTCGGAGAATTTTCTCTTTGTTCAGCACCCTCTTCCCAATCTATTACTCGGCTTCGTTTGTTGTAATCTCAATTGTGTTTGTTTGTTAGTCCGGCGCTAGGCCGGCTTCTAGTGCGGTTTTAGCCGCATTGTAATGCGGCATTAGGATGCGTTGTAGTGCGGCGTTTGACGTGTCTCCAGTCTGGCATTGGTTAGTTTTGTTGTATATTAATCTTCTGTGGAATAAAACTTTTGTCTTAAGTGGGAAAAAAAATGGCTAGGACCAAAACGATGTCTTGGAAAGTCCCTAAAAATTACGAGTTCCCTATGATATAAGCACTCTTGGGTTTGGTATGGTCATATGGATTGTATTCTATTTTGGATATGGATGGATTGTTTTCCTATTATTTTATATTTTATTTTGACCGTAGCTTTTGTTTCACCGTAGATTTTGTTTTTCGTTACTTGTTTTCCTTTTAGTATTATTAACATTAATAATAATAATAATAATAATAATAATAATAATAATAACCGTGACATCCTTCACGTGTAAACATTTTTTATTGTAAGCATTTTTATTAGCACCACAATTACCGTGACATTACACTTCTAGACTCGACTTTACAAGGGTCGAATATGGGGGATTCTCCCTCTGTAAAGTTAAACGTTGAGCTTACATTCGACTTTGCAAAGGTCGAACGTCGATGTGACGCCCCGAAAGTAGATTCAGTGTCGTGCCAATAACAACCGCTTTTGTTGATGAAGCAGCTTGGAAAGCCAAATACATATATAACACTGAGCTCCTACATCAACAAACTAGCTAAGAGAAATTATTCAAGTAGAATAATTTGATAGCTTTTTAGTCTTTTTTTTATTGTCTTCTTTGGAAGTTGAAGAATTTGATACCTAAAACAAAAGTTACAGCAAACATCAAGCAAAAAACAGCAACCATGACACCAGCAATTGGTAAAAACTCTGGCATATATCCAAACTGATCTTGTATCAATTGTTTGACTGGCACCGAATGAATGCCGTCAGCGAGTTGAACCAATGTATCTACATCTCCATATTGGGATGTTATAAGTCCATACCAAGTCCAGGCTAAAGGATTTGCCCAGCAATACCATCTCCACCATATCGGAATTCTCTGCACACGATATATTAAGAATGTTAACTGATGTAACGGAATGCAATCGAAGATAACAAATTAACAGATTCAAACAACGTAGACAATCAAAGCAAGAACGGAAACAGAAAGAACACAGCGATTTGACGTGGTTTTCAGCGTTGTGCCGACTACTCCACGGACAGGAAAGGAGAGATTTTATTATGCATAGAATTATACGAAGATTTTACACACAGACACATTGATTACAATGACTGTGGGCATCTATAACCTTGGAAACCTAACCGTAGCTGTCATAAAGACCCTTGTCGGAATTCCCATAAATGCCCCAGATGTGGCTCAGCTCAGCTGAGTCACCAGAATATAACCAGCTCAGATGTAGAACTCAGCAGACTTCACTCTACTGACAGACGATCCTCAGCTGATACTTCACTCAGCTGACCTCTCAGACTTGAATACTCTAATCAGCTGACCATCACTCAACTGATCCCACATTTAGTTCTACCAGATTCAGACGTAGAGATCAAGTCACAATTCACAACATTAACATTATTGTCTTTTGATATATTCTCGCTTTTACAGACACAAACATTCATTTTCTCCTTGTTTTTAAAGAATCTCTATTCATAACGCATTAGTGTAAGTTATCATATTCTCTATTGCACAGACTCAAACACTACTTTTTCTTCATTTTGAATCTCTATTCAGAGTGAAATGCATTGAAATATCCATAGCTTGCAAAATTTTGAACAGAGATTCTGTATTTTGTGTGCACTACAAGTAAAGCAGAAGTCAAAGAGTATGCATTTACAAATCTTGATGCAGCTGGTTTTAGGGAAATCTGAAAGGTTAGTGTATCAATTTATAGATTTACATTGTTTTGGAGACACTAATGTAATTGTTATTAGACTTAAAAGAGTGGGAGAACTTCACTTTTTGGTTCAGATGTTCTTGGCAATTTTTGTTTCATCTTTATAGTAAATACTTGCCTATGCAGTATGCATGCAGTATGCACACTTTTAGATAAGAGACCGACTTTCAGTCATAAACTGGTACACGTGGCGCCTTGCAAATACATAGTATAAGAAGATACATTTGACATTGCAATAGTACATGTCCAGTGATTTTTCTAGGAAGCAAACAATAACAGTATTGTGGACTTTTTATCATAGTTTTGTGCTACATGGCACCATAAAAACATTGGAATGCAGAAAATTGAAGTACGTGTCACGTTACCTTGCGAAAAATGATGAATCCGCTGAAAAGATCCCACATGAGATAGAAAGGTGGACCAAGGATTGCAGCAATATTTTGGTTGGGTGTAACTGCAGTGATCATCATCCCGAAGAAAGTGAAGTACAAAAAGGTACAATACACGAAGTACATGTACCAGATTAACTTCCAAAGGTTGAGCTCAAAAGACGCCATGAAGTAGAAGATTGTGCTATATACAAGTGTCTGCACTAAAACATATGGGAATTCTATTGCAACCTGCAAGACAAGAAGTTCTGATTCGTTACTACAGAATTCTGAATCCGAATCAGTTAGAACAGTAAGCTTTTAGGTCTGTTCAACAGGATTCATGCCTGCGCGGATGCAAATGCTACAGCAGAATACATCCCTGCTGCTCTTTCTCTGTAGGCAACAGATCTCTCCATAGCAACCACAGGTTGCACCGACATAGCATTTGTGACCCCAATAAATAAAACAGCCGAATACATGGATCCCATTGCATTAAAGAGTTCCTTTTGGATTTCCCTGTAAAAAAATTCAAAAACATAATACAAAAAAAAGGGATAATGGTTATAAAGGACAAAAGTGGAGAAGAAACTGTCAAAGAGGACAAGTGGAATGAAAAATGGTGAAAAAAGACAAAAGACACCTAAAAGGACGAAATTACCCTTATCACATTTAACTGACTTCAATTCCACTATCAAACAAATCCATTAAAATAATCCACTATAACTTTTTAATACTAAACAAATCCACTAAAACAAAAGCAAAAACAAAAAACGTAAGAAGGATATAATCGTCCAGTGGAATGACAATTTGTCCTTTTTGCCATTATATTCAATCCACTGGACTAAATGCCAATTATTCACAAGAGAATATCGTTGAAGATTGAGCTATTCCAGCACTTCAACTATGGTAAAAAGAAGAAGAAAAAAATGAAGTATGAAAGGTAACCACTTCATCACAGTAAATGTTGATAGAAATTTCTTAAAAGTGATAGAATCAAGAAGGCTAACCTTCTAGAACCAAATTTCCAGCATATACCACCAAACATCAGTGAGATGATAAATGTGTAGACGAAGCGAATCGCTGTGTACTGTGGGTTCCGCCAATAGGACACAAGCTGCTTATAAAGGCAGGCTAGAAACTGGCTAATAAAGGATTTTGAGTATTTTCTTGGGAAGCTTAGCTCCTTAGACGCATTTGTAGTTTGACTTAGACGATCTACCAACTCTTTATTTTGCCTGCAAATTACCAAAAAAATTAAAAAGAAGAAAAAGCAAGCTGACAGATGTGTGCACACAGAAACAAGAAAGATGCATACTCGAATAAAGCTGATCTGTGATAAATTTCAGCAAAGTCCAAACCAAGCCGAATTTCTTCAGCAGGAGAAGTGACTTCAAGAATCCAAGCAGCAGGATTACATCCATGATTGATTCTAGGAACTCCTTTAATGGCCTAAAGAGATTAGAACTACTTACATAAGCGTAATAGAAAAGAATATACACAGATAAAGGTCCTGTTAATAAAGTTCCAATTCAGTAAAACTAAAAATAAACTAAAAAATCCACCTCAAAATACTGGATCAGTTTGCTTGAATTTCTTCCCAGTGGACCTGAATAAATGAGCTTGCCTCCTTGCTTCATGAGTAAGAGCTGGCAAATATATAGGAGTTGTGTAAGAAAAGCAAAAAATATATGTATAAAAAAGGCCATTTTAAGATGGAAAGTGAATTATGTTCCTAAAAAGGAAACTCGATTCCACAGTGAAAGATGACAACCTCATCAAAGGACTCAAAGATATCAATGTTGGGCTGATAAATTGTGCAGACAATAGTCCGTCCAGTATCAACAATGTTCCTCAAAGTCCTCATAACGATAGCTGTGGCCCTAGCATCCAGCCCTGAAGTAGGTTCATCCATGAAGACAATAGAAGGATTGGAGACCAATTCAACAGCAATTGTGAGCCTTTTCCTTTGCTCTGTTGACAGCCCGTTGATCCCTGGTTGACCCACCAATGCTCCTCGTAAAGGAATTAGCTCGACAAGTTCCATAACCTCATCTACAAACTCCTGCAAATTTTTTCAAGCATTCTAAGGGGTGAGTGAGTTCAAAATCAAGTGATCATGAAGCAAAGTCAAATGAGCACAAATTTAAGTAGGCACTCACCCTTTGTTTTTTTATGGCGATCTGTGAAGACAAACGAAGCCAAGCAGAAAAAACAAGGGATTCTTTGACAGTCAGACATGGGCAATGAATATCATTCTGTTCACAGTAACCAGAAACCCTAGCAAATGTTTCTTGTGTTTTAGGGAAACCGGATACATGGATGCTACCTTCAATGTATCCATTAGTTTTCCTTCCAGCTAAAACATCCATGAGAGTAGTTTTACCAGAGCCACTTATACCAACTAGTGCAGTGAGAATCCCCGGCCTGAAAGCACCGGTTACATTGTCCAAGAGTTGCAATCTATCTTCCACCATACCTTTCTTCTTCAGTGTCTGCACATAAATGTGAACCAAATAAACTTTTGAAATAACGATCAAATCAGCTCTTTGTATGAAGACATGTAATGCAAGGGATACCATCGGAACATTGACATAATAACAGATGTTGCTGAACGACATTGTTAGAGGCATAAATGGTAGAACAATGCCTCGTTTTCTTAGCATGTGAGCTGGCCCTGATACAAGTGAAAACTTCTAAGATATTTTTTTAAGGAATTAAAAATCCAAAAGATGAGTCATGCTTTAGACAAACCTTCATATGAGCGAAAATCTATCGAAAATGCACCAAGTGAAATGTCAGAGCAAATCTCCTGTTTCCCTTTACTACCCTCAGTCTCTTTACTACCCTCAGGAAGTTGTTCCTTAGAAACCACAGGTTGTGTGCTCCCACGAGCTGCACCAAATTGGGGGATGGAATTAGGCAATTATTAGATAAATCATCGGTAAAATTCCAGCGCATCTATTCTAAATTTGATTGCTACATGGTCACTTTAGGTGCAAATTGTGGGAATCAAATTTGCAAGTAAAGAAGCAGACAGGTGAGTATAACTCTCCTACGCCAGACAAACGCCAAAGTTCTAGTTTTCATTCGACGTGTCAATTAGTCAACGTCAATTACAGTACATACAATCACAGCAGTAAAGTACATACAAAACTTGTCCAACTGGATTGGTGTAATATACTGAATTGTATGTACCAATCACTTTTTCTTCTTCCACGAAGACATATTACCATCACACAGTTAATCTGTGACGTGGTGTTGCTGCCAGATATAGGAAAAACTTATGAGACATTATATGGGAAGCAACTTACGGTTAAAATAAGTTAGAGATAAAGCCAAAAGTATGTTGTATAATATTGTATATCCAACCAAAGCACCAACCCCAATCCAATACCAATATTTCTCTGCAAAAAGCCTCCGAACCTTCAATAATGTCTCTCCCAGTGATGCACCATATCCAGCATCCTACATAGAAACAGTGAAATCTTTGTTAGACAAATGAAGGAAAAAGTGATCATTTCATTCACAAATCAACCCGTAAAACACCAATGGAAGCACAAAAGTGAATTGGAAACAGTACTCGCCTATACCATTTTTTGTGTGCCACCCAAATAAAAGCAAACTTTTAGAAAGAAAAAAAAAATCCCAAGGCAGTAAATAATTGCTTGCACCAAGCAGAAGTATCATCTTGACAGTCTTGGTGGTGCTAAGTATCCATTGTACCGAGCTCTACATTATCCTAAAAGCACATCTAGTGCTGCAAATACAATAATAATGGCAAGTATTGTTTGCTACTTCAATGTTCATGTTAGTCACTTGTTTAGACGGTAACCACCTACCTAAGAATAGTTTTATGAATTGCTTAAGGAATGCCAATAAAGAGATAAAAGAGTTTGTCAGAAAAGTTAGTTTTTGCACTAGAGGGTTGTAATCGAGAATTAGCATGACCAGTTTGTTCACCTTATGCCAAGAATGACCAAGAAATTCATCTACTGAAGCTGCATTTTGGGCGTACATCAAGGGAGAAAACCAGTATCCCCATATCCACCAATCAGGGATGTGATCTGTGAAGCCTCATTGGGTTAAATGATCCCTTCTTCTCAGTGTCATGAAACAAAGATGCTCAATGAATCATAAAGAAATAGAAAATTAAGAACTGAAAACAACAGATATTTTACTTCTCACCTCTTGAAAGTATAAATCCTCCGAGGGTTATCACAACCAACATTGCAAAAGAGCCAAATGCGTTTGCAACTACAAGGCTTCTTCCTAGTGATGCCATCAACCGAAACAGAGCTATTAACATCTGGTGCAAAGAGCAATACAAAAAAAACTGACGTAGGCATCTGCATGTAAATAAGTGACTCAGTCAAATTACTGTCATTTTAGACTTTGTCCAAGAAGAGGGTCAATCCGTGAAAGAGAGATAATGCAACTTGGAGAATGTACCTAGTCATTTGTGGATCAAAGTCAACCACAAAATATGTTACTGCAACCCATATACCTGATTCCAAAAATGACAATGGAATACTCAGAAGCCATGAAGGTAAAGTATATATCCAGCAAGGATAAAACCGTGCATCCCTATGCTTGTAAAGAACTGGAAGCTTAGCTATCAACATGGGAACCTCCATGAATCCACTATATAAAATTGTAAGGAGCGCAAAATAGATGGCCCCAAGATAAACAACTCCATCGTCAAGCGTGTTATGATGCATTGTTGTCCGAAAGAACACGCTAGTCATGAGGGAAACCGTCAAAAGAAGCTGCAGAATGAGACAAACTATTTCATCATGTGCTAGGCACTAAGTCAGAACGCTTCCTAGCATTGACAATACAAAGTTGAGTTTAATTAATTATTCGGAACAATCGAACTGCGTAGAAAGATTACCTGAAAACTTTTGGAAATGAAATCAAATGAACTTCGCTTTAGCAAAAGCAGCTGCCAAGAAAAGCTGATTTTGAATAGTTCTTTCATAGTTACCCCGTAGGCATTCGTCGAGAGAGCTGCAGGATGGTTATAACGCCGATCAAATGGAACGGATAGTTCCTCAGTCAAAAGTTTACCAAGGCTACATGCATGATAGCCTTCCACAAACTTAGCAACAGAAACATAATGGTACTGGTCAATGCGGAACCAATACTGTCCTTGATCCTTTTGAGATAAAACCTGCATGCAGAATAATTATGCACCATAAAAAAAGATTAATCAGAGGAATTACACATAATTCCCATGTCAGGTTAGATAGATATTAGATTACAAACCTCTTGCAGAAAATCCGGAACATTTTTTCTGGGTGGGCACTTAAAACCCATAGATGAAAAGAAATCAAGGGCAGCTTCACGGGGTCCCTGATATACAACTTGTCCCTCACTCATAAGGATAATGTCATCAAACAACTCGTAAATTTCTGGATCTGGTTGTAATAAGGATACTAATGTGGTGCCATCAAGCGCATGAGTTGCATGCCTAAGATATTTGATGATCTGATGAGTACTAGAACTATCTAAACCAGTTGATATCTCATCCATGAGGAGCACTCGAGATGCACCCATGAGCAATTCACCTAAAAGCACGTTTTGTAGCTTTTGTTACAACCATCTCAGAAAAAATAAATTTCAGAAACATTAGGTTAAGCAAAGCATCAGAAGAAATTACCAGTTGTCAACCGTCTCTTTTGGTCTCCGGAAATACCTTTCAGCATTTCGTCTCCCACCAATGTATCAGCCGCACAGGCATCCAACCCCAAAATCTTAAGATAATTCCGCCATAAAAGTTTAGTGGAGATAACAAAACTCATATATAAACAGAATGAATCAAGATATGATTTTAACAGAGTAAGTACCCATATCATCTTTCTCTAGTCATAATTCTCCAGAAAAAACAAAACCACACACCATAAATGTCCTACTTTTGTGTGTTACTTGTGATAACCTTATTGTTAGTTCGATATCTGAAGATGCTAGAAGCTTAAGACACTACATCCTGGAAACCAATAAATGTGTATTGGCTGACACATTCTTTATTACATCATAAACAAAACTTCACACGATTTTCGTCAATTACCTTCATTATATAATCTGCAATTAGACTTGTATCCTTCCCCAATGCTATTGCCTGGGATAAAATATCAAGGTTAGTTCTTGAAAGAAGAAATCAGAATGTAGTACATACGTTTGGCAGAAAACAAAGGTCAAAAACTACTTTCGAGGGTGAAACGTACCTTTACAAACAAATCCACATCTTCTTCAGGGTAAATACCTGCATCTTTTTCCCGTCTCAGCAGTTCCATGAGTAGTCCTTCCTCATTTTGATCCAATCAAAGTATTAGAAACAATTTCTATAACGGTATCAGGGAAAATCTGAATGGATGGAAACGCTTACCAGGTTTATACCCAAGGCCCTGACAACGTCCTGAAAACTCCAGTGTCTCCCGCACTGTCACTCTTCCAAAGTGCAAGTCTTGCTGACTCGCATATGCAGAAGTTCTTTGGGGAACAAACTCTTTTATGTTGTAGCCGTTGTAAGTAACTTCTCCTGACATCTTCAAAGTAAATTTACTTCATTAGTGAGATATAAACAAGGTATCAGTTACAACAGAAAAATCAGAATGTCATATCTTGTGATCAGCGTCTTAAAAGTAAGAGCATGCAATAAATATTTCGATTCTACTTCACCTAATCATTCTCTTTCAGTTGTTACAACATCTCGCCAGGCTTGGGAAATCTCTCATTAATTTGTGTACATAATGTAACTTTCCATGGCCTTATGATTTTACCAAGCTGATATTTTACCATCAGAACACACACCAGATACAAAAATAAGCAATAACAGAATTGTCAGACTAAAACCCACATAGTAAATGCTTTCCACTGTACAACAGATTGCACAATTCCCACCAAATAACACTTAGGATGAAAGTATTAATATCGAGGATAAACCTTTATGCTCCTATACCTTTAAATCATGTTTAAGCCGGCCAGCCAGAGCAAGAAGAAAAGTAGTCTTTCCGGAGCTTGGTGGACCCAAAAGCAGAGTCAACCTATGGTGCAACAAAACATCACTGTGAAATCAATTGTGGGATATAACTAGTAGTCCAATGAAGCTCAAGAACGGCGAATGCTACCTTGAAGGTCGAAGAATACCGCTGATATTTTTCAAGACTGAAAACTTTTTTCTCTTCCCTGCAAAGAGCCTAAAGTGGCTCAACAAATCCTATTCGATTTTCAGCTGGTTAGTATGGAGGAAGGCACTCCGAACGACTTACTAGTTATACAACGCTTTATGTTGTCAAAAAGTATTGTAACAAATGCTACAATCATACCTCAGTCATATTCCATATGAAATTGGGGATAGTTGGAAAAGATCTGCTTCCAACATGGATATACGCATTCACATCGAGATTCTGGAAGCGAACCTCAACTTTTGGAAATGCTAAGTCAACCCTGATATTAAAAAACAAGAAATTTGATTGTCAAAAAATCATAATATGAATATCACCATAGAGATAAAACCAAACACCTTTGAGATGAATGCTCTTTTTGGAATAAGATGGGTCAATGTGCAGAAAAACAGCCAAGAAGCAGAGGCTACATTTACTCATTCCTATGAAATCCAAAAAGCTCATCCAATAAGAAAAGACCAGAGCACGGGAATCAAAAGCAGAAGGGAGATGAACATTTTAAATGGGTGGTCTCTTTCCATGATAGCACAATCCTTTTAGAAGTGAAATATTCTTTAAAGAAGCAAAGTGCCTATTCAATGTCTAGCAATTTTTCAACTTAAATACTACTAGAATTTGTGGAATTTTTAACACAAGATCTGCAAATGATTTAAGAGAGCGCCCCTACACTAAAAAACTTAACTTTTGTAAAGAGTGGCGAATTTTTGTCATGGATATTCTTAAAATTCGTCCAGAATATGTACTTTTGAATGAACAGAGATGTGCATTAAAAGGCTTACAACAACAAAAGGTTTACCAATTCTAGAAATGGTAAACTTTATCTGTTAACAGCACTGATGTACATATCATGGAAGGAAAAGGCAGAGACTAAGCGTGCCCATTCTCACTCTCAACTTCAACTTCAACTTCAAATGGTGATATCCAACAAGTAAACCAAGCTAAAATTTTAATGGTATGGTTAGATAATCCAAATTTATCACCGAAAAAGTGAGAAAAAAAATTTATGATCGAACTCGGAGTTGGAATTATGAACGCACTCTGTCCTTCTTGCCTCCCACACGACGACAATGCGTGGGTTTCCCTCTTATCTCTACACCCTGGATCGCACCCAAAGGCAATGCCCAACTGAACTGATAAATGAGGTATGGAGCCGGGAGAGAAGCCAGGCTCAAAGAAGATGGCGGCCATAACATCAATTGCAGTTGGAAGGCCGAAATTCGATAAAAATGGAGGAGATTGCCACTGCTGGCGGCGGATGGCAGCGGAGGTTTAATCCAGGCACCGGTCGGCGGCCGTGGATAGTGAAAGAAAAATGATCAAAATTTGGTTTTGGAGGGAAATTAACTGCCAACTATTGCTTCAGTTTCAAACAGATTCAATGTTATGAACTTTTGCTTTAGTTCGATTGGCCCAAAAAGAATGTCCTAGCCCAGCCTAAAGCGCAAGCCACAAGCCTGCGACCGAGCCGGACGAACGAACGGACGGCGGTGTGTGATGTGGTGTTCTGAATCAGCAAGTATCTACGCCTTCTTCCTTCAAAAAAAATCCTCTTCCCTCTTGGTGCTTGACTCTAAGTGATACACTACTCTTTAATCACTCTATCTTTAAGTATTAATTTCTCATTCATCCGATATCGGATTCGAAAGATTCAAAATCTTAATATCAACTACTATCTTAACAGTTTCAAAAACTGTTTTTAGATTCCGAAAATTCATTCCGTAACTCATTTAAATTCGGGTCTGAAGTTGACTATTCGTCACTTACACTTAAACACATTTTGGAGCTCAAACACAATAAAGTTCCAACACAAGCTATAATATTAGTCGGAGAAATATCGGGAATGGTCAGTGCAACTTATGTGACCGGGAGAAGAATGAAAGTCCTAACCATATGATTTTTATTTGTGTCATCCCAAGCGAGGTATGGGCTCTCGAGTGAATGATCGATCATCATCTTTCGAATGGACTTAACTCGTGTGTGGATTTCAAGGGTGTCATCCGTATCCGTGTCCAACAAGTAGAGAACACCGACACGCTATCGATACACCGGATAAGCCACAAGATACGGTGTCAGGCTTAATCGAAAATACTGAAACATTAGACACGGTTGATGATACAGGACGGATACGTCTATTGATACGTATCCTGTTCGCGGATATGTTTTTCAAATTTGTTCGGCTCCAGGACCAGGAATATATTTCGTAAAAAACTATCATTATATATATATTCACCTCCTTGGTTCCTCCAAACCAAAACCCTTAAAGATCATATCATAACTCCCTCCAACAGCATTTATCTGTCCGGCGTTCTCTACAAAGATCCTGTACTTATCTTACATTTTAGTCCTTATTTTTCTTATTTACACTTTGGTCCTTATATTTATATTATTTACACTTAAGATATTAAAACAATCACAGGTTTAAAAGTGAGACAACGAAAATATATATATCACACTTTTTATACGCTTACCTCGAGATAAGTTATATTAATCGATCTCATTTTTAAAGTGTGACTTAATTGATATTGATATATTTTTCCTATTGAAATTATATCAATTAATCTCATTATTAAACTGTGACTGAATTGATAAGATATTTTTGTCACGGTTTCTAAAAAAGCGAGATAAATTATATATATCAATCTCACATCTAAAACAATGACAGAATTGATATGATATTTTTATCACAGTTATTGAAAAAACAAGATAAATTATACCAAACTATCACACTTTTAATCCGTGACTAAATTGGTATGATATTTTTGTCACGGTTATTGAGAAAACGAGATAAATTATATCAATTACTCTCCTTTTTAAACTGTGATTGAATTCATGATATTTTTGTCACAATTATAGAAAATGTGAGACAAATTATTTCCACTAATAAGAAAAGAGATATAGATCACACTTATCTAAAGATAAGGATCACACTTTTAAAAGAACCGAGACAAGTAAAATGTATATATATCACACTTAAATTTTTTATCACAGTTATTAGGTGTGAAAAAAAAGAATGATCACACTTTTTAGGTGTGATTGAAATAATATTAGATCTCGGCTTTTAAGTGTGATAACAACTACTAAAATAGATCACAGCTTTTAAATGTGTTGAAATTATAATCGATCTCGGTTTTTAAGTGTGATAACAACTATAATAGATCACGATTTTTAAGTGTGATAACAACTAAAATAAATCACGAGTTTTTAAATGTGTTGAATTATAATAGATCTCGGTTTTTAAGTGTGATAACAACTAAAATAGATCATAGTTTTTATTATCACGGTTTTTAAGAAAAGCGAGACAAGAACATCAATCAATCACGGTTTTTAACTGTGATTAAAAAAATATGATATTTTATAATCATATCTTAGATTAGTGTGGTTGAAAATGATAATATAGTGGGCATCAACCCAAAGGTGGTAATTAGTGTGGTTCCTTAATCAGGAGTATACGGTTCGAAACCCGTGGCAACAAAAGATATATGTGCGTTTATTTCGTTTTCGAAAAAAAGAATGATCACACTTTTTTAGGTGTGATTGAAATTCCAACAGCATTTATCTGTCACAGCTTTTAAATGTGTTTTAATTGTAATAGATCTCGATTTTTAAACTATAATAGATCACGGTTTTTAACTATGATAACTACTATAATAGATCACATTTTTTAAATATAGATCTCGATTTTTAAGTTTTAAGTGATTTATAATAGATCATGTTCTCTACAAAGATCCTGTACTTATCTTACATTTTAGTCCTTATTTTTCTTATTTACACTTTGGTCCTTATATTTATATTATTTACTTTTTAACCTCGTGTCCGTATCCTATATTTTCTTAAAATCTCGTATCCGTATTCGTGTCCGTGTCCGTGCATCTTAGTTCAATTATTAATAGCTAGTAGTGTTTAATAACATAATAAATTGACTTACGCATCAAATCTCTTCTTCACCCTTTTGAAGAACTTCTCACAATCTTCATTAACTGCACTGATTATCTTTTCCAAAACCTCCTTCTGTCTATAATCATCAAGTTTTTCCACATTAACCAAAGAAAACTGCCCAGAAATGCTACGAAAAACCGTAGTCCGAGACCGGAGATCAGTGGGCGTTCTCTGCAAAGCTGCTAAAAGAAGAGCTTCATCATCTTCTTCAGCTGCTGCATCACTTGTCATCCCATTCATGGTTTCTTTCTTGAGATATGTTCAATATTTTGTATATTCATTGGGCGCTCATGAAAATTCTAAAGCTGGTTTAGAACATATAAATTTGATGGGAGTAAATATAATGCATGCATCATTGTGATGGATCCAAGAAAATGAAAAGGGGGTGAAAGGGATGCAGAAAACAATTGTTGGTTGGACGTGGAAATGATAGAGAAAAATTCCCTTCGTCCCCCGATATAAATTCTTTTAAATTTTTTGTGGTGTCCCGAAATATAAGTCATTCTCACGTCTCAATTCAATATTAAATACATTGTTTTCGCTTTCATATTAAACTATGCAATACTATAGGTCACTTTCAAAAATCAATACAATATTTTATCTTGAAATTTTAAAAAACAACTCATTTATTAATTTTCTAAAACTACGTGTAAAACCTATAAGGACTTATATTGTGGGACGGAGGGAGTAATTAATACTACCTCTGCTTCAAAATATAAGTCATCATAGGAGTTTTCATACAAATTAAGAAAGTGGTTGAATGTCATTAATTTAAAGGTTAATGTCTAAAATACTCCGTAACTATCATTAATACAATAGTTGTTTTTTTTTTTTTCGGATACGAAAGGAAGGGGGAAGGGGGATTCGAACCATGGTCCTCCCACTGAGGCCAGGGTAAAACCTAGGTAGCTAACCAAAAGGTGTAGGATGACTTATATTTTGGAACGGAGGTAGTAATTCACAAATGTTTTTGCCACAGCAAAACTGTCATAACAAAGTACCTAAACACACTTTTACACTATGAGAAATGTTTGTGTCACGACAAAGTCCACAACAGTCTTTTAGACCACTGGTTTTTCTAAGGCCCAAATGAATCAAGAGTAATAATACGAGCATAACGGTTGTGCCACAACGAGTGACACAACGGACATCTACATCGTGGATCATAATGAGTCTAAATTGATCATGATGTAAATCTAACATGATCAACGATGTAGATGGGCGTTGTATCACTCGTTGTGACATAACCGATGTGCCCGTATCATTACTCATGAATCTATAGGTCCCACAACATAATCATCAATGGTCTAAAAGTCTGTTGTGGTACTTTGTCGTACACTATCACTACTCTTACACTATTGATCTGTGTACCCGTAGAAAGCAATAGGTTACACAGAATAATCAATGGTACAAAATTGTGTTGTAGTATCTTGTTGTGTTCAAATACCCCTGACGTTATATTTATTAAAAATAATTGTGTCCTTGAAGTACTTTTTACTCTTTAAAATGATCGTAGTGCACGAAATAAAATCGTGGTGTCAATGGAATTTTTTTTGGTTGTAACATATATTTTAATGACTCAGGTTAGGTGGGCTCTAAAGACTAATTATCTAGTGGGCTGATAAGTTGGTGGCTGAACGTACATACTATATAGAAAAAAATAAAAATGATTGGGTGGGCTTAGCCTCTTGACGGACCACGTTTCAACCACCTCTCTAGTCAACTCGGTCTCTGTTAGATATTTTATTCACAAAGTCGGTTTTTATTTTTGTTTCACTTGTGTTGTTGCACGCTGAGTTAGTCGGGGTTCGTAGAAGGATTTTTTCCATTGGGACACACCATTTCGTTGGTGCTTGTCCATTGGGACACACCATTTCGTTGGTGCTTGTTCATGGGACATATCCTTTGATTACGAAGTGGTTTATCCTTTCGTGAAGTGGTCGTACATCATATCTATATTCTTGTCCGAAATATATAAATATTTAAGAGGACTCCCGCATTCGGATAAAATGATAATGTTTTTCATTCGAAGAGGACTCATCATCAAGTATAAACATCTCATTCGTAAATCATGATAAACTCCAAAATCAGACTCCATCAGTATCCCGAGAGAGATCGTAAAAACATCTCTTTAAAGAAGCGTTTAACGCGCTTGGAGATCATTCTTTTATGTATTACCGCATTTTTTCTAACAAAGTCTCTACTCGATTTACTCCAAGTCCAGCTTGCGGGGAGGTGATACAACTCATGATACCACACACAAGCATAATACATTGGCTATTTGAAGTCACTGAATATTCCAAGGAATATTCCATCAATTGTAATACGAAAGTAGCAGTATTAAACGCTTTCCGCAAGTGGCATGCATCCAACAATGCTGGAACAACGGTCTACGTGTTATCCGGTTTAAACGAAGAGCATGCGTAGTTTCATGCGATGCTTACAAGGAAATTAATTAAAGAAGGTCTCCTACGTAGATATTCAACTATTTATTTGTTTATTTATTTTTAATTATTTTTGACAGTACAATCACAAAACACCAATTGTATCGTAAATTCTTAATATATTTTTCATTTTTTAGATTTTTACAAACACCGAGTCCATCACCAATTCATCTTACTACAACTTCTCTTTAACTTTTTATACTTGTCTTTTACATTATTTTTTTTTGGGGGGTGGTGGTTTTGAGAAAACTTGTTTTTTACTTAAAGTGCCAACATGACTTGATACTAAACGAGAAATGTTTGTGGCACAATAAAATATGCACAACAAATTTTTAAATTATTGGTTTTTCTAGGACCCATATGATCGATTCAATATGTCTCACATCATAATCGATGGTCCCAAAGTGTGTTGTGTAGACAATGTTGTGCTCATTTTGCTGTGGCATTATCACTATTCATACTATATACTCTAAATCACTTCAATTGCACCTTACAATGCTTATGTGAATGGAATTCATCAATAACGGAATCAACATCGAGATTTCAAGAGAAGTCTAATTCAATATAAACCGTCATGGAATATGCAAAGAATTAAACCCTTCGTCCACTTTACAACGGAGACTGGATTTAACATATTTCATAGCTGAAAATGCAAACTATGTGGTTGCCGTTGAGACCAAAGAGTTAAAATAACGGAATCAACTTCTCATGGCTGAAAATGCCCTCTATGTGGTTGTCTTTATTAATGATAAATCTATGATCATACGGCTGAATGCAATGGATGACCTACATACAACTAAGTGGGGGCAACTGCCCTCTTAATCCAGGAAAAATACACTAATATATTTAGTATGCGTTAAATTTGCCCCCCCTCTTAATTTTTTTCTTTGCCTTCAAAAATTCTTTTGTGTCCGCCACTAGCTGAATGCCTTGAGTAATGAGGAGGATAAATGTCTCTCAATGCAATAATGCTGTAGAAATTTGATTGAAATTGCAGATTTAGTATAAGCATACAAACAGAGTAAAAAAATCAGAGATTTACATCTTGATGCATTCCTATGAGTTGTTAAAGATGATCTCTACCAAGTCCATTTGTGAAATGGATTCAAGACCGACTGAGATCATTATTTGGAATCTCTTGGTAAAGAGTTTACCAATCAAGAGGATGTTTGCAATAAGTGTCGTGTGTGGAGTGATTTACGGAACGGATCCGTAATTCACGGATTTAATTACGGAAATTAAATCCAGAAAATAACAACTCGTAATTAAAATCTAATTTTATTACGTAAGATCTAATAAATTAATGCTAATATAATGTAGATCTAATAAATTAACAGAACTATATTATAGATCTAATGAAACATAGCTATTACGATATAAATCTAACAGAACACAATACAGATCTGAATTAAAACAATAGAATATTGAAGTATAATGCAGAAATAAAGACAAACCGAGGCGAGTTATGAAACTCTTTCCTTAAGACAGATTGCTCCGGTATGGTGCCCACGGTAGTAGCAACTGCCTCCCAAGATACAACGGCTTACGTCTTGGATTGAGAGGCACTTCAACAATCCAAGCTCCGGCGAACTTACAACGTGCTCCGACTTCTCTTCGACTCAAGAACTAGAACTATATGCTTGATAGTATGTAGTGGAAGACACAAGAGAAAACTAAATACTCTAACCTTCATCCTTGGGGTTCTTTATATAGTGGAGAGGAGGGGCCAATGCTTGAATGTGATTGGCCAGAACACATCATCAGACTTTTCCCTTTGGAAAAGAAAATAGGCCGAAATTTTTAATTAAAATTGGCCAACTATTTCCACAATTCTGATTGGTCGGATGACGTGTCTTCTGAATTCTGATTGGTCAGATGATTTAATCGCTCGACTTTTCACTCAAAAAAAGTTATTTCTGGCGAAAATAATAATCCAATTTCGAAATTAATTTAATTAAATTAATTCCGGACCGACTTAATTAATCAGAATTCGTTCCACATTATTCTGGAACCTTCCAACCTCCTTACGATTAACTAATTAATTTCTGGTTAATTTCAAAGGAAATTTTGTCCAAAAAATTAATAGTAACACCCGAACCGAACCGAACCGAGCCGGCCGGACGGCGGCGCGCGCGCGCGCGTGTGGAATTATCTAAGTCCTCCCTCCTGCACAAAAGTGTCTTGCCCCTTGGGACACATTTATAAGGGCATACACTAGCTCTTATATATGGAGTTCAAGTCTCTCAAACTTCCAATGTGAGAGATTGAGTTGAGGTTCTCCCTTCAACTCTTAACTCCAACACATTTTCAACCAACTTTAGGCATTAATTTCTCATTCACCCGATATCCGAATCGAGTGATTCCAAAGCCAAACATTATCTACTCCGTGAGTAGAATTTTTAGACGTAATAAGCTCCCGGTGAATCACACCGGAGCATATCCGAAAACCGCGCTAAAGTTGACCGTTTCAACCCATTAAAATGGGATATCTCCAACAATCCCCCACATGAATGAAGATTAATGCAAATGCAAATGCAGACTCTGAATTAAATCTAGAGGTTCTGTGTTCAGATAGAAGTCAGACGGAAAAATATTGCATCAGGAGAGGTAGCTTCGGCCTTGAACCTGCTTTAGTGAAGTACTATCGGATTTACTCGGCTAATCAGTGAACTAGGTCTTGAACTGTTCAGCCTTTAGTGTAAACCAAGACAATAGCACTCACACAATATTTCCCCTAGCACCTTTCGGTTCTTATGGTTGTGTCCGTCTCGGCCCTGGACAACACTTGGTTTCAGAAAGTGCTTTAGAGAATTCAAGCCTCAAAATTCTCACAGAAGCGGTCCCACTTCGCACTTACATAGGTCACCTCCTATCAAGGGTATTCTGCCCTACCCCACTTGATTATCAAGATATAGGAATCATTAAAAGCTTCGCTTAACCTCACACCCTCTACAGACAACACTTTTATTCTCTCAGAATAGGTAAGTGCTAGACTGTTCCTTATAGCTTAGTTATCCCTTTTGAACCATGATCTTGGGATCTCCAGTCAACATGGATGTGTTGCCACTACAAGGAAACATGCGTAATAGGCTTCAATCCCATTCCGGTTGTCAAAACTGACATCTGATCTCTAGCTAAACCTTTTGTAAGCGGATCCGCAAGATTCTCCTTCGATTTTATATAATCGATGGAAATCACACCATTAGAGATCAATTGTTTAATGGTATTGTGTCTACGGCGTATGTGTCGAGACTTACCATTATACATACTACTCTGTGCCCTTCCTATCGCCGACTGACTATCGCAGTGTAAGCTGATAGCAGCCACAGGCTTAGGCCAACACGGAATATCCTCTAGGAAATTCCTAAGCCATTCATCTTCTTCTCCAGCCTTATCCAGTGCTATGAACTCGGCTTGCATTGTAGAGCGAGCTTTGCACTTTGTCTCGTAGACTTCCAGGACACAGCAACACCACCAATCGTGAATAAGTATCCACTGGTGGACTTCGAATCTTTCGTGTCTGATATCCAGTTCGCATCACAGTATCCTTCTAACACTGCTGCATATCTCGTATATCGTAATCCCAGACTCATAGTGTACTTCATGTACCTCAACAACCTATTTAAGGCTTTCCAATGATTATGATCAAGATTACTCGTGAACCTACTCAGTTTATTCACTGCACATGCTAAGTCTGGTCGTGTACAATTGGTTATGTACATCAGACTTCCAATCACTTGAGAATATCTCAATTGATCCACAGGTTCACCTCTATTCTTGGATAAGTGCACACTTAGGTCAAGAGGAGTGCTCACTGGACTTTCATCAAAGACGTTAAATCTTTTCAAAACAGACTCAATATAATGAGTTTGTGATAACACAAGTCCATCGGGTACTCTAGAGATCTTGATCCCTAGTATCACATCCGCAACTCCTAGGTCCTTCATATCGAAGTTCCTTGTCAACATCTTCTTAGTATTCATGATGGTATCATGAGTACTTCCCATTATCAGCATGTCATCCACATATAGACATACTATAACATAGGCATTAGGTGTGTTCTTAATGTAGACACATTTATCACACTCGTTAATCTTAAATCCATTTGACAACATAACATTATCAAATCTGATATGCCACTATTTTGGTGCTTGTTTAAGCCCATACAACGACTTAACGAGTCTACACACCTTACTCTCTTGCCCTGGAACAACAAACCCCTCGGGTTGTTTCTTGTAAATTTCTTCTTCCAACTCACCATTCAAAAAGGCAGTCTTCACATCCATTTGATGGATTTCCAAGTTATTGACTGCAGCTATAGCAATGAGAACCCTTATAGAAGTGATTCTCGTCACTGGTGAGTAGGTATCAAAAAAGTCAAGGCCTTCCTTCTGTCGGAACCCTTGGGCCACCAACCTAGCCTTGTACTTATCGATAGAACCATCAACCTTTAACTTCTTCTTGAAGATCCACTTGCACCCGAGTGGTTTATTTCCTGGTGGAAGATCAACCAACTCCCAAGTGTGGTTTTGCATGATGGAATCTATTTCACTATTTATAGCTTCTTTCCAGAAAGGAGCTTCTGGAGTAGACATAGCCTCTGCAAACGTCCGGGGTTCGTTTTCTACCATATTGGTCAGAAAATCCGGACCATAGGACTTTTGAAGTCCTCGCCCTCTTACTACGACGAGGTTCCTCAGGTTCTTGAGGATCACCCTCTTCTTCAGACTCATAAGTCAGTTTGCTCGTGCTTGCTTCTTGTTTTTCTTTCTCTTTACAGGGAAAAATATCCTCAAAGAACACAGCATTCCTAGACTCGATGATGACATTCTCATGTACATCAGGGACGTCCGATTTATGTACCAGAAACCGATAGGCACTACTATTGAGAGCATATCCAATGAATATACAATCAATGGTTTTAGGCCCCATCTTCACTTGCTTTGGTTTAGGTATTTCAACCTTAGCCAAACACCCCCACACTTTCATGATTTTGTAGTTAGGCTTGTGACCTTTCCACAACTCATACGGGGATTCATCCTTCTTTTTAGAAGGAATCTTGTTAAGAATGGAGTTTGCTGAGAGGATAGCTTCCCCCACAAGTTCTGAGGTAAACCCGAACTAACCAACATAGCATTCATCATCTCTTTCAGAGTTCGGTTCTTGCGCTCAGCAATACCGTTTGATTGAGGTGTATATGGTGCTGTCGTTTGATGAATGATGCCGGCGCCAGAGCAAAATTCATTAAACGGTGCATCATATTCGCCACCACGATCACTACGGACATTCTTTATCCGTTTGCTAAGTTGATTCTCAACTTCATTCTTATAATCCTTAAAAGCTTCAAGAGCTTCGTCTTTGCTTCTCAGCAGATAAACATAACAATATCTGGTACAATCATCAATAAAAGTAATAAAGTACTTTTTACCGCCTCTAGTTTGCACAAATTTAAGTCACATATATCAGTGTGAATTAAATCTAGAGGTTCTGTGTTCCTTTCAACCGTTGGAAACGGTGCTTTAGCTAACTTAGCTTCAACACATATTTGGCATTTGTGATTAGGATCAATTTTTACGTTGGGAATTAAATCTAGATTCATCATCTTTCGAATCGATTTATAATTAGCATGTCATAATCTACAATGCCACAAACAAGAAGACTCAAGCAAGTAAACAGAAGCATTAGTCGTCTTATTATCCTTTTTCGGCACAACAGTTTTGGGTCCAACGGTCATTACATTCATTTTGAACATACCATCTACCAAGTACCCCATCCCAACATACATATCAAATTTGGATAAAACTACTTTATCCCTACCAAAGACCATCTTGAATCCATTCTTCACTAGAAGAGCACCAGAAACAAGGTTCTTGCGCATGTCTGGAACATGCAGCACATTGTTGAGTGTGAGTTCTTTGCCAGAAGTCATCTTCAAAATGACCTTTCCCACACCTTCAGCCTTTGCAGAAGCAGAGTTTCCCATAAAGAGTTGTTCGCCCTCAACAGCCTTGTAATCAGAGAACATCTCTTTAGAGCGCAAACATGGCGAGTAGCCCCTGTGTCAATCCACCATTCACGGGTATTCCCGACTGTGTTGCATTCAGAAACCATAGCCGACAGGTTCATCTCCTGCATGCCTTCAGCCACCACTTCAGCAAGATGGGCATGTGGCTTAACCTTTTTCTGTGACCTGCATTCACTTTGGCGATGCCCTAGCTTTCCACAGTTGTAACAGCTTCCAATGAACTGTTGCTTGACCTTCTTATTGTCTTTTGGACCTTGATTAGGCTGCTTACGCTTTTTGCCTTTGTTGCTCACTTCGACCAAGTTCGCACTGGACTGGCCCATCAGAATTCGTTCTGACCTCTTGTTCTTCTCCTCAATCCGCAGACGCGTTGCTAGCTCTTCCATAGTCATCTCTTTCTGCTTGTGCATCAAATAGTTCTTGAAATCCTTCCAAGAGTGGGGAAGTTTTCCAATCACAGCAGCAACCTGGAATTGTTCACAAATCATCATTTTTTCCTCCAGGATCTCAAAGATGATCACATGTAGCTCCTCAATCTGACTGACAACAGTCTTGGAGTCTACCATCTTGTAGTCCATGAATTTGACCACAACAAATTTCTTTGAGCCAGCATCCTCGATTTTGTACTTTTTCTCCAAAGCCTGCCACAAGGATTTACCAGACTTCTATAAGCAATACACACCATAGATCGAGTTCTCCAAAAAACTAGGGATGTAGTTCTTGCACAGGAAGTCAGAGTGCTTCCAAGCATCCAAAGCCGTGACAGAGGCATGATCTCCTTCCTTCAAGACAGGAGGATCCTCAGTCAGCATCCGAGCCAAGCCAAGAGTGGTCAGATAGAACAACATCTTCTGTTGCCACCTCTTGTAGTTCAAGCCACCAAACTTTTCCGGTTTTTCCCCTTGAGGTCCGGAATTGGTCTTCGCAGGTGCAGTAGTAGGCATAGCAGAGGTACTCCCTTGCTCAGTTGTTGCCATTTCTGTAAACACAGGAGATCGACAAATCAAGTTCTGTCCGTCCTCAAACGAACGTAAATATAAAGAAAGAGTAGAAACAGAGTTATCAGTTTGGCCTCAACAAAACGAAGCAGGATATAAATAAATTAAACAATCTAGCAGATCTGTAATTTAACACGTAAAAAATATCCTCTAACACACGAATTACTCTGTCTTAAGCTTGTTGGCAATAAGTGTCGTGTGTGGAGTGATTTACGGAACAGATCCGTAATTCACGGATTTAATTACGGAAATTAAATGCAGAAAATAACAACTCGTAAATAAAATCTTATTTTATTACGTAGATCTAATAAATTAATGCTAATATAATGTAGATCTAATAAATTAACAGAACTATATTATAGATCTAATGAAACATAGCTATTACGATATAGATCTAACAGGACACAATACAGATCTGAATTAAAACAATAGAATATTGTAGTATAATGCAAAAATAAAGACAAACCGAGGCGAGTTATGAAACTCTTTCCTTAAGACAGATTGCTCCGGTATGGTGCCCACGGTAGTAGCAACTGCCTCCCAAGATACAACGGCTTACGTCCTGGATTGAGAGGCACTTCAACAATCCAAGCTCCGGCGAACTTACAACGTGCTCCGACTTTTCTTCGACTCAAGAACTAGAATTATATGCTTGATAGTATGTAGTGGAAGACACAAGAGAAAACTGAATACTCTAACCTTCATCCTTGGGGTTCTTTATATAGTGGAGAGGAGGAGCCAATACTTGAATGTGATTGGCCAGAACACATCATCAGTCTTTTCCCCTTGGAAAAGAAAATAGGCCGAAATTTTTAATTAAAATTGGCCAACTATTTCCACAATTCTGATTGGTCGGATGACGTGTCTTCTGAATTCTGATTGGTCAGATGATTTAATCGCTCGACTTTTCCCTCAAGAAAAGTTATTTCTGGCCGAAAATAATAATCCAATTTCGAAATTAATTTAATTTAATTAATTACGGACCGACTTAATTAATCAGAATTCGTTCCATATTATTCTGGAACCTTCCAACCACCTTACGATTAACTAATTAATTTATGGTTAATTTCAAGGAAATTTTGTCCAAAAAATTAATAGTAACACCCGAACCGAACCGAACCGAGCCGGCCGGACGGCGGCGGCGGCGCGCGCGCGTGTGGAATTATCTAAGTCCTCCCTCCTTACACAAAAGTGTCTTACCCCTTGGGGCACATTTATAAGAGCATACACTAGCTCTTATATATGGAGTTCAAGTCTCTCAAACTTCCAATGTGGGAGATTGAGTTGAGGTTCTCCCTTCAACTCTTAACTCCAACACATTTTCAACCAACTTTAGGTATTAATTTCTCATTCACCCGATATCCGAATCGAGTGATTCCAAAGCCAAACATTATCTACTTCGTGAGTAAAATTTTTAGACGTAATAAGCTCCCGGTGAATCACGCCGGAGCATATCCAAAAATCGCGCTAAAGTTGACCGTTTCAACCCATTAAAATGGGATATCTCCAACAATCCCCCACATGAATGAAGATTAATGCAAATGAAAATGCAGACTCTGTAGAGAAGTCAGACGGAAAAATACTGCATCAGGAGAGGTAGCTTCTGGCCTTGAACCTGCCTTAGTGAAGTACTATCGGATTTACTCGGCTAATCTGTGAACTAGGTCTTGAACTGTTCAGCCTTTAGTGTAAACCAAGACAATAGCACTCACACAATATTTCCCCTAGCACCTTTCGGTTCTCATGGTTGTGTCCGTCTTGGCCCTGGACAACACTTGGTTTCAGAAAGTGCTTTAGAGAATTCAAGCCTCAAAATTCTCACAGCAGCGGCCCCACTTCGCACTTACATAGGTGACCTCCTATCAAGGGTATTCTGCCCTACCCCACTTGATTATCAAGATATAGGAATCATTAAAAGCTTCACTTAACCTCACACCCTCTGCAGACAACATTTTTATTCTCTCAGAATGGGTAAGTGCTAGACTGTTCCTTATACCTTAGTTATCCCTTTTGAACCATGATCTTGGGATCTCCAGTCAACATGGCTGGGTTGCCACTACAAGGAAACATGCGTAACAGGCTTTAGCCCCATTCCGGTTGTCAAAACTGACATCTGATCTCTATCGAAACCTTTTGTAAGCGGATCCGCAAGATTCTCCTTCGATTTTATATAATCGATGGAAATCACACCATTAGAGATCAACAGTTTAATGGTATTGTGTCTACTGCGTATGTGTCGAGACTTACCATTATACATACTACTCTGTGCCCTTCCTATCGCCGACTGATTATCGCAGTGTAAGATTTCACACACTAATGATGCATTATAATCTGTTGTCATATTCATTCTTACCACAACTAGGCAACGAATATTGAATTTAATAACAATATAGAGCAAATGCGCCTTTACAAACAAAGACCATATACATGATATTCATTTTTCAAAAACCGCAGGTTGAATATTTTTTTTTTGTAAAGAAAGAAAAGAAAAAAGATATGTATAAATAATCATATTACTGTTTATCATTATTCTAACAATTAATCAAGCAATATAATATCTTTCATTGAATGAACAAATATGATTTTATTTACTTACATTTATAGGAATGATTGCCAAAAGTAATATATACATGAATTAATCCACCGATTGAGAATCATATATTATTATTGTGGCCAATATCAAGATCTACTTACCAAAAATACACGACAACACATTTATTTTCCTTTTTTTTCTTTTTAGAAGAAAACTAGCAACACATATCCAATATACACAGTCGATAAAATAAAATTCCATAGCTACTATATATATCACAAAATACTTTAGCCGTATCAAAATAAGGCAAGGACAAGAAACAATTTTGTTTATTAATAAACGATGCTTAAATTTAAATGTATCGTATAAACAATTTCTGGAAATCGCCACTAACTCTGACATGTGGCGTTATCTTTAAAAGATCACTTTGTTTCTTGTCATGATTATTGTCTTAATCATATAAAAATAATTTATAAAAATAATTTTGTGAGGACTATATCAACCATGTCCTCCTCCACGACCATAACCATATATTTCCAAATATTTATGAATTGAGTCGCGTTCTTTATAAAGTATGAACTCTCATAATTCTTACGGGACTCATTAGTCATATCAATGATGATTCATTATTTATTTTCATGATTCCACATCCAGTGGATTATTATTTGTCATTCATGATACAAAATCATAATCAATTTCATATACATCATAAATTACTCTGATTGATATTGTTGCTTCAGGAACAACATCATGATTAAAAGCGATTTAATTTTTTTTTCAATTGTGATCATGAAATCTCATTATATATTCAGTGGATTTCTTATCTCTGAATTTTAGATCTCTCGTGGAACATGTCTTTCTCTATGGACTTTGGGCCCTAATTTATTTGTTTAATTATATGAATGACATGTCTGTATTTTTTATCACTGTGAATTTCAAATTCACTTTCACGATATTTCGACATGGCTAAAATATCTATGTGAATTTAATATTCACTTTCGTCGATTTTTTACATGCCCACTTATGTGAATTTTATATTCACTTTAATTTTACGAGCTTTCTATTTTCATATGGATTTATGGTCCACTATATGCTCGTTTCAAACATTGATCAACTCCATGTGGTCATATCTTCTTTTCCAATTTGCACAAAAGATAAACTCTTTTGTCTAATGAATATAGCCTTCAAAGCGTTATATTACTGATGAGTATTACTCATATCTTTTTCTTACGCGGTATTGACTTGATCCATAATGATTTGATGATGTCAATACCACTAGCATCAATATTTTATATATCTATGGAATAATATAATTGATCTCGATAAATAATTTAAATAAATAAATTTTTTGACCTTAATGTTTACCTATATCAAGATGTGTGAATATAAAATATATCAATTGATCGGCTTGAGTCCTTGTGGCAATCTATGAAAGGTGATTCTTGTGGGGTTTTTTTTTTCTTTCGAGGGTTTCCAAACTCATCAAAACAATTTTTGATGATTTGAGACGTGGTTAGAGACTCGTGCCGATAACGTGTTATAAAACTAAGAAAATTAAAGAGAAAGAACTAGAGGAAAAACAAAGATAAATAAGAAGGCGAATAATACTTGTGTATTATTTCAATGGTATAAGGGCGGGTATTTATAGTACATTCTAGGGTGTGAATATAATAAATGAATAGAATCGTAATATTACAAAATATCAATCAGAATCAATCAATATCAATAGACAATCCAAAATATATTATTACATAATAAGGAGGAGTTATTAGCATTTAACTGGGAGTAATTTTTGGAAGAAAGAATAATAACCTCCCCACTACGTACGTTATAGTTTCAGAATTCTGATTTCACCTACGTGCGAATTTCGACTCTTGAGAGAAAAAGAGGGCAAAAGCTACTTCTTCCGAATTCTAAGTGGATCCTTGTCCATTTTCATATTCGAGTTGAGCGCCGGAATCGTGAGAAGATGAGGAATGTTTTTTACTCCATGTCTTACAAGTTTCATCAAGGTATGAATTTCGACCCCAAATCATTGGATATGATCAAGTTTGTAGTTATTCTTGGTTAAATTCATAGAATTGTTGCTATAGAACTTGTGATCATAACTAATTCAAGTTTGGGGATGATCACATAGGTTTTGTTTGAGGCTTTGGAGAAGTGCTGCAGGATTCCTTCAAGTTTTGGTGTTGGTTTGCTTGCTGAAAGGTAATAGGCTCTTCCTATGGATTAAATTATGGTTTGTAAGGTTAAGGTTTGAGTTTTGATGTGGTTTTTTTGTTAGAAGTCATGTTTAGACGTTACTATGGAATTATGTGATGCTATGGTTAGTAGAAGTTGTGTTTTTCTGCTGTTTATAGTGTCAATTTGATGTTGATCATGATGGGAAAGGGTTAAAATTCGTAGAAGTGTATAAAACTGCTATTATGGCTGTTGTAGGGACAATGCGCGTGCATTGGGGTTGAGGCGCGCGTATTGCGATTCAGCCAGTGGAAAAACAGATTCAGAGACGATTGTTAAGGCCATATTTATATGATTATTAAAGGTTTATTTCATTATTATTTTCCCCACATTTGCGTAATTTACATAAGAATTAAGGGTTTAAGTGTAATTATTAGGTAAACGTCATTTTAAGATGGTTGTATGCAAAATTGATGATTTTAAGTGTTGATTTAATGGAATTATTATTATTTGGATTTTATTACGTTTTTGCATTGTTTATTTATCATGTAGGAGTTAATTTTCGTGCATATAATGAGGATAAATGAAGCTCAAGTCGAATTATAAGAGATAGAGTTGGAATTGGCTTGAAGAAATTGGATAAAGATGAAGAGATCCGATCCTCAGCAGTTCAAACGAGCGTCCAGAAGTGAACTGGCGTCCATGCAGCGTCCAGAATCGTATTTTACATTCGAGAGAGTTCGGACGGAGGATGAACGAGCATTTACTCGAGCGTCCGGGCATTACCGGACGGGCGTCCACGAGACCGGACGGGCGTTCAAGGCCGACTTAGTCATAACCGACTCAAATTCCTATAAATAAAGCGGCAGCCCCAACCCTAATTCATATACCAAATAATTGAGATCGCAATTTTACACCAAAAAGTTGCGGCGAACCCTAATTCCACGAGAGATGAACTTCTCCAACCCAACAATCATCTCCAACATGATTGTTGGCTAAAAGCCTTGCGGTGAGTCGACGGAGGAAGCCTATCAACAACACAAACCAACTAGAGAGTTCGATGCTTTATGTTAGTGAGTTTAATTTATAGTTTTTCATCACTTTGGATCTTTGTTTTGTATTGATCATGTTTTGTTGGAATTAACGATTTGATGAAACGATTTATCTATATCTATATGCTTGGATCTATGTATGAAAATATATTGGTTTAAGTTTTATTTCGTTCAAGTGATGCAATTATTCGTGTTGTAAGAGATTATGCATGATTAGTTGAGTAAGAGTTTGGAAACAATCTCGTGATTTCGTGTTGATTGCATGTTTAGTTTGTTTGAAAAGATAAACGAAACCCTAGAATTTGGTTGAAGAAATTTAATTGAATTCATGAAAAATCACTACTAAAAACTACATCTTTAGATCACCATCTAGTTGGGGGGTTGTTGGTTGATGGGTGGATTCGTTGCCTCGCTGTGTTTTCCTTTAATTGTTTTAATCGAATCGTTTAGATTAAGTTTAGTTTAAGTTCTAGTTATATAAACCCTAGTTTCCGCTTGTTTTCTGCACTTTTACGCTTCGGTTCATAATCGGACGCTCGTCCGCAATAGCGACGCTCGTCCATTAGATTTAGTTTCCAGACGCTCGTTCGCTTTAGTGAACGCTCGTCCGTCTTTCTGTTTTCTTATTTTTTGCTTGTTTTTATTCCTGTTTTAGTTTCAATTCTTAGGTTTAGGTTTTAGTTAGTTTCAGCATTAGTTTAGTTTATAATCTTGACATAATTGATATAGATTTATATTTGAATCCGATAAACGTTCCACTCCCTTAGGACGACCCGTAAACATCCTATACTACGATCCTTATACTTGGGGTGTTTCGGTTATAAATTGTAAAACTCGTTTTTACCGAACAACGATTTAGTGCACGCATTAATGTGTGAATCGCGCGCATCTTCGGTCCAGAAAAGATCCAGATTTTCTGGGAGCTTTTAGCGCGTGCATTCAAGCGTGTGGCACGCACATTGAGCGTCCCAGAGGCCAAAGCGCATGCATTGGAGGCAATGCACGCGCATTGACCCATGTTTTGTGAAGTTGTTTAGTTTTAAGCCCCGAAACTAGTTTTAAATGTTGTTTCTTGATCTAATAACGTTAAATAAACCTCAGCAAGCTGATGAGAGACAAATTAATGATCGTTATTACGACATTTTACCCCAATATTGATACCACTTTGAGCATTATTGTACCAATTTAAGTCAATAATTACTAAGTTTTATCAAAATGTATAAGTAGTAATTATTATATAAATTATCGTGTTTTTATGGTATTTTTATAAGTTTTTTATCGATTTAATAACCGGATTTGTTGTGATAAAAATTACTATATTTTATAAACGTTTTATTTTTCACTATTATGTTAGATCTAAAAATATCATAGCTAAAGACGTAATATTAACCTAAAAAGAGTCGGTAAAATTCAACGCAGACTTACGAACTTTTGTTGTCGGATTTACTCACGGTTCGTTTCTTTGTGTTCGGGTAAAAAAGATAAGATTTCTTGCGGAGACGGAATTGAAGATGAATAACGAGACGAGAGTTATGTCGATTGAAGAAATGGCCCAATGGATATTTATTATCCTTGGCGTATTCCAAGATATTCCCTTGGATATTTTTTAACGCGTATTCCAACGTATTCCTTGGATATTTATTTGATCACCAAAATAAATATCCTTGATATTTTGCTCACCAAACTTGGAGCCCAAGGCCAAGTCAAAATACATCACTTTTGGGCTTAAAAGATGTCTTTTGAGGGATAGAAGAGTGTGCCCGAAGCATAAATGTTCAAACGCATCAAAACGCGGTGGTACTACAACTATCTTGTCATTGATCTGCATTTCGACCCAACTTAGAGGCATTTTCGGGGAAGAGTCCTTGATGAAAGTTTTAGATCTTCAAACGAGCTTTCCAACGGATTTTGAATCACGTCAATCGGAGGTCTACAACTCAAGTTATGGTCGTTTTACAAAACAAATGAATAAGTTCGATTCGGTTTCGACTCGGTTCGAACCTAAAAAATCCTATAAATACCCCCCCTTGCTAGCATAATTCCTTGCCCCTTCTTGGCCTCTTCCATGGCCAAGAGCCCCTCTCTTCTCATCTCCTCCCCATTTCTTCCATTTCCCCTCTTCTTCCATCTCCTTTTTTTTTTTTTTCTTGTTTTCATTTTGGGCCCATATATATATATATATATATATATATATATATATATATATATATATATATATATATATATATATATATATATATATATATATATATATATATATATATATGCATATGTGTATAAATAAATAGAGTAGTATCGTTGTAATGCTTGGATTTATTATCGAGGATTGTTGTCTCGGAAGCCGTTGTTACTTTCACGAGGATTAGGCTCCGATTCGGCGGTTGTAATCGGTAATTTTCTAATGTTATTATGTTTATTATTTCTATCTATTTATATACATATATATATTAGTAGTAGTAATATCTAGCCAAGATATGAATCTGAATTAGTTAATCTTTTTGGTAAAATGGATGATCGACTCTGGTAATAATGATTAAAACCAATTATAATGAATCTTTTTCTATCTTGCAACGTATTGATAATATTCAGATTGACGTAATTAATCAAGATGAATCGCAACATATAACCTAATGATGAACTGACCAGAGAAGTTAGGATATGAGATAAAGGATAGAAAAACCGGAGGGTAAAAATGGCCGAGTGAAAACGTGACAACGGAATCCTATTTCCTACCCGGGGGCAGATTTGTCTTGGGAAAGATGAATCTTATTAAATTTGTGCTCAAGATCGTAATAATGTTAAAATCAACGGTTTAATTGAAACTAACACCGGAAAGTTAAATCGATCCGCCTGACAACCGGAGCCTTTTGAATAACATCGGCCGTCTGACGAACGGAATAACCTCTTTTATCCGGGGTAGATTTGTACTCGGTGCACTGTTCGGACTAAGCGAGATTAGCATGGGGCGATTGTGGAGATTAAACTAATGACAATTTGACATATGACAATTTCATACGCTCGTGTGAGGAGGAATTGTCTAGCTTAGGAGTACACCGGTTCATATATAATTGACCTCCTTGCATCAAGGAAAAGATCTGTCTCATTTATTTCTACTAAAAAGAGATCGTAATTCGGTAACGTATTCTTGGCTAGATCTCATATATATATATATATATATATATATATATATATATATATATATATATATATATATTATATTTCTTGTTTTACTAACATCTAACTAATCTAACGATCTAACCCGATAAAACTGATAAAACTGCGACTTAGATCGAGTTAATAATAGCTTCTTGGTGTTTAACCACACTTTGAATTAGATCTTCATTTCCCTGAGGATACGACCTGACTCACCAGACTAGCACTACAATTTGACCCGGTACACTGCCGGTAAGGATTGATAGCCTAGAAAACGTCCGTCACAAGCCTTGATTAAGCTTCTGATGCGTTTAGTTCCATAACCGAATGGATTCTTCATAAGAGTTGATGTTCAGGACCATCGGAAGAGTATGATTGGCTTGTGCTTTGATTATATAGTATTCATCAATGTCTGTGTACATGGTAAGGACGTTGTGTCGAGTTGTCTAAGTGAGGGAGTAGGGCTGTTAAGTGAGTTTTGCATTGAAAATACTTAGGCGGCTAGTTAATGACAAATAAAATACATACTTGTGTAAAAGACTAAACATCATGTCATTCTTAGAAAGGCACCGGTCCATATTGCGATGTGTGGGTGGTCAGTAAATGTGAATAACTCCGTAGGTTTACAAGACCCCAAGTACGGAGGGACTTCGCCAAACATGTACACTATCGGGGCTAGCCCGTGGCTATTGGTGTGATCCACTAATAGGTTGCAATCGATATCTCGTGGTGGATATACACCATGCATAGTGCCCTTTAATGCGGATGTAACAAAGATAAACTAAGTTAGAAACCGATAGGCACGACATGTCGATGAGCATGAAGTGAACCCTAGAGTTGTGTCGGTCACATAAAGATAACTTAAAAATAATGAACCTTTCTTTACAAATCTCAATATAATCATATCTTCTTTTTATTACTAAGTACCCTTGTACTTACCTCAAATACATGTTTTTTTGTGTTTGGGGTTGAGAAGATAAACATGTGGAACAAGAATTCAATGAGGAATTCGAAGACGACGTTTGAGGATGCTATTTGTTGATGTTTCCACTTTTTCATTTTTATATGACGTTGTAGACTATGTTGTTGTTTGATATTAGGAACATGTTGTACTTTTCTTTTGGAATTGTGTTGTAATTTCAGTTGTATTTATCTTTGAAACTTCGTATGTTGTACAATTCAGACTTTCGTTGTTGTAAGAATACTTTTCTACCTTTAGCTGGTTACTTACTATTCTTGTTCCTTTAAAAAAAATATACCCGAGTCTTTCAGCTTCCGTTAACACTAAACTCGATACGACGTTGTAGAGGCTTACGTATAATGTAGAATTTATTTTATATTATACGCGTCGAACGTTCGTTTCCGGATAAGGACTCGGTGTCCGGGAACGAGGCGTTGAAACGATTCATGTTGTTCTAATGAGATTTAAGAATATGATCTTATTTTCTTATTATGCCAAATGTACAAGAGAAGTATTAGGAAAACAAAAGGTCATTAAGGGCTTTCCAGTAAATCTACTTTGTAAAGACATCTAACTGATTTTTATTTTTAAAATTATCGTTATTCTTCAATTGTGGTGTCTTTAAAGATTCGAAAAAACATACAACTATGAACTATACAAGAGGCTATATTTAACGAGAGATTTTATGGTGCAACGGTTGTAAAAATGTTGTACCAAATGGCATACATCCGAGTCTCTTATTTTTATTCTCTTTCATATAATATACTTTTATCGTGTCTGAGAAGTTAGAAATGAATAGTTGTAACGTATACACTTGGTACAATCATCCGACGATTGTATTATAAAATTTATGGAGATTGAGGGAAAAGGACAAAAAAATTACAAAATGAATAAATATGACACACTCCTTTTTTTAAAAAAAAAAAAAAATTTCAGACGGATAAGAATACCTTTTTAATAAAAGGGACGCGCGCATATCTGTCCTTCCGCCTACGCTTCCAGCTTCAGGTTTAGTTTTTTTTTTCTTTTTCAAACACTCGTAACTTTTGATTTATAACTCCGATCATCGAAATTTTTTCACTAAAATTCTTTTTTTTTTTTGCTCTTTAATTTGAGCCCAAATACGATACCTTCCGACGTAAATTTTGAAAGCCGAAAAAATATTTGCATTAACCTGAGCGTTTTTCTTATAAACGACCGTAACTTTTGATTACAACACCGATCATCAAAATTGTTTCACCAAAGTTCATATTTTTTTTATCTTCATTTTGAGACCTCATTTGATACCTTTTCGACGTAGTATTTGAAAGCCGAATTTAATCGTGACGTTTACACTAACACAGTATCAGTACATAGTATTAGTAGTACACAGTATCGGGCTCATTTAAGGCTTAATTCAAGTGACTACTTCAGGGCACACATATCTGGCTCATATAAGGCTCATTTAAGGCTTAATTCAAAGGACACAATATCATATCTCGCTCATATAATGCTCATATAAGGTACACAATATGAGTAAGAGTAACAATATCATATAAGGCACACAGTATCAGTACACAGTATCAGTAACACAGGATCAGGCTCATTTAAAGCTTAATTCAAATGAGTACTTCAAGGCACACATATCTGGCTCATATAAGGTTCATTTAAGGCTTAATTCAAGGGATACAATATCATATCTCGCTCATATAAGGCTCATATAAGGCACACAATATGAGTAACAATATCATATAATGCACACAGTATCAGTACACAGTATCAGTAACATAGTATCAGGCTCAAAAGGACTCTCCTTTCGGTTTTTTGTTGCAAGGTCTATGTCCCTCAAGTCCTTGATATGAACTAAATGTCTTCTTACAGTTCAAGCACTTATATTTACTTCTTTTCGGAGCATGTTTCGATACTACTTTTTCTTTAGGATCATTTCTTTTAGGCCTCTTTTTGTTCTTGGGTTCAATCACATTAGGCCACTTCTTCTTGGCTTCATAAACAGCTGCATTCTTGAAAAGTCCTTCGAAAGACGTATCCGATTCGCCTTTTTCAACACATTCATCCAAATAGTAACCTGAATCAGAGCTTTCTTGTTTATTAACCTCTGCTTTACTATTCATTTTATTAGCTTCTGAAGTAACAACTTGAACAAAGACGGGATTTCGAGCGATTTTCGTCTCAATCGAAGATGATTTAGTCTCTAAAACATCAGATTGATTGTCAGAAGATTCTACATTTGAATTCACCCCACCCCACCCCAGTTACTAGAATCCTTAGATAACATCATCAAACACATAGCCACTTCTTATTGATCTTGCTCATCAATCTCTGAAATCGAAGAGGAAGAACCATTACCTAAACACAAAGGAGATGACTTAAGCAAACCACACACCAACATATTTGAGGAGAATTAACACCATATTCTTCATTATTATTCTTCTTCTTCTTTTCCTCCTCCTGGATATACTACCTCCGTCCCAAAATGTAAGTCCTTTTAGTTTTTTAGTTTTGTCTCCAAATGTAAGTCCATTTACAAAACCAATGAAGCATTTATTACATATTTCTCCTTCTACCCCTAATTTATTATATATTCAACCACTTTTTACTACTTTGCATTAATACCAATGAAATATCATTTTAGTATTTTTAATCAAAATTAATGACAAATAACAAATTTAACTAACTTTCTTAATATGTGTGAAAAAACCTAAAAAATACTTACATTTTGGGACAGAGGTAGTAATTTTTAATGGCGACGAAAATGAAAAACCAGCGGAAAGTAACAATGGGAATAATGAGGGCACAGTAGTAGAAGTAGTAGTACAGAGAGTTCCATTCGTGAAGCTCTTCTCCTTTGCTTACTCCATTGACAAAACGTTGATAATTGTCGGTGCATTTGTTGCGGCTGCTAATGGCATGTCTACTTCCTGGACATAAAAGGGACTGCCTAATTTTATAGTATCTTGAGGGATATGTTTTATGAGAGAACATGGTATATTCGTCCGGTGGAATTTATTTATCCTTAATGCAACTAAAAAATTGAAACTTGATTAGCACTTAATTAAAAAAAAAAATGGACTATAAACTAATTTCTCCGAAAATTTATCATATTTAACCGGCAGCAGCACACTACACTAGAAACTGCTGAAGGCATGGCTTGTAGCATGAAATTTATATCCATATCACTTCGGCCCACTGATTTCTCCACCACTAATGTTAACCACCCAAAATCCACCGCATTTGCCCAAAGGAAGTTTCCAGTCCCTGTTGTGTCCGCCACCACTTCACCGGAATCTTCCACCGCGACGCCTAATGATCCACCCCGAATTGAGCTGGAGTTCATAGCTGTACGGTTAATTTCTGAACATTTTATTCAACAATCACACACACTTACACTCACTGATGTTTGTTTAGATAAATATAGTTATTTCATGAAGTTTTTCTGTAGCCTAAACCAGGCGGAGATGGAGAATATCCGGTGGAAAGAGCCACCGCTACAAGCGGAGAGAAGCTGCTAAGGAACATTATGTTGGACAACAAGATAGAACTCTATGCCACTTATGTAAGTTTTGTTTGGATTTTGTTTTTTTCCTTTTCTTAGATAGCTATTTATCATCTTCTTGTAGCTTTGAAGTGAATTGATACTCCAAAAAGTTTAAAATTCAATTTTTATTTTTTTTGCTTTCAGCTAATTGAAAATTATATGTTCTTTTTTAGTACAGATTGCAGCAATGAATTTGTAACAAAAATAGTTTAATAATTAAGATTTAGCTGTGGTTGAGAGACATTACAGATAACTAAATTGAAGACGATATGCGTAAACTCAATGTAGATTGCTTCTTTCTTAGGGGAAGGTGATGAATTGTGGAGGGGGAGGAAGCTGTGGAACCTGCATTGTAGAGGTATGTATTTCTAATGTAAACTCAATGTATATGCTTGTGGGATCCTCTGTCTCTTGTAATGAAATGTCCTAACGAATATTTATCATTTTGTCGATTAAAACAATCCATCAATAACAAATCTTCATGTCTACCCACTACTTGTGTTTCTAAAGATATCAAGGTTACATGTTTGATTAGAATTACAACGAGACATGGTGGATGATGAAAGATTTCTAATAGCATTCAGCCTTTTTCTCCAGACCTCATGTGAATTGTACAGAGGAGAGTATGAGTATGTATGAGTATTCACTGCCATGTGATGAAATCATTTTCAATCAGATTGATCCGGTTGTATAATGGACAATGTTTTAAAAACGTTTTAAGTCAATACTTAGTATAACAGTGTGTATCTGCACGCTTATTTATCGTGAGGGGAACCTCCGGTTTCTTTATAACGTAAGTAAACTTTAACTACTCTGAATGCGGGATGTTGGAAACTTGAGAATGCTTTTCAAAATCTTGTTGGTACCAAATGAAACATTTCCGAAATCCACATAAGCAGAAGTAAATCTTTCAAAATTCTTGTGACCTTAGCAGCTGGTTTAGTAAACTAGACATTAGACTTTGTTTCCCCCTTCCCTTGTGTATTGAAGAGTAATTCTAACTATTATATCTTGTATCTTTTGGTATAGATTATTGATGGAAAGGATCTCTTGAACGAAAGAACTGCCGCAGAACTGAAATATCTGAAGAAGGTAACGTTTTCAAGCACTCTTCTCTCAGGCACATTTACCACAAGTTCATAATTTTTTTATAGTTTTGCTTAGGCACAATACACTTACTTTCATTCAAACGTTTAAGATAGGAAAGTATGTGGCTTTTGATAAAGCATTCGCGGGTTTCTTTAGTTTATTTTTATTTTACGATAGTGATAAGTCATCGGTATAATAAACAAGACTTGTCCAGGAATCCCACATAAAATCATCCACATGTCAGTTATTTTCCTGATTTTGTTCTTTTCTTGAATAACCGTTGAATTTTTTGTATGTAAACCTTGTTGTCAGTAATTTCCCCTGGACAAAGATATATGAATGTTACAGCTCATTCATTATTTTTTTTCTGTTTCTTTAATGAGTCTGATCATCAGTGTCGTTAAATCTGTCACGTTTTGGAACAAACTAATATTTGTATTGAGCTTGTTTTCGAATGGATTTGTGCAGAAACCTGAATCTTGGAGATTGGCTTGCCAAACTATTGTTGGAAATAAAGAGAACTTTGGAAAGGTAATATACAATGAGTTTTAGTACTGTACTACCTTCTTTAATCAAGTTTAGACATTTAGTAAAGCATATAAGTTTTCTGTGAGAAGGCAATAGCTGTTGTCATGTCATTTTATTAAATTGTTTTGTTGCTTACAGGTAACTGTCCAGAGATTGCCTCAGTGGAAAAAATGACTTAAGAAATGGGAGATGCAAGTTTTTATCACCAAATGATTTATATTGTCTTTCAATTACACCAATTTTGAAACTTTCAATGCTTCAAAGCAAGAATTTGGGAATAATCTGAGTGTCCATATAGTTCAAAAAGCTCTTTAAATAACCCATTCTTCCTTTTGGGATTGCAAGATACATCTTTACACAACTGATCATTGAACCAGATATGGAGACCTCCAACACAAGATCTCCTGTTGGCACCCCGAGCATAACGATTCACATACTTCTCCCACTCCAGAACATCGTTTTCCATTACTTTTATGCTCGGGAATTCAAACGCTCCATCCATAAAATTCGATAGCCACCAACATTTCATTTCATATGTGTGCAAATTGTTTAGGCTCTCTGCGTATCCTATAACTGCTAGCTGTGGGATTCTTGGATGAATCATCTGCCTGCAAGTGCAAGATGCATATGATACTAATATTAGTGAATAAGGGTAAATGCGTTTTCTTTTAAGAGATGTTTCGCCCAACAATATCACTTGAGAATCACACGAAAATCTCTATCAGAATACAATGGAGATGTTTGATCAACCGCCTGATCAAACCAGAGGACACTCGAAAGAAATTCTGATGATGCTTTTCAACATTAATGGAATGATTTTGTTTGCAGTCCGGTGCCTTTTATAAGCCACGTTACCCCATACACGAAACGGTCATCTCTGTTCACAGGTGCATGCATTTGCTTGTAGAGGTACATCACTTCATAGATGCATGAATTCGAATTGCATCACTTCACAGGTGCATGCATTCGAATTGATGTACAGATGGATCAGTTCGACTTTCACAGATGCATCCGTTCAGCTGGAGACGTTTAACTTTCAGGTCGAACCCCGTTTTGTTACGGCAACCCGAATGCAAACGAACAAAATATTTAACTTATGATATGGTAGTACAAGTAAAATAGCAAAAAAAATCTTCCAAATATACCTGTATAGAGGGATGGTAGAGTTAGGTGAACCAAAGATGTAATCTTGAAAAGTTGAAGATGCAAACATGTTTTTCAGCTTAAGGTCACCTTTACACCCTGTTGCAAGAATGACAAGGTCTGTTTTCAAGGGAATATTCAAACCCTCATCCCAAAAGCTAAGGTTTGTTCTTGAATAATGCTTTATAATGATGCTTCCTTCTTTCACTTTCTCATAGAAACTTGGATGCATTATCACAATTTTGCAAGAAGTTAAGTCTTGTAGAATGCAGTGAGGTGGTATCATGTTGTATTTCTTCATTGGAAACTTCCATCTTAGATAACTTTCAGCAAATCTTGCCATCCCCCATCTCTGAAATACCTCAATATAAAACAAGATTCATTATCTTTCATAGGACAATGACCTTAGGTGTTACATTAAAAATAAAAGGGCTTTTTATTTGCACCACACTCAATCTATTCGTGTACACCACATTCTACTTGTGCACCACGGCAGAACCGACTTTGTGTAAAACTTGGTTTTAGAGGCTAGAACCACTTTTCGTGGGTTAAGGTCACAATGCACACCCACAAAAAGTCGGTTCCAGGCTTCAGAACCGATTTTTGACAGAGTTGGTTATGTTGTGGTGCACATATAGAGTGTGGTGCACGAGTAGATTGAGTGTGATGCAAATAATAGCCCCTAAGTTACCAGAGGGGAAAGCAAGTAGGCCAGGGAACTTGCAAGGAACCCTTCACCAGGCTTGTGAACCATAAGCTCAGTGAAGCGATTACTGAAAAAATATGTAAAATGGACTACCCAAATGTAGGGGCCTGCCAACATCCAATGAGGGGTTCTCATTACTAGTGTACAAGGATATTCACTCCCTGATCCAACAACATTAAAGTAAACAAAAAGTACTTAATTGTCAGAATTCATATAAATTTGAAGTCTTTTTTTTTGGGGGGTGTTGAAATGATGATGTAATTTTACCGTTGGCTTCAGCGCATTGTATAGCTAAGTCCAAGGCTGATTTTTCAGAGCCAACTACTGCAACATTTTTACCCTTTATCAATTGTGTAGCATTTGCATTGTCCAATTCAGAGAACTTGGTTATATGCAGAACTTCTCCAGAAAAGACTTCAGGGCCTTCATCTTGAGGAAATTCTGGAGAATTTGGTAGACCACTGAATCTTCCGATGCAGAGTATAACGAATTCGACTATGTAATCCTGCGCCATATTATTTGTACACATCAAAAGTTTAAGCATCAGGCCATGCAGAATACAAGAGTAAATGCGAAAACTTATTGACCGAGGCAAATGAAGCATTCTGTCCTTGAGCAGTTTTTGCCCCGACTATAAGCACACGAAAATGACACAAGTCTCCTAAGATGCAACAATCATACATTTATCTGATTCTTGCATTGTTCCAAATGAATCGAACTTTAATGCAACTTTCTTCAAAAAGAAAAATATTACAGCTAGCCAAAGCCAAAGTGGGGCAAGCCCATAGGTGTAACTCACTCTACATCTTAAGTATAGTGTTACATCGTAACATTTAACCAATGTGGGATAAAAGAGTTTATACTCCCTTTAACAACACACATACTTATATACTTCCGAATACGAAAGGTTACACACACCCTAATTATGTCCCTAGCGGGACTCGAATCCTGGTATCCACGCCATCACTAGGCATATGTACTAAGTACATACTTATGTACTTTTAAGAATTAGTTTCTCTTTCCGTTTTATATTCAAGTTGTTAATCTTGCTAGTAATCTTGTTGAACAAGTAGATGTAATACTCCGTAATTATTTCTAAGGGTGAAGGGGTTAATTATTTGAGATACATTATAGTTTTTAGGTTATTTGAGATACATTATAATTTTTAGAATTTATGACTATATGGATAATTAAGTTATCAACTTAACGGAGAAATTAAGACAATGTGATTTTATAAGGAAAAAATTGTCTTGTTCTTTCCCAATTTGCCATTTTCTTGATATTTTTTCACCGGTCGTCATTAAAAATAACGATTTCTTCGTAATAAACGGGCGACAATGTAAATAACAAATGACTTTCAAAAACAAAAAAAAAAAAAAAAAAGGAAATGGATATCCAAAGTTAAAAATAATGCATTCATTCCTAGCCTCTCATTTTTATTCTCATTCACATAATACGCTTTTATCGTGTGTGAAAAGTTAGAAATTAATTGTTGTAATGTATGTCACGTGGTATAACCTTCATATAACGGTTGTATTATAAAATTTCCCTTCCCTCAAAAAAGACAAATATGTATATATTGTGGGAAAAAAATGTTTATTGTTAAAAATGACAATTTGAACATAAAAACATGCAAACATAGAAATATGCAAAGAGGACAATGAATTTTTTTTAATAATAAAAATGAGTTCTTATTTCATTGCGATTTAAATTATTTCGTGTTCAACTATAAAAACGAATATATCTTTTGATGTAATTGTCGAAATATTGTAATTTTTTAAGGGTAAAAGATTATAATTCTTTCATCACATTTTTCTTTTTTTTTTTCGTCCTCTTTATTTAGACATCTCATTTGATATTTTTTCAACGTTATTTTCAAGGTCGTTTTTGTATAAAAAAAAACATAAACAGTAGAATAGTGAAACATTGGATTTGATGTCAGTTCCACTGCAGCAAACAGTGGATTTGGGTGTTAAGATCAAGAGCTTACCGTTGTACTAAAACCAATTGGTGGTAGTGAAAGCGCTTATATTTCTTTATCATTTAAGAGTGTGAAAGCAATCTGTCCAACACCCCGATGTCAGGGGCGGATCTAGTAAGGAGTAAAGGGGGTCCACGGACCCTGTTAAAAATAAAAATACTCTACATTTTACCTATAGAAAATATTTCGACCCCGTGAAAAAAATTATTTAGTGTGTTAAATATTTACGGATCCATTGAAAAAAAAATTCGGCTCCGCCACTGCCCGATGTTAAGATCAAGTGCTTACCGTTGTACTAAAACTAATTGGTGCCAGTAAAGACACTATTATATTTATTTATCATTTAAGAGTGTGTGCAATCTGTCCCAACACCCCCTCAAGTGTGGGCAATATGTCCCAAGACTTGCATAATTTTATTTTTTACTAAAACCAATTGACGCCAGTAAAAACGCTATTATATTTCTTTATCATTTAAGAGTGTGTACAATCTGTCACAACACCCCCCTCAAGACTTGCACAATTTTATTTTTTAAATAATATTCAAGTGTGGCCAATCTGTCTCAGGACTTGCACAATTTTTTATTTTTTAAATAATATTTCAACCAGGGTTCGATCTCGTGACATCCTGGCTCTGATACTATGTTAAAATTAAGCGCTTATCATTCTACTACAACCAATTGATGCCAATAAAACACTATTATATTTCTTTATCATTTAAGAACGTAAGCAATCTATCCCAACATTGGGATTATGAACAGTATATTTATCCTTATCCTGTCACGATTCCTTTTTCTCTTTTTTTTTTCGGTCATTTTAAATCACTCATAGAAATAAAAAAATAAAAACACTACCTTAATAAGATTCTCTTGTGTATGGTGAACCTTGATATTCCACTTGCCTTTGGAACCAAAAGGCTTGCCAGTACCACCCCATAGCTCCCATGAATTCATCTCTTCAATAGACTCACCACCAACATATTCTATGTTAATCACTCTGGATTTGAATTTGATATGTGCCAACAAGTTGAAATGTTGAGCATAAGATTCAAAATACTTCAATACTTGCGTATTATGTGGATACGTCTCTGTTACAGATGAATCCCATGGAAAATCAGAAAAACAAAAATCTTGCTTTGAATTCTGTAGCTTTGTTGATTCGATTGTATGAGCCCATAATCCGCCAACACCGTCTTGTTCCTCGAAAACGATCGGGTTGAACCCTTTTGCTACGGCGTATTTACAGGCGATCAGACCGCTGAGGCCAGCTCCGACGATTGCTACACGTTTCTCCATTGTTAAAAATTTGCAGCAAAAAAGAAAAAAGATTGCCCCAATTCCTTTTAATTAAGTATAGATGTTGTATTTGTATGGGTAAAACGTTTTTGTCTCTGGTGAGTCACGTTTGGCTTATCCACTTGAAATTTTGTATACAAGACAAATAGACAATCATTATGGGGCATAGTAAGTTATTTGCATCATTGATTACAACTAGTTTATATTGTTTTGATCAAATGTGTAGATCGATGATGATCGTGGTGTTATTGGTTTTGACACAACGGTTGTGTCCGTATCATTACTAGAGTGAGGATACGGGGTTCAACCGTTGTGTCGGTTATCTGCACATTTGATCATGATGTAAACTTATCATCACCAACAACGTAGACGAACGTTGTGTTATAAAACATCATTTTGGATATGAGCCTTGTGATGATATATAATATAGTTATGTGAGACAAAACATTTTTACAAATATTGATAATGACATATAACATGTTTTTATTGACCTTGGTCTAATAATAATCAATGATATATTTTATGATGGTCCGGCAACAAATATGACTTAGTGGTCCGAAACCAATCATATTTGCTTATTTTGTGTGGATCCCACATGTTTAGAAAATAATCACATATTCTAAATAATATGATTGATTGATAATATGATGACATGATGGTTCTGGATCACGATAAAATTACTGACACAAAAGTATTTTGTCTCATTCATAATGATAATTTTGTTGTAACAGTGTTATATCTCAATACTTACTATCTAAAATTGATTTTTAATGTCTATATATATATATATATATATATATATATATATATATATATATATATATATATATATATATATATATATATATACATTTAGCTGATATGTCGTGTTTTTAAATTTTGAAATTGATCGTATCGTTGTGTCCGTGTCGTGTCATTTAGCTGATAAGAGTGCAAAATACAAGAGTTGTTGAAAAATATCACCGAAAACGCAGCAGACAGTCGGCGTCTTATTCCCAAAGATTGAACCGTTGAAACAAAAATTCCACGGTTCAGATTGAAGAAGAAGTTGAGACGAACAACCCCTCAAATTTCGTGCCGAACGGAGTCTGTTTCGATGCCAATCGTCGCCGGAAAGTTGCTACTATAACACTTTGCCTCATTTTGGTTGTGAATATTAAATTAGATTAGGGAAAAATAACCTAACTTATTCCTTTAAATAATATTTGACATATTATTATTTTTATTTTATTTTATTATTATTCGGTGGGCTCCACAAAGATCTTATTCCCTTAGGGTAAGTCCAACTAATAGTACCAAACCATAGGTATTAAAATCAAATTTTGATACCTTTAGACACTATTCAGTTGGGTATCAAATATTCATCTTCAATGGGAGGGTTCAAACTCATAATATCAATATTTTTTTTGGTTTTATTAAATATTTTGATGATTTCTTTTCCAAAGTGCACTGCAACTTTTTCGATCTGTCGAAATTCCTTCGGGCGGCCTATTGACTTCGAAATGTTCTTGTATTTTTTTCCACATTGTTGATTAGAGAAAAATAACCTAACTTATTCCCTTAAATAATATTTGACATATTATTATTTCTCTTTTATTTTATTATTATTCGGTGGCTCCACAAAGATCTTATTCCCTTAGGGTAAGTCCAACTCATGGTACGAAACCATAGGTATTAAAATCAAATTTTGATACATTTGGACACTGTTCAGTTGGGTATCAAATATCCATCTCTAATGGGAGGGTTCAAACTCATAATATCAATATTCTTCTTTGTTTTTATTAAATATTTTGATGATTTTTTTCCAACGTGCACTGCAACTTTTTCGATCTGTCGAAATTCCTTCGGGCGGCCGATTGACTTCGAAATGTTCTTGTATTTTTTTCCACATTGTTGATTAGGGAAAAATAACCTAGCTTATTCCCTTAAATAATATTTGACATATTATTATTTCTCTTTTATTTTATTATTATTCGGTGGCTCCACAAAGATCTTATTCCCTTATGGTAGGTCCAACCCATGGTACGAAACCATAGATATAAAATCAAATTTTGATATCTTTGGACACTGTTCAGTTGGGTATCAAATATCCATCTCCAATGGGATGGTTCAAACTCATAATATCAATATTCTTCTTTGTTTTTATTAAATATTTTGATGATTTTTTTCCAACGTGCACTGCAATTTTTTCGATCTCTCGAAATTCCTTCGGGCGGCCGATTGACTTCGAAATATTCTTCTATTTTTTCCCTATTGTTGATTCTCTTTGGTTTATCCCGATTTCGGGATCGCCTCCGAATATTAATCTAACTCGACAAAGAGCCTCGTCTTCTTCTACTTTCCAACCATCGGATCTTGGTTTCGGTGTCATTTATCGAAATAATAATAATAATAAGGAAAAATTAGTTTATAGTCCACTTTTTTACCCTTAACTAAGTGTTAATCCAGCTTCAATTTTTTAGTTGCATTAAGGACAAATAAATTCCACCGGACGATCATACCCCTATTTGATACAACTGTCAAATGCACACCTAAAACTCTTACGTTTCCATTTTCTTCCCTTCCCGAACAAAATCCGATGCCGGACAATATTCCGGCACGATCAGCTGTGTTGGCCTCTTCTTACGAAATGTTCAACCTAAATCCATCAATTGAATCATAATCCACTTCCTGAATCTCACCGTTCTTCCTCAATTCCAGATACGAGGGAGAAAAGAAAAGTGGTGTAAAGGCGTTTAAATTAGATTCAAAAGAAATGCCGATTCTCTCAGCAATCTGATTACAATTGGAAAATATCATAAGCTATCCATCGCTAGGAGAAGGGTTTGTCTTTATATAGCCTAATGTTTGACATATCCAAAGACAAAAATACCCTTCATTACATAAATAACAAAATAGACAAAAATAACCCTCAACTTAAATACTTCTTGCATCCTCACTACATCATCTCCATCCGCTCCCAAAATAACAAACTCGAGTTGGATCTCTATTGTTTGTGCACCGTCGTGTGGGAGATAAGGAGTCAATTCAGTAACATTGAAAGTCTTGAAAACTGAGAGGTGGCCGGCAAATCAATACCATAGGCCTCATGAGCACCATCAAAATCCATTGGCGGGTTAAGCCCATTCACCACCTTATGAAACAATTGTAAAATCTTCCTAGAATGTCCATTGTCCCATAAAATGCTCAAACATAAAGAGATTGAAACTATACGTAGCTTAGTCAAGATGAACCTCCCTTTACTTTTGGAGTGGTATTCGTCATTCCAGCCCTCCCAAAGAATAACTCATTCTTGAGTTGCATGAAATGTGAATTTGAAATTCAAGACCCACCGGACCAGGTTGATCATCTTTTCTGCTGTAAAAGTCATGACAAGAAAAGTTTTGCATTGTTGCATGGATGTTAACCTTGAAGGCACAGTAGTGGCATGAGAAAAGATGAAAGGATGCACACAAGTCATACATAAGTAATTGATTAAAGCAATCTTGAATATTTCCCCATTTTCATCAATATACTTCCCATCAAGGCCGCTTTCATGGTATGCAGCAAACTGATGTGGAATAATCTGCAGCATCTCAGTTAAAAAATTTACATCTTTTCTAACATCCCTTAACGTGTTTGCCAACCGGTTTAGGTTGATAACCCCAAAAGCCAAAGCATAATTACCCATACTCATTGTCATTACCGTGAATGCAGGTGGAATGTCCTGTTAGATGTAATATCGTCGGATCAATCATAGATTGACCCGATTACGCAGCGGAATGCATCAGATCTAGATCTAAACGAAATAAAGAACATAAATTAAAGATCAAACTACAAGGGGGTTTGGATTTTACCTTTTTATGGTGCTTAACTTTAAGAACAAAAGTAGTATCCACGCAAGTTGAGAAGCCACAGCCTTCCAACGTGTGTCTCCCAGCAACACCAGGTAGATGGTGTTTCCCGCCGCCGGACTTCCTTGATATGCTACCGGAATAATCCCGAAGATTATTCCAACTCGAAACCCGAAGAAAGATAGCCGAAAATTCTAAGCTATTTTCTTCCAATAATGGTGTGTTTTGTGATGTGACAAAAGACTTGGGAGAACTCTCTTTATATAGGAGAGTAATCATTGTCCTCCAAGGATTTATTTAATTAATACAAAATCAATTGAAATAATCCTTTTCCTAAAAAAATATATCTAGTATATTCCAAAATAAATAAGGATATATAAGAGATATTCTTTTCCTTAAATTATTTAACACATAAATAATTTAATCACATGTCTTATTATTAATTTAGGAAAACAAATTTCCCAATAATAATCCATACACATTTCGCCCAAACTAGGGTTTAACCATTAGCCACACGAAATTTACACCATATTGGGCCGAGTCCACGAAAAATGTATTTTCATGTATTTAATTATCTAGTCCAACTAAACAATTAATCCACGTATAAAATTAAATAGCCTAATGCACTATTTAATTATAATTGAGGTGAAACGACGAGAAAACTAATTATGCTATTTTGGGAGCCACGTCGGGGACCATGGACCCATATTCAGTAGATACAATAAATTAAATAAAATTATTCGTCAAACTGAACAATAATATTCAATCTATTAATTCCGGGATTACACCACCATAAACCCGAAACTGAACTCTGCCGAATATAGATAACTTATACTCAACTATGAGTTGATAAGCATCCACTGATATAATCATTACATACGGATAAATCCTCCATAGACTGTTCACTTCGATTCGGGATATTTCCATAAACCCTTCTCGAAACATATTATCCTTATTTACCATTAACCCCCTAGTGATCAATTAGTTCATATCTAATATAATATGAACTCGGCCGATCGATCAGTTTCTAGGGTTAACAAATAAGGGAACTGTCTGTCTACTCCATATCAGTGATAACACAGACTACTCACTCATTTTAGAATAGAGCCAACGAGAAGTGTCGGACCACATACTACGAAGTGATCCTTACTAACACATCAAACCCTACCCTAGTCTAAGCAGTTGTCTGTGATCACCTCAGGATTTAGATTAATCCATATATGATCATCTTGTGATTCGATAAGACTTCTCGATCACGGAATTATATCGAGAACTCAAATCAAATCGGTCCAGCCCTATATGATTATCATCATATATAAATGCCCTACTAGGTACCTTATTACCGACAGTCCGGATAAGACTGTCACACCTAAAATGTTCTGGACGCATTATTAGCAAATTAATCTTGAGACCCGTACTCAGATTAATAAACGCTACGGACTAAATTAATTTTAAGTACATCTCACTAACTCAATCCTCTTGTGTATAACCATACACTGAGTTATGTGATTACATAAACGAGGTACTTAGGGTTTTCAGTAGTGCCTTAATTATAAGCATACATGCATATAATAAGATGAATTATTAATTCTGTCATAAAACCAATTAAATAATTGTCTTTCGGGCACTACACCTAACAATAGCGTCTAGCAACACACCGTGACCCCCAATCATCGGAAGAGTCAAATGCAATGACTACTACATTTCATATGAAACAGTTACCGTGTAACTTACAATCTATCACTGTAATAATATCCATACGATTGTATCTCGAGTGTCAATACATTAACGATCGTATCTTATAATCTGGATATCATGCTCTCTCGGGATAAAACATTTACCCCCACTTTGCAAAGATTCTCGAGAGCTAGACATTCCTTATAAAAAGGCCATTTCGGATATTCGATCTCAATCATAGGATACTCGATTCCCGGACGACCAATCATGTATACTACGTATGCTTCCATATCATACCCAATCACTACCGCATGATCGCCCCGTGGCTAAGGGAAAACTCGATAGTGTCAAAGCATGACAATCCATACCGTGATGCCATGAAGACTCCGGTCAAAAGGATAATTACACAACCGCCACATAGTGTGACACTTAATGTAAGTGGGTCAGTCTAACGTACGCATTCTCTAATACACGTCCACGTACAGTCCAAGTGTCTCTACACTTTGATAGACGAGATCTATCCCTGCCCTTAAAGACATAAGACATATAATACGTGCTAGTCTGTTTATACTATCAATGCCCTGTTTAAAAGTACATCAGCCTAGAGACATTTAAGTATCAAACTTATTAAAGTGATTAAAGATCTCATCAACCATAATCGCCTATCATGGTTTCTCTATCACATTTTAATACTAAGGACGTTATCATATAACAATTCATAATTGGTTCTTTAGAAGAACAGATATATGATAACAGAAAAGCCATTTAATATATGTACAAATATAAAGAAATAGTAGAAATGATCCGACCGGGTTGGATCCGGTCCAACCCGATTGGGTTTAGGACACAATTCCAACACTGCACATTTTGATGTAGGTAAACTCAAAGATGGACGTTTTATCGCAGTTAAACGTATGTACGAAAACAATTTCAGGATGGTAGAGCAATTCTTGAATGAAGTTGAAATGCTTAGACGCTTACACCGTAGAAATCTAGTTACACTATATGGATGCACCTCACGCCATAGCCTTGAGCTTTTACTCGTAAATGAGCCTGATACTGCTTACTGATACTGTGTACCAATACTGTTTACCGATACTGTGTGCCTTATATGATACTGTTAGTGATATTGTATGCCTTATATGAGTCTTATATGAGCCAGATATGATATTGTGTCCCTTGAATTAAGTCTTAAATGAGCCTTATATGAGCCACATATGTGTGTCTTAAAGTAGTCACTTGAATTAAGCCTTAAATGAGTCGATCATCACATCGATATCGATGCGATCCGTATGCCTTATATGATACTGTTAGTGATATTGTATGCCTTATATGAGCTTTATATGAGCCAGATATGATACTGTGTCCCTTGAATTAAGTCTTAAATGAGCCTTTGAAGTAGTCACTTGAATTAAGCCTTAAATGATCCTGATACTGTTTACTGATATTGATACTGTTTACTGATACTTTGTTAGTGTAAATGTTGTGATTAAATTCGGCTTTCAAATACTATGTCGAAAAGGTATCAAATGAGGTCTCCAAATGAAGATTAAAAAAAATGAACTTCGGTGAAACAATTTTGATAATCGGTGTTCTAAATCAAAAGTTACGGTCGTTTATAAGAAAAACGCTCCTGTTAATGCAAATACTTTTTTCGGCTTTCAAAATTTACGTCGGAAGGGTATCGTATTTGGGCTCAAATTAAAGAGCAAAAAAAATATGAATTTTGGTGAAAAAATTTCAATGATTGGAGTTATAAATCAAAAGTTACGGATGTTTGAAAAAAAAAACAACAACAGCAGTATCAGCCATCTGTGTGTTTGTTGCCGCGCGTGTTCATGAGTAAGGGTATTTGTGTCACTGATGTGAGTCAACTAGTTGATGCATTTCACGATGTTTTATTCCCATTTCTCATTCATTTATTGATGTTCTTGAATCAATTTGAGTCATTAGTTGCTTAGTTTCACCCAAATGTGTAGATAGTAATTATTATATAAAATATCGTGTTTTGATTAGTTTTGTACCGGTTATAGTAACCGGAGTGTCGTGTTGGGTTTACGCTTGGTATTGTTGTGTTGTATTGCAGGATTATAGGTTAAAACCAAGACCCTGAGTGATGCCACGTGTTGAGCTAAACACGTCTTTTGGTGGCTAGAAGAGTATGCCGGAAGCTATCAAATTCAAACAGATCAATTGTCTTTTGCGTTTCTACCGTAGCATACATTCAATGGACATTTGACCCATCTTAGAGGCATTTTCTGGAGAAGTCTTCTTCAAGAGAGTTGTAGATCAAGAAACGAGCTTTCCAACGCATCTTGAATCACATCAATCGGAGGTCTACAACTCAAGTTACTACTATTTTATTGAGCCTCTGTGAAAGGCCAGCGTACGCCGACTTATAGTGGCGTACGTTGAACGTCACTGTAGCTATACAGAAAGTTTTCCTTCACAACCGGCGCACACCAGACCTTTACCGGCGCACGACGGGTGTCGCAGAAAGCATATTTTCAGCTTTTTAAACCTCATTTCAGATCTAATTTTGGGGGGGAATCGACCCATCATCTTCCCCAACCTCTTCTCCACTCTTGGTGGCACAAAACCGCCCCTAAAGGCTCTCTCTTAGCCAAAATTTCCTAGATCTTTAGCTCTTAACTACTTTGTGAACATTAAGGATTTGTAGTTTGATTTCTAGAATGGATTAGTGGAAGAAGTTCATCTCTTTTGATGTACCAAACCCATTGATGTTCTTGCAAATTGGATGGAGCTCGAATTTCAAGTTTGTAGCTTGTTATTGGTAAATTCTTAAATTTTACTTTGTGTTAATTGCTCTCATCAGTATGAATGCTTGCTTTGACATGTTGGTGTTTATATTCATGAGTGGCTAAGCTTTTGCTAGCCAAGATTATGTTTTTGTGATAGTTTTATCTCTATTAGTTGATTGGGAATGTTAGTTTGTATTTCATAGCTTCATGGGTTGTTGTTATCTTTTCCTATCTACATTGTATTGCTTGTTGGTGTTGGATTGATCACCTAGCACGAGCACACACACACTTAGTTCAGACCGAAAGGAGATGCTTGGTGTGGGAGAAGGGATAGGAGAACCGGAATGTAAAATTGACCTTAATTGGAACTCGATTTCTTATCCGGGGAGTATTGACATTGTCATTGCATTCAAGTTCATATCATGTTGAATCATTAGGTCTAGGGTTCTTAGACCAATGAGGAGACATAGAGTAGTTTCATTCACTCGTATGAGGGGAAACTACTAGCTTAGGAGTGCACCGGTAACACACACTTGAACACCATTGGAAGGTTGGTAGGTAGTTCATTCCCATGATACTAGTAGAGATATACTTGATCATTGCATTGTCTTGGCTAGGCTTTTTAGCAGTTTATCACCATTTGTAGTGGTAGATTTTTAGATACATTTACCTTCTTGTATTATTTGCGACTTAGATCAAGATAATGATAGCTTTTCGGTGTTAAACCTCACAATTCTCGTGGATACGACATTGACTCACCAACCCAGCTAATTGCCGATTGACCCGTACATGCCGGTTAGACTGAACACCCAGTAGGGACACGCCAGTCACACAGAATTTATTTCTCCTTATTGCAACTAAAAAAAGAAGTGTGTCATGTTTATTTATTTTGTATTAAAAAGTGGATTTTTCCCTCAATCACTCTACTACTACTACTACTACTACTACTAATAATAATAATAATAATAATTTTTATCATCGGATCTTGGTTTCGATATCATTTATCGAAATAATAATAATAATAATTTTTAGAGCTTGATATATAGATGTGAAGAAGAAATTATGGATATATTAGGTGTGATGTGTGATATTTATAGTATTTTGCAAAATATATCCGTTAATTGAAAAATATATCCGTGTTGTATCAATGTTTTTTACACCGGTCTTCAATTTCTGTCTGGAGTCACATAGGGAAAAGGAATAAAGCTATAAACATAAGGGGGAGAAGAGGGGACAATAGGGGGACACTACCATGTGGAAAAGCAAGCACAACATATTTTAAGGAAATACGGGGGACAAGGGGGACAATAGAGGGACGCTACGTGGAAAAGCAAACACTACTTTTTTGAAGGAAATACATTCACTCTCGCCCGTGAAGAGTAGAGCTGTTAACGAGCCGAGTATTGATGGTTCGAACTCGAGCTCGTTTAGCTCATGAACTCTTTTGAGCTCGTTCGTTTGTTAAACGAATAAAAAATTCTGTTCGAGCTCGGCTCGTTTAAAAGATGAAATATTCGAGCTCGTGTTCGAGCTCGGCTCGTTAGATATATTTTTTTTCCTTTTGGCTCGACTTTGGCTCGAATTCGGCTCGAGTTCGGTTCGTTAAAATATAAAACATAAATTGCAAATGTAAAAATAAAATGTCATTAAAATTACATATATTACACAACTAAAATTACTATAAAAATATCTAAATATTATATAAATCAAATCTATAATATCTATTAGATGAATGAATGAATTATCCGCTTTTGAGTCAGGGTTACTGTAAATTGATGTATTTATATAAGCATGTTCGCGAACAATATATAAGCACGTTCGCGAACATAATCGAACGTTCGCGAACCAATCTCGAGCTCGGCTCGTTAAGCAAATGAGCCTACAGTCATGTTCGAGCTCGGCTCGTTAAGCTAAATGAACAAACGATCAAGAACACTAACGAGCCGAACACGAATTTATTCACGAGCGGCTCTGTTCGTTTAACAGCACTAGAGAGGTTAGGAGAATACTAGTCAAGGGTTCAAATATGATACTCCTCTTGGTACCACATCTAATTTTGATAACTATCAATTATTTTCATTAGAGATGTTAATACCCTTTTATAGATATCAAAAAATAGGTTTGATACCCACCATTGGACTTACCCTTAAATAATATTTGACATATTATTATTTTTCTTTAATGTAATTATTATTCGGTAGGCTTCAAAAGAGTGATCCACCCAACACTAATCTCAATACTTACCATCTAAAATTGATTTTATATATACAATAACACGTTCAGTTGATATGTCGTGTTTTTAAATTTTAAAATTGGTCGTGCCGTTGTGTCCATGCCGTGTAATTCGACGTGTCCGTGCTCGTACAACAGGAATCATAAAAGGGGAAACTCCAAGGTAAAGTTTACATTACAGTCACCTAAGACTATTCATAATACAAGAATTTCCCATACTCTTCATCCTCATGACTTTTCCTCCTCCTCTTCAACTTTATTATCTGCATATGAATCTCTTTCCAAGTATTCCTCTTCAATTGTTTCCTTGAGTATAAACAGCCTCTGCATAACAACTGGTTGATTCATCTTTCTCGCCTCGGTTATTTCTGTTTCTTCCTTGCTCAGATGGTACGCGTCAAGCATGATCTTTATCCATTTATGCAGCTCTTTCGGTGTCCTAATCCATCCCAAAAGAAAAGGAAAGAAAAAAACGAGACTCAGACCACGAAACGAACAAATGATCAAAAGGGACAGCAAGAAAAGAATGTCTGTTACGTGTAAATAGCATTCGGATCCTTGACATCGTGTTCATCCCCTGGAGAGAAAGCAGTGGCTAATGCTGAGAATCTTTCCTCAGGGTCTATTATGTTCAATAAATACTTTAGCAGTTTTATTTCTTTCGGAACAATGCTCCTCATGCTACTCTGTGTAGCTTTGTAAAGCCGATACATTATCTCTTTCGCCTGTTTCATCGTGAAAAAAAACCCACCATCATCATCAATTGACATTCAAGACAAACCAGCTGAAAACATTAAAATAAAAATAAATAAATAAAAACCTCGTTTTTTATGGTACTAGACTCTTTTGCAGAAGACCATGCACTATTTATCAGTAATATCAACGAAGAGTCGAGCTCTTTTGCTTTGGCAAGGTTTTTTATCTTTTCACATGCTGCGTCCATTGAAGGAGAGTTCAAGATGTCGTTAAATTTTGCCTGAGCGGTGTCTAAGGTGTCTACGGATTCAAGTGTGTTATCATACGCACTTACAGCTGATAAACATCTTGCCCCAAGTCTTGCAACCCCTGCTCCAACCACAACCATTTATCATCAAAACACAGAAAACTATGACTATTGTCAGATATTATATACATGGTTTCTAATAATAGCACCTACTTGCCTTCTCCACACTCTAAACATCTCGAGGATTCGTTTTTCATCGACAAAACCTACAATGATCTTTACCACTAGACAAAGTTCAATCCCGAGGATTCGTTTTTCATTGACAACACAATATGTTCATCATGATGAGCTAACAACATAGAATAAGAGCTGCAAAAAGTTCAAGAACTGACAGTACCAAACGAGTGCAATGGCGTTTTTTCAAGTTCATTAGAATACTACCTTTAATTGCAACAATGAAATGTTCAAAAAACAGGACAAACATACAGACAAGAAGTAGAAAAAAACAATACAACAATGTCCATTATTACCGTCACGATCCTCCAAGCTATCGTATGTTTCTGAGAGCAAAGTAAGATGCCGGAAGAATTCCTCAGTGAAGTCTTTGCGTCGTTTAGCAACAATGGCATTAATGTCGGAAGGACTATCTTGTATCTCCTTTAGAAGTTCGGTGTGTCTTTCCATTTCTTCATCAATCTGCAATTTGCTTATTCCTGATCAATTATTCATTAATTCTTAATTTCAACAAATTTCCCAAAATTCCACCTTAATTATCTATAAATTCAAAACAAAATCCTTGATTTTGCATACCTTCTTTACTTTTCTTGATAAAGTAACCAACTTGCGTTTCATCTCAGAATCAATTTCAGCATCAGCTCGAGTTAAACAGCGATTATAGAACTTGTCCCTGTATTTCTTCCAGTCTTCCCTAAACACTAGATACTTTCTCCAATCCTTTGTTTTTGGTTTCTCATTCAAGAAAACGTCAATAATCTTATCGCAAAACTGGGTCGTCGTATACCCGTCTGCAATCTCAACCTCAATTTGCTCTTCAACTGTAGCACCAGATACACTGCTCACCAACAACCCTGAAAAAAAAAAAAATTATCCAGTAAAAATGTAAGGAAAAAAAACAAACAACCCACAGAAATACATAGAGAAATAAGCTTAAATAAGTGAAACTCACTGCTCGTGGAAGTGTAATTTGTCAGTGGATGTGAAAGCATACATGTTGACGAAGACAATACGGCAAAATTGAAGAATGATTGGGGAAACTGGATAAGGGAATTTGGAAAGGAGGTAGAAAAAGGTAAGGAGGCCAGGGAAGTGTTGGGTTTAGCGCAGAGGGAGGATTCAAAGCGTAGTGAATTCGCCATGCTTTTGCCTGAAAACAGATGCTTTTCTCATTTCTCCTTCAAATATGCATCCATATCAAATTAAAAATTAATTTGCCGATGAGCTTAACCTAATGGGAACGATTCAAGCCTAATGACCAATAATCAGCAACCTAATAGGTCATGGTTCGAGTTTTTGTTTTAAGAAAAAAGTTAGTATAAAGAAATTACGACCGTATACAGTTAGCTCAAGCTACCACCTACAATTGCAACCGGCGGTGCAGGACAACCCGGAACCTATTTGGAAAGAGATTTGGAGTCTGAAAGGTCTTTCTAGAGGTAATCATTTTATTTGGATGCTATGTCATGATGCTTTACCGGTTAAAGTACGGTTATACCGATGTCATGTAACGGAGTCAGACACTTGTGAAAATTGCGGTTGAGAGGAGGAAACGTCTCTTCATGCCCTCCGGGATTGCGTGTGGCCCAAGGTGATATGGGAAAATTTTCTAGAACCTGCTTGTAGTAGAAACTTCTTTGTTGCGGAATCACTCAAGGATTGGATTACGTTCTCGTTACATTGTTCTTGTACCTTCACGGAGACTCCCAAGTGCAAGTATATATAGAGGGAGATTGTCAATGGTGTTTGGATTTGGCGCAACAAGCGCATTTATTGGGAAGAGACTTGTTTCCCGCCGCCCTTGTCGTTATTGGCCAAAATGGTGGGAAAAACTCGAAATATTAGACTAGCATGGGTGTTAGAGAACTATAATTAGTATTTGTTTGCGTTTATGTTTGGTTCTTTGTAAATGTTTGATACCTCGGTTTATTGAATAAAGAAGATCGTTTTCTCCACACACACACACAAAAAAAAAAAAACAAATTACGACGGTATACACGTAATTTTTTCCTACAACTTTTGAAAAGTGATTGGAAACTACTCTCTATGTTCCAACTAACTGGGGCAGCAAAGATTTGTTCAAGATAAATGAGGCAGTTACATTTTCAGTGCAGCATTTATTGCGTTTTTCCTACATCCACCATTATTTATTAAGAAGTGAGAGAATAAATACAACATTATATTAATTATAGACTAAGGGTTTTTTAGTCATTTTGTCATTCAAATTAAAGCATTAACTCACGTCTTAATATGCGTGTTTTTAGCAACTGTCTCAGTTCTTTCGAACGGAGGGAGTGGTAAATAATAGTAGTTGTAGTGTTCTCTTGCCTAAACGAAGGACAATCGATTTTCGATTTAAATAGAATGGCTCACGGTATGGACAAGGCGATTTTTGATAAATACAGGGCAAATGTGTCGCTAAAAATATTTTTGGCGACACAGTTGCCCTGTTCATACCAAAAATCGCCATGTTCATACCAACAGCCAAATAGAATTTATATTGTCCGCGTTTCAAAGGTAAAGTACCTCGTGTTGATAAATGAATTTGGGCCGATTAGACTATGTAACTCAATTTACAAATCGATGACAAAGACCTTGGTAAATACGATGAAGCAACATATGAAAGAAGTCATTCCAGTTCAAGGTAAACCAAGTAAAGATAATATGATCGGTGCATTTAAAGTTTTTCACTCACTGAAATTGAGCTTATCTAGTTACTCTTCACATATGTCAATTAAGTAGAGAATTATAAAAGAGGTTGACCGGGCTGTGTTGTCTTTCTTGGTGTGGTTATGCAATCTATGAACTTCCCTCAAGCTATAATAAAGCTGATAATTGTGATATCTCATATCGGTAAAATAAGTGAATACTCACCCCCACATAAGTGTGAGATATAAATGTCTTGTCAACTCGGGTTAGCCCTTTTAGACCAAGCGAGGACGGAGGTCTAAACAGTTGACCGGACAATTTATGACTCATTTTACGCTACCAGGCCCGGGGTCTGGGGGCGTTATAGAATGGTATTCAGAGCCGACTATTAGACAGATCTAAGTGTCATATGCCACCTCTAGACGAACCTAAGTGCCACAGGCCACCTCTAGAGTCCCCTGGTAGAGACGAACTAGGACAAGTACCTCTAATAAGTGTGAGACATAAAAGTCTTGTCAACTCGGATTAGCCCTTTTAGACCAAGCGAGGATGGCGGTCTAAGTATTTGACCGGACCATTTATGACTCATTAAGCGCTATCAGGCTCGGGATCTGTAATATCCCGATTTTTCTAAAAGGGCATCCTTGTCTTTTCACGAAAAATCTGAATATTTAGTTTTGTTTTAAAGGATTAAAAGAAAAGGGAAAAGAAAAGGAAAAGGATTAATTGGATTTAATTAATAAGGAATAATTATATTTAATTGAGATTATAAAAGGAAAACTAATCCTAAATTAACCTAGTTGTTGTTTTACATAAAATTTTCTGTGAAGTGGCGCAAGTTTGAGAAAAAAAAGAAGAGGAGAGATTTTTGAATCTCTAGGCTAATCCGTTGATAAAAAAACGCAGACATCTCAAGAGAGAAATGATCACCGCGAGACGAGGATCGTTTTGATATCCACAATCCCTAAATCCGTTAACGTAAGTTTTTCCCTCCTCGTTCTTGATACTAGGGTTTATTCATCATCGTTGTTAAGCTGCGTTTTTCTGAGTTTAAACATCGTAGTGATCGTCTTTGGATTGATCGTTTATAGGTTTGGAGTTAAAGGTTAAACTTTTGACGGGTTGAAGATTTAGATCGTTGTACCACGCAAATTAAGGTAACGTGGTGTTCTTATCGTATGACTAAGGTGTCGTAGAGCAATTTGTATGTTATTTTCGTTGTTTGTAATCTGTCAATGTTGGAGTTTGGGTTGGATTTGGGTTGGAAATCGCGTGTTGACAGTTGCAGATTTTCTGGGTAAATCCCAGGCAAACGGGCGTTTGGGTGTTCTGGACGGGCGTTTGCGATGGCGGCAGCTCAAACGGGTGTTTGGGTGTTTTGGACGGGCGTTTGAGGGTTCAGTTTAGATACATGATGTGGCTGATATTCACGGACGGGCGTTTGGGGGTTTCTGGACGTTCGTCCAAGGCAAACGGGCGTCTACTGAGGGTCAAACGGGCGTTTGACCTGTTTATTCTGTTTTTCACTGTAATTCGTGTCAGCTTGGTATCAGGCTTCATAATCATGTTTCTATTGCTTAACCTTATGTGACAAAGCCTTGAATTAGCTTTTGATGCGTTTAGTTTCGGCACCATATGGATTCCTTAAAAAGATGAAGTGTGGGACCGTCGAAAGCTTTGGATTTGCCTTGTGCTTCGATAAGCTAGGGTTTATCGATGTCTGTGTATGTGCTAGGTTTTGTTAGAGTCTAGTGGTCTTAAGAAGAGGAAGTAGACTGATAGGTGAGCCTTTTATGTGAATCAACTTAGGTGGCTAGTTAAACATCTAATCAAACGTATGTGTTAGATTAATAATCTTAAACATCATGCAATGCTTGGTAAGGCATAGTACAATATCGCGATGTGTTCTCTCGACCGGACAAAGTAGGCCGTACCCACGCCGGTCAATCGATTGGCTAGATAAAGCGTCTGGTGCATTCGCCGGTCATCACACTATCGGGACTCCGATATTCCCGGGGCTACTAGAGCGTGTCTCTAAGTAGGTTGCACCTAGTTGTCCTAGTACATCCTATTACTAGGCATAGTGCCCTTGTTATTCATGATATAACAAACTTGAGCTAAGCTAGATAACTTTGGAACCTCATGTTATGCTATGAACATAACATGATAGTTAGCTAGGGTTAATAACGGAATGAATTAATAAAAGACGGCGTTGCTTTTATTTCTTTATGAGACCGACGTTGTACGATCTTCTACGCGTTACTATGTATTTATGTACTTACCCCGTTACTCTTTGTTTGTCTTTCTCTTTCCCCAAAGAAGATGAACAGGTTGCTAATGTTGATGAGTTCTTTGACGAGGACGTGTGAGACGGAGCTCTTGAAGACTTAGTTCTTTTACTTTTGGTTTCTTTCAATAACGTTGTTGATTTAGTTTCAAACAATGTTGTCTTTCTTTTGGATTAGTTCCGTTTAAGTTCTTTTGGATTTGAATGTTGGTTGGTTTAGTATTCTTTATTGGATTTAGATTTACAGCATTGAAAACCGTGTGTTCGATCTTTTGTTTTTTTCACGAGTCGTTTTATCTTCCGCGTCGTTTTAGTTCTGATGTGTGACGTAAGGCTTACATATATTATTGAATTTTATTTGATAATATTTGTGCCGAGCGCTTTTTCCGGATAAGGACTCGATGTCCGGGAACGGGACGTTACAGTGGGCGTTACAATAACGAACTGTATTACTACCATTTTCTACCAAGTCGTAGCGAATGGGAACCCCTCTACAACAATCAAACCTAGCCGAGGCATGTGGCCGGGGGCCATTATCCTTTTTTCGTTCATTATATGCACAGATGGGTTTTCAGCGCTCTTAAGGAATGCTACAGTGGATCAACATTTGAGAGGAGTCTTTCTTGGTAGACAAAGCGTAAATGTAAATCATTTATTTTTTTCGCAGAAGATAGTATAATCTTTACTTAGGCAAATGAGGATTCATGTGATTCTCAGATTAAAAGTGCACGACATACATGGAGAGACTGATCAATATGCATTTTAACCCTAACATAGAAAATGATAAGTCGTCTATTAACTAAAAGATAGTACAGAGTAATGTTATATAATATTTGTAGGTTTTTTCTAATATTTTTGTATTATAATATTTAAATATTATTTTATAATTTGTTATTTATGCATTTGAAGTATTTTTGAACGAAAAACACGGTCAATAATTCATATCAGAGTGACTAGCTGGCTATGTTAGTTTGTATAATACAAATTGCAGTTTTTATTGATATCACAAAATTGCTAACGACACCACATGTATATGTTAACATTTTTGAGCAATTGTCATGCTCAAATCAACTTCGCCGCGTCCTTGATTTAGACTTGATTATTTTTTACCTTAACGTGTCAAACTCGAGTTGTAAAACAAAAATACGTTTAACGATCTGACACGAATACGAGCTTAAACACTTTTTCCTCTAAACGAGTCAAACTTAAACATAATTTTTTTTGATTCGTTTATTAAATGAATGATCGTGATCAAACTAAAAGCTTGTACACAATCATTTGTTCTATTATTAAACGAACGATCGCGAAAAAATTCATAATCAAAACAAACATAGACTTAAACAACAAATTTTCAACTCGGGTTGAGTCGGTTTGACTCGTCAACTGTTGCTTATACCACATTACACCCGTAATTCTCAACCCCAAGGACCAGAATATGACAAAACGAGAAAACGCTGCCTGGAAATAGGGGTGAAACTGTAAATTCACACACGAGGACTAAAAGTAGCAAAACAAAAATTCATATATTTGCCCAATTGCCCCTAAAAAAATCATACATTTGAACCTTTTCCTTTATCCCGCTCTTGAATTCTCCCAACCCATATATATTTACACAAATACATAGTCCTCACTCATAAATTCATAATCTTTAGACCGCTACTGCTTAATTTGATCCATTGGAACCCTAGCTCTCTTCTCCAGAAGGCTTCTATTACCGTTTCTTCATTGAAATTCAAAGGCCCAATTAAGTTCTGTTAAAGTTCTCTCTCACCCCATAACTCTGTGTATGTGCATGTGCAATTTTGGTATTTTTTTAAAGATTTGTAGACGTCGGATTTTAGCGTCCATTTCTTTTAATACGGTTTGTGAAAATGGAATATTTTTTAATTATTGTTTTAATGTTGGTTGTTACAAATAAATAAATAATCTGACAGATATAACATCAAATTTTTTCTTTTGTATCATTCTAAACCACCGTGTCTTCCAATTCCATGCATCCGTTGCCGATCCATCCCTTTTTTCTCAGCCAAATCACTGCTAAATCTACCATTGGTCACCAAATCATTGATGCATCGGAAAATCGGAAACCTCTTTTATCATCACTCATCCACTATATAAACCAAACTCTATGTTCAATTTTATTTTATTTTCAAAATAAAGATGTGCAGATTTTTTTTTTTTTTTTTTTTTTTTTTTTTTTTTCGCAAATAAAAGTGGATGATGGATTAATTTCCATGATTCCATCCTTAGTCCATTATTTGATCTATTTTATATTTTTTTTATCATTTCAAAATAACACTCTTGCATATCATTATTATTATTTTCATTTTTAATCCATTATGTGTCTATATCCTTGGTGTGATTATAAAAATGCAGATCAAATTCAAGTCAACAATGACAATAAACATAGACCCCTCCGTCGGATGTGTGTTACGGATCAAAGAAAGACGTTTGTAGTCATCAAAAAATTGAACAGATTTTTCGACAAAAAAAGAAAGAGCCACGGTTAAAAGCAAGAAAAGCGGGCCAAAAGAAATGCGAGTGCGAGCTAGAGCCGTGGGTGTCAAAGGTCGTATTATTTTCTTTGTTGATGGCAAACATTGCCTCCAACTCCGCAACGTTTGAGGGAGGGTAATAGAGATAAAACAACATGGATAATGATGGATTTCAAAGAAGAGATAAAGATGATATTGTCAAGGATAAATTAGTTATTTGAAATAAAATATTTTAAGTTGTTAGATTAAATAGATTCAAATTATATTTGTTAGTATTTATCTTTAATAGTCCTTATCTTTTGGACTATTTTTAGTATAAATATCAGTGTAATTCAACCAGATGAATCATTCAATAAAATACCAGAGTTTCTGTCTTCCGTATTGCGTATTCTGATTTTCTTTAATTTTAAACTCACTTTTTATGTTGTTATGGGTTTCATTTCTTGAAATTCTTTACTCGATCTCCCTGTTGTGTGCCTGGTCTGGATTTTACTTAAATTTTATTGCGTTCAGTGACATCTTTTGGTTTATTGGTAAAATTGGTTTTCAATTTTGTAATTTTTATTTTTATTGTGGTGAAGTTGGTTTTCTTGTGAAGGAGATTGTAAAGGTGCAATCTTTATTGGTGCTAAAAAAACTGTTGAAGATTAAGACTTGATAAGTCAAAATTGTCTCCCTCCTGGAATTAGTATGTTGCTTTAGACTAAATTTTTTGGAAGCGTTCAGAAAGATTATTTGAGATTTAGGTTGAATAACATCCTAATTTTTTTGATACTTTGCATTCAAATAAAGATCAATGGTCCAAATTTCTTCTATAGGTAAGTGTTGTTGTCTAAAGCTTCCACCTTTTTTTTTTCTTCCCTTTTAATCATTATTACTTTCTTCTTTTATGCATCCATTTAAAAGTTTTGTGGCAATATTAATAATTTTAACTTGAATTTTTACAATGTTTGGGATCTTTGATATTCCTTGGCTTTTTTAGTCACTTGATCATAATTGTGTCTGGCATCTTTTGAGTATTTATGTTTAGAATGTTTTGTGGTATGGATGCATAACCTGTGTATTGTCTTGCTTATGTTAACTACCAATTAATGTTGAATGGTCCCGTTTTTGCAATATATTTTTGTATTGCATCAAGATTCCCAATAATAAAGCTGCACTTAGATGCATGAGAATAACTTGCTGCAGCCTAAATAACTCATTCATTTGAATTTTTCCATTATCTGATATGAATGATGTAAAGATCTTGTATACTTAATTGACATGATTATTATACATGAATTAACCTTCATTATATCTTGCTGAATACCGTAGCATTGTGTCATGCTCGTGTGGCAGGAGGCACGTGTACTTGATTTTGTGATCTATTCCTGTATGAAGCATTCAAGCATGAGGAAAGAAATTGCACATTCCCAACTTGAGAATCCCCCAACGAGAGTCACCCGTGCACGGGCTAGAGTCTTGGGTCAGTCAGCAGGATTACCACCTTTACATCCTACAGCTAAACAGGATGGTAAAAGACCCGTGCGCTCAAGCTTAAAAAGAGCAGCATCGAATGAGAACAAACCAACAAACCGTAATACTATGGCTTGTCACCAGAAGAAAAGGGCTGCCCTTGAAGATGTCACAAATGTAATCTCTGGAATTCAGGTATGCCTCATGAGATATCTGAAGTATGCTGTGTCTACACATGCCTATTACTGGCCTAACAGATAATTGTAGTCATAAATCATTGAGTGATATGTTTTCATTGACACTGTTAAAATATCCAATGACCCATGTTGTCAGGACAAGCTTAGCAAAAAGGACAAAAGGATTCCCTTGAAGAGAAGTGCGGAAGTTGTGCTAGATGTCCTCCAAGAGAATCCTCAGCCTAAAAAGAAGGAAATGGTCGATCAGACAGATGAAAAGAAACAAAAGACGGAGAAAGAAAATAGCTTGAGTGAAATGTCTAGAGCCCCTATATCATTCGAATCAACTAGCTTCAGCAGCGTAACGAAATTCTGTGTACCAGATCCTCTGCGACTAAAGCATAGCTACAGCAAGAATGTTCAGCTCCCGACTCTGCCAAAGCATGGTTAGGTGTTCTTATGTCCTAACATTGAGTTCGATAACCTATACATTTTTCTTCTTCATGGTTCCAATGATTGTGTCAAGGCACAACTATTAACTAGATAATATTTGCATTCAGTCTTCTATATTTGCATCACCTCATGAGATTTATTACTATGAAATGCTTTGATGTGTGTTATCTGTATGATGCAGGGGAAAACAGGTTCTACAAGGAAAAGGGATTTTCGAATGGTGTAGGCATTTTAGATATAGATTCAAAACATAAAGATCCACTGATGTGCACAACATATGCACCTATTATTTTCGAATTCATGAAATCCATGGAGGTACACTTCATAGTCAACTTGCTTGTTTTGTTTTTATTTATTATTTTCTTTCAATAAGTTGACAATTCAATTACTCTTACTGTACAAACAAATGCATCTCTTATCAAACAAGGTATTGTGAATGCTATACTTGTTCTATGTTTACTTGGAAAATGCATTTATGTAGGTTAGTGTACTTTATCTTGACATGTTTTTCTCATCACTTTAGCTACTCATATATGTTCAGTTGATGAGCGCTATTTTGATGTCGTGTTATGAATACATGTTTGCTTAGATTGACCGGAGGCCGTCAATTGATTATATGGAAAACATACAGCAACATATCACTCAAAGTATGCGCGGTATTCTGGTTGATTGGCTAGTCGAGGTTAGTTGGCTCACTCGAGTGCACACAAACTCTTGCTTGTATTCTTGATGCTCCAACATCTAAGAAACCACAATACTCTCAATTTATGTTTGCAATCCTTTTGGAATTTGTGTAAGAAACTGTTTAGGTAAATTTTGTGATCAAGATGACTTCTTCAGATCTATGTGTTTATTGTAATAGGGTCGGTTATGGCACATTTTGATCTGCGTGTAAGGAAACCGTCAATAACCTTTCTTGCATTGCAGATCTCTTAATAAGGCAAGCTTGTGGTTTAATGAAGCAACTAGGGTTCAGTTTAGACTAATCTGATATCAATATACTTGTCTGGGCATCTGTAATTGATCAAATATATCTTTCAAGCTACATTTTTTAGTGCTTAAAGCCCCTCGTTCTCCGGGATCAACTAGGTCGACTAATCCTGAGTTTAGCCTAGGTGTGCCTGTAGAGTCTGACTCTTACTCAGGGGTAAACACTTGACCCAGAGCACTTTAACATGGTGCCTTCTGAGGAGGTTTGAGCTCGGGACCTCCCGAGGTATTCCCAAGACACTAACCACTTGAGCCATGTGGCGTGGTTGTCAAGCTACATTTCTATTTAAAGACAACACAGTATGAAACAAAAGAATCGGTTCAAACTAAACAAGCACACAAAAGTCACTTGTTTTTGTTGACTTAACTCCTTTCATTAGTTTTTTTTTCAGACAGCTTCAAATTTGCATCACAAAAGATGACATTGCCAGAACTCATCTGCTCTTTTTTTCCCCCAGGTTTCTGAAGAGTACAGGCTTGTTCCAGACACCCTTTACCTTACTGTGAATCTCACTGATCGTTTCTTATCTGGAAACAATGTACAGAAGCAAAAGCTACAACTTCTTGGTGTCACCTGCATGCTTATTGCTTCGTAATAACTCTATTTCTCCCTGTTTATTTATTTATGTTGGCTAATCACACTCTTAATTCTCTAACTTGAGCTTATACATTGATGAGCGTTTATTTCACCAAACAAAATTTATAATATTCTCAAGACAACGGTGACTAAACAAGCTCTCTAACCGGCAGTGGACCGGGTCGATTGCTAGTATAGCTACAGGAGTCCGAGGTCGATCCCAAGAGACAAGTGTTTGTGAATACCAAAGTGAACGTAATTCTTAGTCTAGATGGTCAAGTGTTGGATAAATGTTGAAATTAAAGTAAAGCAAGCTAACAAGTCTAAAAAGAGGTAGAAAGATTACACTACTAGATTTCAAAGATGGATAAGGGGACATAGCCGAACCATGATCAATAAGGCTAATCTCAACCCCAAGGATGACAAAACCGGGAGTGTGCAATATAACAAATGAACTCTTGCATTCAATTTCACGGGTGCGAACTCCTAAACCCGGTGCTAGCGTACGAACAACTCTCTTCTAACACCTTAAGCCTTGTCAAGGTCCGAACAACTCTCCCCTAACAAGTCATGTTTTGCACTCGAGCCGCTTAAACGTAAAAACGAGTAACCTCGTGATGAGCTCGGTTTAACAACTAAAACGAGACTACACCACGATCCTAGAACCCTTTTCCCACACCCACTCTCTCGAACAACTCTCAAGAGTGATGTGTGTGATATTTGACCTAGGTAGCTAATCTAGCTCAAATCCGTTATAACAAGTTCTAAGACGTGAAACATGCAAGAAACAACAATAAAACGTAACACCCACTCCCGATTTCATCACCCAAAGGTTGATTTCACCAAATTTCACATGACCCGGCTATGAAGAGAATTTAGCTACTCATTATACTAATCAAAACATGCACAAAACAAGTAAATAAGAGCCATAACAAGTAAAAGAAAAGAGAAATATACCATAAGATTGCGAAATTCGAGTTGAGATCCAAAAAGTACAAAATAGAGAAGTAATTAAAAGGTGGTCTCTTAGTGTTTGAAATGAAAATCTAAGCTAAGAAATGGAAAGATTGAGCTAAGATGTTGTTGATTTACACTAAAAGGAAGTATTCTAAGCTATTACAAAATTCGAGCTATGAAGGGGGTAGAGTTTAGCTAAGAAGATGAATAATCCTTCCAAAATGGGCTAAGGGGGTATTTATAGGTGGAGGGAAAATCCTGCAGATTTTTGGTTCGAACGCCGGTTCCATAGGAGTGGAACGTGCGTTCGCTTGAAGTTACGGGCGCTTAGGGCTTTTGTCTTTCGAAACGCCGGTTTACGGGCATGGAACGTGCGTTTGAGAGGTTTGGAACGCACGTTCCAAGGTAGGGAACGTGCGTTTGGCTTGCTTGGAACGGTTTGGGGTAGATTACGAACCGGCGTTTGAAGGCTTCCAACTCGAATGACTCGGCAACTGCGGAATTTGGTTTGAGCATGGAACGCCGGTTTGGAGACCTGGAACGCACGTTTGAGGGTTCCAAACGTGCGTTTGGACCCCTGTGCCACCAAATTCTTCACTTCTTCCTCATTTGATCTCTTTTCTTGCCTCGGTTATGCTTTCTACCAAAAATCATCGCCTTCCGGGTTATCGAGACACCATTTACCTACATCATCACAACATCCAAAAACAACCAAAACATTCCAAAGGGTAAACGTGCTCGGGAATGGGGTCAATATCATCAAAAAGGGGTGGTAAACTATCAAAATGACGGGATTACCCCCCGTGCGAGGAACTCACAATATTACCCCGAAAGTGGTCTAAATTATCCAAAAATATCTTGAAAATGTGGTAAACGGAGGCCAAACAATGTAGCGGAGTCACGTAAAGTTGACTCCCATCAACCACCCCACACTTAGCCTTTGCTCGTCCTCGAGTAAAATGGGCGTTTTAAAACAAACCAAGGGATTCAACTTTATGATGTAGGTGCTACTACTCACATTCTCAAGGTAAACACAAAGTAAGAAACACGAACATATACACATTGGTGCAACATTATCAAGAAAATGGAGTGTGTGTGGTGCAAAGCTAGAACCAAGTACTCAAAAAGATTGTTGGGGCTTGAATCCCAACCAAAAGGTCTACCAACCGTTTCATAATCACGAGCCTCTCCACTAATGCGGTTTACTAAGTTTGGACACGATCGGGCGGGACTTGAGCGGTTATAACGTTAGGCTAGGGTGATTTCGGTTAGTCGAAAGGGGTATTTTGGGAAGCTGGAGAAAAAAGAAGTACGAGTGAACCTAATCAATAAGTGTACCACTTCATCTCTACTATACAAACCATCCAAACTCCTTTTGATTATTTTTAACACCTTGGGAACCATAGAATGCTAACATACCCGAACTCATTGCCTAATTCAACTATGTTTCAAGTTTCATAAGGTGAGTCCAAGCACACTAGCTTTATCTCACTATCCCAACTCTAACATCATAAAAGCAACTTTTGAGCTCAACCCTTTTATTTCTATAAACATCAACTTTTATTCAACGAGAGCTAATGTATTTTGAACTTTGTTTGATTTTTTTTTTTTTTTTTTTTTTTTTTTTTTTTTAAAAGAAAAGAGAAGAAGAAGGTTCTTTTCCTTGGCCCAAAAACTGAACACCAAGCCCAAACGAGCTCCTCAACACCTTACTGACTCAAAACAAGAAACAACAACCCAATCAAAACATCATATTTCCCCCACCCCACACTTGTTTTAGCAAGTGTGTTCCAACTAAGGACTAGGTCCACTCGTAGGGTTAAAATGAAGGATATGTGACCATATTTAAGGCTCAAGGGTAGGTTTCGACTAAGTGACAAAACGGCTATAAGCGAATGGTGGTCGACCATTCTATCAAGGCTGAGAGGGGCTACGAAGGGTAAATGTTCCGGTTAAGGCTTATTTGGCTATGGTAGGGTCAAAAGGACGCCAAAACCGTCATCCCATGTCCTACTTAGGTGAACCTATGACATTTCGTCTCGAGACTCATGATATGAAAGGTGGTAGTAATCAAATTGTGCACAAAGTGTAGCTTCGTGAAATAATAAACTCCATTCTCAAGATAATATCAAACCGCAATGCATATGTTCGGGGTCCCGACTAAGATGATCACCCCTCAAATGTGAAAATAACACATACAACATGGTGCTAAGACCCTTGAAAAATTTTAAAAATTACCCAAAAATCGACTCGAGCCCGATCATAGGCCAAGTATACCACATTTATAGCACATTTAACAATCAATACCAAGAAAACGGCTAAGTCTCCCCACCCCACACTTAAACGAAACACTGTCCTCAGTGTGTGAGAGATAAAAAGAGTAAAAGACTTAGGTTGTTTGACCAAAACCCGGCGAGAAAGGCGCAACCGATACTCGAAACTCGTGACACCCTCGTATAAGTCCATCCCGAAACCTAAAGCGAGAACAAAAGAAACAAAGAAAGCGCGAGGCACGGGAAAAGTCCACGTGCTAAAGATCAAGCAATAGGCAAACGGGAGCGTAAGAAAACGAGTTTATGCCTCGAAACGATATCAAAGCATGCCGAGGGGAATGGGATATGCAATGGACGGATACAATATAACAATAAAACTCGAACATCCACGCATGCGAATCAAAGGGAGAAAAACATGCACGGTCAAACAGGCCTCAGGGGCTGAACAATGATTACATGTGCGTATCAAAAGTGAAGAATGTAAAAATAGCCAAAAGTCAGAAATCAAAAGTCAACCTGCCTCAAAGTGAATCAGTCAAAAGTACCCACAAATAAATGAAAAACAGACTAGCCAAAATAAGCTGCACTGTCAAAAGAAAAGCAGAAACAATGAAAAACAAGCTAGCTGCTCTGGCCCTGTACATCAAACTGGAGGATCCTGTGTCTTTGGAAGATGGTGCGATCCAAAGAATCGCACTCTCAAAGTGTGTAGTCTCGGCAAAGACTGTCCTCACTTGTCTCGAATCCGCATCCGCCCTCGCCTCATGCCCCGTCTCGTCTCAACATCCAACGAATCATCCGCCTCGGTCTCTATCCGAACCTCGACCCTCATCGGACTCATCCTCTAGTAGGCTCTCGGTAATCCGCCGAGATCGGCCTCTATCTCGGGTGTGTCCGGAAGGCCGTAGTATCCAAGTCTCGTGCGGAAGATGGACCCGCCGAGCTCGAGCTATTGCCTTCGGTTCTTCGGCAGCCCATTCATCATGATCCGCGGACCGTCCATCCAATCTCGCGCGCTTGTGGGCTATCAACGGTCCCCGTCTCTCGCTCGGCCACGGCCCTCCGGTGAAAGGTATGGTAGGTGTGGGTGGAGGTAAAGTGGTGGAGGAGGTGGAAGGTCCGAAGCGGGAGGTGGTGGAATGGTGGTGGTGGTGATAGTAGTGAGGGGAGGTGGTGGCATAGGCAGGGTGGTGGAAGTAGTGGAGGTAGGGGTGAAAGGTTGGAGGACCGTGTGGATGAGCCGCTTGGAAGGCCGAGAAGCAGAACGAGCATTGAACGACTTAGGCATGATAGGCAAAACTTTGCTCTTTCTAATCGATCATCCGCATACTCACCAACTCGTGCATCACGACACAACCCGTAAATCAAGTAGGGGCACATAATCAATCGACGCTTGTTTTTCTGGTTCTCCCGAAACTCCGTAAAAATTGTCCTTCCCACGTCTACTTTCAACTTATAATGCAAGGCGTACAACAACTGTAGATCCTTAATGTGAAAATGTGTGATGTTGTCCTTAGGTAGTAGACGATTCTGGGAGAACTTAGCCTTGACTTTCCAGTCGTCGGGCCAAGTCGTCGTCAACAGCTGACTGCGCGTGTTACCCCCTTTTGACATCCACTGCAACTCGGGGTTGATTTCTATCCTCATCCGCTCCAAGGGGTCCTCAGTACTACCCCAACTATTCTTGTCCCGAAACCACTCCTCATAATGATCGCCCACGATAGTCGGTGTCCTATAAAAACCATTAATCGCTGCGACCGACCATGGGACATTCACTCCACGCACCCAAACAAAGTCCCTCTCTCTAAGTCAGCCACAGTAAAGTTGGCATACCATTCCCGGACTATCGACAAGTTCAGGTTGCCCTCGGGTTCCAAGATAAGGTTATTCCAACCCCTACTCCTCAGATTATCCACAAACGATTTCGGTACCACCTTCAAATCTAGCCCTCTTTCAAAGCACATTTTTTTATCAACCACAAACTCCTCATAATTACTCAAAGCTTGGGGCGTGGAGAAACGCATGTCGTAAGGAAGAGGGTCAGATGAGGCAGAAGCTACTTGGGGTTGCGGCTCGGTGGAAGACTGAGGAATAGGTTGGGTAGGTGGAGGGTGTGGGGGTTGAGAAACTGGTTGAGAAACTGGGGGACGAGCGACCCTGGGTGTGACACGGGACGGGGGTGCCTCATTTGTCAAACTCCGCCTCCTCACTTGCTATCATCACTGTCACTGCTAGAGTTTCGACCTTCAGTATCGGGCTCAAAATCATCATCCGATGTCTCATCTCTAAGCTGTCCAGCCCTAAGAGCTCTAGGGTTCGCGCTCAAACCTCTCCCTGGTTCACTGATCCTAATCCCACCGCCTCTAGTTCGTACCGCTGTTTTCTGTTTCTTGGATTGGCTCTTACCAACAACAGGCATCTTACCCTTCCCTTTATCCCCTATCTCCTTTCGTTTACCTCCCGCCATCTTCCTAAATTAAGAGCAACCACACCACAATCAAACACAAGGCAAACCGACCCGATTATCATCCAATACGGGATTTCAAAACAACCAAACCAAACCACCCATCACACGACCACCACACATCACAAGGCCAAGAACACGATAAACAAACAAGAAACAAGGTACATAATCAATGACAATTCACAAACGGGGTAGGGAAAAAAAAATTGAAAAAAATCAAAAATCAAACCCTACTCAAAACGGAAATGTAAACCAAAAGGTACCTGTCTTATGCTTAGATTAGCCTACGTGAGCGTTGTGGAGTGACTAACGAGTCCCGAAACAACGGAGAAGGTGGAAATCGACTATGGTGAAAAATATGCCCAAGCACCGATCGAACCGGGAATTTGGTGGATTGTTGTTTGGATTTGGTCTCAGAAAACAAAAGAAGGGATCAAGAGGTGTTGATTGCAACAAAAATCGCTCAAAACGGGTTAGAAACGAAGAATTTCGAAGCAAGAAGGGGGAAGGGGCGTGGGAACGGCGGTTAGGTTTCGAGTTCGATTTTGGGAACGCCGGGTTGGGGAAGAAGGGTATTTATAGAAAAAGGGGTCAAACGCTGGTTCCAGAGCATGGAACGTGCGTTTCGCATGTCTCAAACGCACGTTCCGGAAGAGGGAACGCGCGTTTCGCAAAGATGGAACCGGCGTTTGAACGAGGAACGTGCGTTTGAAGCGGGGAGTTGATGCGGGGGTAAGAGGCTCAAACGCCGGTTTTAAAAAAGCGGGAACGCACGTTTGAAGGCTTGGAACGCACGTTCGAGCATTGGGAACGTGCGTTTGAGAGCAAAAACGGGGGAAAACAGGAAAACGGGGAAATCACTCCACACTCACATCTAACCACCCCTAGACCAATCTAGACTCTTACTCAAACAACCTAAACCACAAAAAGGTGGGTTGCCTCCCACTAAGCGCCTTTGTTTTACGTCGTTGGCTCGACAAGATGGATTAAACGGTGCCAACTTTTTCAAAGTTATACCGTTGGCACAAGGCGAGAAAGGGTAGAAAGAGAGGACGATGGATTTGGAATTATACGAGTCAAGGTTTAAAGTCCATGACAAGACTTACAAGATTCATCACAAGGTACGGGATCTTCAAGATGCACTATTTCTAGTGCTTCATCGTAGGGTAACCGCTCATACCTTTTCAACCGCAAGCCATTTGTGGTGAACGTGCCGAACTTAGAATGGGTGATTTCAATAGCACCGGACGGATAAACTTTCGACACAACATAGGGACCGGACCACACAGACTTCAACTTCCCTTGGAAAAGATGTAAACGAGTATTGTAGAATAAGACTTCGTCACCCTCATTGAAAACACGAGGTTTGATCAACTTATCATGGAGTAACTTAGTCTTTTCTTTATACTTCGTGGAGAGGTCATAAGCACAAAGGCGGAACTCATCTAGTTCATTCAATTGGGCCATACGCTTCTCACCAATTAAGGTGTCATCGAGGTTTAGCATTTTGATGGCCCAATAAGCCTTGTGTTCGATTTCTACGGGAAGATGGCAAGATTTACCATAGACTATCATGTAAGGTGACATGCCTAGGGGTGTCTTAAAGGCTGTCCTATGGGCCCACAAAGCATCATCTAACTTTAAAGACCAACTCTTGACGTTCGTGTCTACCGTCCTTTCCAAGATACGCTTAATACCCCTATTCGTGACTTCAACTTGACCACTCGTTTGGGGATGGTAAGCGGTACCTAGCTTGTGTTTCACTCCATACTTCTCCAAAAGTTTGTCAAACGGCTTGTTGGCAAAATGGCTTCCATTATCACTAATTATAGCACGTGGCACCCCAAACCTACAAAAGATGTTCTTTCTAAGAAAGCGGATAACAACATTCCTATCATTAGTGGGTGAGGCTAAGGCTTCGACCCATTTGGACACATAATCACACGCGACTAGAATGTACTTGTTACCACACGAAGAGGGATAGGGGCCCATAAAATCAATGCCCCACACGTCAAAAATCTCACACACTATGATCGGCTTCGAGGCATCTCACTCCTTCTAGATATACGACCGGACCTTTGACAAGCATCGCAAGATTTCACATAAGCATGTGCATCTCGGAATAGAGTGGGCCAATATAGCCCACTTTGCAATACTTTCAAAGCGGTTCTTTGCCCCGAGAAGTGGCCTCCGGCCTCTTTGTCGTGACAAAACGAGAGAGCACTCAAAATCTCACTTTACGGGATGCACCTCCTCGAATACCATCCGAACACAACCTATATAGACAAGGATCTTCCCACACATACTTACCCACCTCACTAAGGAATTTACGCCTTTGGTTCGAGTCAAGGTCGGGGTCTACGAAACCGCACTCGTGGTAGTTGACAAAAGGAGCAAACCAAGGACTACCTTCCTTACCGACTTTTAGAAAGTTCCCTTTTTTAGCCGGAGAAAGGGTGTCAAGTGCATAGAGTTGCTCGTGAGGAAAAGAATCATTTATCTCCCTTTGTGCCTTAATCAACTCCTCACTAAGCTCCATACGACTTAGGTGGTCGGCTACGACATTCTCACAACCTTTCTATCACGGATCTCTAAATCAAACTCTTGCAAGAGCAAGATCCACCTCAAGAGGCGGGGCTTGGCGTCTTGCTTGGCAAAGAGATAACGCAAAGCGGCATGATCCGTGTGGACAACTACCCGAGAACCTACGAGATGAGACCGAAACTTATCAAACGCAAAGACGACCGCTAAAAGCTCTTTTCGGTGGTGGTGTAATTCTGTTGGGCCGGATTCAAGGTGTGACTTGCATAAGCAATGGGCTTGAAGATTTTATCGATCTTTTGACCGAGGACCGCACCAACCGCGGTGTCACTTGCATCACACATGAGCTCAAACTCTTGATCCCATTTCGGAGCAACTAAGATGGGAGCGGTTATAAGCGATTGCTTGAGCATCAAAAAGGCTTCAACACAAGCTTTGTCAAAATCAAACGGGACGTCTTTTCCAAGAAGAAGAGTAAGAGGACGGGCTATTTTCGAGAAATCCTTGATGAACCTACGATAGAACCCCACATGGCCTAGAAAACCCCGAGAGTCTTTAGGTTGGTGGGTATAGGAAGCTTAGCTATCGCTTCAACCTTAGCCTTGTCTACCTCTATACCCTTACTAGATATCTTATGCCCTAAGACTATCCTTTCCGTAACCATCAAATGACACTTCTCCCAATTGAGCACCAAGTTTGTCTCCTCACATCTACCCAACACCTTTTCAAGATTATCTAGACATTGTTCAAAGGAATCACCAAACACGCTAAAATCATCCATAAAGACTTCTAAAAACTTTTCTATCATATCCGCAAATATGGCCACCATGCACCGTTGGAATGTCGCGGGTGCATTACACAACCCAAAAGGCATCCTACGGAAAGCAAAGGTACCATAGGGGCAAGTATAGGTAGTCTTTTCTTGGTCCTCTAAAGCCACATGTATTTGGTAATACCCACTAAACCCATCAAGAAAACAATAAAAGGCATGGCCACTCAATCTTTCCAACATTTGATCAATAAAGGGGAGGGGAAGTGATCTTTACGGGTTTGGTCATTTAGCTTACGATAATCAATGCAAATTCTATGACCACTTACCAAACGCTTAGGTACCTCCTCACCTTTGTCATTGATCTCCACGGTCATACCTCCCTTCTTCGGCACCACTTGGGTGGGACTCACCCACTTGCTATCCGAGATGGCATAGATAATCCCTAGCTTCAACATTGTGACCACGTCCTTTCTCACAACCTCTTGGAGGTGTGGATTGAGTCTTCTTTGGGGTTGCCTTACCGGCTTTGCTCCATCTTCCGGAATAATCTTGTGTTGGCAAATGGTGGGACTAATACCCTTAAGGTCGCACATCTTCCACCCGAAAGCACGCTTATGCTTCTTAAGCATCTTCACTAACTCATTTTCCTGCAAAGCCGTTAGTGTAGAAGAAATAATCAAAGGAAGTAAATCATCATTTTCAAGAAAAACATACTTCAGATGAGGTGGAAGTGGCTTCATTTTCAAATCTTTCGGTGGATCCTCGATTGATGGCTTTTCTAGCTCTCCTTCAAGCCCAAGATCAATCTTCTCGGTCCACCTTTCACCCACGAAAGTTGTCTCTTCGAGCTCTTTTGCTTCCTCTTCCAACTCTTCTTCTTCATCGGTTTCCGTACTCACTTTTTCCATGCATTCATCGGATTCTTCCTTATATACCGCATGTCAACATGTTCCGAAACGCAAGGATATATGGCATCAATAGAAAAACAGATCCTCGGTGCTCTCCTTAGGATGTTTCATGGCTTTATAGACATTGACCGCGACTTTTTCATCTCCAACTCTCAATATTATCTCACCACTCGCAACATCTATCAAAGTCCTCCCGGTATTTAAAAAGGGACGTCCTAACAACAAAGGTGTTTTAGAGTCCATCTCCATGTCTAGCACTACAAAATCTACCGGGAAGGCAAACTTGTCCACTTTCACTATGACATCCTCTATCACTCCCATAGGCTCCCTAATAGACCTATCCGCCATTTGAAGGGTCATCCCCGTTGGCTCCAACTCTCCAGATCCGGACTCTCATATATAGCACGGGGCATTAGGCTTACACTAGCCCCCAAATCACATAAGACACTAGGAAAATGAGTCGTACCAATAGTAACCGGGATAGTAAAACTACCCTTGTCCCTAACTTTCGGGGGAATCTTAGACTTTCCATTAAAAATAGCGGAACACTCTTCATTTAAACACACAACTTCTTGCATCTTACCCTTCTTAGTTAGTAACTCTTTCAAAAACTTACAATACGAGGGCATGTTTGCAAGTGCTTCAAGAAAAGGAATGTTCAAATCAATTTTTCGTAAAATCTCAATGAATCGAGTTTGTGCCTTATTCAAGCAACTTTGCCTATGATTCTTAGGGGGATATGGGAGAGTACTCAAATCAAAATCTTTAGAAGGAGGAGGGATCATACCTTTCTTACCTTTGGAGCGTGGGGAAGACGGCTCTTTCATTGGCTCTTTCCCTTCTCTTCTAGTTGACTCCTCTTCTTTCACATCGATAACCACATAATCTCCCCGAGCTTGAGCTTCTTTCCTTTCAACTTCTTTCTTCTTGACATATTCCTCATGATCTTCATCATCTTCAATCCCATCTATATCACCATCCATAGCTCCCGCTTCCGACTCAATAGGTGCTTTTCTAGCCTTGTCCTCCCACAAGACTTTCTTTTCTCCATTAGTTCTCAACACTTTGCCACTTCGGGTTAAGATGGCGTTTACACTTCTCGGATTTTTTTCGGTGTTACTCGGTAAACCGCCCTTCAATCGAACATGTTCTACCACTTGACCAAATTGAGTCTCAAGATTTTTGATGGCGGAACCATGTTTGTAGTTCATCTCAACCATGTCTTTCTTAATCTCCGCAAAGTTTTTGTTCATTTGTTCCAAGATGACATCGGTTGAACTCTTTTGAGGTATAGGAGCCAAAGGAGGAGGGTGTTGATAATTGTTGGAACCTTGTTGATTGTACCCTCCTTGTTGTTGCCTTTGGTGTGGAGGTTGATAGACTTGCCCTTGTGAAGATTGACCTTGATTTTGGTTTTGTCTATAACCTTGGTTTTGGCCTTGGCTTTGATTCCGATTCCAACCTTGATTATTGTTATGCCTCCAAGAACCATCACCTTGATTTACATAGTTTCCTCCTTGACCTTGTCCCACATAGTTCACATCTTGGGATTCTTCATATGGTTGCCCACCTTGTTGCTCACCCATATATTGGCCTTGATAGGGGCTTTGAGATTGATTTTGATATTCAGGCCCCGTATTCCATTGCTCCATCGAGCAAATACTCATCATCCGCTTAGCCAACTCATTCATGTTATCTTGAGAAAGAGTGCTAGGTTGCCCTTGAGTCGAGGATTGAGGATAGGCCATGTTTTGGGCTTTGGTTGTCATCCTACAATCCTTTGCCGAGTGTGGTCCGCTACAAATTTGGCAAAGCTTAGCGCTCTCATTCTCCTTTTCAATCTCCCTAAGCTGTTGTTCCATCGCTTGTACTTGAGCATGATATTGATCATTTGCTTCAACTTCTTTCACTTCAACCAAACCGGGCTTCTTGCTCCTTGTCCCCTTTCTACTTGACGATATATATTGCCTCGAGGTCTCGGAAATCTTCTCAATTTGGTTCATAGCTACTTCGGGTACCATACTCATAATATCTCCATTGCATGAAGCATGCAAACTTTGATGAACTTGATCCAAACCCCGGAAGAAAGCATGAACTACCTCATATGATCTCAACCCGTGCCCCGGGCACTCTCTCAATAAAGCCTTAAACCGATCCCATGACTCATGAAGCTCTTCTCCTTCATATGCATTGAACGACATTATAGCTTCTTTCATATCCATGGTCTTCGACGGGGGTAATATTTGAGTAGAAAAGTCTTTACCACTTCCTCCCGTGTGTGTAAAGAGTCATTAGGCAACGAATCATACCACCTCTTAGCTTGCTCTTTCAAGGCGAACGGGAAAAGCATAAGTTTGAGTGCCTCATCACTCACTCCATTGATCTTTGTCGAGTTCACTATTTGGAGAAAGTGATCAATGAATAAGTGAGGATTTTCTAAAGCGGTTCCCTTGAATATAGCGTTGTCTCCCAACAAATGTATGATGTTCCTATTCAATTCCAAGTTGTTGGCGGCTACCGGTGGCATTCGGATTGGACTATGCCCCATGTTTGCCGTGGGAGCTAGCACAAAATCTCTACAAGTCAAGCCGCCTTGGTTTTGCTCTTGTTGACCGTTAAACCAATTTGGCATCGCGTTTGCACCTTGATTGTGAGCTTGGTTTTGGTTTTGTTGAAACCGATTCAACATCCATGCATTGAGCTCGCTGCATAAGAGCGGGATCCATTTGATTCCCTTGGACCTCGTGTTGAACATTTTGAGGTATCGGCCCATTTGCATTCACAACATTGTTTCCTTGTCCATTCCCACCTCCTTGTGCATTGTTGTTGACGAGAGGCGGGTTTTGAATTGGGACTCCATTATCATTTACCAAATTTCCTTCCAAACCTTGTCCACCTTGTTGTGCCATGTCGGATCCTTCTCCCAACTCACCCGAGTTGTTCTCTTCAAAGACCGGAATCGACTCCTCTACTTGACGACCTCTTCTTCGTTGACTATTTCTACGCCTTGCGTAAGCTTCAATCCCGTCTATGTATGGCTCGAGTGGTGTTTGAGATCTCCGGGTCATGCACTACAAAAAGCAAACAACAAGAAAACAGTAAAATAAAACCTAGGCCCAAGCCTTCGGTTCACTTACAAGATATCACAAATAGCACACAAGTCCCCGGCAACGGCGCCATTTTGATGAGCGTTTATTTCACCAAACAAAATTTATAATATTCTCAAGACAACGGTGACTAAACAAGCTCTCTAACCGGCAAAGTGGACCGGGTCGATTGCTAGTATAGCTACGGGAGTCCGAGGTCGATCCCAAGAGACAAGTGTTTGTGAATACCAAAGTGAACGTAATTCTTAGTCTAGATGGTCAAGTGTTGGATAAATGTTGAAATTAAAGTAAAGCAAGCTAACAAGTCTAAAAAGAGGTAGAAAGATTACACTACTAGATTTCAAAGATGGATAAGGGGACATAGCCGAACCATGATCAATAAGGCTAATCTCAACCCCAAGGATGACAAAACCGGGAGTGTGCAATATAACAAATGAACTCTTGCATTCAATTTCACGGGTGCGAACTCCTAAACCCGGTGCTAGCGTCGAACAACTCTCTTCTAACACCTTAAGCCTTGTCAAGGTCGAACAACTCTCCCCTAACAAGTCATGTTTTGCACTCGAGCCGCTTAAACGTAAAAACGAGTAACCTCGTGATGAGCTCGGTTTAACAACTAAAACGAGACTACACCACGATCCTAGAACCCTTTTCCCACACCCCTCTCTCGAACAACTCTCAAGAGTGATGTGTGTGATATTTGACCTAGGTAGCTAATCTAGCTCAAATCCGTTATAACAAGTTCTAAGACGTGAAACATGCAAGAAACAACAATAAAACGTAACACCCACTCCCGATTTCATCACCCAAAGGTTGATTTCACCAAATTTCACATGACCCGGCTATGAAGAGAATTTAGCTACTCATTATACTAATCAAAACATGCACAAAACAAGTAAATAAGAGCCATAACAAGTAAAAGAAAAGAGAAATATACCATAAGATTGCGAAATTCGAGTTGAGATCCAAAAAGTACAAAATAGAGAAGTAATTAAAAGGTGGTCTCTTAGTGTTTGAAATGAAAATCTAAGCTAAGAAATGGAAAGATTGAGCTAAGATGTTGTTGATTTACACTAAAAGGAAGTATTCTAAGCTATTACAAAATTCGAGCTATGAAGGGGGTAGAGTTTAGCTAAGAAGATGAATAATCCTTCCAAAATGGGCTAAGGGGGGTATTTATAGGTGGAGGGAAAATCCTGCAGATTTTTGGTTCGAACGCTGGTTCCATAGGAGTGGAACGTGCGTTCTGCTTGAAGTTCTGGGCAGCTTAGGGCTTTTGTCTTTCGAAACGCCAGTTTACAGGCATGGAACGTGCGTTTGAGAGGTTTGGAACGCACGTTCCAAGGTAGGGAACGTGCGTTTGGCTTGCTTGGAACGCTGGTTTGGGGTAGATTCTGAACCAGCGTTTGAAGGCTTCCAACTCTGAATGACTCTGGCAACTCTGGAACGCTGGTTTGAGCATGGAACGCCGGTTTGGAGACCTGGAACGCACGTTTGAGGGTTCCAAACGTGCGTTTGGACCCTGTGCCACCAAATTCTTCACTTCTTCCTCATTTGATCTCTTTTCTTGCCTCGGTTATGCTTTCTACCAAAAATCATCGCCTTCCGGGTTATCGAGACACCATTTACCTACATCATCACAACATCCAAAAACAACCAAAACATTCCAAAGGGTAAACGTGCTCGGGAATGGGGTCAATATCATCAAAAAGGGGTGGTAAACTATCAAAATGACGGGATTACCCCCCGTGCGAGGAACTCACAATATTACCCCGAAAGTGGTCTAAATTATCCAAAAATATGCTGAAAATGTGGTAAACGGAGGCCAAACAATGTAGCGGAGTCACGTAAAGTTGACTCCCATCATACATCTTATCTACAAAAGTTTGTTTTTATAACTAATATAAGCATAGCCAATCCATATTTTTGTGTTCGTTTGAAATTATTATAAATTTATGTCCTCTAATGCTAGATCTTATCTTCTTAAACTTGTAGAAAGTACGAAGAAATTTGTGCTCCTCATGTGGAAGATTTCTGCTTCATCACTGCCAATACCTACACAAAGGCAGAGGTACACTGGTATATTTATTGAATGATATGATGATACTATAACACAAATCTTAGGATACCGTGATCAAGTCCCTCCATTAGCTACATTTTCGCCATTTTTTAAACTGAAGCCGTCTGCCTATGATTCTCGTTTTCAAAACTAGAACTGAATTTAGCTCAACGCAACACCTGCTTAATAGTATTAGGCTAGCTGTTTATTGTTTATTGATTTGTTGTTGTTCATCTTCTTTTAAAAGATTGTGCTTTGACAGTTTTGAATCCAGCTTTACATTATTATTACTTCGTTGAGGGATTAAAACGCATGAATTCATCCATCACAATCTTTTGCTTGGATTCTATAATACGTGAACCGTTAAGTGTAAACACGGATTAATGGAGGGTTCTGATTACTTTTTTACACATCAGGTTGTGCAAATGGAATGTAGAGTATTGAACTTCTTGGATTTCCGAGTTTCTGTACCAACTACCAAGAAATTTCTCAGGTATCAAGAATATCTTCTTATTTTTATATAATCCCGAATCTTTTCAAATCAGTGACGGTGATGGTACTTCCCTTTTTGAATTTTTCTAGGAGATTTATCCAAGCAGGACAAGCATCTTTCAAGGTGAAAGAAATCGCACATATGCGTGTCAACCTAATTCTAGACAGTGTTGCTTGATCGAGAATGCACGTTTCTGACTGATAACTCGTTACATTTCCAGGTTGCTTCTGTGGAATTTGAATTTTTAGCAAACTATTTAGCAGAGCTAACTCTTGTGGAGTATAGTTTCTTGAAGTTCCTTCCATCCCTTAGCGCGGCGTCTGCTGTTTTCTTAGCCAGATGGACTCTTGACCAATCATGCCATCCATGGGTAAGTTTTCTAGAAGATTCTTGGCCTGAAGAGTTTGTACTACTGCCACCTGTACACGAATCACTCGTGCAGTAAAAACTCGTTATAATACGACAGAGATGAAATGCAGTATCTTTTTTCTTATAACCTCATGCAGAATCCAACACTGGAATGCTACACGAATTACGATACTACAGAGCTGAAGACCACCGTTCTTGCATTGCAAGAATTACAGCTGAACACTAATGGATGCAAATTAAACGCTATTCGTGCAAAATATAAGCAAGAAAAGGTAAAAGCCCTCTCAGGTTATGCGGTTTTCACAGTATCGTTTTTCTTTTTTCTCTTTCTCTAAACCAGAAATTCCTGTTTTCTTGGCAGTTCAAGTCCGTGGCGAATCTATCTTCATCAAAACCTGTACAGTGTCTGTTCTAAGAGTTAATCTCCTGGTTAATTTCCAATGAATGTTCGTTCATCCCGTTAGATGGTTTACTTGTTTCGTGTGTATCGAGGATTACCGGTTTGTATGCTCTAGCAATTATGAACAGCTATAATGCAGCCAATCAACTTGAGATGTGAAGGCATTAAAGATGTTGTAGAAGCAAACTTTAGTAGTAGTAATTAGTGAAAAAAAGGATTAGGTATATAACTGTAACCTATCTGCAGATGCTAACATCTTGCTGGCTTGTTGTAGTAAGTTTAGTAAATGATCGATTTTTTTTAAGCTAGTGTTCTAACTTCTTTCGTTATTTCTTTAACTTCTTTTATTTTTCGATAAATTTCGTTGGGGTAGGGGGTGTCTAAATGTAGTTTTCAATTTTTGAGGTTTCCATTTTTTTATTAAAAAAAAAAGAATATCATCAATAATTAAAACGATCTGAATATAGTAAATTTGAATTTTATCTCCGGTGATGCTGGATATCGTCTGTGTAATTATTCGGATCGTAAATATTCTAATGACAAATAACAAGATCAAAACCTTAGAACTACCCCTCAAAAAAAAAAAAAAAAAACCTTAGAACTAAACCTAAAAACGGGGATGGTGTTTGAATATTTTTAGACTGAGCTTGAGATGGTGAATCCCAAGTTGCTTGGTATCCTGTATATGGGGATAGGATCCTCTCAAGTAACTTGAGGAAATATTCTCTCAAGTATGCATGATCCAACCACACACCCCCAAAGTGTAAAACATCTAGCCATTGATTAACTTTTTCTAAAACTACGTAGTTTAGTTCATTATATGTAAAAACACTAACTTTACCCTTAAGTTACATGAGAGGATCTTGGTCCCCTGTATATGTGTTAGGAATCAAGTCTCTCGTAGTTTATTGAGATTGCTCATATAGAGGACATCTCGTCCAGTTTACTTGTCCCCCAAGTATTGGGGATTCTTTACGTGTAAAGAGTCGTATGGTTCCCATAATTATCTTATAAACACATGGACTAATTATCATATAAAGGAGGCTCTGGCCGACTTGCGTCGAGCCTCCAGGCCGTCTCGGCCCGAACTGCAATGACCTAGCTCCGTTGCGACCTAGCCGACGTGTGATGGTCTCGGGAGTGGGACGGACCTCCCACCTGGAGTTTAGGTTTGCCATTAGGTATGAGATCATTGAGATGAGGCTCCCGGATCTTAAGGGAAAGTCAATGGTAGAGGCCAAAATCAAATTTTGAATCCTATATGAAGGTATTAGAATCTTCAATGGAAAAAATGTGAGCACTAGCTCATCCCAAGTGGTTAGTCACCTAGGTTTACCCTGGCCTCCAGTGGGAGGTCCAGGGTTCGATTCCCCTCCCCCTCCTTTCGTAGCTGGAAAAAAAAAAAAATGGAAAAAATGTTATGTACCTAAATTAGGTGTGGTACTATACTAGATACCAAATTTGATTCTTTGGCTAATACCTCCCATACACCCATGCGTGCAAGTGAGCTATATTTTTTCTCAAAAAATGCTTTATCACAGCATTGTATGTGTCGGAAATTGTCGACTTTAAAGAAAAAATAGTATGCGGTTACATTTTGAGTCATTTTTTCCTCAATATACAAACTTAAATTAACATTAAATTATATGCAGCTCTCTAAATTTTTTTATAGAACATGAAAACATAAATACAATGTTACTATGGTTTTAACTTTTTTTTAAGATACAATCTAGTTGAAATTTAAATTTTAATTAGTATTAGATCAACTATATAGAACATGAATATAATTTATTCAAATTATTTGTTAATAAATATGATAATAATATTTTCTTGTATATTGATGATGTTAAAAACATCATAAATGTAATCAAACTAAAAAAACGATTCTACCGAAATTTGATATTTATGTTTGAAGATGTGGTTTATAGGTATCAAAATAAAATTTTGATACCGATGATTGGAGATAAAAAATTTACATTCCTTCATTCAATGCTCAGTCAATGAGAGAATGACACATGACGATGGCTAATTCAATTCTCATCAATCTCAAGTAGTGTTATTGATAAAATTATTATTTAAAAATATTTAAGAAATTTAATATGTGGTGTTTGAGATAAACACCTACTTGTAAGAACATCTTTGTAAAAAGGCAAACTTCTTTTATCAAAAAATAAATAAATAAATAAACGTTATGTATAGTCCTTAAAATTTTATTTCAAACGTTGTAGAGCCATTGGCCGTTTTGCTATCAATAAAGTTCTTTTTTAAAATAAAAAAAATGAAAAAAATAAATACCCCTTATTATATAGATTTTTTTTTTTTTAAATGTTGAAAAATAAAATATTTATGGTTTCGGCGCTCATCTGAAACTATTTTTACGCGAATGGGTCCACGTCGCATTGTTTACCGAAGCCATTTGTTTCAACCGGCGACTTTGCCCATTTTTTTTGAAAACACCAAAGCATTTGGTTGAACCGGCGGCTTTAACTGGGAAAAAACGTGAGCATCCTGTATTGAAATGAAACCCGGGTGCATATGAAGAAGCGCCGGTTCAACCGGCGGCTTTAGCTTATATATAAAACAAAACAGACGGGATTTTTCACCCATTTTCAGATTTCCAAACCCTAAAAACAAAAACCCCAAATTCTCTCCGCGACGCCAACTCAAATTAGGCCATTTAGCATCAAGATTCTTACTTTCTTCAACCAAATCAAAGGTTTCATCCATAGTTTATCAATCCAAAGGTATTTTTTTTCGTTTTTTTTCGATTTTCTGCGATTTTTTTCCTTTTTTTTCAGTTTTTTTTTTCTTTTTTTTATGCCAATTGAAAGAATTCTTTGTTTGGATAACGAATAAGTGTTGATATTCATCGATTTGTGATATGTGTAGAAGGTTGTTTGTTTAATTTTATTAGTTTTTGATTTTTATTGTGTATGTGGATTTGGTTTTAGGTTTTGCTTGATTTGAGATTTTTAAAGGGATGGAGATATATAATTATCCGTTGACTTGTTGGTGGAATGGTGAAATAGTAATTGACGGTGAAAATGTTACCTACAAAGGTGGTTGTGAAACCTTTATTATTGTCAATAGTAACATTGGTATGAATGAGCTTAAGAATGAGATATATGATGCTATGGAGGTTGATAGTACTAGATTTGACCTAAACGTGAAGATGAAATTCCCTAGTGTGCGAGGCTATAAAGTGTTAGCTTTAAGTAATGATCGTGGTTTAAAAGCTATGTGGGCAAGCGTGTTTCAATCGAAAGCCCCTACATGGATTTATATATTGAATTGACACCCGTTGAACAACCTAACATGTCATTCACCAACATGCTTGTTAGTCAAGTTGAGGATCCCAATTGGTTTGTGTCTTTGTCGACTAATAATGTTGATGAAGCATCCTTTAGATGGTAATATCGAAGGGGATGAGATTGAAGACGAGGATGATATGATGTTGTTAAGTCGGGATGAAGATAGTGGGGTAGACTAGTATCATTAAAGGATCATGATACCGAGTTTACTAAGCTTCATTCTATAGATGAAGAATATTTAAACGAGTTGGTATAAATCTAGTGATTTTCAATATAAGAGCGGTGGTGAGTTTGGGGTGGGGCAAGAATTTGCCAACAAAAAAGCATTGGGGCAAATTGTGACAACATACAATGTCGAAAGGAACCAAGTCTATAAAACCACGAGAATCGAAACCTCACACCGTCACATTCAAATGTGGAAGGAAACCAATTGCTTGTAGTTGGTATTTAAGAGCCTCTCAAAAGAATGTTGCATCGGATGTCTTCACTATCGTCACCTATAAAGGCCCCCACGAAAGCTCTTGTGTGGTTCACAAACCATCCATGGATCACCCGAATTTAAAGCGAGAGTTTATCGGCAACGCTATAAAGCCTCTTGTGCAAGCGAGATTGGGGGGTGAAAGTTAGTGTACTAAAAGCCTTCATAACAAAAGAATTCAACTTCTCGATCTCTTATGGTAAAGCATGGAGTGCAAAACAAAAGGCGATAGGTGCTCTTTATGGAGATTGGGAGGAGTCTTACCAATATCTTCCTCGTTACATGGAAGCTTTGAAAGAAGCAAATCCGGGCACCGTGGTGCATTTTGTTAATAAGCCAACCCACGATCCTTACTTCTTTGAACAATTTCATTGTGTTTTTTGGGCATTTGGCCCCTCAATCGAGGTTTCCAACATTGCGAGCTGTCATCACAATTGATGGAACTCATTTATACGGGAAGTATCGTGGCGTTATGTTGATTGCCATGGGAGTTGATGCGAATGGACAACTTTTTCCATTAGCATTTGCCATAGTTGAAAAAGAAGATCACGACAATTGGAGTTGGTTTTTGGCTTGCATAAGGTGTTTTGTCACAAAACGTCATGGACTTTGTGTCATCTCTGACCGGCATGCGGGTATCCTATCAGCAATGTCTACAGAGGGTAGTGGTTGGGAGGAGCCATATGCTTTTCATAGATTTTGTATCAGACATCATGCATCCAACATCCAAAAGACGTTCAAAAATACGGATTTGAAAAAAATGTTTACCAACACAGCTATGGAACATCAAATTCGCAAATTTGATAAAGGGATGCAAAAGATCGGTGCACTCAATCCTCGTGCTAAGAGTTTGTTAGAAGGCATTCCTTTAAGCAAGTGGTCACTTGCTCACGACGGCGGGTTAAGATACGGTATCAAAACCTCCAATTTATGCGAATGCTTCAATGGTGTGTTAAAGGGGGTTCGATTTCTGCCTATTCAAGCCCTTGTGAAAGCTACTTTTACTCGAGTAAACAAATACTTTGTCGATCGACGTGAAGTAGCAAGGAATAGGATGCGTAATGGTATGAAATGGTCGGAGAAGATAACGGTTCAACTCGAGAGAAATAGTGAAAGCGCCGCTCACCGTGAGGTTACTTGTTTCAATATACAAGAAGGTGTATATGGAGTGGTTACTAGACAAGGTAATCGTCATGGATGCATGGCTAATCGTAGTCACACGTTGAATCTTTCGAAGAGGACGTGTACATGTAACAAGTGGCAAAACCTACATTATCCATGTTCTCATCTTATAGCGGTTTGTCGCTCGCACTCATAGACACGGATCAATATGTTGACCCTTTGTTCTCATGTGGGGAATACTTTGGTTCTTATCGTGCATGCTTTCTACCGTGCACGACGAGGATTATTGGAAGACAATGACGGGACCGGTACTAGTAGTCAACCCCGCATGGAAAAGAGGCAAGGGACGTCCGAAATCTAAAAGAATCCGTAATGAAATGGATGAGTTACCAAAGACAAATGTTACATGTAGTTTATGTAATTTGCCCGGTCATAACAAGCGCTCTTGTCAATTGAAACAATCTAATTTGCCCGGTCCTTCACGGTAATGGTTTGTACCTAATGTCTATTATTTTTTTATTTTTTTTTGAAATTAAACATTTTCATTAATGTGTCTATTCTAGTATACCATGTTTATATTATATTCATTTGTTATATAGTCACTAATGAATTGTGCTTTATTTATGTAGATCACATGGAGCCGGGACCAATTAATGATAGCGTTCTAAGACTTCAACAACAACACCGAAGCAGCATCATCTGGGAAGGAGAGGTAATATAATCGTTAATGTTTGCTTTTTCGCAATAACAATTTGTTTCTTTATAAAAAATAGTAACATGTTTTTTTTTTGCGGGAGTGTAGGTCTCGTATGTCGCACGCATCTTATGTCAAAGCAACATTATCGGGTGCATGATTTGGTAGTTGATTTTTTGAGAGAGACACGGTTATGGGATCCACGGGTTGTCATTTGTCGCCATTAATGCCGATTTAATTACCGCATTAGTTGAGCGGTGGCGTCAAGAAACACACACATTTCATATGACAATTGGAGAGGTAGGCATAACGTTACAAGATGTTAACGTCTTGTTAGGTCTTAAGGTCGGTGGCTTACCTATTACGGGGACAGGCGATCATCGATGGGCCGATCTCTTAGAGCAAACATTAGGTATAAGGCCACTGAAGGCGCTTTTAAAGGTAATACCTTGAAATTATCGTGGTTAAAAGATAATTTTCAAGGGTTACTGTGGATGCAACCGAAGAACGATTCATAGGTATGTTAGAGCATATCTATTATATTTGATAGGAGCCGTCCTCTTCCCGGATAAGAGTGGAAATAGGGTTCAACTAATATATTATCCTCTAGTGGTTGATTTGCACCGACTTGGTGAATATAGGCTTTGGGGGAGTGGGGTACTCGCTTGTTTATACCGGAATTTGTGTGTGGCAAGCAAGAAAGGGGCAAGTGAAATCGGTGGATCTTTAGTGCGCTACTGTTTGTGGTCATGGGAGCGTATCACCATTGGTCGACCTACACGGATTAAGTCACGTGTTACGGAAGAAGAGGAGTAGATTATCCACTTGGGTCACAAATGCAAGCGGGAGTTGACCCTTTAGGATGTAAGTGGCTACGAGTTGAGCGGATGTATACCGATCATTTATCGGGGTTGGTAACCTATAGACATGCATTTGATACTATGACGGATGCAATGTTCACATGGCAACCATACACGTGGGACATCCTTAGCCATCTTCCGCCTATATGTTTTGAGGACACCGATGAGTGGATTGTAATTGCTCCGCTCATTTGTTTTGACGTGGTGGAATGGCATTATCCGACGAGTAGTTCGACAATTCGGTTGGCATCCAACGGTGCCTAATGAATGTGACACGGGTGTCCATTTGCACTCGCTTGATAGGCGGGGAAACACAACGGATTATGCGCTTAAGCACGGGGATTATATTCGGTTGTGGGCCGATCGCAAATCATCGTTGGTTCCACGTGGTGTTCCTTACAACGGTTATCTTCACCACAATGATATGTACTTACGGTGGTACCGTCGGATCACCCCGCGCATTATTAGCCCTCAAAGTGCAAACGTTGTTGAAGACTATGAAACGCAACACAATTTCTATCCTACCGCGCGCCGACTATGAACAACTTGTAATTATATTTTAAATTTTGTTTTCTAATTTCATACATAGAAATTTGTTTTATTTGTTTTGTGTTTACACATTTCGCGAGACACGACGAGGGAATGTTTACTGCTATCAAAATACGACTAGGTTGCTTGCGAACATGCCGGATGACATCCCGATGGCACAAGTGAGGCTTATTCAACAAATGCGATCGATGTCCCTTCAAGTGTTACAAAACACAAGACGGGGACATCGATCCAACTGAACACTCTGAAGAGGTCGAACATCCTAGCCCGGAACTTCCGCGATACGACTTTAGGAACTTGACAAGGGCTCAACTGACACCGATCGAGGAGGTAGACACACCAGCAGAATGTTCGTCTTCACGTAGAAAAACGAAGAAAAGTCGTACACGAACAAGTTAATATGATCAAACATTTCTTTTGTTTTGGTTGTTGTAATAATACAATAACTTTGGATATGATTTTTTTTTCTCTTTTAATGACGTAGTTTGCATGAATGTGTTTTTTGCAATTGATTTGGTTTTTTCCCTTTTAATGAATGTGTTTTTTATAATTGGATTGTTGATTTTGAGAATTTGAGGTGTTGAATATATTGATTGGGGAAATTTGAAAAAAGAAGATGCAAATTTGGTTTGAGAATTTGAGGTGTTGAATATATTGTTTTGGAAATTTGAAAAAAAGAAAATGCATTTGGTGTTAACGAGGTTGTGGTAAAGCCATTGGTTGAACCAGGCGGAGCTTATATCATACGCAGTTTCATTTCAATACGGGATGCTTTCTCAAGCGGCTTTGGTGTTTTTCAAAAAAAAAAAAGCGCAAAGTCATTTGGTTAAAAACGAGCTTCGAACAATCTTTGACGTGGATCCATTCGCAGGAAATAGTTTCAGATGAGCGCCGAAACCATAAATATTTTATTTTTCAGCATTTAAAAAAAAAAAATTCTATTATATATGGAAACTTTTTTTTTTATATACCAATTTCTTTTGTTTTGTTTACGAATTGCGTACGTATATTCACATTCCCGATATACGTCGGTTGGCTGACGCCATTTCACCTCATTTATCTACTCCTCACAGTTCACATTATTATTCCAGTGGTATACATAGTTAAATTATCTGCCAAATTAAATCCCCCATCCCAGTCTAACAGGACCCCCAAGATTTGTTATTTAGTCTGCGTAATTAATTGAAGAAACCGAAATTATAGGGAAGAAACAACAAGAAACAGGAGCCCTGATTGAAAAGGTTAAAACACAGCTGAGTGAGTGGTTGGTGTAGTAGTTTCATCCATCACCTGTTGCTTCAAGCTTTCTTCCGGTGAGTTTCAGAGATTAAACCCTTTATTTATTTCACTGATTAAATCTTTTTGTGAAATTAATTTCCTTGTCGGTGTAAATATTGGACTTTTATTGTCAGATGCGTACTGGGCTCGTCGAGCTCCTTTGTTATTATCTTGTTTTATTTGTGTGTGGGATAAATACAGTACCAAGATTTTGTTGTGATTTTTCAACTGTTTTGAGTTCTTTTCGGGGGTTGTTGGTTTGTGTTGTTTTACTTGTGTTTCTTGTTGGCCACTTGGGAGGTGAACAGTGTGTGGAACCGGACTTGTCGTTTGTAAGATAAATGTGTGAATATACATATATTGTTATGCATAATTACTGTAGTTATTGTGAAGTAATAATGGGGGGTTTGATCATTTTTATGGTCTGAGGAATTATGATATTTATTTATGAGATTGGATTTGTTTTTTTGTTAAAGTTGCTTTGAAATGTAGAAACCCTCTTTGCCTTTGGTTATGAGCTGATTTCTGGGCTTGTATTTCAGCTACATTTTTTGTTGAAATGCTTGGAATGAGTGGCTTATTTGCAATCCCCCCTCTCTACATCTTGTGGGTGTGGCCCCACACATTGCCAGTTGGGATTTCAATGACCAAAATTGCAGGGATATTTTAGTATCTCAAACTGATTATTTTGGGGTAGGAAAATTGAATTTTGATGATTTATTGTCTTCTTTTCTCTACAGAGTGTAAATTTTGGTGCACTGTGAATGCCTAAGTTTGTGAGTTAAACATAGAGTTACTGATTTGAAATTGGATTCACAAGTTTTCCAAGCAATTTTATTTGCTTTTCCTTGCTAGTTCTGCAAATCAAACGGGTATTTCATTTCTGGGACTGCAACATAGAGTCACATCTTGAAGTTTCGGCTGTCTATGGAGAGAGAAAGTAATCATGGTCCTACTGACAACCATCACGTTGTTATTGATGTAACAAGCAGCAGTAATGAATCCTTTTCTAGCGCTTCTAATGATCGTAGTTTAATTGACTTACCACGAGATCAGTATGCAGAGCATCTTTCTAGTATTGGAGGCGGTACAAATGCTCAACCTGCGTTTTCTTCTTTTAATGGTGGGTCGGACGCTCAGAACTCGTTGCTTAGTCGAAGAGCAAATGGACGTGTCCGCAATAGGAGTCCTCTGAATTCTGGCTTTTGGATATCAGTTGAACTAGTCTTGACCTTGAGTCAAGTGATTGCTGCTGTTGTGGTCTTGTCTTTGTCGAAGAACGAGCATCCACGCACTCCGTTATTTCTTTGGGTTGTTGGATATGCATCTGGATGTGTGGCTGTTCTTCCTCTTCTTTATTGGAGGTATCGTAATCGCAATCAGCATGCTGAAAGGGAGTCTTCTCAGTCCAATGTGAATGATCTTTCGGCAAGAGCTTCTTCTACTGCTGGCTCCTCAAATAGGGATGGCCATAATACAAACGATTCAGACTCTCGAGGCGCCGTTAACATTGGTATAGCAAATCCAAGGTTCGTGAACTTTCTTCTTTCTTGTAAGATACATTCTCTGAGTTGTATGCTTAGTCTGGTGAATCACTTGTTTTGGAATTTCTGAATAGTCAAGCAAATTTGGAAGAAGTGCATTGTTAATGCTCACCTGAACTGTTTTAGATGCATTTCCAGTTTAAAATCCTGTGTTTTTTCCCCGTAATGATTGTCAAACGTGGCATGCTGTCACTGAAAAAGAGATTCTCGTACAAGAAGACAGTCACCCTGATTCTATATTGATGGAAATGGACTGGCATTATTGTCCATGCAGGATGGTGTAATCAAAACACTGTCATTCCCTGTTGCTTCTTATGGTGAATCTATAATTTGGCTGATGTTCTAGCTGCAAACTAAGTTTGCTGAATGCTGCTTCTTTAGATCTATGAAACAAATGATCTGTGATAGGCTGTCCTGGTTTTATTCTTAGCTTGGCAAGTCCTATGCTAACACAAATTTTCATGTCCTGAAATATTTTGCTGGAATTTACAAGAGTAGGCCTCATACATATAGCAATAAAATAGGTATATACTTGAGCCTACTTTACCCTGCATACCAGGGTGTCTTGGTACGTACGTATATATGTATTAGAATACATACATGTGTGTATATGTATGTATCCATTTATGTACATTGGTGTGTAGGATATTTCTCCTAGACTAGTTGGCTTACTGCGGACGAGTTTTTAATACATATAGATGCAATCCAAGCAACGTTACATATTAAAGGCGAATTAATGAATGTCCAAACAGACTTTTAATGCCTTAGCTCTGTGGCATGCAGGCTTAAGGCTGCCGTTGAATACTACAAGATGGCAACAGATTGCTTCTTTGCTGTGTGGTTTGTGTCTGGAATTGTGTGGATATCCAATGGACACGCTTCTGCTACCGAAGCTCCCAACTTGTACAGGTACCGACTTTTTTTCGTCTTTCTAACGAATAGCCATGTCAGCAGCAATCTCTTGTTATCTCTTTTCTTCTGTTTGTTCGGTTGTTACACAAAAGTTAACTTATTTTTTCATGACAATATACAACAGGGTATCTATAGTGTTTTTGACCATCAGTTGTATCGGATACGCGATGCCGTTTATTCTGTGTACAACAATCTGCTGCTGTTTGCCTTGCATAATATCAGTAATGGGCTTCAGAGAAGATCCAACTCAGAGCAGAGGAGCCACTTCAGAGTCGATTAACTCTCTGCCAACCTATAAATTTAAAGTGAAGAAGGCCAAAAACAATGGCAGAGAAAACAGCTCATCTGGAGTGTCTGATGGTGGAATTATCTTAGAAGGAACCGAAGAGCGTGTGCTATCTGGAGAAGACGCGGTATATTGCTCTTTTTTCTTCAGTTTTTATCTTTAATTCCGTATTATACTGCCTGAAATTCAGCTTATTTACCTTTCATTACTAGAATTAAGCTGTTAGGAGGTAGGTAATTCAGACATTTATTGACTTCTTCACGTCCTCTCACGTGTGAGCCTAGTACAAACATCCTGGTTAACAAAGAACAGAACATCATGTAAAGGGTTGAGCCAACTTAGGGCACACAAAGCCAAACGAAGAAGCCTAACACGTGCACAATACGAATAAGGAGGCAATGTTGGCATAGAAGTTTGTACTCATGACTTCTTGCTCCAATACTTCATTGAATTACTATGTCTTTAAAGAGATTAAGCTGTAGGGAAGTGAATAAATTCAGACATTTATCGACTTCAACACTATTATTTACCAATTCCCGTGTTTGAAATGCGCATCTCCTGTCAATTTTTTGCTAGTAGTTTAAAACTAGTTAAATAGAGTTTTTCTTGTATGTGTACAGGTATGCTGCATTTGCTTGGTAAAGTATGCAAACAACGACGAGCTAAAAGGGCTGCCGTGTTGTCATTTCTTTCACAAGGAATGCATTGACAAATGGCTGAAAATCAATGCCTCATGTCCACTTTGCAAAGCTGAGGTTGGCCAAACCATTGTACAAGCCCTTACTGAAGCAACTGCCAACCTACGACCAGGCGCATTACCTTAACTAGCAAAAGTATACGAGTAGGCCTTAATGGCCCGACCCTTTTTCTCGGATCACCCTCACAATGTGATGCTTTCATGCACTGGACTGTCCTTTTACACGTCGTTGAAGCTTGAGAAGTTTGAAAGCTCGCGTTTTGAGACGTTGACAGATCAGATCATGTCTGTCCAAAAGCACCATTTTTTTTGGTTACTGTTTGGTGTCTTGGGTTGCAACTGATTGATTTGGTTTCTTCCTGTGAATGTGTCATATTACATAGTAGTTTATTTTTATTTTACTGCATATGATATGAATGCTGAGTCAAGAGTTTCATGATTATATATGATTGGTTAGGAATGTAAGAGCATTAATGATAATGTCACTCAGTTTGTGAACCTTTTGCAGTGGACCTTATCTATATCCAATCACCTTAAAATTATGGGCCATTTCTTCCAAAAAAAAAAAATTTAAATAAATAAAGAAAGAAAAGAAAAGGAAAGAAAGGTGCACTTCAGTTATGCACTTTAAATCATATAAAGTTTTTGATAGCCTTTAGCAACGAGACGAACTTTATTAAATCACATCCGTCAAACAAGTGGTAATAACGTCAGCCGGAGCGCAGCGCCCCAAGAGACCCTATCCTGAGACAACAAAGCATGTCTTGCTAAAAGATGTACTGAGGCTTTCCCATGCGCCGAATAAAATTGAAGGAAACAGAAATAAAAAGACTACGTCTAGAAAAAAGAAACTCTGCGCTAAAATTGAAGAAACATCCAAAAACGAGTCCAAGTCAGTAAACAACAGACCGGGTAAGCGCATGTATGCAAGCTGGCCAAAGTTAGCCGATTCTACCTCTAAGGAAGGAATACTCGTTTGCGCAAAAAAGTGTTAGTTGATCTCATTGGGTAGTGCTAATTTATGTAAAATATATTAATTATTTAACGACGGTTAATAGTGATGTGTATTTGTTTTCAATACAAAATAAAATATAGTGATGTGTGTCTAAGATAACTTTAAATGATGTGTTTTATCAGTCTTGTCCTTAGAGCAGCCGTAGTCGTTGTATTCTATCTTATAGGGAAAAATGAGAGTAGACACTGACAAATCAGTCCATGTGTCCATTTCTGATTGGAGGTAAAAGTTAGAATTATTTTAAAGATGATATTGTTTGATAAGATGGGGTAATGGTTAAAAGTGGTAAAATTATTATAATACAATATCTAGTTCCAAAACCCGCCATCTCCTTCCACTGTGATTAAAAACCACCAGTCTCCAGTCTCCAGTCTCCACCACCACACCACCAAAAACTCCATTGCAACTTCCTTCTGTAGTATATTTTCAAATTTTAATATTGTACAGCACACTTGATTTTACTCTAAAAATATATAGCTTTCAGAGAAATTGAATTTTGGGGCTAATCCATTTGGCATGAAAGCAAGTGGGTTTGAGGGGGAAACGATGCTTCTATTGCCAAGAATGAAGAGATGGAAGAAAGACCTGGAAAAGATCAGGAAAGGGAATCGTTTTTTTTTTTTTGGGGGTTATGAACTTTTCTCCTAAAAGAAGGGGTTGGACGCGTTATTTGAAGGAGAAGATTGTCCCCCATGGGCTAAATTGCAATTTTAGTCCTCTAATTGGACACGTTTTGTAATTTTGGTCGTGGTTTTTCCGCGACAATTTTAGTCACATAAGTGGTCTTTTTTGCAAAAATAGTCCCGAACGCCGGAAAAGACCACTTACGGGACTAAAATTTTTTTTTTCGGCGATAATTTTAGTCACTTTCCGGTGTTCGGACTATTTTTGCAAAAAAAAAAAAGACCACTTACAGGACTAAAATTGTCGCTGGAGAAAAACCAGGACCAAAATTGCAAAACGTGTCCAGTTAGAGGACTAAAATTACAATTTAGCCTTGTCTCATGAGTCATGGGCCCTCTCAAAAGAGATAATGGGTTAGAGATGATCTCAAAAAACCTCTCCAAAACAATACCATTATTTCCAAAAAAATTGTCTACATAACTTCCACTATGGTCGCTCTTAGTCTTAACTTTTCCATTAGAGAAATGGTATGTGCAGTGCACTTTCGACTACATGGTTTATTTCTATGATAAAATGATGAATTATTTATTGTGATGGGTCCCAGAAAAATGAATGTTGTTGATTATGTTGTATAGGATGTTGTGATAAAATGAGTAGTGAATGTATCACTACTCTATTCCATTAAGCCTCTAGACTCTTCTAGGAGCGATTTGTTTATCCCACATAGGGTGCACGGACCCCCTGAAAAACGGGAGGTTAGGGACGAACATCCTTACTTGTATGGTGTCTCCACGCGTGGTATGAAGACGTATGTGGAGACATACACACCACATTTCATTTCCCTCGTTTTTAAACCGCGGTTCGATCGTTTCACCCGTCACTTTCATCTCAAAATCCTCTCTCTACACAAGTATTTCCCCTGAAAAACAGATATTTAAACTTTTTTCTCATAAAAAGTTTATGGACACTTGTGAAAATAAAAAATACTCTAAACAAAATTCATGAATTTTTGAAAAGAAAAAATGTGGATCCGCCTGTGGTCGTTTTTTATTGGATGCATTTCATTGCATTACGACTTATTAAGGTCTTTTGTAAGGGGAATTTTTAGCCGCTCACTACATATAGAATGAAGTGACTAGTCATTTGATTAGAACCATACAGCTCATATACAGAATACGAAGTGTATGATTCTGATCAAGTCATCCATCACTTCCTCTAAATTGAATGAGTAGGTAAAAACTACTCCTTTCGTAGGGGTTCAACGTGAAGTGATCCCGTAGGGAATCCACGTGAACGATTTTGGACTACGCGGTTTCGTTCAGAATTGAATGTAAGTAGGTAAAAACTAGCTCCTTAGTTAACTTCCCCTTTCGTAACGTGCGTATGGATAATTAACAAACACTATGCATTTTCAACTAACTAGTTTGACTTTGACATGATTTTGTCACCTCTTTCAAGCCATAAGCAAAAAAGTCAAATGAAATGTGGGCCCCCATCCTCTTTCCCAACTGTATTAATCCCATTGAGTAATGATCATCTGCTAGAACACAAAAAAAAAAATTATTGAAACCAAGACAGAGGCATATCTAGTGGTAAAAATTAAGGGTATTATAGTAATAGTCTTACCTTTCAGAAGAAAAAAAAAAGTAATTGTCTCGTCTTTAAAATGGGATGCGAAGGTTTGATTACGTAAAATGTCGATTTCTTTCACCAATAAGAGGCATACAGATGCTTTACAAATTGAACCACTGAGGCGTAACCCTCGATTTACATCATTTACAGCTCTCCGCAGAGCAGTGGGGCCCTTTGAGTTGTGACTCAATTTTTTTTAAATTTTTTTTTATTTTTAACTGAAGCTAATAAATAGAGGTTATAATACTGAGTTAGTTGTTGCATTTAATTTCTACATATACACAACAACATTTTAGTCACACTGTCCAGGGTATTCATCAAAGTCTTCACTTACAGAAAAAAAAAAAAAAAAAAAAAAAAAAAAAAAAACTGGTGAAAGGTTTGAAATGGAGGGGAAATTTAGAGTTGTTGAATTAACAATCAGTGTGCTTTTTGTATTCATTTTAGCAGAAAATAATGTTGCACAACAAACTGTAGGTGTAGGAGGAGGACAGAATTTGTACACTTGTTTAGGTGGATGCTATAATCAGTGTTTTATCCTAAAGAAAAATCAACAAGACACTTTCCCATGTTATTTCAAGTGCTTAGGAAACTGTGTTAGCCCGACAACTGGAACCTTCCCATACAATTGTCAGATTGGTTGCTCTTCACAACTTTGCCACCCTCTTGCCTCAGGTTAATTCTTGAATCGTGTTCTCGAGACGAGTCTCTATTGCACCGTATCGTCAGATAGATATCGGGTTTTTTTTTTTCATTCAATGATGCGGTGCAATACAGACTCTTCATACGAGAAATAGCTTATATTCTCTCTTTAATTTTGATTAGTCAAATGAATTCAATTTTGATTTCTTTTTTTCTTTTTCTGTGGACAGATGGTGCAGTTGTGGAAAGATGCTTAGGAAATTGTGGCAAAGCCTGTGGAGCTGATTAGAATTTATTGTGATGTGGAATTGATTCAAAATGAACTTTTTATGAGGCTTGTTTTTTTTATGACAAGTATGTTTCTTACAATTTATTCATCATAAACTTGAAATGTTTAGGTGTTCTCTTTCTTGGATTTATTATCCTCTAACACTTCTGTCTTGTTTAGAAAAAAAAGGGTTTTTATTCACATCATATCAGATCTATCCATTGTCCCACACCTATCGGTGCACCACACTATTTTTACAGAATCGATCATGTGAAAGTCGAATGTACAAGGCAGCATTCGACTTCTCGCACTGTCGAATTAGAATCAACAGACACTGGGAAGGTCGAGTGTTGCCTTGTACATTTGCATATCTACCGTGTACTGAACTACTTGTGGACCACATAGTAGAATCGACACTGAAAAGGTCGAATGTTTCAGTGTCGATTCTACTGTGGTGCACATATAATAGTGTGGTACACGGTAGATCGGCTCTAGTACCATAAAGACCCTTATAAAGAAACACACTCCACACTATTAAAACTTTTAAGGAACAATAAATTGATACAAATACACAAGATTTTTGTTGACATAATAAACAATAGTACAAAATGACACATGATTTGTGCATTCAACCTTGCAACAAACACCTTCTAAGCTTTAAAAGAAGATGGACTATAATACCACAAAAGAACCCAAGGGCTGCACTTGAGTTTACAAGTGATACACCAGTACAAATCAACATCACAAAAGACTCTTCTTTTGTATTCATATCCCTTGAACACATAGCAAGTTCAATCCCAGAAAACAACAAGAGAATTCCCAACATACCCACCGGAAATCGGTCCAAAATCTTCACAATTGAGCTACCTAAAACTATGCCTAAAACCAACTTTGTCAAGCCAAGAAGTGCCACACAAGCTCCACTTCTTCCACCAAACTTATATTGTCCAGCTAGCCCACCTGCACCATGACAACATGGCATGACACCAAACCAGCACCCTACTAAGTTCATCGAACCGACCGTAACCGACACGGATGTAGCTGAAACATCCTTTTTTTCTGGGAACAAATCTTTTGACAGTTTGCATACTGCAATGACTGAGTTCAAGATTGATAAAGGAAGTTGAGGGATTGTTCCTTTTATGAAACCTTCCTTCCATTCATGTTTAGTCATCTTCAAAACACGAAACGGTGACGGCCCGAATCGAAATTCTTTAACTACTTTTGGCCCTCTAATGATTGCAAGAATCACACCTAACAAGAAGACAATGAAAGCTGAAGGCAAAGAAGTTATCTTTTTCTTGAATCTGTTTTTCTTGGTATTATTAACATTAGGCTCTGTAACTTCATGGTGATCACCAGAACCATTGACAATTACAATGAAACAAGCACAAAAAAGGGCCAAAATAAGTCCATCTAATCCAAGCCAATCCCTTTGTCCAACAGATTTTGACTGTGAAAAAATCTGAGTATTTTTTATGTATTTAACAGCAGTCATTGCAAATGATAAACCCTGTGCTAGTTGAATTCCCCTCACAACAGAGATTGGAATTAGCCTATATATAAGCTGCATCAAACCTGTAACACAATACAGTCAAGTGGTCAACCATTTAGCTTACTAGCTAGTTACATGTTTAAAAATTATAAAAGTTAAATAAATAAAAAAAATGGAACCTGAAACACCAAGAAGAAATAAAATCCCAGAAGTGCAGATTCCAGCAGCCATGATTTCTGGGATTCCAAAATTAGGATTGGAAATGGCTACTGCTGCAATGGATTTCATTGGTTGAACAGGCATTGGGACACCATAAATTGCACCCGTGAGGAAATTGTATATCCCTGTAAAGATTAGGGTTGTTCCAAGATTAAGGTCCTTTGCAAGTGTTAAGGCCAAAATAATGGGAATATATGTGCCCAGATCACCCATTGCACCATTCAGTTCATCCCATTTTGAATTTGATCTAAATGATAAATTGGATTTTAACTTGCTAATAAAGATGGAGATGTAGCTTGAATTGTTGTTTGTTTGAGTGATTTCTTGAGGGTTTTCGATATCTTCAAGAGGTGGATTCATTGAATCCATGATGCTAGCTGGTTGCGTTCAGTTTTCAGTGAAGTTGAGCTATTTAAGGGCGGTTATTTACACCACATACGTTGTACTCGGTGCACTACACAATTTCCATAAAATCTATTCGTTAAAGTCGATTCTAGAGTCAAGATTCGACATCCGTAGAATCGATTCAGAATCGACATTGGGAAGGCCGATTCTTTGTCTAGAATCGACTTTCACATGGTCGATTCTACTGTGATGTACACGTTGTGAGGTACACCGGTAGAGTCGTGACGGTGGAAAGAGCTCTAAAACAAATGTAAATACATTATTTTTTTTAGAGAAAAGATTAACCATAATCTTAGAAAATAGTGTATAGGACTATATTCCCTTCTCCATTGATGACAAGGAGAACATTTTGCAAGAGGAATAACTAAAAATTAAGATGCCAAAAATGGTTTTTAAATGATTGCATAAACTAATTTTTATGTTATGATGATAGTGAAGAAATTCCTTCTTGCAGGTAGAGCACTAATAAAGGATATAAACTCGAATTCATTGCCTTAAAAAGGATTATTCCCACTCAAAAGAAAAATAAAAAATAAAAAGATTATTCCCATCCAAATTCTAAGATTGAAGTCAATTATTTCAGATTTTGAAGATGTATCAAACAATTTTACACAATGTTACCATGACTCTGATACCAATTTATATGATCAATAAAGATTTATATTGATCCAGAGAGGGTAAATGGTTCTTTTCCCAAAGGATTTAAGTTTAAAAACTTTCCTCATATAAATATGTTGTGTAATTGTTCTAATCCCCGGTGTATGAGGTTGGAACAAGTTTAAGTGGTTCAAATGCAAATTAAGTGATAGTAGAACACTTGTTAGAATTTTTCCAACTCAATACAAATAAAAAAGATTTTGATAAAGCTAATTAGGTCAAGATAGATAGTGCAGTGACAAATTGATCAAGATTGAACTTTTGATGTTATTGAGTTGTTGACAATCAATCTTCGGAAAGTTGGTTTTTAATTTTAGAATCGACTTTCAAAAGATTGATTCAGTGTGGTGTATTATAGGTATGTTGTACCGGTAAAATCGCGGTGATGCCATTAAAGGCTCCTAAAATTAATTAGTTCCTTCCATCTTTCGGAGAAAAAGAAAAGAAAAAGTATTAGGTTATCCTCTGTAAGCAAAGTTGTTAATGAACAGAACCGTTCGTGAACAAATTCAAATTCGATTCGTATAAGCCCGTGTTTGTTTGTTTGTTAAGTTAAACGAACCAAACTCAAACACATCGTTGTGCTCGTTTATTAAACAAATAAACATGAGCACTTGCTTTAGTCTCTGTTTGTGGTGACATAAATCCCTCCTTACAACTCATGAATTAAGAATTATCACAACAACAAGGTCTACCCGACACGAATTAGTTGATAATGAAATTTTTATAGGAATCTTTCACAAAATACCCAACCAATAACTAGAATATTATCAACTAATCTGAATTTTCAAAGCTCGCGAACGTTATTTTAGATTCATGACTACACATACATGTATATACACACTCAAAATCTACACCTACAAACCATCACAGCCGTATAATTTTATTTTTTTGCTCCAAGGTACACCAGACGACATCGTTTTATAATTCTCGCTAGCATCATTGTCCATCATATTGTTTTGAAGTATTTTCCCAAACATTCTTTTTTTTACATTTCTTTTGTCGTGTGTTATAATTTTTCATTCACAATAACTATGAAAATAAATTAAACCCATGATTATCCGTACGAAATTATTATGTTTCTAAAACTGAAGTAAAATATAATAGCTTCAAATCTCTAAAAAAAATGTAACATTACTCGGAAACATAATAGAAATGAACATGTAAATTATCATGAGACCAGCTCCAACTCCCGATCCGACCATGTTCCTATTTTGATTTCGTCGGTTAATCCGGGCTTGGTCAGGTGGACCCCAGTGTCACTCTATGATCCCTTCTGGATCCGGGACCCGGAGTTTTAGGAATGTTTCAGAGCATCTTGGCAGCATGGTACTACTCGGGATCCTTTGTGTTGGAGTTCCCAACGGCATGGGAATCTTAGGAAACGTATTGCGGAGAAAGAAGAGGATCTGCGGAAGCTCCGGGAATCATCTAGTTATTCGGTTCAACAGGAATGGATTCTTATGCAGCAAATAGACCAGTGGCAGACCATGAAAGAGGAGTATTGGCGACAAAGAGGCAGAAGTGAGTGGCCGGTAATGACGGATAGGAACACGCGGTATTTTCATCACAAAGCAGCGGCTCGGTGGAATTCTATCCATTTGTTGTATGATGCTCAAGGGGTTGTGTGTGATGAGCCGACATACATGGAGCGTGTAGTAGTGGATTACTTTCAGGCCATATATTCGTCGAATGGCACCGCTATTGATCTTGATGGATTACAATTTGCTGAGATCGATGTTGGTCAACAGCAGCACCTGGCCGCTACTTTTACTTGGGAAGAGGTCTATGTCGCTTTGAAATAGTTGCCAGGGAGGAAGTCGCTGGGGCCGATGGTATGCACATGATCTTTTTGCATAAGTTTTTGGGTATAGTGGGGGAAGATGTTCTGCGTGTGGTGTTGGATGTCTTGAATAATGGTGCCTCCCTCGGTATGTTGAATGATACTTATATTTCGTTGATCCCGAAGGTTACTACTCCCACCGTTATGACCGAGTTTCGTCCGATCGCTCAATGCAATTCAATCTACAAACTTATTTCTCGGGTGATAATTGACCGTCTAAAGGGAGTGATTGGAGATGTGATCTCAGAGACTCAGAGTGCCTTTGTACGGGCCGCCTCATTACGGATAATGCGATTATTGCCTTTGAAGCTTTTCACTCTTTGCAGGCAGGTGTACGGGGATGTCACAATCATACTGCTTTGAAGCTGTATATGGCTAAGGCCTTTGGTCGAGTAGAGTGGCAATATCTTTGGAGAGTTATGGAGCACATGGGTTTTCCGGTGTCCTTCATTGATTTGGTACGGCGATGTGTGACGTCAGTTTCCTATCGGGTTTTGGTTAATAGGAAGCCCAGCCGTAGAATTGTTCCGACTCGGGGGATTCGGCAAGGAGATCCGCTATCACCTTTTCTCTTCATCATTTGTGCTGATGGCTTCAAGGCTTTGCTTAATGACTATGTACACAAGGGTGCGCTTCGGGGTATTCGTTTTGGCCGAGAAGCTAGAGGTTTTTATTTCTCATCTGCTATTTGTGGACGATTGCATTGTGTTCTTAGAGTTGTTAGAGGGGGCGGTGGAGACATTGGTAGAGTTGTTTGACAGGTATGGTGCTCTTTCTGGTCAGGCTATCAACTTTCATAAATCTAGTTTATACTTCTCGGAAAGGGTCTCGGTGAAGGAGCGAGAGGCGGTATCGGAGTTGCTGCAGATTCCTTTGGGTGATGGCTCTGGTAAGTACCTACGGCTACCTTATATGATCGGGAGAAATAAACGCCAGGTGTTTACATTCTTGAGGGATAAAATTCGAAAAAAGGTGGCTGGATGGAAAGATAAGCTGCTCTCGCCCGCAGGAAATGAGGTGTTTATCAAGTCGGCTATTTAGGCTATCCCTACATTTATTATGCAGTGCTTCAAGGTTTCCACTACCCTGATCTGGGAACTTGAGCAGGCGATCCGGGGTTTCTTTTGGGGAGATACAGAGAATAAACGTCGGATTCATTGGAAGAATTGGGAGGCTTGTTGTTTACAAAGAATCTGAGGGGTTTGGGATTCCGTGATTTGGAATGTTTCAATCAGGCCTTGTTGGCAAAGCAATCCTGGGGAATTATGAGCAACCCGGGTTCACCGGCAGCGCAGGTCTTGCATGCAAAGTATTTTGAGGATACCGCCATTCTTGCGGCAAGGATGGGGGCTCGGTCGTCCTTTCTCTGGTGAAGCATTCTAGAGGGCTGAGATGGAGGGTGGGTGATGAATATTCGGTGTTTATTTTTCACGATGCCTGGACTAGTCGGCAGCCTTTGTTCCGTATTCCTTTTGTAGGACATGAGCTTCCAACAGATTCTAAAGTTTCGGACTTGTTTATCCCCAACTCCAGAGTGTGGGATGTGCAGCGGGTTCAACAGTTGTTTCGGCCATGGGAATCTGATGCCATCTTGGGGACCATCATTGCCCCAAGAGAGCACCCGGATCGGCGGATTTGGCACTATGATCGTAAATGAGTTTATATTGTTCGCTTAGGGTACTTCTAGGCTTTATCACTTTACCGACCAACATCTGTGGCAGGGACGACGACTTCGGTCGGGGAGAGCAGAGTTTGGAGGAGTTGTTGGCAGCTCCCTATGCAGCCGCGTATTCAGCATTTTTTGTGGCGCCGCCTTAATGATTGTCTCGCTAACGGTCAGGGGTTCAACATGAGGAACATGGGGGACGGTGTCTGTTTGGCGTGTGGAGAAACATTAGAAACAATGCGACATGTCCTATTCGAATGCGAAATGACGGATAGAATTTGGCATGTGTCACCATTTTCTGTGGTCTTCGGGCATCTCCGTTCTTCCACCTATGCGGATTTCTTTTTGAGGTTTCTAGAGGACTAGGGTGTGTAGGATACCGTGAGATTTGTGTGGCTTATGTGAGGGATCTGGAAGGCGCGTTGTTCTGCACTGTTTGATGATCAGGCTGTTTATGTATCTGCAGTGTGTGCGTGATCTCTGGAAGCTTCGGATGAGTATGTGGAGGCTATGGAGACCTACAGGGCGCATGCCTCGGTCCAACACTTTCCGGATAAATGGGTGAAGCCTGTGAAGGGGGTGATAAAGGGCAATGTGATGCCTTAGTTACCGAGGCTGGAGCGTGTGTTGGAGTTCTTTTTCGAGATTCTCATGGGGTAGTTCTTCACACCTTCACGTATCATTTTGATCATGGGGATCCGGTGGAATACATGGAGCTTAAGGCTATCTCTTTGGCTCTAGAGGAGGCGAGGCTTTTGGGGATTTAAAGATTAGAGGTTGAGAGTGATTGCTTAGCGTGTGTTTCACGTCTTCGATGACCCGTGGTGGATCTTACAACTCATGGTTGTTTGTTGCAGGACTGCTTGACCCTCTTATCTAGTTTTTTATCGGTTTCATTTTTATTTATCCGGCGTGTGGGGAATGTCCCAGCGCATCTTTTAGCTCGACATGCTTTGGCAGTTACTGTTAGGACATCTTGGGGAGCCTTGCCTCCTGGTGACGTTTTAGACGCTTGTTTGACGGATGTTGATTAATAAAGTGCTTGTTTTCAAAAAAAAAAAAAAATATAAATTATCAAACGGGAGTTATATTTTGCACCACATTTATTCTACCGGTTAATCACTCATACCTCACAATAATCAACCTTTTAAAGGACGATTTTGATGCCAAAAATCGATTATCGAAGGTCGGTTTTCATAATACACCTACAGGAAGTCGGTTTTTATAATACGCCTACGGAAAGTCGGGTTTTGGCCCCTAAACCGAATTTAAAAAGGTGGATCCTAGTGTGGTGCAAAGGATAGTGTTATGCATCTATCAGTAGAATCGGTATGGTATAAATAAATGCCCCGTTATCAAATTCTCTTCAACAAAATGATGAATGAATCAACGTTTGACATCGATAAACACAAAACTCATACAAGAAGAGAATGGTTCCGATTAGGGCTTGGTCGGAAAGGGAGAAGAGAATGGCTGGAAGAATTTTTCTCTTTTGTTATACCCGATCTATTTTTTATTTATTTATAAATAATGGGTTAAATGAATAAGTGGGACCCACATGATGATGTGTCTTCCGCATCAATTCTGTAAAATTATGGAGATGACACAAATTTTAAAATGGCTAGCTTGTGTGACAAACCAATAAGATTTAATTTTTTTGTGATGGTTCCTTTGTTTAAAAATCATCCATCAATCATGTTTTTTCAGACAAGGTGATCCAATTACTTGGTCCACGACTCCACGACTATCATAAAAATACTAAGGGTAAGTCCAATGGTAGGGGTCAAAACCAAATTTTGACCCCCTATAGGAAGGTATTAGCATCTCCAATGGAAAGAATTGATAGGTATCAAAATTAGGTGTGGTACCAGGAGAGGTACCATTTTTGATCCCATGGCTAATCTCCCCCAACATATCACGCGCGGAAGTGAGAGAGCAAAGCAAAAAAATCGGTTCTCTCTGCAACACCCATGTGATGTTTCCCCTTGTCCCCCATGGTCCCCCTACATTTTCTTACTTTTTTAAACATATTCCCATGTGCAAATGCTGAAATCCTAACCCAACGGCTACAACTTAATAAAATCAAATTATCTACACATCTTTATTTATAAATACCACATATCACACCCAATATATACACATCTTCTTTTTCATCACATCCCTTCTTCATTAAATATGTTTTTCAATTTATTTGTCACAAGTTTCTTCACATCCTCTAAATTGTTATTATTATTATTATTATTATTTCGATAAATGGCACCGAAACAAAGATCCGATGGTTGGAAAGTAGAAGAAGATGAGGCACTTTGTCGAGATAGATTAATATTCGGAGGCGATCCTGAAATTGGGATAAACCAAAGAGAATCAACAATGTGGAAAAAATACAAGAACATTTCGAAGTCAATCGGCCGCCTGGAGGAATTTCGAGAGATCAAAAAAGTTGCATTGCACGTCGGAAAAAAATCAATAAATAGTGCATGTTGTATAGCGCTGCAATTGTGAAGGCTAGAAAAATCCAAAAAAGTGGTCAAAACTACACGGATGAGGTAATTATTATAGCTATTAACGTAAAATATCTACCATTAATTATGTTGGTTTTGAGTGTTATTTAGGTTTTAGACATTAACATTACATTTGTCCCTTTATTCATTTAGATACTTTTAGTTGAATCCAATTACCAAGACGTTACTAAAAAACCTTTTAAGCTACATCATTGTTGGGCTTTGTTAAAAGATGAGCCAAAATATCAAAATCCCCCTTCACATGAAAGTCCGGTGAATCTTGATGACGATGACACGCGACTGGATCTGGAGGCGGTATTAGATCATCGACCAGGCCTGGGGGAACACAGAGGGCAGAAAAAAGCAACGAAGGAGAAGGACCAATTGATGGGGAATTCAAAACCATTAGAAGACTTTTTGGCCCACGCAAAAGCGAGAGATAATAAAAAAGCTATAGACAGGGCTAAACAATGGGAGGACTTAAAAGTTTTTGAGCAAGCAGCCGATGATCGGATGACGATGCAAGTGGATCCAAACATATTTACCCCAAACAAAAAACGATATTGGGAAACGAAACAGAAGGTTATAATGGATCGTGAAATGACCGACGCATGTCCAACACCGTCAACTCCCATTAATGCAAACTCGGCTAGGAATCTCTTTCCGGTGCCTTGTGAGACTCAGTGGTTTGGTGATTCACAAGAACATTATTAGATAGTGTGTTTGATTTCAATTTCAGTTGTGTTTCATTTTAAATTTAGTTGTACTTGCATTTTTCAATTCAATTGTACGTGTTCTTTGAATTTCAATTATGTAGTTGTATTTTAACATTTTAAATGTATCGTTTTATTTTAAATTTAGTTGTGTTTGCATTTTTAAGTTCAATTGTATGCGTTATCAATTACGTGTTTGTTTTTAACATTTTAAATGTATTGTTTTTCATTTGAGTGATATGGAATTCAATTATAAAATATATTTAAACAATATTTGAATGGATAATGTGGTTAATGATATGATATAAATTTTAAACGCCAAATAATCGTAAACCGGAAAAAAAAAACACATTGCAATAACGGCAAGAAAGAAGACAAATACAACCACAATATATATTACATTACATAAGATGAAAATTCCAACATTTATTGAAAACACACTTCCACATTATTCTTCTGTTGGAAAGGTGTCCTAAACCCAATCGGGTTGGACCGGATCCGACCGGGTCGGGTCATTTACAGTCTATTTAGTTCTTGTAATAACTTTATTATGATTAATAAAAGCACTTATGTTATTATATATTGTTTGTCTTCATATTATTTGTTGTATATATATAGTAACGTCCCTAGTATCAATCTGTGATAGAGAAACCATGATAGTGATTATGGTTGATGAGATCTCTAATCACTATAACAAGGTTGGTACTTAAATGTCTCTAGTCTTATATATTATCAAATGGGACATTGATAGTATAATCAGACTAGCACGTATTGGATGTCTTCTATCTTTTAGAAGGTAGGGATAGATCTCGTCTATCGAAGTGTAGAGACACTTGGACTGTACGTGGACGTGTATTAGAGAATGCGTACATTAGATGTTTACGACTAATTTTACGGTTTTTTATCGAGTTATTTCGTAACATTATCTTCCATGTTTTAGTGATTTTTATAGAAAATCACTCGCCAAAAGGATAAACTGAGCAAATGATGTTTAAAGATAATAAATTGTAAAAGTGGCTGATTTATGTGTTTTTATCGTTGGTTTTATGTTTATTTGGATGTTGTTACACTTTGCAATATTTTGGATATCTTGTAGATGCATATCTTCGGTCTAAAAGAGGTGTTTAGAGGGTTAGAAGAAGATGCCACAAGTTTACGAGTTCAACGGAGCAAATTTTCCTAAGTACTTAAATCGTTACATATTTTCGACGGAGATTTAACCCAAAGCTTAGAGGCATTTTCGGGGAGGACTTCTTCATGAAAGCTGTAGATCTTTGAAAGAGCTTTCCAACGCACTTTGAATTACGTCAATCGGACTTGTACAACTCAAATGGTGATCAAGTGGCTAATCAATTTGGGTAAGTGGAAAATCCCGAAAACGACTCGTAATACGACGGGCTAATCAAAAAGGCGTTTTCGAAGAAGAGTCCTTAATGAAAGTTGTAGAGTTTTCCGAGAGCTTTTTTATGACATTCGGATCATAATTTTTGGAGGTCTACAACTCAAGATATGAATTTTAGAAGTTTGAGTCCATGGAGTGAACTAGTATTCGATTTCTAAACTAGCGTCCGGAGTGCACCGCCTCGGCAACCGACCTATCCATCTATAAATACAGGCCGCATGATAACCCTAATACAGCCATTCCATACATAAGAAAAAAGAAGCCCAAAGATTCAAAGAGGAGATTCAAAGATGAATCTCTCCATTCCAATGATCATGTTCATCAACATGATTGTTGGCTAAGCACATCGCGGTGGGACAACGGATGAAACCGATCAACATCAACACCAACTAGAGAGATTTTTAGCCGTACTTTTAGTGAGTAAAGTTATCGTTTTTCATCAATTAGAATTTGTTTTGTATTGTTTATGTTTTATTCGAATCGAGAGATCGATGAAACTATCGTTTGATTTGAATTTATATGAAAATATTGTTCAAAGTTGTGATCTTTTCAATTGATGCACTTAATTATAATTCGAGAGATCGTTTATAATTATTTGAGTAAGAGTATTAGAAATAATCTCGTGATCGTGTTTTGCATGTCGTTTTGTTTTACTTGAAAAAGAAAACGAAACCCTAGAATTCGTTTAGAGAAATTTAATCGAATTCGTGATAGATCATTACTAAAAATTATATCTTTAACTTGCCGTCTAGTTGGGGTTGGGTTGGTTGATCGGTGGATTCCCGTTGCCTTGCCGTTGTTTTAATTACTTGATAAATCGAATCATTAGTATAAATCGTTGATTGCTAAGTTAGTTGTTTTAAATTCTAGTTGTTAATTGTTAATTTTCTGCAAATTTACTATTCATCGAAGTTACTGTTCATCGTCGTTTTTACTGTTCATAATTAGTTTAAACCCTAGTTTAGTTAATAGTCGTGACATAATCGATAGAATAATTGTTCCTTGATCCGATAAACATTCCACTCCCTTAGGACGACCCGTTAACATCCTATACTACGATCCTTATACTTGGGGTGTTTCGGTTATAAATTGTAAAACTCGTTTTTACCGAACAAGTTTTTGGCGCCGTTGCCGGGGAGTCGGTAACGGTTGTCGGATTCTTCTAGGTGCAATTTTTTGTATCGATGCTAATCTCTTTTAGGTGATAATCTAATAGTTACATTTTTATTTTTAGTTTTTTTTTATGTTATTTTTTTAGGACTTTAGACTTTGCCATAGATTTTTATTAGACCTTTATTTTATCATAATTTTTATAGTTTAGATTTTAGATCTTTCATAAGTTTTTCTTCTTTTTATTTTTCTATTTTTCGTATTCAGTTGTTAATTTTAATTTTCATATTTTACATTTAGCCTTAGATTTTTCTTTAGATCTTAGATTTTAGCAGCCTTAGATTTAGCTTAGATTTTCCTAGATTTTAGATCGTATAAATTTGTTGCCTTAATTATTACTATTTTAGGTTTTTATTTTCTTTCATGCTATTCTTTTCTTTATCTGTTTCGTTTTTCAGTTTCTAAACGGGCGTCCATCCTTTCAGACGCCCGTCTGTTCTAAAAATTTCTTATCTGCATCGTTTTAAGCTGATCAGACGAGCGTCTGGATTCCCAAACGCTCGTCCAGCCTCTAAACGCCCGTTTACCCCCAATCTGTCTTCTGAACGCCAGTTCAGTGATCTGAACGAGCGTCCACTTCCAGAATTTCCCCTGAACGAGCGTTCACTCATACTGAACGCCAGTTCACTCTCTTCAATTGACACTTCTTTTCTCTTCTCTCTTTCTAAACCCTCTAATTTCCTCTACATTTCGTTCTCATCAACCCTAAGGTTGATTTCTTTCCATTTTGCTCTTCTGGTTTATGCAAACCGGGAGCAAGAAGGGACCTCTTATCTTTAATCCCGAGCCCGAGCGATCTATTATCGGGGAGAAAGCTCTTTCCCAATCCGGACATCATGGCTAACGAAGTCCCGAATGCGGACCCTCAAGCCCGGATGAATCGATCCTTCAACAGATGCAAGCAATACAAAGAACAAAGAATCAACAAGTGGCATAAATAATCGGTTTCAACAATTCCGTCAAAACCAAAGCTAAACCGGTTAAACCAAGACCCCTATGCTCCCTATCTTGACCAAGACTTCCGGAAGGGCATAGACCCATTCGCCCTCCGAAATGGGGCAAGTTAATTTCGATCCGAAAAATGGAGTGGTAGGACCGGTCCGTAATAGTTCCTTTCATGGCACCGCCGACGAAGATCCTCATGACTTCTTGTCCACTTTCGTTCAAATCGCGAAGCGTGCCACTATCCCGGTGTTGATTCCGAGATTGTCAAGTTAAAACTCTTCCCGTTTGCTCTCAAGGGTGAAGCGAACCGTTGGTTTAAATCTTTAGCCCATCATTCTCTCCGCTCCCGGAATGATGTCAAAAGAGCCTTTGCTCGAAGTTTGTCTCACCGGGGACAATCATGGACATGAAAAGGGAGATAGCCACATTTGAACAACTTGAAGGTGAGAGTGTGGGGAAAGCATGGGAGAGATTAAATCGTTGATGAGGAAGTGCCCCAACCATGGATACAAGTAGACACGAGCTACTAGAATTATTCTATCGGGGTGTTACTCAACCCAATAGAGATTTCCTTGATTCAATCGCCCATGGATCCTTCCTAGGAGGAGGTGATGATGTCGCTTACGGGGTAGCCGAAACCATAGCCAAGAATAACATGTGGTCAACCCCAAGGAAGACCAATGTTAGTGGAAATAAGAGGGGATCCGTCGCAAGCAATTCCGAGACTACGGTGTTAGTTGCTCAAATGGAAGCAATTAGCAAGCGGCTAGCCAATTTACAAATGCAAAGAAGAACAAGGGCAAACATTTGAACTACCTGGGCATGCAGGCGGGAGATGAAATTACTGAGGAAGTGAATTTCAACCAAACCTTCGGAAACTCCAATCAGAACCGGAATTATTCCGGATTTCAACGTCCCAATGCACCACCTGGCCCATCCAATTCTAACCCTTCTTTCAACTCAGGTTATCAAAGACCACCTCCTGGGTGGTTAATCAATCTCATAATCCCAACTCCCAAAGACCTCAAGGTGGTTGGAATCAAAGCCAACATCGAATCATACCACCTCACGTGTCCCTCAACATAAGTTTGATGAGCTAGTGGACATGGTGAAGACCCCGTCTACTAGTGTCAAAGCAATAGAGAGACAAAGTTGGGCGGATGGCGAACGGCAAGCAATCGAGACCTCACGGTAAACTCCCAAGTTATACCGAGAGAAATCCAAAAGCAGATATCAATGTTTGCACTGCCATCACACCTCAATGGGGGTATGGAGATCAAGAGTTGAATGAAGTTACCTTGAGAAGTGGTAAGGCGGTGGGACCCGGAAAGGTGTCGGGAAACGAGCGCCCCTCCCGACGCAATAAGTTCGGGGAGGGGGCAATCGTAAATCATATACCGAAGAAACCAACAGTGAGGAGGAGCTTAATGATGACAGCTCTTCGGGGGATGAGGATGATTCTGATTTGAGGAAAGGTCAGGTGGCTGTTCCCCTGACAAAGAAGAGGGAGGAAAAGTTTGTGAGATGGAAGGATAAGGAAGACGAAGCCATTAAAAAGTCGTGGTCGTTCCCCCGATAATGATAAAGCCCTTCCTTATCCACCAAAGAGGAAAGAGAATACCCTCAGTCTTGACAGACAATATGACGGAGTGAGGAGGATGCTTAGAGACACCAAAGTGAGTATACCCCTAGCTGAGGTATTGACTGAAATGCCCAAGTGCTCTAAGTATCTTAAGGAAGTTTGTGGAAGCAAGAAGAAGCTTCAAGGGATGGCGAGAAGAAGTTTTAAGAGAAGAATGTTCCATGGTCTCACAAAAAGTTGCTATTAAGCGAGGTGACCCGGAAGACCTTCAATCTCCCGTGAGATTGAAGGCCACAAGTTCCAAAATGTCTTATGCGACTCGGGGGCCTCTATAAATGTGATGCCATTGAACATCCGCAAAAAGCTCGGTTTAGATAAAAGAATGCGGGAACGCCCTATTTCTGCGAGATGGTGGACCGATCTAGTCGCTCGCGCACCGGTTGTGTTACTAATGTTCTTCTTCATGTTGAACATTTGGTTTTACCGACCGGGTTATCTTAGACTACCCACGACAATGAGATGCCTCTAATTCTAGGCCGGACCTTTTTAGACACCTCTCGCCGCCCTCATTGACTTCTCGTAAGGGTCGATTACACTTAGAGTTGATGATACATCCGTTACCTTTACACAAGGGAAAAGTCTAGAGAACACTTTGAGTGAAGAAATCTCGTTCATTGAAGCAATTTATGAGGACGAAGAAGATGCCAAATCTGAGGAAGCTGAAGAGCTGACAGAGATAGGTGTTTTCGAAGCGATAAACATTGAAGACCAAGCTGACTATGGACCATCTTCTGTTTCATTACCGGCCTTAGTCACTGAGCCTGTCAATAGCCAAGAAACATGGAGATTCCCAGCATTGAACGATGATTTCAAAGAGCTTAATCAGAATGACTTTAACCCTGGAGAAGAGGAATCCCTGATGGGTAGTTGGGATGAAGTGGATTTCTGGAGAGAGACTACTCATTGGGAGATTGATGATTGGGAACAGCTAGCAGAGGAGCTAGAAGAAGAAGAGTTGAGAAAGATGATTAAGCATAAGAAGGAGGAAGCGTGTACCGACGAAGGATCCCTATGGATGATGTTATCCGACCTTTCTCGGGGTTATGCCTCGGGAAGATGAGGTATTCTACCGTCAACCACTTCAAGCCCATAAGGAAAAAGGTGGCCCCTTAAAATCCAAAGATTGAGCAACCACCTACCGACTTGGAGCTTAAACCGCTTCCGCAACACCTTAAGTACATTTTTCTTAAGGATGGTGATAAGTTACCCTTGATCATCTCTTCAAAACTCGAGCCCGAGCAAGAAGCACCGCCGATAAAAGTGCTTGAAAAGAACATCCTCGCGTTCGGTTGGCAAGTGGGTGATATCCGAGGAATCGGCCCCGATGTGTGCATGCATAAAATCCGAACGGAGGAAGGAGCTAAGAAAGTCGACAACCTCGGCGAAGGTGAATCCGCATATGCAGGAGGTTGTCAAGAAAGAAGTTATAAAGTGGTTAGACATGGGAATCATCTATGCAATTGCCGATAGTGAGTGGGTTAGCCCGACTCAAGTTGTGCCAAAGAAGGGAGGTATCACCGTTGAAAAGAATGAAAAGGGGAAGAGATAGCTTTACGCCTTGTGATCGGCTACGAGTCCGCATTGACTATCGCAGATTGAATGAAGTCACCGCCAAAGACCATTTCCCCTTACCCTTCATTGACCACTTATTGAAAGGCGAGTGGTCATAAGTATTATTGTTTCCTCGATGGATATTCGGTTACTTCCGGATAGCCATCGACCCAAATGACTGGAGAAGACTACGTTTACGTGTCCATCGTGCACTTTTGCTTTCCGGGGATGCCTTTCGGGTTATGCAATGCACCGGCGACGTTCCAACGGTGCATGTTGGCCATTTTCGATGGACTTGTGGAGAAATGTATGGAAGTCTTCATGGATGACTTCTCGCCTATGGCGATAGCTTTGATGAGATCTTGGAAAATCTAGATATGGTACTTCAACGCCGTGTTGAAAAGAATTTAGTGCTTAACTCGGGAGAAATGCCATTTTCTAGTGGATGAAGGGATTGTTCGGGACACAAGGTGTCCGGCACCGGTATTCAAGTTGATAAGGCCAAAGTAGAAGCCATTGAGAAAATGTCGTACCCGAAAACCGTCAAAGAGGTACGCGGCTTTCTTGGTCATGTTGGCTTCTACGGACGATTTATTAAGGACTTTTCCACCATCGCCAAGCCCCCGTCCAACCTTCGAAAGATGATGTTGTGTTCTTGTTTGATGAGAAATGCAAGAAAGCTTTCAATTGCTTGAAGGAAAAGCTCATAAGTGCCCCTATCTTAATCGCACCCGTTGGACTAAGCCTTTTGAATTATTATGCGATGCCTCTAACTACGCAAAGAGGCGCGCAGTTTTAGGTCAAAGAATTGATAAAAAGTTCGGGCCCATTTACTATGCGAGCCGCACCTTGAACCCGGCTCAATGCAATTACACTACGACCGAGAAGGAATTCTTAGCCGTCGTTTTTGCTATTGACAAGTTTAGAAGTTACCTTCTAGGGTCTCAAGTTGTCGTTTGGACCGACCATGCAGCCCTACGCTACCTTATGGACAAAGCGGATGCAAAACCAAGGTTACTCGGATGGATTCTAATTTTGCAAGAGTTTGACCTTGAGATCAAAGATAAGAAGGGTAGTGATAATGCTGTGGCTGATCATCTTTCTCGTCTAGTAAATGAGGGTGGCGTAAATCACAAGGAAATAGGCATCGACTTCCCGACTGAGCAATTGATGAATCTTGATACTGTTAGGCCATGGTACGCTGATTACGTCAACTATTTCGCAAGTGGACATTTAGAGGAAATGACGTATCAGGAGAGGAAGAAGTTCTTTTCTGACCTAAAATATCTCGTGTGGGAGGATCCTTATTTGTTCAGGGTTTGTAAAGATGGGTTGCTTAGAAGGTGTGTTCCGGAACATGAGCAATGGGATATTCTGGAGCAATGTCATAGTGGTCCCACAGGAGGACACTACGGAGCACCCAAGACAGTTGCAAAAATCCTCCAAGCCGGATTCTACTGGCCGACTCTTTTTAAGGACGCAGAAGCCTTTTGTAAAGGTTGCGATAGGTGCCAGAGAATTGGGAGGCAAAGTAATAGGATGGAAATGCCACTTAGACCCATTCTGGAATGCGAAGTCTTCGACGTGTGGGGAATTGATTTCATGGGACCCTTTCCATCGTCGTGTGGAAATAAATACATTCTCGTCTGTGTAGACTACGTCTCGAAGTGGGTGGAGGCAATAGCCACCCAAACTAATGATCACAAAGTTGTGAAGAAATTCTTGCAAAAGAATATCTTCACCAGTTTGGTCGTCCTGAGCCCTCATTAGTGACGAAGGTACTCATTTTTGCAACGCGCCGCTTGATAAAGTTCTTGAAAAATATGGTGTGAGACATAAAATCGGTACACCGTATCATCCCCAAACAAGTGGCCAAGTCGAGATAAGCAACCGAGCCTTAAAAGGATTTTAGAAAAGACCGTGAACTCAAATAGATCCAAGCGGAGTCTAAAGTTGGATGACGCGCTTTGGGCCTATCGCACCGCGTTTAAGACCCCGATGGGCACGTCACCCTTCCAAATGGTCTATGGCAAAGCTTGCCATCTCCCGGCCGAGCTTGAGCACGAGCTTATCGGGCTATTAAATTCTTGAATTTCGATAGCCGGCTACGTGGGGAGAAGAGATTATTGCAATTAAACGAGCTCGATGAATTTAGACTCGAGCATATGAGAATGCGAAGATCGTAAGGAAAGAACTAAGATACTCCACGACGCTAAGATCAAGGATCGAGAATTCAAAGTGGGTGATATGGCTTTACTTTATAATACCCGGCTCCATTTGTTTGCCGGTAAGCTCAAATCTAGATGGTCTGGCCCCTTTGAGATTCTCGATGTTCATCCAAGTGGAGCGATCACGTTAAACGGGTATGGTGATCAACCCTTTAAGGTCAATGGTCAAAGACTCAAAAAGTATTTTGGGCAACCAAGAGAAAAGCCTGAGACCTTGTACTTTCAAAAGAGAGTTGAGGTGCACGATATTCGATTTGCGATGAGATCCCATCCAACTTCTTTAGTTCGGATGATGACATTTCTATATCTACCCGTGAGGACCTTTCTTCCGAGCCTTCGAACATGTCGGTGTACCGAAGCTTACTCTCGCGCAAGAACGAGAAGAAGAAAAGAGTCGGTGCTATCCGGAGAGTTAAGTTCAAACACTTAGTAGAGCACTTGACTTGTCTGTTGTTGTGGTCACACCCCCGTCCTTCATTCGATTCCGATGAGGAAGTGGCCGCAGTAAGCCAAAGTGGCTCGATCCGGGTTAACTTTGAAATCTGTGTCAAGCTAATGACATAAAAGAAGCGCTACTAGGAGGCGACCTAGTCTCTTAAGTTAATTCCTTTTAGTTAAGTTTTTATTTTATTAGGAATAGAACCTTGGTGTTTGTGTGTTGGTTATCCTTGTCCTATTTGTGAATGCGTTATTTGCATGCTTGTTTACTCATATACCCCGTGTACCCCGAGATTATGTGTTATGTCGAGTGTTGCGATATTTTCGAGCGTGTTTGCAAGCTTCTACTTTCGGTATTGTCCGTCCACGATACGAGTTCGGCGGTTTATTCATGCTACGGCGACCACCGCCAACCTACGGTACCGACAACCACTTCATAACCAAACTAAGTATTCTTTTCTTTTATTTGCACATTCGAGGACATAATGTGATTTAAGTGTGGGGGTGCAATTCATGCTTTATTTCGACAATATGAGTAGATATTTGTGATCCTTGATAAATTTTAAAATTTTAAAATTTTGCACTTGGATAATTGTAAATCTTGAGCATGTAATTGGAACAAATGCTTGCTATTTGTAGTTTCGACGATGATTTTATGTGACTTTGTGAGATAATTATAGCATGTTTTTACCGATTTGAGATAGTATTCATTTTACACTCACGAAAGCCTTTGATATTGAAGCAAGAACTTTTGAGCCGTATCCTTTCACTATTTTAGTGATTTATCTTAGAGAGATTTGTTCTTAATAGTAACGGTGAAGTGATACCTAAGTTCGGAACGCGTATCGTGAATATCCGAAAGTTTGAATGTGATAAGTGAAACGTGATTAAGTCTTTGAAATAGTAATAAATTGTTTACTTGAGGTGTTATGCTCGGTGGTCCGTGTTTACTAGAAAAATAATTTTTACCACCGCCACCGTAAATCTCTAAGTAATCACATGATTAAATGGTATGTCGGAAGCTAGTCGATGATTGGAGTGAGGTAGGGTATTATCTCGAAATGTCCTATACCACTATGATGACTAAAAGCTCACGACAGTTAGAAGAAGCTACCTTATGATTTGAGTAAGGTAGGGTGTTATCACGAAACATCCTATTCTACTATGACGGGTACGAGCTCATTCTAATTTGCGTATAAAAATTAAATTAAAGACTTGGTTATCGTTAATCTCATACCTAGTATAAATCGAACGATATGTAGGGATTATCCTACCGAGTGCTCGGGAAGACTTTGTGTGGAGCAATTACCATCGTCTATACCTAGGATAGTCATTAAATTGTTTGAAAAGATAGTTGTTTGAAAGGATTGTGGAGATTGAAAAGGGCTTGTCACACATACACCGAATCTATCTCTATGTTGGTATTATTTGCTATAGTTGTTGTATCTTTGGTTATGAGTTGGGGATCTATTTGGATTGCATATAAAGTGAGCTAGTTTTGATTGTTTTGTTCGGGACGAACAAAAGTTTAAGTGTGGGGGAGTTGTTTACGACTAATTTTACGGTTTTTTATCGAGTTATTTCGTAACATTATCTTCCATGTTTTAGTGATTTTTATAGAAAATCACTCGCCAAAAGGATAAACTGAGCAAATGATGTTTAAAGATAATAAATTGCAAAAGTGGCTGATTTATGTGTTTTTATCGTTGGTTTTATGTTTATTTGGATGTTGTTACACTTTGCAATATTTTGGATATCTTGTAGATGCATATCTTCGGTCTAAAAGAGGTGTTTAGAGGGTTAGAAGAAGATGCCACAAGTTTACGAGTTCAACGGAGCAAATTTTCCTAAGTACTTAAATCGTTACATATTTTCGACGGAGATTTGACCCAGCTTAGATGCATTTTCAGGGGAGGACTTCTTCATGAAAACTCGTAGATCTTTGAAAGAGCTTTCCAACGCACTTTGAATTACGTCAATCGGACTTGTACAACTCAAATGGTGATCAAGTGGCTAATCAATTTGGGTAAGTGGAAAATCCCGAAAACGACTCGTAATACGACGGGCTAATCAAAAAGGCGTTTTCCGAAGAAGAGTCCTTAATGAAAGTTGTAGAGTTTTCCGAGAGCTTTTTTATGACATTCGGATCATAATTTTTGGAGGTCTACAACTCAAGATATGAATTTTAGAAGTTTGAGTCCATGGAGTGAACTAGTATTCAGATTTCTAAACTAGCGTCCGGAGTGCACCGCCTCAGCAACCGACCTATCCATCTATAAATACAGGCCGCATGATAACCCTAATACAGCCATTCCATACATAAGAAAAAAGCAGCAGCCGCAGCATTCAAAGAGGAGATTCAAAGATGAATCTCTCCATTCCAATGATCATGTTCATCAACATGATTGTTGGCTAAGCACATCGCGGTGGGACAACGGATGAAACCGATCAACATCAACACCAACTAGAGAGATTTTTAGCCGTACTTTTAGTGAGTAAAGTTATCCTTTTTCATCAATTAGAATTTGTTTTGTATTGTTTATGTTTTATTCGAATCGAGAGATCGATGAAACTATCGTTTGATTTGAATTTATATGAAAATATTGTTCAAAGTTGTGATCTTTTCAATTGATGCACTTAATTATAATTCGAGAGATCGTTTATAATTATTTGAGTAAGAGTATTAGAAATAATCTCGTGATCGTGTTTTGCATGTCGTTTTGTTTTACTTGAAAAAGAAAACGAAACCCTAGAATTCGTTTAGAGAAATTTAATCGAATTCGTGATAGATCATTACTAAAAATTATATCTTTAACTTGCCGTCTAGTTGGGGTTGGGTTGGTTGATCGGTGGATTCCCGTTGCCTTGCCGTTGTTTTAATTACTTGATAAATCGAATCATTAGTATAAATCGTTGATTGCTAAGTTACGTTGTTTTAAATTCTAGTTGTTAATTGTTAATTTTCTGCAAATTTACTATTCATCGAAGTTACTGTTCATCGTCGTTTTTACTGTTCATAATTAGTTTAAACCCTAGTTTAGTTAATAGTCGTGACATAATCGATAGAATAATTGTTCCTTGATCCGATAAACATTCCACTCCCTTAGGACGACCCGTTAACATCCTATACTACGATCCTTATACTTGGGGTGTTTCGGTTATAAATTGTAAAACTCGTTTTTACCGAACATTAGACTGACCCATTTACATTAAGTGTCACACTATGTGGCGGTTGTGTAATTATCCTTTTGACCGGAGTCTTCATGGCATCACGGTGTGGATTGTCATGCTTTGACACTATTGAGATTTCTCCTAACCACGGGGCGATCATGCGGTAGTGATTGGGTATGATATTGAAGCATGCGGAGTATACATGATTGGTCATCCGGGAATCGCGTATCCTGTGATTGGGATTGAATATCCGAAATGGCCTTCTTATAAGGAATGTCTAGCTCTCGAGAATCTTTGCAAAGTGGGAGTAAATTTGTTATTCCGAGAGAGCATGATATCCGATTATAAGATACGATCGTCAATGTATTGACACTCGAGATACGATCGTATGGATATTATTATAGCGATAGGATTGTAAGTTACACGGTAATCGCTTCACATGAAAGGTAGTAGTCATTGCTTTTGACTCTTCCGATAATGGGGGTCACGGTGTGTTGCTAGACGCTATCCCGTGATCGTTAGGTATGAAGGGCATTTTAGTAAATTGCACTTTGTGTCTACGGCCAACATATTTGGAAGCCTATCGGGTCACACACATATGAACATCGAGTCGGATTAAAATGCGGTTATAGTTGATAACCAAATAAGGAAAGTTTATCTCTAGACTATAAAGGTTATAGTGGTAAATTAATATGGTGGTATTTATTTATTATGAATAAATAGAATACAAGATATTAATTATATACAAATTATATTAATTAAAGAATATTCCGGAAGTCAATCTTTTGGGATATGGGGCGCCACTTTTAAGTGTATGAGATACACTTGGATTGTGCACTTTAATTAATAAGATTACCATAATATTAATATAAGATATTAATTGATTTTGGAAAAATAGATTTATGGTAATAAGATAATTATAATCAATATAAGATATTGTCAAGATAAATTATAATTAAAGAGATAAATCAATCTAATTGATTTTCCTTATTTTATTAGAAAAAAGTTTTCTTCTCCTACACACCATTAGGGGCGCCACCTTCTACTATAAATAGGGGGTGGGTGTCAAGCTCTTTTGTACATCACAGTTGCAAGAGTTCATAATTCTTGTGTAAAATAGAGAGCTCTCCTTAGTGAGTTTGTGAGGGAAGAAAAGGTCCGGTCTAGCAGCCGGAGTTTTTCTGATAGCAATCCAAGGAGGATTCCGGCAAGGGGTTCGTGTGGATTAGCGATAGAGGCCGGACGCGTGGACGGCTTGCGCATTGAACTACTCTCCGTTGGCGGTCAAAGCGACGATCTCGTAGATCATCCAAGGGATAACCGTCAAACTACTTAACGTGTTTATTGCATTAAACGAAGAACGATCTAATCCCAAATGCTCTTTCTACGTCCTTTCGAAATGCCTCTTGCATCCTAGCGAAATATTGTTCCATTGGCATGCCGGGATGAGATATTGTTTTGACAAAAGTGGACCATTCAGGGTACATACCATCAAGTAAATAATATTCATTACCGTAATGTCTTCCATTGACTTCATAATCAACTGGATGATTTATACCCATACATACATCATCAAACAATGGAGACTTAGCAAGGACATTGATATCATTTAGAGATCCCGGAAGTCCGAAGAATGCATGCCAGATCCAAGTATCGTAAGATGCCACCGCCTCTAGAATGATTGTCGCATATCCTTTATGCCCAGTAAATTGTCCTTCCTATGCTTTTGGGCACGCATTCCACCGCCAGTGCATACAATCGAGGCTACCTAACATACCAGGGAACCCTCTTTGTTCAGCTTTGACCAACAGCCTATGCAAGTCGCTTGCGTTCGGACGACGCAGATAATCTTGTCCATAAACTTCAAATATAGATCGAGTGAACATCTTCAAAATCTCAATGCTCGTTGATTCGGCTATCGCCCAAGTGTCGTCAAAAAGATCTGCAACTGTGCCGTATGCTAGTTGCCTTATAGCACATGCCACATTTTGCATTGTTGAGAAGCCAGGTCGACCGAGAGCATCAACCTTTTGAACGAAATAGTTATTGTGGTTGGCAACACCACGCATGATCTTTTCACAAAGAGGTCTGTGCATTCTAAATCGAGAACGAAACATATCTAGCGTGTACACAGATGGATTTGCAAAATATTGCTGACGCAATAATTCATTTGCATCCTCTTTATGCCGACGTATGTAGTTGCGGCCATGAACAGAACCACCCAATCAGGATGATCCTCCCCCTGCAGCTGCTTATTGTTCTGCACGGAAAATGGCTATCATATCAGCATCGTCGTCATGACATTCTTCATCTTCACGATCCTGTCTCTCTAACAACTTTCGTAGTCTTCTTTTCATTGCATAAACAAAGGAGACAAATATTTTGTAATATAGTGGAAGATAGAAACGAATTTCTAGAAGAAAATCGAAAATGGTTGTGTAGAAAATTAATGTGGGTAATTTCTTATATATAGATAATTGCAATAAAATGAAAATTCTATTCGTAATCTATTTAACGTATGATGACTCGCCACGTGAAACTTTGATAAGATAACACGCCACGTGGCAGATTGTATCTTATCGAAAATATCATCTCTGTAATATATCTAGCCAATCATAGTACGCCACGTGTCAGCTTGAAATCTTATCTAAAAAATAATCTATGTAATATACATTCCAAGTCAAAGAATGCCACGTGTCAGATTTGAGTATTTTTTATTTTATATCAATATACTACGTCGTATATAATTTTTTAAGAAATATTATTAAATACAAAAAGTTATTAGCTACGACATTTTGTAAATTAATATTCATTTTCGGGTATTTTAATATGGATTTATACACAATAGGCATTGTATATAATTTTTCAAAATATTTACAATTACACAAAAAAATTTATTAGTTAGTACAATAATAATATTGTATATTATTATCAAATCATCAAAATATTGAATAAAAACAAAATAAAAAATTTGATTCTATGATTTTGAACCCCATTAAAGATGGTTATTTAATATCTAAATAAATATTATTAAAGATAATATTTAATACCTAAATAAATAATGTTAAAGATATCAAAATTTGATTTTGATATCCATGATTTATTAACATGGGTCGGACTTAACCTAACGGAGACGAAGTTACGTAAACGTATCATTTTCCCCGTAAAAGCCACCCTTTGTTTGTTTAAAGCTGCCCAAGATTATCTTATCATTGACGTGTCTCTGACTCTCTGTTCCTCAAAAATTATCTAACCTCCACATTTCCTGTCTTTGAACTTTCATGTAGGCGTTTCTTCATCTGATAATCTAGGTAACTATTATAGTGTTATAAGCATTGATATATACAGGACGATCCGGTTGAAGTGCTTGTATGACCCGTTGCATCTGGAGGTTCGGTGATCGGAGCTGAAATTTCGTCATTCCTGAATTTGGATTACACAAAGCTCTCTTTTATTTTGTTGATGATGAATTGATGATTATTGATATTTATTTTCCCATTTGTGTTTGACTTATTTCTGTTGAATTGCGCTTAATTCTTTCATTGCTTCGATTCCACAAAGTAGGAATTTGAGAAATCAATCTAAAACATGATACTGCAGGAATCATCCTTTTTCGTAATAATTTGTTTGTTGTTGTGATGTTGAACGTTCAGGTTTCCTTGGTTTTATCGCAGCGGAGTTAGTATCTGCTTTTTGATTTTGTCTTAGAGTAGATTATTCTGTTATTGGTATATTTCTGAATCAAAAGGCGTGCATTTCAGTTAGATATTGTGTACATCAATTTCGCGGCCACTGATTTTAAGTTATCTTCAATTGCTAGAATATGTAGGTTATATTGTCAATGTACTTGAATGTTCGTAATGTTGTCTGTTTGCAAGGGCTTGTTGATTGTGTGCATTTGATGTCTTAAGCTAAATAAGTGGGTGTGATGCTTATTGACGTTAGGCTAAACATTGATGTAGCTTTCTCTTCTGTTAATGTTTGAATATCTTGTCTTCTTATTCTGAGGAAACTCGGACGCAGAGTTGGAAACCCCTAAACCATGTCAGAGAACTTTGGTGAGACTGCTTGCTGTCATATTGACTTGTGGGAGAGAGTTCTGGTGCCTCCTTGTGCACTTTATTATTAGGTTAGGTTTGAAGTAGCCCGCTAGGGCTGATGATCACTCATGAAGACTTAGACACTTGGTTAGGTATGGTATTGTGTTTAGCAATACTTGCCTTGTTCGTGGTAGCTCTTTAGTTACGGTAGGATCAAACATAAGGTGTCAGATCTTCCTAGGTTTATGTATGATGATACCCAGAGTCTCTTCTTCATCAAGGAAGAGTGGTGCAGAATGTCATACCGAGGTAGGCTTGTCCATAGTGGGAAATAACATCTCCCTACAGTCTGTTTATGCTACTTTTCCATTTTTCCTGGGTTCACTTGAGAAAATATGACATTGATAGATATATTTTACCATAGGTTGGGGCGCCCTACAGTGTTGTCTTATTTAGATGGATTTGGACCACGTCAAGTGTGAAGTGATCACGGAACGGTTACTATCTTCATCTGGAAGCTTTGGAGTTCCACAACGCTACATGATATTTTTTATTGCAGATACTTGTAGATCTTGTTTGTTGAATTCTCGTAATTGGAGATTTCTGAACGGGGCTGTTCAACAATTTGTTCTTGCTGATATGGCATGGTCTGCTACGTATGCGAAAATGCACAACTGTCTTGAGGTGTTAGCGCCCATAGGAAGGGAAATTATTGTACATGATAGGTTGTAGGGTTTTTCCTTAACATGTTCCTGCATGCAGGTGCATTAACTCCTGTGCTTGCAGCTTGTTTGTTAGTTCTATCCTAGGACTTCATGGCAGATACAGTTATTCATGAATCCGGGGCTGCAATGTTTCTGCCAGAATCCTCCAAGGCAGTCACAAAAGAGAAAGATGCTGATACATGTGAGCTGCAGCCGCAGCAACGTCACGAGGGATCTGAGTTTCATGATGGATTTATTTCTCAGGGAAAGGCATTGGACAGAGGATATATGGAGTATGGGTATGTTCTGTATCTTAATATATTTCATTCAAGTGTTTCCTATTGTCAGTCATGTTTATGCTAATTGCATCACCAATTGGTTTTCTAGTTGTTCTCACTACCGCCGAAGGTGCCGAATTCGGGCGCCCTGCTGCAATGAAGTTTTTGACTGTCGCCACTGCCATAATGAGGCTAAGGCAAGTTTTGCTGACCTTGATTTTTTCACTGCCATAATGTCAAATTCACGAAATAATTGTTTGATTTTCTTAAAGTGAGAAGTGGATCTTTCCCGTTTGAAGTCAAAATTTAGTGAAAGTTGATTAGGGTCAACCATGTATTGAAATTGGTTGGGTTCCACTAAAGGTTATGTGCATGAGTACAAGCGCTTTTTTTAACTGTCGTTACTCTGACAGATTAAGGGCCTGTTTGTTAAACAAAAATAAGCACTTATTCTGAAAAAATTAAGATGTAGTTAGGGTTAGAGATGTTTGATAATGTTTTAAAGTGTCACTGAATTAATTAAGTACCTCTTAATTGTACTATATAAATTTTCAGCGACCTCAACCCAACTTAACGCTGAATAATTACAGTTACCTCTCCTGCTTTCATGGGAACGTGCCTCCATGTCAAATATGAAAGCAAAAAACAAAAATAAAATATAAGATAATACACCTAATCATTTTATCCAACATAATGTAAATTACAGATACATTTTACATAATCATTTTATCGCTTCTGTATTTATTTACGGTGGTGCATATTTTGATAATGTAATTATTTACTTCAAATGCATTTGTAATAAGTTTCGTCTAAAATATTCTTTTTCACGTCTAAACTTAAACCTCGTTATCTCAAAAAAAAAAACTTAAACCTCGTTATCATATTTAATTTTTAGATGATATGACTTGCTACCCTAAAGTAAAATTATTATTATGCAAATATATATATATATATATATATATATATATATATATATATATATATATATATATATATATATATATATATATATGAAACATTGTAAGGTTAAAATCGTAAAATTAAGCATTTTCATATTTCAAACATATCGGTTATCAAACAATCTAATTATTTTCAGACTTCAGATACTTAATATATTTAGACTTCAGATTTCAGATTTCAGACTTCAGGTTTCAGACTTCAGATTTAACAAACGGCCCCTTAGACAGAGAAAAGTAGACAGTTTCCCTTCTTTGCTCTCTCCTTTACTCTGCTTTTAATGTTCAAATTATGCATCTAATAATACGTGTTGATGATATGAAGATCTCTGTCAAATTTGCTGTTCCAAATTTCAATTTGGGGTTCCTATCTTGTTGAATGCTCACTAGGCTTTCTACTTCACTATGTTACGAGTAATCATATGTACATTATTTTCCAGAACAATCTTGATGTTGACCAAAAACTGAGGCATGACATTCCACGCCATCAAGTAGAAGAGGTATGCTATGCTCATGTTGCAATAAATATTTTCCTTCATGTGATGCTGGTATTTTAGTTCTTATGCTGGTTTTTTGGTATATTTTTTCTACAATAAAGCATGTTCCTTTAATGTAATTCGCAATTCTTGTTGTATTCTTTGGCAGGTTATTTGCTCACTTTGTGGCACAGAACAAGAGGTATATTGCTCTTTCTGACAAAAAATTGTTGAGCCCGTTTAGTTTACTGTTCCTTCGGTAAAATGTCTAATTTGATTCCAACATTTCAACAGGTTCAACAAATATGTGTGAATTGTGGGGTATGCATGGGGAGGTATTTTTGTAGATACTGCAAGTTGTTCGATGATGATGTAAGTCGGAGGAATCTACATGTAGTCTTCCCGTTTGATTTCCTTTTTCTAGTGACTTTTAGCAAGTGTCCAAGTCAGTTGATTAGGAGATTTCAGATTTCTTATGACTAATTCAAAACACACCACACACACACACACACACACAAAAAAAAAATCAAATCTTGTTGACAGTTAAATTTACTATTATGGCTGATATGATTTTATTCCATTTCCTTTTGCAGACATCCAAAGGACAATACCACTGCAACGGGTGTGGCATATGCAGGTTTGTAATCATTCTTAACTCCTGTTTCCTATCTCCTTTTCCTGTTCTATGAGTGATGATTAGGAAGTTAAAAAGAATCTGGCAAGGTATGTATATATACGTAATTTTACTGCGTATCTTCAATGAAAAGATTCACTATCATCTAATCTAAACACGACACTTGGTATCAAACACATTAGAAACAAGCCCATAAACAAAGCAAGTCATCATAAACACATAATATCAGGCCCACTGTGATGTTTTGATTGGATAATAATAGTGAATATCCTCGTTGAGGATACTCCACAGTACATGTGTTTAAGTTCAAATTTTGTTTTGGGAACAGAAGTTAGAACTAGCAACCTTTTCAGAAAGAAAAGGGGGTGTTTTCTGCCTACTGATCTTAACTGGGGTATTTTTTTATATTTTTTTGGTTGTCGATGGTTTTGTGTTTGTTTTGAAGTTGGTAGCTGATATTGCACTTCTTAAATTTCACCTGAGAACTATGGCAGTTGAGCGCATAGTGTGAATAGTTGCTTTCCATAACCCGCCTCTTATGCTTTGATGATCTCTTAATTCTTTTATTTTCTTGTAGGATTGGTGGACAGGAGAATTTCTTCCATTGTTACAAATGCAGTAAGTTTTATGTTACTTTCTCTTTCCCTCTGTCTTAAGGTTTTCATTTTCTACTTCTTGGGGTTCAAATTCTGTGACGGTTTTCTGTTGTATGATTCAGGATGTTGTCAGTCTACACTTTTGAAAGATGGCCATTCTTGTGTAGAAGGAGCAATGCACCATGATTGTCCTGTTTGTTTTGAGGTATCATGGTCACCTGTGAGCTTTGTTCAATTTTATTTTTTTTGGCACGTTTCACGCAATTTTCAGTACCCTCTTTCAGTGTACTATTTTAACTCGGGATAATCAAATTGATTTAAGTTGAATTTGTGTTTAATGAGCAGTATCTCTTCGAGTCAAGGACTGATGTTACAGTACTGCCTTGTGGGCACACCATTCACAAGAACTGCTTGAAAGAAATGCAGGAACACTTTCAGTGAGTTCAAGAAATGTGTTATTTTTTTGAGACCCTTTAAAGTCACCACAACTAACACACACTATGACACCACATACATTAAGACATCATATGCTAAAAATCTGACTTTCAAAAAGTGAACTAATATACCATATAATCATAATCCCTATCGTTTGATTGAATGTGATGTCTTGGTAGATGTGGTGTCATATTAAGTTGGTTGTGATGCATTTAAAGACTCATGTTCTTATGTTTTGAACCTTTCTGTTTCGTTAGATACTTACAAGCATCGGCTTTCTTTAACAGGTATGCATGCCCTATCTGTTCGAAATCAGTGTGTGATATGTCAAAAGTATGGGAGAAATTTGATGTGGAAATCGCAGCAACACCTATGCCCGAGTTATATCAAGACAAGAAGGTAATTTCCTGTCCTTTACGGAATCTATCCATTGTTCTAAACATATATGGCATCATAATGTGCAGACTTATGATATGGTTGTCTATTTCAGGTATGGATTCTGTGTAATGATTGTGGGGCTAGAGCAGAGGTGCAGTTTCATATAGTCGCACATAAATGTCCTAATTGCAAATCATACAACACTCGCCAGACCAGAGGAAGATAAATATTACACGTGAACGTTTTTAGCGGCCTTGGTCTCGTTTACATGGAGACTTTTCAATATATCTGATTTATATGCTTACTTTCTTGTTATTGTTTAAGTGATAACCTATTTAATCATGTTAAGTACTTGCTGATTCTATGTACTTGTTAATTGTTCTTATGCATTCATTTTGTAAAAGAGAAACTTGAAACTTTGTCTTGGTCCCGCTAGTATGTTTTAGTTCCATTTGGTGCAAGGTTTTTTTACCGAGCTTCATGGCTCGTTCCTTATTTGAATCTTTGCAGACGAACAACTTTTACGTGAAGAGGTCCAGGAGGGATCTATAGAAGGGTCAATGCTAACCCTCTTCCCTCCCTTTTGTCAATGTTGTATCGGTTTCATTCGTCACAATAATTTTTTTTAAATAACCTAACAATAGTTTTGAAAAACTATATACTAGTAAAATAATATCCAAATTTGCGAGGCACCTCCATCTATGCCAGTCACTGTGGAGTTTTCTTGGTTTCATGGTGTCCATACCAAGTCAATTGTTTCAGCTACTGCACATTCTTCCTAAGCATGAGGCTTTGTGATTTGAGTAGTATAAAAAAATATACTTCTCGCATATAGTGACTGAGCAAATTGACCCGGAATTACTCGGGTTTCGAGTTTGGTCATTACATTTAATCACATCCCTAATTTTATGGAATAACCTATATAATATCTCTTTATAATCATCTCCTTCTTATTTCAAGGAGATGTATTCTTGATTAGACACTTATTTGATGACTCAACAATCCGATAAAGGTTCTTCAAATTAAAAAATCTAATATAGTATTTATTTATCAAATGACAACATTGCCCTCAATTACATATACGGGGGTAGTAGACATGAGTAATCTTAAAACTAGTGTTTATCATAAGTCCCTAAAATAGCAAAGAGTGATGTTACACTATTATAAAAAAAACGGTAAAGCCTTAACCGAAAGCCCCCATTTTCCTATTCCACGGAAGGTTAATTAGGTAATCTAGTGGCTCAAAGTCACGAGCTACTATTATTCCAAGAGACTGAAAAAGTTTTCTTTTTACGGGATTCGAACCTCCTCACTCCAGCTATCGGTCCAGCTATTATTACGGCAGTTGTATTACAACGAGTGACACTTAATTATGATGAACATATATCATAATCACCGGCTTATACATCATAATCTATCTTTATACTCATAATAAAAGTATGATGAAATGTTTCCCTAAAAAAATGTTTCCTACATGAGTGTTTTTCCGGAAAATTGTTTCTCCAAGTCCAAAAATGACCGACAAATCATGGATCAGACAAATCATTATCTGCAACAAAACTCTCAGAAAGCAGAACAATAATTGTCAGACCTAGATGCACATTCTTCTTTGCTTTATGGCTAAGGATGGTGTTAAAATCACCATTCACCACCCAAAATGAAATGAGTACCCCAAAAGCCATTTTCTTTTGCATAAATGACCACTGCTTCAATCTGTGAAAAAACGAGAGCCTCGTATAAACCCCAACAAACTACGAATATTGATCGGTGGAAACATGTGTGATGCTAACTTCTATGGTAAAGTTGATTCAGACAACATATTCAATATTGGCATTTTCTTCCCACAAAATAGCAAGGCTACCTATCATTCTAGAGGGATTAATCTTTTGAAATCAAACCTTCATTATGTATTTATGTTTGAATTTTGTATGATATTTGGTACGGAGTATTTTCCAAATAGAATATTAAGATGCCGCGAGTGTTTTTTTTTTTTTTTTAAATTAAGGAGAAGATATAAATAAATGAATACATAGTGCGCGCTCATTTCTCAGAACCATCTCTCCCTCTCTATAACCTCTCTTACTCAGAGCTGAGTGCAATGGCGTCGTCTCCCCCGCCTCCGGCAGAAACTGAACTCATTGATCTGCCTTCCTCTTCCGAATCTCAGCTCACTGCTTTGGTTTACGGTGCGTCTCCGTACTCTCGATACATACACAAATTGAATAGTTTTAATACAGTTTGTAGGTTGCCGAAAGCTATGAAGCGAACATGTTTTTACCTCAATCGATTCTCTTCATTTTCCATTTTTCTGAAATTATTTGGTTGCAATACACCTGAATTTGATTCATCGGACTTCCTTTACTGTAGATTTTGCTTGAATTTACACTCGATATTGTTTTGTGGATTCATTATGTTTGTTTAATACTCGTATAGTTATTTCCTTTTCTTAATTAGGTTTGATCTAGTGTTCATAGTCTCCGTTTTCTCAAATTTTCCTGTTTCACTGAAGTGAGAATAAGAATGTGTTGATTATATTCATGTAACTAAGAAGAGGCACTCGTAATTTCAGATTTTCAGTTGTAGTGATCATATTGTATTGCTTATTACAGTCTTGGGCTCTTGGCTCTGTATACGTCATTTTCAGCTGTAGTAATCATATAGTTTCTGTATAATGATACATGTGGCCTGATGATTCTGTTGATTTTATTTTGTTTGATGGATGTGTGAAATAGTGATTTTCCTCATGTCCTTGCGATGATGTGCATTTTCCCCCTGTATCATGTATGCAGATCTTTCACACCAGGCTAATGTCACAATGGAGAATATGCTGAAGATGATAACGTAAGATAGCCATAACTTTTGGTTTTAAGTATTTTTTTGCTTTCTGCTTACTATTTGCTGCTGTTATCAAACCTAAATGAATGTTTTGGTGATAGAGTTTTGATAGATTAAACAATTAGTTATGAATGACCTTATATTGAAATCCGTAGCACCTAATTTTGGTTTATTTTCCCTGTATATCATAGTATACAAGTGAAATATTCTTGAATTTGATACAGATATGTTTCCAAATTGAGATATTTGTAATCAGCTGTAACTTGCATATAGAGGCTCCTGAAGTACATTTTTTCGGTCTCTGGAACAGTTTTCTTTTTTCTTTTTACGTAGAAACTGCCTTCTCCTATTTGTATCCATTTTCATAATGGTTGCTTCATTTGTTCCTTTTATCTCTGTCTTTCAAGATATGGTTTTGTCTTGTCAATGTGCCACTGTTCCCTTGTAGCTTGCACAATGTTTGTTCAATGCCTACACTGTCACCCTCTTTTTCTCAGGGTTCATTGAATCTATACGTTTTTTGGGTGTAATATTTGCAGAGAAGTTGATCAGAACTCCTCTGAAGTACAAGATGAGATCGGGAAATGCATGGAATTCGCACTTGAGAAGAAGAAGAATTTAGAGGAAGAGAAAGAGCATTTTCAGAAGGCTGCTTATGCTGCTTTAAGCATGCTGAATAACCAAGAAATCAGTTAAATCTTCACACAGAATGCACCTGCAAAAAAAAACGTCCCATTTTCAAGAAAGACAACACAATCATTGTTCTCCTATTAGATTGTTACGGTATAAACCTGTAGACTAATGTTTTGGCAGGGAAAAAAAGAGTATAATTCTCAAAGAGTAGAAATCTTGATATGGAAAATGAAATAGTAGAAATAATTCCATCTACATGTTAAATAGCCATGAGGCAACTCCCATCTACGAACTTATTATGAGTCGAGAAGTATATGTTGAATGTGCCAGAATCTTTCTCTCGCTCTTCTATACGCTTATTTATATACATGAAGTTGTACATGTCGACAAACAACTGGACACATGACTTGTATCCCTGATAAAAGCTGTGGATTTATCGGGATTGTATATTGTCATTGATCAGATTATGTAGAGATGGTCGTTTTCTCTTAAAGCATTCAGTTCTTCTACTTGAGAGCCATCAGCCATGAGAATCGTTGTTCCACTTTTCCCCAATTTCTTTTCTGCGCGTAGCATAAGTTAAATTTGAGAAAAACATGTATTTTTGTATGTTCATTCACGAGGTTTGCTTACTGGCTAATCTTAGAAAGCCTTCTATTGTACGCGGAAGATGGATCAGTTTGCCGGGATTTTCTCTGTTTCTCGGCATTTCACCTGGGTGATGCCCATGGATTATGACCCTTAGAGGTAATGTGTCAAAATCTGTTGATACACTTGAGGTTCCTGAGAAAAGAGAGAAGGTTTAAAAAAAAACTAAATCAAGAACTTGTATTTGTAAGCAAAAGAAACAAAAAACCGAAGAGGGGGAAACATAACAGAATGGCAATAGATTTAAAAGTGAGTAAATATTGTTACTATTTGGTTCTTCCATTGATCCAGATTTTTCTGAAGCATTTTCTGTTGCTCTGACCTGCAAGAGGAAACAAAAATGAAAGCTTCTCGTGGATGCTTATTCGTGTGGTTAGTATACGGCTATACGCAATTCCAGTTTCTGAGGTTTTATTAGAATAAGTGTCATATGAAAACAAAGCTGCAGTAGATTGAACCGTGTTTTTGATTTCATATTAGTAAGACGAAGAGTGTTTACCTCAGGGTTCAAATCACGCAGATATTCTGCTACGAGTGGCATCTCTTCTAGCTCCTCCTTCCTCATTTCCTTTAGATGCTGAGGTAAATATGGATATTGATGTTATTCATGAATGCTTCTTCTTCTTCAGTATACACCCCCACACACACACACACACACACACACACCGGTTGGAATGACATTCATTCAAGAATGCTCTACCTGAAGAAAATTGGAGAGAACCAATTTCCCGTCTTCATTAAGTGGCTGTACTAATTGCTTGAAATGGTGATGGCTGATACGGATAACCTGACAAAGCCTTCTGCTTCTTACCGTAAACGGTTGTGGAATGTTGAAGATTACGCCTATTTCCCCAAACATAGCAGGCGATTCTAACTTCGACAAGAACTGAATGAAAAGCACACAACGGTAATTGTTTTTAGTCAATGAAACTGTATTGGATTACGTGTTTGAAGCTTATATGATACTTGTTTGATGTTGTTTGTTGTATTTCTCATTTTTGTGTGTTTGTGGCAGCTATGAGCTTGTTTCTAGTGTGTTTGATATACCACGTGTCATGCTTTGATTGGATGGAAGTGGATCTTATCAAGGACAGTACCGAAAGAAAACGACTTATACAGAGTTTTACCTGCTCAGTTCCATTTTTGTAGGTCAGTACATCCTGCAAAATTCGCACAGTCAGTGTTTTTTTTTTTATGCTTATGTAACCTACACCGATATAGGAATAGAAATCGTTTGCAACGTAACAGTACCACAACTCCGGATGCTACAATGTAGAAATCCGTTGGTATTTCGTGCTGGATAACGATGTCTACTTTTGGTGGAAAATATTCTGCTTTTATCTCTGGAACCTGCAATAATAAAACATGCCAAAAAATGTAATTTTGCTTTGATTGAATTCAGGGTATGCTGTAAAACGACTGTGATACGGGATGAAATAAACGGTTACCAGCTGCACGATGAGGTCCTCTGAGATCCCTTTAAAAAGGTACGCGTTTTCTACTGTTCTACGGAAAAGGTGATGAGCAATGCCTGATCTTATTGCCTTAGGTAGGTCTTCAAGTACTTCTTCTTGTTGTAATTCCGCGGTCTTGAATTTCAGCGTTACGTGCGCCAACATTTGCTCTTTTAAGGTTTCTGGTAATCTGTTCTTGCTTGCATACCTTAAGATCTCATGTATGGCATCCCTCTGCAATACATACACACACTTGAATTAGTAATCGAGCCAAGTTGATTCGATATGGTCTCGACTCGGCCCGACTCAAAGTAGATCGAGTTAGGCAAAAAGATCAAACTCGATTTGTTATTATTACCATGATGAATGTTCGGACAGCACTGTGGACAATGAGATTGGTCATGTTACCAATAAGGTAAGCAGTAAGGCCAATATTGAAAAGCATATAAAGCATGTTGAAGACCTTTTCTCCTGTATTGACTGCATGTAGGTCACCATACCCTACTGTTGATAGGGTAACAATAGACCAATACATTGCATATGTGTATCCAACCCACACACTCCTTTGTTCAAAATCAGGTACCAATGAACCTATCCATGTGTCTTGCACTACGTGGTGTCGTGTCGCTAGCCAGAAATAGAAACAACCCGCCGAATGCACAGCGAATAACGTTACCTGCATTGCTCTCGGTGTTAGACTAGTGTCTCTTAAAGTAAATGTAAATCTGTAAAATAGAGATCCAAACCATTCAGATTCAGTAGAGAAACGTTACTTGGAACAAAGTTAGTCGGTGTGTTAGGGGGTGGGGTGGTGTGGGGGTAGGGTTACGGGTGTAATTGAGCTGAGTCGAGTCGATTCGCTCTAGGGCTCGAGCTCGACTCGATTACAAATACATGGGTCGAAATTCGGCTCGAGCTCGATCGAGCCATTGAAAGGCAGAATCAAACTTGACTCGTCAAGTATTCGATATAACTTGACTCGGCTGGTGAGCTCGATTATTTTTTAGGATTCATTAATTCATTTATAAAATATGACAAGATCGAGCTCGACTTGTCTTATACTCGACTCGACTAATAATTCATGTAGCTCGATTAATTTTCGAGCTACTCGATTACTGTATTTTGAAGTTCAAGCTCAGCTCGGTTAATCATTCGAGTAGCTCAACTTGAGCTTGAGCTCGAAAAAACCGAATCGATTCGAACTTCTTTTCGAGTCGAGTACGCATAGCTCACGAGTAGACCAAATCACTTATAGCCGTAATGGCGGGGGCGGGGGCAGGGGCGGGGGTGAGGGATAGGGTGTTAGGGGTAATTACTTAATTAAGTTTGTTGAATTTGAATGATGATGCAAGAAATTAAGGGTACTTACACAAATGAGCTTAATGTATCTTGTCCAGAAGTAGGAGAAACGAGTGTCCTTTTCTAACCTGTAGATATTTATTAGCAAAAGTGGCGAATTTGGATTTCAGCGTGTAAAGATATGGGAATTTTTACGTGTATTTTAGCAAATATACACGTAAATTTTCCATGTGTATTGAGGGTATTTGCGTAAATGCACCTGGAGAAAAGGTCACTGACACGTCGGAGTCGCCATAAACGGAGCAAGTTGAGGAAACCAAAAACTTGGCCTTGCTTTTTGTTGGTGAATATTTGGTAGATAACCTGATACGGTAATGTTGATGCTATATCCATTGTGAACCATAGTCGTGTCACATACCTGAATTAATGTATTTATTACGCACAAATTTTGAAATGAACGAACGAAGCCGTTCGTGAATAAACGCGTGTTTGGCTCATTAGTGTTTCTAATCGTTCGTTTAGTTTGACGAGCTGAGCTTGAACATGATTATGGGCCCCATGTGTTTTATTGCTAAACGAACGAACACGAGCTTGGAATAAATAAAGCAATTTATAATGACCCTAACTCAAAAGATGATAAATCATTTATTCATCGTATAGATTGATTAGTATATTCTTCTAATAATGTTCCTTTTGTTGTATGATGTAGGTATTATATATGACAAATTTTATATATATAATATTTAGTATATTCTTCTAATAATGTGCCTTTTGTTGTATGATGTAGGTATTATTGATTTATAATTTGTAATTTTTGCATTTGCTCTTCATGTTTTATATATCTTAACGAACCGAACTTGAGTTGAAAGGTAAAATATGTTTAACGAGCCGAAATCGAACATGAGCTTGAAAAACTCATTTGTTAAACGAGCTGAGCTCTCGAACATGATTTTTTTTTATAATCCGTTTAACGATTGAACGTGGTCGTAAGCTAAACGATCTAGAGTTCAAATCATCGATACTCAACTCGGCTCGGCTCGGCCGTTAACGGCCACTATATAATAATAGTAATAATAAATTGACTACCTGAGAGCAATTTTGTTGTGATCATCAACAAGGAGATAAGTAGATTTGTCCAAATAGGCGACAAAGAAAGTGAGGATGATATCAACGGCAAAGAAGGCATCGACAACTAGATCAACGGGCAATAGTGAGTGTGTAGCCACCCTTTTGAATGCTAACTCAAACGGTGATGACCATGCTGAATATATCACCAATACTACCAGAAATGTCTGCCACCACCTGCAATTTTTTTTATTTTTTAACTCATTTTCATATAAATCATTTGCATATCTGTCGGATTCTCTATTTTACATAATCAAAACATTACGTTTATTTTTTTATTTTATTTTATTTTAATTTACAGAAGATGAAATGCATGATTATATATTTCTATAATGATGCATAATAATTAGTTGCTAATGTAAAATCCAAAAAAGACCACGTCCCCAGTTAATCAAATGCAGTTGTCCATTACTCTCATCAGCTTTGGTTTTAAAATAATAAATCAAATTGTCACGTCTAATAATTTTGGCAAGCAAATCAAACTTTGATTCGTGTCTACACCCCAATTATCCACTAGCTAGCCATGTTATTCTACTAAAGTCCTTTTCTCTAAAACAATATTTTATGTGGAATCTATTGAATTTTAGGCAATTAGGCCGACTTGTGTTTTTATTAATTTTTTTTTTTTTGTGTGTGTGTGTGTGTGTCTAGTTTACTTGTTTTTATTATTTTATATATTGTTATTAAACGAGTGAAACTATGGTCTATATACTTGGTAACGAGTTATTTTTTTGGGGTGGTGGGCCTAAAGGACAAAATAAGATAGTAAATGATGAAATAGGACAAAAAAAATAAAATTTGGTTGTGAAGGACAAATTAAATAGTGTTGTACAAAAACACCCTTAATGATAATAGAAGATATATGTTATTTTTCTCTCACCTAGAAATCGGGTGAATTAATGCACTGCATTTGATTGCTATTTTTCTTTGAAAATGGGTAGTTTGGAAACGGAAATCCTTTTGAGGAATATCAAGCGGCGGAAATATCGGCAAGTGAATCAAGAGTGGTTGAATGCGGTTTATACGGATAATTTTGAAACGAGAGAAAAGAGTCCATACATGTATACGATCCCCACTCGTTCTTTAGGTCGAAATTTGAAAAAAATTACGCATTTTTCCGGCGAAGTATAGGGCGATTAACGGTGTTCTTCGGTTCCGCCGAAAAGAAAGTTTGCATTGTTCCGGCGACGTAGAGGGCAATTAACGGGAATCAATGGCAAGAGGCAAATCGAAATCAACAAAGACTGAGTAAGTATAATTTTTCTTCTAATTCCGCCGTTCATGGAGCCATTTTCGCTGTTTATTATTTCTTCAATCGTTTAGTCGAATTTCACGTCTGTTAACATCAGATTTTGGGGACGATTTGAAGTTGAAATTTGGGTGATATTTTGAATGCAAAATTGAAAATTCCTACTTTACTTCTGAATCTCTGTTCATACTTGTTGTGCGTGTGGAATTTAATTGCTCTAAGAGGAATTGTGATGCTGTGACTTTCAGTCAGAGGGTAAACAAAATTGGTATTTTGATGAAAAGTGTTAACAGGTGTTACTACAATAGAATGTTCTTCATGACAATCACTTTTGTTTTGAAGGTTTGCATCATGTAATGGAGATACGTTACTACAATTTTCTTGGAAATGTTCAAATTTTTTTAGTGGTCAGTTCATTTTTACAGATGTCAGTACATTTTGTATGAGATTTAACATGGTTTTTTGGGTATGTTACTACATTATTTAAGGTTGTTAGTTTGTTGTTTTGAGCTATTACTACGTGGAATTGCAATGTTACTACAAATTCTTTGTTATTAATACATTCCCTTTAATACTACAAGTCCATGTGCTTATAACATTGTACATGTTAACTATGATTGTGAGGATTTGTTACTACCTTATGTCACAATGTTACTACTTAGTTGTGCTCATGTTACTACTTTGTTGTTGACAAGTTACTACGTTGTTGTTGACATGATACTATGTTTTTTTGACTCGTTACTACGTTTTTTTCACCTTTGTTATGGTTCCTACATTTTCAAGCAAGTGTAACTATATTATGTTGAACAGATTACTACTACATTTTCGGTATGTGACTAATATTACTACAATCTTTTGTGCATGTAACCCATTTTTGGACTTTTGTGCCTAAAATAATGTGCTTTAACAAAGTGCAATTGTGTGATTGTGAAAACAATGTTGTGTATTGTTAATACCTATTTGTATCTCGTTACTAGGTTTTTTTTTCATTGTAACTACATTGATAATGACCAGGGCTACCCTTTGTTATGGTTCCTACGGTTTCCGCAAGTGTAACTATATTATGTTGAGCATTTACTACATTTTCTGGGATTTGACTAATATTATCTCGTTGAGAAAGTACACATACATCTTACATGTGAATGGATCGATGTTGAAACATGCTAGTTGTTAGCACACTTTGTTTACATTGCAAATGTGTGTATCTGTATTTACTTTCTATAAAATGTAACTGCCTATCATGAGTTCTAAACGATTGAGGTATGTGAACCAGGAGTTACTAGGTTTGTTAATACTGTTACTAGGTTTTTTAATACCTATTTGTATGCATGTATTCATGTGGAGATAAGAAGCAACTAAAGTACGTGCCGGAATGTGCTGGAGTAGTGAAAGTGAAGAATCTGCCACTACAACATGAAGAGTCGTAAGTACACATTGTCATACTTCAATACATATATGTTATACACATTTCAATTCAAGGTACACCGTCGTAATACATGAATTGTACGCATTTCGGGGACCGATTGTGCATTTTATCGATTCATTACCTACCGAAGTTGTCCCAAGGAAAAAGCATACCTCAAAAATGGACGGATGAAGAATTGCGAGAGGCTAAAGGGATGCTTGTGACGTCAATCATGCTAGACACCTTGCCCTCTTCGTTTTAACGGTATTTGATTATTCTAGAATAAAGTAAAGACATTTGTTTTGATTTTTCTAAGAGCGAAAGAGGCATTTATGGCCCTTGATTCATGAAACTTTCGTTTGTGTTTATTGTCATGAATACTTTTATTTCACAAGTGGATATGTTTTCTAATGCTTTAAACAACGCCAGTTTATTGTTTTTAATTCGATTTTGATTTAATGCTATATTTAGTAACCCTATTATTCCATACTCGGGATCACGAGTCCGCAAGGAAATGTTTGAATCTTAAATGGTTGAGATGGAATAAACGTCGTAACATATGTAGTAACACGTATGTAAGTTGTCCGTCTCAACCATTCAAATTCAAAACTTATACTTATAGCCTCTAACTCCGTTACGCAATTACCCATTTTCAGTTCATAACAACGACTTAGTAAGGAATAATGATATTGTCAAGTAATTGCAATATTGTGTATGTGTAGGTATACAGATACACAAAGGACACGCTGTAGTTTAATCGACAATGAATAGTCTTTGTGCCACGCCATAACTAGACATACATCCAAAACCGTGAAAGTACCACCTTGTACTTTTTATTACATGTGAAGAAAATTGTTGAATTACAAACTAGTCATATGCAGTGGGTAGTAACATATAAAATAGTCACACATTTAACAGGGAGCTTTGTCAATATACCACTTTTGATGGGGATGTTTTACGGAATGCCACCAATTCGTGGTGTAAATGTGGAAATATCACTTCAAAGTGCAATTTTCACGATTTTGGTTCGCGATTTTCTCCAATTTTTTCATGAATGTGCACGATCTTAAGGTACACAAATCCCCTATGGGGTTCCCCTTCCCAATTAGGGTTTAGTTTGGTTCCAAAAACACCTAAAATGCGAAAAACGGAGTGGGAACCCCAATAGGGGATTTGTGTACCTTAAGATCGTGCACATTCATGAAAAAAATGCCGAAACGTTACTACATTTTCCTTGGAAATGTTCAAAGTCTAAATATCACTCCGTTTTTCGCATTTCCATTGTTTCTAGAAGCTTTCTATACCCTACTTGGGAAGGGAACCCCAATAGGGGATTTGTGTACCTTAAGATCGTGCACATTCCTGAAAAAAATGCCGAAACGTTACTACATTTTTCTTGGAAATGTTCAAAGTGAAAATAGCACTCCGTTTTTCGCGTTTCCATTGTTTCGGCCGAATTTTCTATACCCTACTTGGGAAGGGGAACCCCAATAGGGTATTTGTGTACCTTAAGATCGTGCACATTCATGAAAAAAATGCCGAAACGTTACTTGGGAAGGGGAATCCCAATAGGGGATTTGTGTACCTTAAGATCGTGCACATTCATGAAAAAAATGCCGAAACGTTACTACATTTTCCTTGGAAATGTTCAAAGTCTAAATATCACTCCGTTTTTCGCGTTTCCATTGTTTCTGCCAGCTTCCTATACCCTACTTGGGAAGGGGAACCCCAATAGGGGATTTGTGTACCTTAAGATCGTGCACATTCATGAAAAAAAATGCCGAAACGTTACTACATTTTCCTTGGAAATGTTCAAAGTCTAAATATCAATCCGTTTTTCACATTTCCATTGTTTCTGGAAGCTTTCTATACCCTACTTGGGAAGGGGAACCCCAATAGGGGATTTGTGTACCTTAAGATCGTGCACATTTCAGAAAAAAAAATGCCGAAACGTTACTACATTTTTTTGGAAATGTTCAAATTTTTTTAGTGGCCAGTTCATTTATACAGATGTCAGTACATTTTTTTTGAAATTGAACATAGTTTTTTGGTTATGTTACTACAATTTTAAGGGTTGTTAATTTGTTGTTTTGAGCTGTTTCTACGTGGATGGGCAATGTTACTACAAATTAGTTGCTATTATTACATTGACTTCATTCATACAGTCCATGTGCATATAACATTGTACATGATAACTATGATTGGTTGGACTGTTACTACATTATATAGGAATGTTACTACTTCGTTGTTCACATAATAATGTAGTAACATTACAAAAACAAATAGCTCTATTTCATGACCAGGTCGAAACAATGCAAAATAGTTCAGGTACAGTTCAAAATAATGTTGCAAAGAAAGTCCATATATTGTACTAATAATGTTGTAGGGTTTAGGGTTTAGGGTTTAGGGTTTAGGGTTCACGGAACCAACGTATTGGATGCATATAATGTTGATTAATCGTATTGTTACTATGTTATTTTCGTCGACGGTGTACCTTTATTTCACGATTGTGTAACTGCATTCAGCATAGTTCTTGTTGCCAATGTGTTACTACGTGTTACCGTAAAGACGTAACGTCGTACTTTTATTTTGAATCGAATTTGGTGTAAGCCTATAGTTTTTTCGTGAGTGTCTGAAACTTGTAGAATAAAAGACTTAATTAGGAATTTTCTCCTTTTTTTTCCTTTTCTTTTTTAAATTCGCAGCATAGGCAAAAATAAAAAGAGTGGGCAAAAATAAAAAGAGTGGTATTTTTTTGAGTGGAAAAAAAAAGAGTGGTATTGAAAGAGGTGATTGTGTGCAATTGTTTGGGAATGAAAGAGACGTAATATCCCCTCAAAAAAAAAAAAGAGACGTAATATTTATTTTTCTCCTTTTTTTTTCCTATTCTTTTTTAAATTCGTAGGAGTTGACTGAAAATGAGGCATGAAAATCGGAAGATGTATCTACTTTGCAGTTACAGCTTATTAAATATCTGTGGAAAAAACAGCATTTAAAATTAGAAAAATAATAATAAGGGTAATATTGGAATGATATTACTTTTTGTCCTTTACAACCAGTGCATTTATTTTTTGTCCTTTTTCCACAAATAAGATGAAAACTTGTCCTTTACAACCTTTTCCTATATTTTTTTTGCATGCAAAAATAATGACAAATAATAGTTTGTGATAGGCGGCGTGAAGAAGCCACACAGATTCCGTCCCGGCACGGTTGCACTCCGTGAGATCCGCAAGTACTAGAAAAGCAACGAGCTTCTCGCTCCCATTCCAAAGGCAAGTTCGAGAGATCGCCCAGGACTTCAAGACCGATCTTCGTTTCCAAGGCCGGCCTCGTTTTTATTGGGCTTAAGACCAAAGTCTCCGAATTGGGCCTTTTAGTTGAAATTGGTTTTTTTTTTTAATATTTTAAAACATACTTATTGTTAGATATTTTTTCATAAATAAATATTTTGGTTATCGTTTGCATACGAGTTGCCGTACGAATTAATGTTATCGCAACGAAACGCAGGGTTCGAGGGGGCAGCACCAACTCGTGGGATGCATGCTTTCATCCGGTGAACAGTGACAACCCTACCCTTTCGTGCAAGGAGTACCTCCATTCGTTTATGGGGTACTTGCAACCTATAAAAGACATAAGTACGCAGATGAAAATTCATAACTTTGACAACATCATCAGAAAAACTTTGAGTGTCCTCGAGTTTGATTCAAACAAGTCACTGTTTGAATCAAACACCCCCATTGTATCCTGAAAAAAAATTTCATTTGATCCCTTAGTGACAAATCGTGTGGGACGAAACATCTCTTAAAAGACAACGTTATTAAGGTGCCTTGGAGTTTATAATTCTCTGTCAAATCCTAAGTACTACATTTTTTCCAACACTTATCGCGTTTTTAACATCCGTAAATGCAAAAAAGTAATAAAACTTGTTTGTATGTCTATTTTTTTTTTGGTCAAGTTAATTTTTTTATTGGGACCTTTATCAATTAAAGTAAAAAAAATTTTAGGCCTTTATCAAAAAAGAAAATTAACATATTATATTAGGTTGGATCGGATTAAATCTACACGAATTTTTTTTTTCTTTTAGCGAAACGTGTACCGTTGGGCCCTCCGACACCGTTGGGCTTAAGACCCGGGTCTCGCAGGCCTTAGCATAGGTCCGGCCCTGTTCGTTTCCAGAGCACTGCCGTGGCGGCGCTGCAAGAGGCGGCTGAAGCTTATCTGGTGGGTCTGTTTGAAGACACCAATCTCTGTGCAATTCATGCCAAAAGGATCACGATTCAGCCTAAAGATATCCAGTGTGGTGTAAATAAAGGTCATATTTCAAATCATATAGACGACATGTAAGATGTGGTTGATGAGATTCGAATAGACCGAGGGAATCGGATTCATCAAGGATTGAATTCCGGTTGATTTGAATGGATTTTCCGTCAAAGCGTGTGACAGACTGTTCCCGTAAGGTTTTCTCTGATAAAACACATCCGACTCTCAAGTCACTTTTCAGGAATCCTGAAAGAGATTTTCATTTGATCCCTTAGTGACAAATTGTGTTGGACAAAACATATCTTAAAAGACAACGTTATTAACGTGCCTTGGAGTTTCTAATTCTCTGTCAAATCCTAAGTACTACATTTTTTCCAACACTTATCGCATTTTTAACATCCTGAAAGAGAATATTTCAAATCATATAGACGACATGTAAGATGTGGTTGATGAGATTCGAATAGACCGAGGGAATCGGATTCATCAAGGATTGAATTCCGGTTGATTTGAATGGATTTTCCGTCAAAGCGTGTGACAGACTGTTCCCGTAAGGTTTTCTCTGATAAAACACATCCGACTCTCAAGTCACTTTTCAGGAATCCTGAAAGAGATTTTCAATTGATCCCTTAGTGACAAATCGTGTTGGACAAAACATCTCTTAAAAGACAACGTTATTAACGTGCCTTGGAGTTTCTAATTCTCTGTCAAATCCTAAGTACTACATTTTTTCCAACACTTATCGCATTTTTAACATCCTGAAAGAGAATCCCGAAAATCAGTGAATCTCCCCGGTGAATCCCGAAATCAGTGAATTTCGACAGTGAATCCCGAAAATCAGTGAATTTCGACAATGAATTTTAAAAATTAGTGAATTTCGACAGTGAATTTCGGCAGTGAATTTCGAACGTGAATAAATAGTTTTGTCATTTATGCAAAAGTTTCAAAAAACTGTCATTCTACTCGATTGATGAAATATTTATGTCATCTCCCTCACTCCCCCATTTTTTTTTTACTTTTTCTTTTTCTTTCTCTTTAGGAGATCGTGGGTTTTTTATACGGTGGAAACCGGGTTTGGGTCGGATCAATTAGGAAAAACGGGTTAATTAACGGTTTTTTTACTCTGAAATATAAATATAGCTATATATATATATATATATATATATATATATATATATATATATATGTATATATGTATATATATATATATATTTTAAATTTTAAACAAAACTAAGGTTGAAAATACATCGTGAGGAAAGACGTGCGAAGCAAGCACAAAAAAAAGCCACGAATGAAGGCTAATCAAAGGCAAATAGTATTATGTAATTATAGCCAATCATCATATTTTCTCCAACGTTATTGTTAAAAGTGAAAATAACAGAAGAAAAGTGACAAAAAGAGAAGAAAAGTGAACAAACACATATAGTAGATCACACGTTAACGCGCAAAAATAGTACTCATTTGATGAATTGGGATCGTCTGCTGTGCCGACCTCCTTGCTGTGCGGTGTTATAAACAAAACGGTGTCGTTTTGACTCCAAACGATGCCGTGTTGACTCTGGGTGTTTTTTTTTTTTTTTTTTTTTAAGCTCGGGACCAAAACGGCGCCGCTTGAACTCGAAACGACGCCGTTTTGACATCGCATCAGCAGAGGATCCGGGCTCCTCATTTGATCTCAAAATATAAGATTTTTTAAGTTTTTGTTATTCGTCTCATAATATAAAGTCTTGGTCTTGAGGTCTGAGCATTTATATAGTTATATAGAATATTAATGAAATATTTAATGTATTATATTTTTCTTTTAACCATCCCTAATTTATTATCAATATACCAACTTCTTATTACTACATCGTCTCAAAATATAAGTCATTGTAGTGTTTTCATACAGATTAAAAAATGATTGAGTGTTATAAATTTAAAATAATAACTAAAATATCATTAATGCAATATTTATAAAGTAATGAAAAATAGTTTGTTAATAAATTATAGGTAAGATATAGAAATGACTAATAAATGTTTTGTTGATATTATAAAATGACTTATATTTCTAAACAAACAAAAACAGAAAAAATGACTTATATCCTGAGACGGAGATAATACTTTAAACTAATAAATATTTTGTTGATAATATAAAAGGTATTCGACTCTCATCAATTTTTTTAAACTGTGTGAAAATTTTAAACGGTCTTATATTTTTAGGAGAACATGAGTATTCTCACATGAATCCTCGCATGAGATTTCTTACTCAGCTTCTTTGGCCATAACTTTATCATATAGCTCCACACCATACAATCATATCCACATACTTAATTTTGGGTGTTTTTACATGGAATAGAAAATAGTTGAGTGTCATAAATTTTAAGGAGAAAATAACTAAAATATCTTTATCATTAATGTAACATTTATAGGGTAATGGAAATAATTAGATTGTTAATAAATTATATTAGAGGCCGGTAAGAAAGAATAAAAAAAGTGTATAATGCTTCATTGTATTCTAAAATAACTTTATATTCTGAGATAAACAAAAATACACAAAGTGACGTATATTACGGAACGAATTGTACTCATGATCCGATATATAATTGGTATCGTATAATATTTTTTTTATCAGGTTGACAACTTGGCCAAACCTCAACTCCCGTTAATTAAAGAGTTAGTTTGAGACATATATGTTAGAAAGAAAGACAATGAGTTTGGAAGAAAAGTAGGGAGAAAAAAATAAAGGAAAGATAAAAGAAAGAAAACAAAACATACCGATATCTATGGTCATAAGGAGCAATAACAAAACGACTAAGTTGTATAGAACCTTCACCAACAACTGTACCAAAAGCAGGCAAAAGGCTGCTTGAAACTGATGCTAAGTTCCTTATTTCTCCATTTGATGATTGTTGCCTGTATATCAACGACGGTGACGCTTGCCTCCTTCCCGTTGTCGTCGAAGGCATCTTTATCTCCGGCCGTACCGGTACGGTCGGAAATCGGAATGTGGCTAATTCTGAGTTTTGAAGAAGAAGAGGAGGAGGTGTTATCTGTGTATAGGTTGAGAGAAAGAGAAGACTATATGGTTGTTTAAATGCCCCAAAGAGTAGGGGAAGGTTAATTGGAAGTTGGTCAACTTGAATGCTATTAGTTATTAGTAGTATATAATATATTATCTCTCTTTTAATTTAAAAAGGAAAGAGAGAAGAATACTACGTGCAAAGATTGTATTATTGTCTTGCGATGGTGACTTTGCATTTTAATTAGAGTAGGGGATAATTTAAACGAGGGGCTATTACTTGAACCATACTGATTTCACCGTTGCACCGCTTTATTCGTGCTTTTACAGTAAAATTGATTTTGTAAAATTCCGTTCTAAAGCAAAAAAATGACTTCCCGTTGATGCATTGTCAGAATGAACCTATGGAAAATCGGTTTTTGGTTTCAGAACCTAAGGAAAATTGGTTTTTGGCCCTAAACACGACTTTTACAAGCTCGATTCTACTGTGATGTAGAATCAGTGTGGTGTAAATAAAGGTCCATTTCAAATCATATATACGACATGTAAGATGTGGTTGATGAGATTCGTATAGACCGAGGGAATCGGATTCATCAAGGATTGAATTCCGGTTGATTTGAATGGACTTTCCGTCAAAGCGTGTGATAGACTGTTCCCGTAAGGTTTTCTCTGATAAAACACATCCGGCGCTCAAGTCACTTTTCAGGGATCGAGAATTACATGAGCTTAATGTTGGGCTTACAAGTATGGTTGCAATATGTAACCGGGCGTACATGATGATGGAAAACCTGGTAGGTAGCTTATATCGGAGAAACGAGTGTTGATATCTTGACTTAGATTGTACGAGATTCACACTTATAATGAATGTGACTTATAATGAATGTGACGTATATCATGATGAGATCATGTTAACATGGATTTATGCTTACCAATTATGAAAGATCATGAAATCGTGTCAATGTAATTGATGTTATTCTATCAAGGCGTTGTAACTATCACTACACCGCCCGATAAGGCATGCCCGGAGTTCGGCTCGGTACTTACACTTACTTTCTATAAAGGCTTTTGACAATGCGATCGAAAGTTGGGACGGACGATGAAGTGACATGCTTATGAATTAAGTTTGAGGGAGTGAGAATAAATGATATGAAAGATGTAGAAAATTGGAATCAGGATAATAAAAATAAAAATTGGATGATAAGAACAAATACATTGTTCGCTGGCTCAAATCCACTGTTCGTTATAGTGGAACGGACCCCAGATCCATTGTTCAATTATTTCATTGTTTCAATGTTTTTTTTTTTGACGAAAATGACTTTGAAAAAGACATTGGAAAGATATAATATGATATGTTCAAATATAGAGGACAAAGAAAAGGGAAAAAAATATGGTGAAAGAAATACGATATTTTTTACTCTTAGAGCAAAATATATGTATCCTTTTGTAATTAAGCATTAGAGAGAAGAATGTCAGATTAGTGAAATTTTTGCAGATGGAAAATTAAAGGAATTTAGAACATCCTTTCTGGCCATTTTTTATTTTCCAAATGGACTAAATGCTTGTTTTCATCTCCATATTGTCCTTTTCATATTTGTCTATTAAATTTGTTTGTTATTTCATTAATGCAATAACATTTTTAATGAATTTCCTAATCACCCTTAATACTGCCCTCTATGTTCCTTATTTAATCGAGGAAGTTGTCAACATCATAAATATTAAGAAAAAATGAGTTAATGTTTTGACATTAATTAACAATGAAACGACTAACATATCTTTATACATAATTAATTAATGTAGTCATATTCTCAACATCTCACACAATAATAAATAAGGCAAAAGAGAAAAATTAACAATAATGTTGCATTGGAAAATGTGTTCTATCAATCAAATAGGAACATTTTTCTTAACAACTAGCTACTTCAATTAAATAAGAACGACGTAAGTACTAATCATCATCGTCTTTAAGGTGACCAACAACCAACTTCATAACGGTTGAATGTTGAATGAAATTTTTGTTGATTTGGTTGTGATCTCATAAACGTTTTTCTAGTTTTGTTGTCAATACTCGACCCGAAACTCGTGTAATTCCGGATCAACTCGTTCATCCATGACCCAATATGTCAAACTTATTTTTTTATCTAGAAGACTAGAATCACGAAGTCTTATGCAATGAAAATAGTGTGAAAGCTTAAAGAATTAAACTCGCTTTCAAGACATTTATCCAGATGATATTCTTCATAAATTCGATAACCACCCAACAAAACATAGCATCCAGTACTAATTATTACATCCATAAAAAATATACTTCAAAAGAACAATAACTAAAACTGTACTTTGTCCACCACTTCATCATGACAGACTGTTCCCGTAAGGTTTTTGGCTTTAGAAGCAAAGAAAAGTTGGTTTTTGGCCCTAAACACGACTTTCACTAGGTCAATCTACTGTGATGCACAAGTACTGTGGTTCACCGGTAGAATCGGTGTGGTGTAAATAAAGGTCATATTTCAAATCATATAGACGACATCTATGTTGCACGGACACCGACACGGACACGGCGCACGACACGACACGGACACGGCGACACGGCAACTTTCAAAAATATAGGACACGACACGCCGGGGACACGTAGTATATATATATATATATATATATATATATATATATATATATATATATATATATATATATATACAAAAAAAATACAAAAAATACAAAAAAAATATAAATAGCCGTGTCGGAACGTGTCCCCCCGTGTCCGGGACGTGTCGCTCCGTGTCCTTGCCGTGTCCCTGGCGTGTCGCGGACGTGTCCCTGGCGTGTCGGTTTTAAAATTTAATTTAACATTATTTTAAATCAACCGACACGTGTCCGACACCGTGTCGGCGCGTGTCGGACGCGTGTCGTGTCGGGCGCGTGTCGGATACGGCGCACGTTACCCATATTGGAGTGTCGGTGCAACATAGGACGACATGTAAGATGTGGTTGATGAGATTCGAATAGACCGAGGGAATCGGATTCATCAAGGATTGAATTCCGGTTGATTTGAATGGATTTTCCGTCAAAGCGTGTGACAGACTGTTCCCGTAAGGTTTTCTCTGATAAAACACATCCGACTCTCAAGTCACTTTTCAGGAATCGAGAATTACATGAGCTTAATGTTGGGCTTACAAATATGGTTGCAATATGTAACCGGGTGCACATTATGATGGAAAACCTGGTAGCTTATATCGGAGAAACGAGTGTTGATATCTTGACTTAGATTGTACGAGATTCACACTTATAATGAATGTGACGTATATCATGATGAGATCATGTTAACATGGATTTATGCTTACCAATTATGAAAGATCATGAGATCGTGTCAATGTAATTGACGTTATTCTATCAAGACGTTGTAACTATCACTAAGCCACCCGATAAGGCATGCCCGGAGTTCGGCTCGGAACTTACACCTACTTTCGAAAAGGCTTTTGACAATGAGATCGGAAGTTGGGACGGACGATGAAGTGACTAGCTTATGAATTAAGTTTGGGGGAGCGAGAATAAAGGATATGAAAGTGGTAGAAAATAGGAATCGGGACAATGAAAAAAAAAAAGGATGATAAGGACATTCACTATCCTAATCACCCTTAATACTACCATCTATGTTACTTATTTAACTGAGGAAGTTGTCAACATCACAAATATTTAAAAAATGAGTTAATGTATTGACATTAAGAATGAAACGACTAACATATCTTTATACATAATAAATTAATGTAGTCACATTCTCAACATCTCACAAAATAATAAATAAGACAAAAGAGGAAAAATAACAATAATGCTGCATTGTAAAATGTGTTCCATCAATCAAATATGAACATTTTTCTTAACAACTCCTTCAATTAAATAAGAACGAAGGAAGTACTAATCATCTTCGTCTTTAAGGTGACCAACAACCAACTTCATAACGGTTGAATGTTGAATGAAATTTTTATCGATTTGGTTGTGATCTCATAAACATTTTTCTAGTTTTGTTGTCACTACCCGAAAGCCGAGTAATTCCAGATCAACCCGTTCGGCCATGACCCAATATGTCAAACTTATTTTTTTATTTCGAAGTCTTATGCAATGAAAAATAGCGTGAAAGATTAATAAATTAAACTCGGCTTTCAAGACATTTATCCAGATAATATTCTTCATAAATCCGACGATCACCAAACAAAACATAGCATCCATTACAAGGTATTACATCCATCAAAAAGATACTTCAAATGAACAATAACTAAAATTCTACTTTGTCAACCACTTCATCATGACATATAATGAGAACCACCCTCACTTCCAGGAACGTCACGTAATAAGTGTAAGTTCCTTGATACCAGGAAAAGTCCATAGTCACAGGGAGACAAGGTGGCACAACACTGATAAGGACCGTATGAATAGCCTCCTCATGGACATGCTGGACATTTATTCCTAAAAACAGTAGCGGACGCAGGATCTCCGTTAAGGGGGGGGGGGGGGCAATAAAAAATTTAAAGAGACAAATAAAAAATTAAGGGGGGGGGGGCAATAGACATGCATACTACGTATATTAGTAGCTTTTTTCGGATTAAGGGGGGCAGTTGCCCCCCTCTAGCTCTATGTAGGTCCGCCACTGCCTGAAAAGATTGGAGGTGTAAGGCAGCTAGCATGAGCCCTCCTACGGATCCTCTTTGAACAACTCGACTGTGAATTGCTCATCCGCTAGAATTAATACACGGAGTGAGCTATGAAGCTCAAGGAAACCTCGCATCAAAAGGAATAGATACATGTTACTAGGACCATGATAGAGTTCAAGTTATCTTTTGCAAATATGAATGATGTATAACAAACGAGCAACTATCTAACCACATAATGGTTGACAAAAGGATAACCATAAATTAACAGATCTACTACTACTTAACATACAAAGAAAATAAGCTCATCAATTACATTCATTCTTTTCTTATCACTTATCATCTTTGTTGCTCATACTATGTTGTTATGGTTCATAAAAACCATACCATGTTTATTAGAGTCCAACATAGAGAGCTGACTCTTGCTTGTTTTAAGGTTAACGAGTAACACGCATGTTTATTAGAGCCCGGCATGGAAGTCATCCATTATTATAGCCCATGAACACTAACTGGCCTAACATAATATTCACTATTCTTGCCCGTGAACAGGGACGGAGGACCCTCGATGATTCATTGTATTTCATGTTGTCAAAGTATTTAACCATGAACCATGCTGCTTTAGATTATTCTTTCATGCTCTTTAACCATATTCTTTTCATTATTTATAATGCGCTATTACACAATTTCATAAAAGAACACATTACATGCTTACCAAACATAGACCATTTAGTACTTCATATTCACATAATCATTCAAGTGTAGTCCTACAACATGCTTTCTATTAAATACAACAAAAAAATACCAACTTGTCAACTTCATGATGTCAACTTATCAACATGATCACCTTTTAACATCATTAAGACTTTCAAAGTGTTACTTACATGCATATTTTGTTCTTTCTCACATAGTCATATAAAACCAACCTATGAAGATGCTTTCTAACATCATATTTCAGCCATATAACATCCTAATTCCAAGATTTCTACAACATACAAATTATCATCATTCTCAAAACACAATTCAACTAGTTTGGTATGTTAAGAAGAAATGAATAGTAAGGATCCTATAGGCATGATATCTGGCCAATATAATCAGACTTTTAAAACTATAATTGCACTACCATACCTTGATTATAACCATCTCTCACATAAAGCCCTAAAACATGATTTATATCAAACTAGCAATTTGGAAATTAGCAAAGAGTGATCACACGAACTCATAATTAGACCATTTCAGTCCTAGAATGCATAAAACTTACTACAGATTCACAAAATCAGTTGAAGCTGACGTTGAGCCGGTGAGAGGCTAACGTTGAGCCGGTGAGATGCTGACACTGAGTCGGTGACTGAATTCATTTATGGTCTTAACATGTCATCTTACCAATATATCAAGTTCTAATATGAAAATACCCAATATATACTGTCTAGGAAATGTAGAAACATAAACATATTGCATGAAAAACCACAAAATAGATAGATGCATGAAATGATGAAAAATCTTTGATGTTTAAGTCCTTACCTTGACAATCAGGAGAGACTTCAACAATGTTTTCCTTTCCCACAAGGTAGCACTCCTCTCATATGTTGGATTATCACATACAAACTTAAAACATGTTGAAACCCTACTTAAACAATGGAAAATTTATACTTAAAACTTAAAGAGAAACTAAACAAACTTACTAACACTTGGAGATGTTGAAAGCTAGATGATGAGTGCTCGAAATGCTACAAAATTTCCTTAGGAACTTGAGTGAATAAGATAGGAATGACGAAGATAAGTATGAGGATATTCATATGGGATAAAAGTTGATGAAACATGAATGCTACGACTTGGGGAGTTATAGATCAAAATGCTGCCACTGAATGCTGAAAACGTCTAGGAGTTGAAGAACTTGAAAAGTTGCAGCATTCATCCTTACAGCTGATGTCGTACCGATGGTCGATGACCTTTCGGGGCTCACATGGTGTATTTTATACAGATTTAAGCAAAAACCGATGCAATAACCATTATACTTAGTGATATGCGAAATATTCAATATGCCACTTAATCCGTAAGTGATGTATCCGTAAAATCGGACTCTCGGGCATTATATTTGAATTAGTTCAAATACATTGTTTTGTACTACTTTCGTCCATTGCATTTTTTTTTTTTTTTTTTATTAATATAAGTGATTTTATATTATCAAGAACATTTATTAACAATTTTCCGCGTTTACTCTAATTTGTATTCATTACAACAATTGCATTTATGACATTCGAAATATGATAAAAGCATTATAGTAATAAATTTATAATATTTAATTATTTATTAACTTTAGAATGATTTATATTTAAAGACGAAATGGGTACATAATCAGAAAACTCATTGTCTATACATATCTAAAAAATCGTCTCAAAGATGTGACTAACACGTGAACCTTTTTAGTTTTTACCAACACATTATGAAAAGGATGTAAAACAAAAAAGCCCATAATAAATAAGATTAAAAAAATAGACATACAAGTAAATTTGGGCAAGTGGTGATCTACTGAAATTGTTCACTAATTTTACTATGGTCCGGCTTCACCTAGTCAGCAGCCTAGTAGTCATAACCAATCAAATTTTGACAGTTAGAAAAATGATCCAGCTCATTTAAAATACAAAAATAAATGATTTCTTTTTTCCTTTCCTTTTCTCAACTCTCAAGAAATTTAATGTCGGTAAATGTTTTCTCTCTTCTATAATATTGAGAGATAATCGTGGGAAGTTATACCAATTTTAAAAAAAACAATCCTATTCTTATTCATTCTTGGTAGCGATTCAAACCCAAAAAATGGTTTTGTCGTTCATTCATGTTTATTCGGAAAAAGAAGATTGTCCTTTCAAAAAATATTAAAATTTCTTGTGATTATCTGCAACATCCTCAAAGCATAGCTGAAATACCATAAGTGCAATTGAAGATCATGGGAAAGCTCCGACATTAGAAGATGAAGTTGAATCAAACCCTAATTACAATTGAAGAACCCCTAGTCCTAAATTGAAAACCCAAACCCTAATTGCAATTGAGGAACCCCTAACTCTAAATTGAAGAACACAAATCCTAATTAAAATTGAAGAACTCTAAACTAAATTGAGAAACCCTAAACCCCAAATTGAGAAACCGCAGTTCAACCTCACTCAAACAGCCACCGAAAACCCCATTTAACAAATAATTCTTTTTATTACACAAAGTTGAAATCATGAAAGCACATCAACTGTGAAAAAAACAGATATAAACAACATACAAAAAAGATAAACATATTTTCCAAGTTTTGAGTTTATGCATAAATGAGAGAGGCAACTCAAGAATTTTTTTCTACGCTTTGAAGATCCTGAGGATAATCAAAATATTTTTTTTATTTGGTTTCAATTGGTATAACTCCCACGATTTTCTCCTCATTATTGCAGGAGAGAGAAAAAACTTAAATGGTCATAAAAATAAATCATTTATTTTAGCAGCTTTCAAATTGTCAAAATTTCATTGGCTATGACTCAACTACTAGGTTGCTGACTAGGTAAAGCCGGACCATAGTAAAATTTGCGGAAATAGTTTTAAATTGTACTCCCTCCGTCCCATTTTATTTGTCCATGTTTCCTTTTTGGTTTGTCGCAAAATAAGTGTCCACTTTGTGCATTAATTGCTAAATTTCTTCAAATACCCTTGTTGGTCCCTTGGAAAGGCTAACACAAGTTTAGAGGGGGGGGGGGGGGTGAATAAACTTGTCACCAAAAACTTTTCTTGAACTGGAATTGCCCCAGGAACCGAGTTTCTCCGAAACTCAAACTGATGCTTAGTTCAGTTTTGTTTCTGTCCCTTAACTTGTGCGGAGTTCGCCTAACAACCGAGTATAAGTCAATACCCTTATTCTTAGTTCGATTAACGCGACGGATAAGACTAGCCTTTAGATAACAAACAGTTTGTTGACTTGGTTTTACTTGAGAACTAGATAATTATAACTGATATGAAGTAAATAAATGCGTCAAATAAATAAACAATAATTATAGAGGTTCCAGGTGGTGTAATCCTATACGTCCTCTCTTCCCCTGTGATGCGGAGGAAAATTCCACTAGAACTTCTTTGAGCTGGCCCGGTTACAAAAAGTTCTAAACTGATAGTCCTTGACTAATCCCTAGCTTCACTATCTAAACACTTGTAGAACAGGTAGGATTGTTGCTCTTCAATTGTTTGAAACACTGGTCCTTAAAGGGTAGAATTGCCTCTTCACCAGCTCATCACAAACACAGTCTTCCTGACTGCACTCAACTGTCCTTCACACCTTCTTGGTGTTTCACAGTCTAGACTTTTGATGAAATCAAAGTTGAGATCTGAATCAATAACTATGATTCACTTGTGATTTGATCTTTTCTTATGGATAGTTAAATTTTGCACAGCTCTGTATTTCTTCAAATGATAGATCTTGATTTTGCTTGAATGTGCTTGGATACTTGACTAGATAGATTCTTTTTAATTCTTTTTACTCACCCTCTTCCTTTTTGTTGTTGTAGAGGTAGTCTATTTATAGGGGTTTTTTTTGCTCCTGCTTGAATGTTGTAACGGCTATATTTCTGACCGTTCGTTTCGTGTCGTATTTCATCCAATAAGATTGCTTCTTTTTCAACGTTCGACCGTACTTATCGGTTTATCGGATGACCGACCTATAAAGCGAATATCCTTATCGCTTTATATGCGAGTTTATCACTTGTCGGTTTCTTGATCGACTTGGAGCATTAAGCGAGATTTTACTCTTCTTCAAATATCGGTACTCCGAGTTTTTCATCGATTACAATTGATTTAATCGAGTACACCATGACTCATTATCATCTAAGAATTCATTGTCCTTATGATTCTTAGGTCTTCATACAAGATCCATAAAGTCGGTTCGAGTCACCACAATCTTGCATGAAGTCTAACTTTACGATCTCGACGTAGTCTTCATAAGCGAGTTTGAACCCTCGTTCTTCAATCTTCAATAAGCGAGTACGTGACCCTCAGTTCTTCAATCTTCTGGATAAGCCAACTGAGTCTGTATCCCTCAGCAAACTTACCTTCTTCAGTTTTAATGTTGGTGTGCTATGTTTTTTAGTTTCTTATTAAATCTCAGTTTCATATTTTCTCAGTTCACAGCCTAGAACTATTACAGTGCTTGTCTGATTCAACTTATACAGATATCAGACTCTATAAAGTCCTATACATTATTCTTTAGACATCTTTTTGCTTTGCACTATAACAGTTAGTTATGACACTTCATCAATGGGGTTAATAATGATAACTGATTAAGCGATGAATCATCATCAAAACACAATTTTTATTTCCAACAACCCTTTTCTCTTTACAATATTTACAATAAAAAATGTGTAGCATTAAATGCTCCAACAACAACTTAAAGGGCATAAGTGTAAAAATATTAGATCATTTAATATGATTCAAAGCATTAACTACACTTTTCTTAATCTGTGTGAAAAGTCAAACAGGACAAATAAAATGGAACGGAGTGAGTACATTTTTAGAATGAGGAAGATTCAAACACACTCTTGCTCAACTTTATTTAAGTCAATAACATGGTGCTCCACATTGAATTTTCTTATGCTTATGATCTACATTTTATTATTTTTATATAATAAATGAGTGAACATATTCTTTTTGTAACTTTATTTCATTAACCATTAATTGGTGAGATAAAACATTATTTATTATATGGGCTAATTATTTAAAAGGACTGATTTTCAACTTATTAGGGGTAATAGGACACTCCGAAATCTTATTTAGTTATAAGGACATTCTAATTTTAAAAGGAAACTTATTTAGTTATAAGGACATTCTAATTTTAAGTGGATAAAGAGGAAGAAGGGAAAAAAAGGAAGAAAGGGAAAAAAAAAAAAGCTCTCAAAGGAAAAAAAAAAAAAAAAAAAAGCACCACACGTTCAAAGCAGTTTTTTTTTTTTTTAATTTTAATTTCACCATATGTCTAAACGTCATATATTTTGATCTAAAACTCGGATCATCATAATTTTTTCACTAAAATTCATATTTTTTCGTCTTCTTTATTCTAAAATCAAATTTTATATTTTTCCGAATACATTTCAAAAATCAATTTTTTTCTTCATAAAAATCGACGTGGCGTATTGATCACCGTCATACATTGACAACCGACATCCATTAACCACCCCGATGCAATGACCGCTGCGATTCATTGAATACCATGATGTATTGACCGCCGCGATCCATTGACAACTTTGATCAGTGGCATCTCATTGTATAAGTCATCAATGTCACTTTGCGTCGACATTAATGTCACTTTGCGTAAGTCAACAATGTCACTTTGCATCGGACATCAATGTCATTTGCATAAGTCATCAATGTCAGCTGCATAATCGGCAATGTCACCGCATAAGAAAAAAAAAGAAAAAAGGAAAAAAAGGAACGACGAGCGGGTTTTTATTTTATTTTTATTTTTAAATTCATCATATTTATAAACGTCATATATTTTGATCTAAAACTCGGATCATCATAATTTTTTCACTAAAATTCATATTTTTCGTCTTCTTTATTCTAAAATCAAATTTGATATTTTTCCGAATAAATTTCATAAATCAATTTTTTTTTTCATAAAAATCTACGTGGCGTATTCATCACCATCATACATTGACCATCTACCCCGATGTATTGACCATCGGGATCCATTAACCACCCCGATGCAATGACCGCCGCGATTCATTGAATACAATGATGTATTGACCACCGCGATCCATTGACAACCTTGATCAGTGACATCTCATTGTATAAGTCATCAATGTCATTGCATCAGACATCAATGTCACTTGCATCGACATCAATGTCACTTGCATATCGACATCAATGTCAACGCATCGACATCAATGTCCTTGCATAAGTCATCAATGTCACTTTGCGCATAATCGGCAATGTCACTTGCATAAGCCCGGACCACCAAGATGATCATATAGGGCACTCTTGTCAATCTCTTGATGATGGTAACTCTTGCACACATAGTAAAACACACTTTACACTAATAGGCCGGCCGGATTAACTATCACCAAGCAACCGACCAAAAATCCACCAACCATAATTGTTGTAAGCACACCATGATTATCCCCACCATTAACCACAGGCGATGAGAATATAGTGTGATCGGTCCACAAATAGCCATATACACAAAAACAAGGTCGAAAGCTATCATGGTCCCGCCTTTAACAATTGATAGCTCTTTTTCATAGTTGCAAGCTCAAAAACCGGCTCCAATATAGAAACCACGCTAGCCAAATGCCATAAAGCACTTATATCAACCTGCAACCCAAGAAACAGGACAAAGACAACCATAAGAGAAAAGAAAAACAACCCCAAACTATGAGTATCCACATCTATTATAATTAAGCGACACCGAAACCCAAAAAAGACTTAATTGTAAGCCCACCATGGTGAGTGAAACCCATAATAAGGTAATAAAAAGCCTCTAGATCGTACTTGTCTTTGCGAAAGCAAAAGGGACTATATCATCTATTATAAGCACCCAAATACACTTGTCAACTAATTAGTAAAACACAATCTATGAATGCTCGAATGTTTCTCCTAGACGTGTTATTGTGTCACGCTTGCCGGACATCAATGTCACTTGCATAAGTCGTCAATGTCAACGCATCAAACATCAATGTCCTTTGCATAAGTTGTCAATGTCCCCGCATCGGACATCAATGTCCTTTGCATAAGTCAACAATGTCCCTGCATCGATCATCAATGTCACTCCATCAAGTAGCATGTAAATCGAGAAAAATATTTCTTAATTCGGTAGTTCTTGAGCTTACACTTGTTTGTCAAAATGCATATAAACACGGGGAGACCGTAAGTAAATGAGGATCATCTTTTTTTTCTTTTAGAAATACATACATATATATACACATGTATAAACAAGAACTGTACACAAGCACTGATGTACATCAAACATATCAAATTTCCAGCAAAGAATCAAATCTGAAGTACTCGGTATCACTTAAAACCAGACTCATATAATTGTTCTATACTCAAATCAACTACTTCAAACTGTTAATATCATCAAATTTTGACAAAATTCATTCACATTCATCATTTACCAGAATGTTTTTCTTTTTTGAAATATACAAAAAGGTTTCTTTCTAATTAGTTATCATCACTCCAAACGTCATCTCCATCATTCCATGTTTTGCTTCATTTGTATCATCAAAAAGGTCTTAATTCAGGTTCTTTATGGGCATAAGTATATTTTCCATTGTAAGTTTAATTGATATAGTAGTTAAAATAAGAAGAAGAAAAAATCCAATTAAATCAAGCGGTAAAAACATGATTAAAGTAATAAAAAAAAATACATATCATCAGTGAATATTAAAGTAGAAGGGAAGATGAGCCGGAGCAAAAGCGCAAATTTCCGGAAGATTTTCTTTCAAGCATGGCGAGATGTCATCACTTGACAAAGTGTATATATATTCTTTGGTAAATTGGCGGTAACAAATATCGGGCCAACGGACAAGTGTTCTACACCGTGAAAACCCCCGTCAACCCCTCTCTCCTCCTCCTCCTCCTCCGTCACCTCCTCCACCATCTCCTTGCCCACCACCACCTTCACCTCCACCACCACCGCCTCCGTCACCACCGGCTTGTCCTCCACCTCCTCTCTCCTCCTCCTCCATCTAGCCGTGATTGTCCACCATCACCTTCGGTCCCGTTTACCCCTCTCTCGCCGCCGATAGATTCCGATTTGTATCCCATCCAAGCTCCGCCGGTGGTTGCGGAAGTGGTTGCGAGAGACGACGATAGAACAAATTGGAAATTGAAGCGACTTGATATCTCAATGCCTTTGGAAATATAGGAAAACAAAAAAAATAAATTAGAACGTCCTTATAACCGAATAAGTTTTTTGAGTGTCCTAAATGATCATTAAGTCTCTAACGACGGCCTTATAACTAATATCCACATATTATTTTCCCCAGATCAATAATGCATTATTGGGAAGCGGTGAAGTGCTTGTTTAGATTAATTGGGAAGTTTGACTAGAACCACGCACATGAATATATATTTGCTTTTTCTTTTTCATAAAGTGTTACATATAGTTACGATTTGCATAAGCACTTGACCTTCGATTATTTATGCATTACCATCACTCTGCACTAGCAGCCGCGTCACCCCTAGACGCTGGCCCTCTACTAGTGCCAACACGATCGCCCTGAACTCCAAAAGAACAACCTCTATACCCGGATCTAAGTGGAAGGACTATAATGCCAATATAGACCCCTAATGATTTCGGAAGACGATTCCCACTCCTAACACATGAGCCATAACAGAGGCATCCACGTTGCACTTGACCATGTTCATCGGCATCTCAACGGTTCCTCAAATCCCCACCCCCCCTCCCCCTAAGGTTGTCGGGCAAGACACTTGCACAACCCAAAGGTACTCTCTAGCTGCCCCAAGGGCCGAATTGCAAACCCGCGTTACATAAATTTGCCTGATTATAAAAAATAGCACTGCAACGCACTTTTCATATATACCTCATCAGTCACAAACTCCGCCATCTCCTCCTGTGACAACTCTCAATAAAGTATGTAAAGAACCATTTAAAGTCTATTGCCCTGCCCGGACGTGACAGTGCCTTGAAATGAGACTGCTCCCACAGTCTAGCTGCAAGCTCACATTCAAAGAGCATGTGTGCCAAAGATTCATCCGCAGACCCACATGCCATACATCTACCTTCCCCAGGTTCCGCTTGGCCAGATTATGCGCAATAGGTAAGCAATCCTACAAGCAACGCTAAAGAAAATTCTAAATACGCGGCTGAGTAGAAACCGACCAGCATTTCTTCCATACTCTATCAGGCCCTCCTGAGGAAGAAACTCGCATGCATGGGGTCCCTGAGTGATAAAAGGATAACGCAAGAAACTACCCCGACTTTACCGTACATATTACTCGTCGTTGATAATGCCAAACATGCTTATCAGGATGGTGACCTATGCAATCAAAATATTCAAGATCGCATCACATTCCCAAGGCCGAAAGTTTGCCCGTACTAGCGCATCATTCCATCTTCGCATGCCCAGAAGCAGTGGTCCAACACCTTACAGTTCGTAGGAAGCTCATGGACCGCGAAGGGGATGTGAAAAGTCGACGGGGGGCCATTCCTAGCATCGTGAAAAACAAAGATAGAGGATTCAGCGCAGACCATTCAGCAGCAGGTCACACGCCCATCAAGAATACTCCGCCATAAGAAAGACAGCCGCGAGGTTCTCCTCGCCTCTAAGATACCCTTAGCATATTGCACCAGTGGATAAATATATAAGTATAAGTGAAATATTACTATGGATAATGATTATATTCTTGCAATTTATTTAATGGAAAAATAGCATATATATTTTTAATTTATGGTAGTGGGGGATGGCTCAGGTCTTCCATAGTTCCATTCATGACTAGCCACAATTGGGTTCCTAAAATAACTGATTCGTAAGAAATTTTAAGGTGGAAGGATAAGCTTCTCTCGAGGCGCAGCGGGCAAGGAAGTTATGATCAAATCAATATTGCAAGCTATTCTGACCTTTACTATAGAATGTTTTAAAATTCCTTCAATGCTCGTAAAGGAGATAGAACACGACATTCAAGGCTTTTTTTGGGGATGCATAGGCTAAAAGAAAGGTGCACTGGAGGAACTGGTAGACATTGTGTATTCCTTAGAATTAGGGTGGATTGGGTTTAAAAATATGGAATGATTCAACTTAGCTTTGCTTAAAAAGCAATCATGAAGGCTTCGTTCTTTTCCAACGGCGCTTGCTAGTCGTGTTCTTAGAGCGAAATACTATATGGCTTCAAGTTATGGCGGCAACTCATGGGCAACGGCCTTCTTTCCTTTGCAAAGTATTTTGGAAGACCACAATCTTTTATTAATGGGGCTTCGTTGACGTATTGGTAATGAAGGTTTTGTTTTTGTCTTTCATGATGCTTGAGTTCCTAATCCTTTATCCTATCGTCTCTCGTTAGCATTGCATGGGCTGCCAACAGAGATTGTAAAGTGGTGGATTTAATGTTTCATTGAATCAGGAAATGGAATATTTTGTTGGTTAAGGCTATTTTTTGACCTTAGGAGGTGGATTCTATTCTACGGACGCCACGTTAATTTTTGTCACTTAAGTTATATAGTAGCACGTTATCATCTTCGCTACTGTCGCCTTCAGCCGGTCCAGATGGTACCGTTTGGAAAATTCCTATTCCTCCGAGGATTCATCACTTTTTAAGGCGGTGCTTACACGACTGCCTACCTATTGTCCATAATCTTCTTAGGCGCAATATGAGAGGTGGTACTTGCTTGACTTGCGGCTTTGAGAGGGAGACTATATATGGACCGTGTCCTTTTTTGAGTGTGAGTTTTCTAGAGCAACTTGGCATGCTTCAAGCTTTAGTGACGAGTATCGCTATGCGGCATCAAGACTTATAGATTTTTTAGCAAGGATTCTGGAGGAGTACACGAAGATGAAGGTAGCTATCTTTTGCATGACGCTGTGGAATTTATGAAAGGCTAGGTGTAGCAGTGTTTTTTTAGGGTTTGTTAGAGATAATGTCGTTTAGATGATCAATTTTTCAAAAAATTCGTTTGGATGGAGGTTCGTTACATCAATCTAAACATGAACTCTCACCCTCGCCGCTTTCACTTTTAGTTTTCGTTTTTTTTTTTCCTTTTCCTTTTTTTTCGCTTAATAAATAAAGAAAATCCAGCTCCGCGGTTCTGCCATTGAATCGAAAATCTTTGGCTTTTAGATATGGATTCTTATGCAGAAAGATGGCCAATGATTCCCACTCTTCAATCTCAAAATCTAACAGCCATCAAGATCATCTTTTCCTTCAACAACAACAACATCAATTGAATCAACAGCAGCAACTCTATCCACCGCCGCAACAGCAACAACAAACGCCACCATTGCATTCGAACCACTAAAATCCGTTCCAATTCTACTCCGCCATTGCTTTCGAAGAATTCGGTCTCACCCACTTTGTTGATTTCCCTTGGATTTTTTTTATCTCTCAAACCCTACCATTACGTGGTTCAACCTTCTTTCATTTTTATTATCAATAAAAAAAAAATGGAGGATCCACTCACTTCAATGGTGATAGTTTCTCAGAGGATTTCTTTTTCTTCCTCTTCTTTCTAATATGAACTCTTCTCTCCGGCTTCCAATCTCTCTACACCAATTTTCTTATTTCTTTCTGGTAATCACAATCAATTCTGTCTCTCAACTGACTCCTTTCATCGGCACCTATCATTTCACTCCCTTAATTTGCTCTATATATATCAATCTATATTTCAATCTATAAATTCTTCTTTGTTCTATTTTTTTTTTAGGGTATGATATTCCCTCCAAATATTTCCTCATCTCTATCTCAAGATTCAAGCAATATCAAGTTGTGACGAAATTGATGCCGATTGATACGGAGAAGTTTGTGGCAGACACAATGTGAAAAAGACCATATTCGTTCATTACGAGCCAATCTCCATGTTCATTGCATTACCATAGGATTGCGGGGGCGTGTTAGAGATAATGTCAAGATTGAGTTATTTAGATAATTATGTTTGAATTTGAATTATGTTAGGATATATTCTTTGGTTTAGATAGAGATCTATCTATCATTATTTAGGCTATATTAATTGTAATGTTTTATCAATCAATATAATACAATCTCTTTTATATTTCTCTATTAAGGTTCACCGGTCAGAGGCGGTGCGTCTAGGGTATTCTTCGCTTATGGTTGAAAGTGATTGCATGTCAATTATTCAAATGCATACTTCTTCATCCGAGGATCTTTCGGTTTTAGGGTGCTTGGTGCAAGACTGTCTGGCCCTTGCACCTAGCTTCTCGTTCATGAGCTTTTCTTTTGTTAATCGTACATGAAATGTCTTGGCGAATGATCTCGTTTCTGCGTTTCAGCCGCTCTGAATTAACAATATTGTTGCTTATTTTTTTTTATTTTTTTTTTTTGTATAAACCGGATCTTCAATAAAAAAAAAAAAAACATATGTACAACACACGCCACTAGTTCAAGTACTTATTATTGTATGCATAGTAGTAAATTGCAATATGAAACGTCTATCTATGCCAAGTTATTTTTAACTTTATGGCCCTGCGAACAGCTTGCGAGACAAACACCTCCACCGGAGGGTGTTGAGCGCCCGTTTGATGTAAACATATGCTTGCAATATTGTTGCTTGTTTTAGAAGAAAAAAAGATCATATTTTTGTATTAGTGTTCAGTAAAAATAAAAATAAAAATAAAAATAAAAACAGACCTGGTGTCGTATTTATTTCCTTATATTATATATATTAAGAACCTAATATGTTGCCTACTATATGTAACTTAAAATTTACTAACCATTTAATGATGTTATAAAATTTATGACATATTTCTGAAGAAAAATTATGACATATAATATAAAATCCATACATGTGACTTCCATTAGCAAATAGAGATGTCCATGCATACCAAATTAAAGTAGCATAGTCTTGTGAACAAGGCTTTAACTGTTTTTAACAATTTCTTCACGTGCCAAGGCTCTCAACCGTTTTACTATTAAGAAATATATTGCATTTGTATCAAATTCTCTTAATAATCTTTTTTATTTTACAGGCCTAAATGTGTAAGAGCAATTATATTTGTGTCATTCAAAATAAGTTAAATATGTAAAATATCGATTCGAGCCCTTCATTTCCATTAAAAACATCAGCAGAAAAATCTACTAATTGATCTCTAAAATACGGATCATGCATTATATTATATGTAAAAGTTACAAAAATTTGAAATCTTTAGTATAAGTAAAGATTATGTTGTGTGTCACTATTAATAATAACCATTTTGTAAAATAAAATATGATAATTGTGTTCCTTTTTTTTTGAGTGGAGGATAGAAGTGACCTAAAAGATCTTTTTTTTTTTTTTTTTTTTTCGAAAACCTAAAAGGTCATTTTTTAGATGCTATTTATGTATATTCAATGGAGAAGATTAAAGTTTCCTTATTAAAGAAGAATTTCTTGAAAAGTGGACATTTCCATTGGTTTATCCACATTTAGTTGACTTGATATAAAATTAAAAAAAAACATATAGTTGACTATTCACATTTTCTTTATTAAATACAATTAGTTAACAATTGACATTGGAAATTCGAAACAGGGATTATGAGGTCCCAAGATAACTTATTTTATAATATCATAAGTATTTTTTTTTGAAGAATATAATATCGTAAGTTGACATAATAATATCACAACTAATAAGAAATTTTGGGTTGGGTGGAATATAATTTTTTTTTTAAACATCTATTTTAGGTGAAATCTGTGGTAGTATCTCTGTGAGAAACCAAAACAGATTTCAGAGAGACGGTGGAATATACTATCTCCGTCCCAAAATATAAATTATCGTAAAAGTATTCACATTTATTAAAAAATGGTTGAATGTCGTTAATTTGAAGGTTAATGTCTAAAATACCCCGACTATCATTAATGCAATAGTTGTTAAGTAACGAAAAGTCGCTCGATTCATAAGGGGTAAGATAGAGAAAAGGGCGATAAATGTTGTGTTGGTAATATTGAATGACTTATAGTGTAAGACAAATCAAAAAGTGTAAAATAACTTATATTTTGGGACGGAGGTAGTATTTCATAGTAACACCACTACAGATTTCATAGATACACCCCAAGGATGACTATTTTGCCCCCAAGGACGATGTCCGGTTTCCTATGTATCGAAATATCTCTGTTTACAATACGAAAATATCTGTTTAGATTAGACTATTGTAGGAATTCAAGGAGCAGATCATCAGTGTTGATGTTCAAAGGGCCTGTTAAATGCAAATATTCCCTTTCTATCTGTTACCTTTCTTTAAAATGAAAGTCGGTTCTGGAGCCAAAAACCGACTTCCCGTAAGTGTATTGAGAAAATCGACCCTCGGTTCTGGAACAAATTTTGCATTGCAGCCATCCCCTAAAATTAAATCTAGGAGAAAATCACAAATCCAAAAACAAAAAATTAACAGAACAGAACTATGTTACATTAGCGTTCAACAGAACTATGTTACATTAGCGCGTTTGTCACAAAGCATATGTACAAAACTTCATCACAGTTACCATTGTTACATTACCCGCGCTTCCACCAAAAACAAAAACAAAAGATCACTCGAATAGTTACTTCTTCACTTGAACGAGGATCGCCTAACAACAAAACCAAAATAGTGGCGCTTCACTAGAACCTACGTACCAACAAAAACCGAAATGCATAGTTTGATCAGAGCTTTTTCCCTCAACTGTGTACAAGAACGAGAATAAGTTAAGCTAACGTACCTAGTTATCATGTTTCGTCTTTGGACTCTTAAGCTTAGGAGTAGGAGTGCAAGGTGCAACGGCATTATCATCAAAATGAAGCTTTCTTTTAGACAGAATGGCCACCGGAGAGTAAAGTTCATCAAGGAATTCTTGGTCCACGACTGACATCTCCAAATTTTCTAACATCAACAAGACATCAATATCATGTTCTGTGAGCAAGAAGGGAAATCCCATCTTTATCAAATTTGTCAGGTCTCGAGAATCAGATAAAACTGCCTCGGATATAGCTCGGGCAAAATCATTTGCCAGTTGAACATCTTTCTGCCCTTTAGACCAACTTGGTTTGTGAACAAGAAATCGAGGCACGTTACTATCAAAAAACACCATTTTGTTGATATCAGCATGTAAGAACTTCCTCGATAAAGGTAACTGCAAACGGTACTTGACCTGCAGTTCCGCATCTGTCCAAAATACAGGAATATCAAAAAGAGTAGTAGCCATTGAATGCCTGTTTCTTGCTGGTACACTCATTTGGGGACTTGCAAGAAAAGCCATTACCAGTTTCAATAATGGTTTCCCAATCAGACCAACCTCTTCTTTTTCCATCTTAATAAAGGCCCCATTCACCGAATATTCAACAGATTCTGAAATCTTTTTCACTCCCAAACTTCTGTAAATTTCACTAAGTGTCACAGAAGATATAGAGAAATCTTCAGGGAACCATGCAAAAAGTGGGCAGTTGCTAGATTCTGAAAAAGCCTTCTTAAGAAGTAACTCATCACCAATGTACACTTCTTCCTTCTCCAACAATTGAATATCCATACCGAGCTGCGTACCAACAGTCAATGTGGGTAGCTTCGTAAATGTGCTTTGAAAATTTTCCCGATTTCGTAATACGTCTTCAACACAGTTTCTTGATAAGAGTCCCCAGAACAACTTAACTTTCTCACCACTCACTTTGTCAGCAGTTTCACACCATAATTTCCAAAGAGCAACATGGTGGTCTAATGATGGAACCTCCGAAACGTCAAATGCAGACTGTAGAAAAGGTAGCAAACCTTTCTCATAATAGTTGTTAAGAGAATTCAAGCAATGTCCAAACAAGTTATTCTCATCATAAATTACACAGTCCACATTATTCACCCATTTTCCTCTCAAACTGTCTGATTCATCAGGAATCCACAACTTATGCTCCGAACGATCTTCAGATTTAGGTGTCCAATGAAATTTCTGTAAGAACTTGTAAATTCTAAATACCTGACTGGTTTGAACATGTGAAGTAAGATTCTTGACAATCAAACTGCAGGCATCCTCCAGATCCGTCTTAACACCTATCTCTCTTAGAACATTGTCTTGTGCAGATGTAAACTTTTTATAGAAATGCCGATCAATGAAGGATCCATCAAACTCTTTTAAAAGACATTCCCACTCCCGATTAAAAAGAAGAGCTTCACCAGGGAGTCTATAACCCATATGTGTCTTCACCCACTTGGCTACCCTCAACTTTTGGAGCAATTCTTCAAGCAAAATCTTGTCAGAAGGCAGATTACTGTTTAGAAGTGACTCTGCACATTGAAGGATTACGAAGGCAGCATCAGCCGTTACAAGAGATGGGTCTTCTTCAACCTTCAGGCCATGAACAATATTATGAATACCATCTCTCAGATTAACCACCACTCCAAGAATCTTTAACTCCTCTTTGAAAGAAGATATTTGAACACCGTAAGAGGTGTCATCTGTGAAAGGAAGATCTATTAACTGCGAGATACTTGCCCACTCAGAATCAAACAAAATGGAATTAGTAGCATATTGATTGCCATGCTTTGTTTTTAACCATTTTTCACCTGACAAATAATTGACCACACTATCAACAAAGGAAGGCACCGAACTCCTCGCAGATTTGAATAATCTCAAAAGTGATATAACATTGAAGGCACTCAGTCCAGTAGAAGAAATGAATGACTTGAGTCTATTCACAACTGACTCCCCTGCTGAGTCAAGACCTACAATCACTCCAATTTCCTTGAGTTCTGCTTTGTATGATCTTATATCGGTTCCATAGTGAGATTCATCAATGAAAGAGTAGGAAACAACACCGGCTAAGTCAATCAAGTTGGAGTCTGATAATATAGTCTCTGACGGACATTTGAAACCAGAACCTGTCCTTACCCAAGCTTTGCAACGGATATCATGATTGGCGCAAAATTCAGCAGGCCCTACAGATCGCATGCATTTCAGAAACAGGAACACAGATTCTACAGTTAATCTGGAAAGATATTCTGGAAATCTGAAACTTTTGGGGATCAGCTTATAAACTTCTTCTACATCCACCACAACCCCAAGAAACTTGAGTTCATATACGAATGGAGAAAGTTTGTTTTTGTAGTACAAGTTGTCAACAATGTGCAGATTTGTTATCTGCTTGATAGCCTTCTCAAGAGACATGACAAAAATAGAACCACTGGGGCAGGAATAACCATTGAGAGTCTTGAGCCATTTTCCCTCTTTTAATTTCTTTATCAAGTCTTCAGACAACTTATTACTTCCCCTCAAATACTTGATGAATTCCAAAAGTAAAATTACTAATGCTGGGTTTACTATTTTGTAGGAAGCCAGTTGCTTTACATGTGGGGTGATGAGCTCAGACATAGTCCATTCCTTCACTTGTACTCCAATGAATTCCAGCTCACTGATGTATGACCGTATGTTAAGAGAATAGTACACTTCATCAACAGCAGAGAAGACACAAAGTTTTCTTCCCAGCTCCAAGATAGCATTGTTCTCCATGCTATCAAGGAGGTGGCAATGCTTAGGAGATTTAAAGCCAGCATAGGTCTTTAGCCAATTAGTGCAACGAATGCTTTCATAAAACCTTGCAAGAGGTTCGAGCTGTTTATTCCATCTCAAATACTTGATCCATTCCAGCAGCAACAAAGCTTGATCACAAGTCAAATCAGTGGAGGATAGTTTCAGGGGTATGTCAGGAGGTGGTGCTTTAGGCAAATCAAAAGCTTTTTCATTCTTCACAAGGAAATTAAGCAATTCATTTTCAGCTATAGTTTCACCATTACATTTGTCAGCAGCGGAGTAAACATCTCCAAGTTCAGCATAGTATCCACAATTTTGTTTGCTGTCATCCATGTCATTGTGGTGACAAAGATTATGTTGACCTATTGAACTTTCATCATCAGACTCCACACTCAATGGATTAATCGAACCAAAAAGCTTGGTCCATGTGCCACTAGAAGCAGGAACCAGGGATCTAGAACAGAGACAAACTTTCCCAGATTTTTCTACCACCGGCAAGGAACGCAAAAGCCTCTGCATATCAAGGTGTTTTATGTGGTTCTTTTTCTTAGCAGAGTAGTACACAAAATGAGTCAATTGTACTACAATTCCTGGGTCCTTATTTTTCCTGATAGAACTAATCAAATCCATACAGTATTGGAAGGTATCAGTGATAACAACACCGGCGGTACGAGTGAACCAATCCTTCCGCCTTACTGGTCTTCTGCTTTCACAAGTGAATTCACCAAGTAAACTGGGCAGAAGAACACATCATTTGGGCAGCCAACTTCACGGTTCCAATTGCTTAACAATGCATGTTCATTTGCCTCCCAAACAATGCGGACTTTCAAGGTGTCTTGTCTTATTTGCAAAACACTGCATAACATAGTGTCCCCGCTCCAAGTCACATACTGTACAAGAGGTATACTGTTAACAGAATGCCGGGGAAAAGAATCCCAATGGTCAGCAAGAAAGCAAATAATATCTATGTAGAGATCTTCAGAAGATCGGGATATGAGATTAGATGTCTTAATGAAATTCAGATACCAATCGTAATCACTATCAGCAAATCCCACATCAAGGAATTCCCAGATTTCATCATACTCCTCATGATCCACAGACTCATCTACAGCATGCTTCATTTTAGAAGAAACAGCACCAAGAGTTATTCCGTGCAGTTTAGCTTTAGCCAAGATGCTATGAAACTCAGGATAGATCAAAAGTGCATTGCTGGGCCGACAGAGAACAATTTGCTCATCCAAGAATGACTGACAAGGAACTATGCATTCAGACTGCAGCATTAGTTTGATCGTGTCTCTTACACTATTCAATTCTGGGAAAGGAGATTCTTTGACAGGCAAGAAGTCAAGCACATCAGATTTTGTACCTAATCCAATAGTTTCTACAGAATTCAAGCAAGTCATGAGAGCTCGGACATATGCCAAGGGAACATGTTCCAGGGACCCCAAGTTCCACTTGTTGTCCATGAGGATCGCCTCTCTAGAAGATGCAAGCACAAAGTCCGAATGAATAATGAAAGGAAAGTCTGTTACCATTCCAGTGGGCAAAAATGCAAAGATGCCAGCAGCAGAACCACCTCCTTGCAGTCTCTCATCAAAAGGGAAAGCTAAACATATCATCAACTCCTTTACATCCTTCCTTTCCTCCACAATAAAGCTAGTTTTGATGGGGAAAATTTGTTTATGTATATAGTACCTGCATGTTTCCAAAGGCTTTTGATTGCTTTCTAATTGAGCAGAGAGCTTAACTACTCGGGAATCCACAACTTCATCGCTTGAGGGGATAAGAGTTGTCTCGTTCGAAATTGATACTGCTGACAACGAACCCTTAGAAGACGAACCAGTGCCCTGAACGGTTAAACGCCTTATCTTTTGCAGAAAAAGTAGCACTTCCGGATGTATCTGCAACAGTTCTTTCTCTACTGCATCTACTTTTTCAGGTTTCAAGGGGAGGATGATGGTAGTAGTTGGAAGTGCTTTCCCATTACTATAAATCCTTCTCAAATCAGCCACAGATGGTCTTTCAGTGATCCATTCAGGTACAATATACCCTATTCCACAATCCTCATTTGGAACTTCACAAAACCGGATCTGATAGCCATTGCTAAATATGTATGGCTGTGCACTGACAAGAAATACACTTTTAAATCCGATTCCTGCAATTGGACTTACATCCATTAGTTTTTAAATAGTAGACAACAAGAAAACAAGGAAGTGAACAGATCAATCTCTGTTATGCTAATCATCCCTGCTCCCCCAAATGGCCCTCTTCATGCAAATGGTATGTGTCTGGAATCGAAGAATCGAACACAAGCATCATTCCAGAAGGAAAATCTAAGCACTGACATTCAATGACTACCAAATGTCAAAATGCTACTACCAAGAAACAAATTGCAGACAACTAGCATGTTTGACTAACCCTGGAATACTGCTTTGTACTTTGACAATACATTAATCCAGTGTATAATTTAAACTTAATCTTCTCAATGAAAAGTTACGCCATTTGTATTGTTAAAAAAGCGTACATTCACATTGAAAAAGCCAGGGATTATCATTCAAATGACAAGAATAATGCATGAAAGAGAAGGCAGCAGCAGCCATGTTGGGCACTTAAAAGTTAAATAATCGTAGTCAAAATAAGAAAGGTAGTATTGTTAGACAGATGATTGTCGTCACCGAAAGAAACTAAATATTACTTCTCAATGGATTGATTGCGGATGTCATACCTTTCTCTACGATTCTCATTTACAAGTTAAATGGTAGAGAACACATGATATATGTAACTAATGAATCGTTTTGTATAAGGCAATCAACAAATATACCGGATTCAAATACACCAACATAGAAAGGCTTCAGAGAAAAAAGACGAGGGAAGTTTCATACCTTTCTCCCCAATAAAGCCTTGTGACCTCTTTGCTTTCTTTGTTGACTGTCCAATACTGCAGATAGAGTCAATATCTGCCTTTGAGAAACCCACCTCATTGTTAAATACCAGCAATGTTGCTGGAGCACCAGTGCCGGTTATGTCCTTTTTTGTGAGGACAAATTCAAGTGCTGGTTCAACAGTGCTCAGGTACTTGTTGTCCTCAGCATTCTGATTTGAGAAAGACGACGCAAATGGTTAATGTTCTTATTATAATGATAAAAACGTAGAGCTGGAAAGAGCATAAGCAGATAATGGCGTACCTGTATCAGTTCCATTAAGAAATGGATATCCTTGGCATAGAGCTCAGATGAAAGCCTAGTAACAGCATTATGTAGGTCTTTAGTGAGAGGATTTTGGACCTTGGATCCAATGGAGAATTTCATTTTCCTTATGTTCTCGATGTGTACTATTGCAGCAACAGCTTTTGAAGTTTGATCACTTTCCCCTTTCATGTTCAGTAGCAATCTATTCTACAATAATAGTAAATGAAACCCACACTATCAAGGATACAACAAGCAGAATTCAGAAAACGTAACAGTCATATGGCAGAGAAGGCCACTCAAAGCTTCAGGATTGGCTACTGATATCAGGGGAAAAATCACAACCTAGAAAGAAATTAAAAGACTGAACTCCTGACCAGAAGAATTTAGCTGACAGAATCATGATAACTCGTGGTTACAGATAATGGGATTGCAACTTGCAAGGCACGCCCATACAAGAAAATCTGAGTATGTATTGGACAGACTAAATGTGATTCATGGCATGTTAATGCAAATGAATATTGAAACAAGATACTTGAATCAAATTGCCAGTCTACCAACTAATGAAAGTACTGGTATAAGTGCTACACATGCATCAAATCACGGCTAAATTACAATTTTGGTCCTCTAACTAGACACGTTTTTCGATTTTGGTCCTGATTTTTCTCCGGCGACAATTTTAGTCCTGTAAGTGGTCTTTTTTTTTGCAAAAATAGTCCTGAACGCCGGAAAGACCACTTACAGGACTAAAATTGTCGCCGGAAAGACCACTTACAGGACTAAAATTGTCGCCGGAAAAGACCAAAATTTTAGTTAGAGGACCAAAATTGTAATTTAGCCATCAATTGTCGCCGGAAAGACAATTTTTCCGGCGTTCGGCGTTCGTGGCTATTTTTGCCAAAAAAAAAAAGACCACTTACAGGATTAAAATTGTCGCCGGAGAAAAATCAGGACCAAAATAGAAAAACGTGTCTAGTTAGAGGACCAAAATTGTAATTTAGCCATCAAATCACCGTAACACGGATGTTGATACTCTGTTAGTATCTTCAGTTCATAGAGACATCAAACTCTAACACCAAGAGGTAGTGCACAGCTATTTTTTTGAAAGAAAAAAAAAATACTGTTGCCAATTAGCTTAATTGTATTCCATAACTCACATATAGTTACATTTTGTGTACAGACTCCAATAAATCAGCACCAAGGCCTTTGATACCGAATTCCTGTGACGTTTAAACAGCAATTACTCAGATTATCAACTTCTTCGCAGGCAAACACCTGCAGAAAAAATGCATCAAAATATTAAATACAAATCCGCAGTAACATACAAATTCAAGAATAACAACAAAAGCTACAACAATAATAATTATAATGTAAGAAGAAGGATGCTTGTGGTATAATGCCAAAAAGAATGTGTTTTAAAGTGTCAGATGTCAAGTAAACCTAGCAACAAACAGGCAGATCAGGCGATTTTCAAGTGGAAATAAGTACTAGAAGGAGAAAAACATAAATCGAAGAACCCACAAAGGAATGCGGGCTAAATAGACACATGCATTACAAGAGAGACATGTGGCCCCCTGCTACACATTTTAACAAATAGCTTTTGTTCATACCAAAAGTAGTAGAGTATATATGGTTTAAAAAAGCATGTCAGTGATTACAGATATCTAAGCATAATAAAACACCATCCTGAGCCTATCGGAAAGGATGATTTGAAATAACAAGGAAATAGATATGAAAGCTGGTAAGAATCAAAGTTCCTGCATGTATTCATCGCCTAGCTAAGAAAAAAAGGGGAAGAATTTTGAAAAGGAAAAACGGAGAGAAATCAGATTAAAAATAAAATTAAAAACAGAAGAAGAAGAAGAATACTTAGTTGGATCAACATAACAGGCTGAAAATGGCATGAAAATAGCAAAAACAAAAAAAACAAAAAACAAAAAAACAAAAAACAAAAATGAAAACCAAACCCAGAAAGAGAAGAAGATGCACAAAGAAGCACCCAGAAATGTCAGCGTGTAGTCAATATCTACATCACCTCCTTCAAATGGGAAGAAGTGTAGAGTTGTCCTCTCAAGTAGAGAAGTAGTCATTTTACTAGCTGGTTTTTGCTAGCTCTAGGTGCTTAGGATACTTGATCCCTTTACAGAGATATTTATTTATTTATTTACTTTGAATCTAACATAGAATAAAGTATTTGTACACGTCATTTGTCACACAAATACACAAATAATCTTAATCATACAATATTTATGCTTTTGAAAATGTATAACCATTTTTGTAAATATTGTATTAAAGTTGGGGTAGGTATGGAAAATAATAATAAATATTGTATTGGTTTTTAAAATAATAGATAAATTTGAACAAAACAAATTCTCAAAAGTAAAGGTTAAAAAAAACGGATAGAGTATGTTTTATTAGACGAGTTTATATTAAATTTATGGTTTATTGTTTATAAGTACTAGTTTTGATACTTAATTAAGTATTTATGACACTTTAAAAATATTACCTTTAAATAGGACACATTCTATTTAACTTTTCAAAATTGCCCCTTACTGCATTTACTCTGTCGGATACATATTGATTAATCCACGGCAAAAATAAAATCAAGTATTTGTTTTCCGGTATATCACCTAGGGGTGAACACTTTGAACCGTGAACCGACTGAAAACGGCGAACCGGACTGGACCGTAATCGGCGGTTTACCGGTTATAGGGCGGTTCAACTGGCCCGGCCGGAACCGGAACCGGCTCCAACGGCTACAACATCAATGACTTTTTTTTCCCGACCATTTCAAATTCATCCTATAAATACCTCTTATTTTCACAATTTCATTTACACAAACTCTCCTATCAATTCTACAAACTTATTATACAACATATATAGTCAACTTATCTTAAAACTTAATAAAAAAAACTATAAAAACCTATAAAAAAAAACTATAAAAGACTAAAAAAAACTATAGAACTATGTTCGCTTTGATTTTTTTGCATGTGTCGTGTCTCCGAAACGATTATATATAAAAGATACGTACGCAACCGATTTTTCGGTACAAGCGTTAAAAAAATAACATAAAATTTATATCTTACTTGTATACAATATATATATCTCACGTAATCTTTCATAAAACAAACTTATTATACAACATATATAATCAACTTATACTTAAAACCAAATAAAAAACTATTCATAAAAAACTATAGTACGTTCACTTTGGTTTTTTATATTACAGTTAAATTTAATTGATAGTAATTTGTTATTATAATTGACAAGAATAAGTAATTTTTGAAAATGTAAAAAAAAATTATGAATTTTTAGAACCGTGATCTGAACCGAGAAGAAAACGTGTGAACCGTAGAACCGTCGGTTCCCCCGAACCCAGGGGCGGAGGCACTAAGGGTGGGGTTGGTCAACTGACCCCCAAACCAAAAAAAATATATGTGCAATTTTTATCTTTTTTGAATATTTATCATTAATATGTATTAACTGACCCGTTAAAATTTTAAAATATTGACCCTTGACCCGTATCCATACTTGGAAATTTAAAATTAATGTATTAAAAACTTTTATATGATTTGTTATTCTCAAACTTTGATCCGTATCACAAAAATCTACACCAAACTCCAAACACGGATGATTCATTATCATAAAGTCAAACGCAATGTCACCAAAAAGACAATCTTCTCCTTGTCTCCATTTTGAATGAGACAGGCAAGACACCCCCTGAAATCAACACTAAAGGCCAATGCATTAGTTATCAGGTTGTCATTTATACATCGCCACACGGGAAGTTATTATGTACGTGAGGCAACATTTGAGAGGAGTGATGGGTGAAACGATCGAACCTCATAGGGAATTGCATACGTGGAATAAACCGCGTGTGTCCGGATGTTGCCACGTACACTCGCGGTGTCTCCCCGCATCGCGTAACCCGGTGGAGACACCACAAATAAGTTCTCCGACGACTCCTAACATTATGTTTGTTTGTTGTCATTTATACATCGCCACACGGGAAGTAAATATTGATGAGAGAATTAAAGTAAAGTGATGGGTGAAACGATGGGAACCACACATCATAAATAATAATTGAAACTTTAATCGGGAGGCGCCACACGATGTCTCCGCACCGTGTGGAGACACCACACAATAAGTTCCCCGACGACTCCTAACATTATGTTTGTTAAGGTTCACACCGGTAGGCACTCAACCCTGCATGCCAAAGAAATTTTTTAATACATGGCATTATTTACAAACACCAAGCTCCATGCCAAACCCGATCCGGTCCTATAGACAGGGACGGCTGCATGATTTTTGTGATACGGATCAAGGTTCGAGAATAACACATCCTACTACAAGTTTTTAATACATTAACTTTAAATATACAAGTACAAATAAGGGTTAAGGTTTAACAGTTTAAAAAATTAACGGGTCAATTAATACACATTAGTGATAAAATTTTCAAAAGATTATAAAAATACATAGAATTTTTCTTTTTTGTTTGTTTTGGGAGTCAGTTGACCCAAACCCTCCTTACTAAAGCCGCCCCAGCCTACGGAGGAACCCGCACCACCTTTACTCACTCGGGACTATTGATGACGGTCAAATTATACCCGTAAAAGTCATTAACGTGGCCCTTAAATCGAGCTTAATAATATATATTTTATATTAAATCACATGTTTATATTGATTATTTAATGTTATGTGATTTATAAGATATAATTTGGTATTTATCTGTTTTTATTATTTAAATATTATTTACTGTGCGATAAATATTGATTTTATAGGTTGCGATGAATCGGAGGATATCTACCAACGGAGGAAGTAAATCTCAAGAGAAATCAAGGCAGAATCGGACTGCATTAAAGATAAATACCGAAGCAACACGAAAAGTGGAGTAAGGAACAAGAAAAGCCAGGCGAGCCAATCGAGGCGAGCGACGACTCGGCGGCGGCGGGCGAGGGTTCGCTGGGGGCGAGCTGGCAAAATCTCGAGGATCGGCTGGGAGTTATCTCTACGCGTTTTAGGGTTTTCAAACATATCTTTAAGTCGGCCTAAGTCTCTATATAAATGAGCAGTCACGAATTTTATTAGACACACCTTAGAAAAATACAATTCCACAACATTGGTTCTAGTTTCAATACAAGTTTTCTTTATTTTATGTTCTTTCATTACGGAGTCGTTAGAATCGCCGGTTAAAGATCGTATCGAGGAGTGGGAATCACGCTCGTCTTCGAGGGTAATGTCTACTCAGTTATGCAATCTTTATTCGTAGATCTAGTTTATTTCGTGATGGAGTAGTCGTTTTGTGTATTGATTTCGTGATGTAGTTAATTAACGAACCCATGTTTATGTAGATCTGAGACGTAAAAGACGTTTCACGAGCAAATCTGGTTCAGATCTGAGCTCGCTGGCAGCGAGCCTATGTCTCGCTGGGAGCGAGATCTGTGATGTTCTTGATTTGTCTGTGAACGGCTTCGACTACGTCAGGTTCTATGCTTTGTAATTAAAACGAGTAATTAAACCTGATCAACTTAATTATTTGTCATCGTAATTTAACATGAGACTCAAAAAGTGATTGTTACTTAGGACAGAGATTGAATCGGTGTCTAAGAAGTACGCCTAACCATAGGAATGTTGCTTAGATGAGGTTACGGTTTATACCGGCATCCCTAGCTTTGTAATTGTGTCAGAAGTTATATGAGATGGAGGCCTACGAAGCGAAGTCACGTAACGGAGACACGATGATCTAGATGGCCTACCCGGAGCTAGATCTATTTTAGGGGATGACTCCCGTAGTCAGAATAATTAATCTTAAATGTCTTATTTTGTCTCGTCGTCAATCTACATAGCATGGGGGAGTAATTACTACTAGCGTTATCAATACCGTTTGTTAATTATTTATAAAACCTATAAAAATAAGTGTCTTAGTGTCGTTGTGTCTTTTGTTGGTTTTGCGTTTCTATTGTGTCAATTTTAATTCTACGTTAATTGTTGGTCGGAGACCGCCTTTAATTTGCTTTTAGTTTAATAAGTTATATTTCGTTTAAGCCGAGTCTCTGTGGGATCGACCTCGACTCTATCTAACTATACTACGATTGAACATAGTTCTCTTGCTAGTGTGTTATTTAGGTATCGAGTATTTTTATTACTTGACCCGACATCAACTATCTTGAAGCGAGAATGTAGCCACTTTTGACCGAATATTGCACTCTACGATCGTAGTGTCAAATGGTATTGTCACTATGCTCAATAGCTAGTAGTCCAAGAATTGCATCAACTTCATGCGGATAGAAACCCACCCTTACAAGCTCATTAACCAAACTCCAAGTATTCGTATCAATTAAATCATCCACTACAGAATCCGGCCCCAAGAGGCGGGAAGAGACGTCGCTCGAAAAGTATGAGGCAACTGTAACCAAGCATCATAACTCACACACACTCACACACACACACACAACAAACTTCTCCATAGAAAATAAGGCCGGTATCCTAAGCCAGAATCCAAGATATTACTACCATCAAAGTATTCAGCTTGAAGTAACCAACTGACAAGCACATATGGGTGTTTTGAGATCCTTCACACGTGCTTAGCCAACAGAGCCCTATTGAAGCATCGAAGTTCTTTAAAGCAGAGATCACCCAAATCCTTAAGCATAGTGCACACCTCCCATTTTTGCGGTGAAATTTCCGTGTCTCCTTCGTGCCACCCCAAAAAAAGCGCATGAACATCACCTCGAACGAGGCTGTGACCGCCTCAAGTATGGAGAAACACTGCATAACGAAGGTATGGCCTACATCTTTTATCAACACCTTTTTGCCCTCCAGTGATAAAAATATTTCTTTCCACCCATTGAGTTTCTTCCTTATTTTATCCTCCAAATATGCAATAATTATGCAGCCTTGAAAGTCTCGTAAGAAAAGGGAAACCAAGATACTTCCCTCACCAAGTATCAATATGAACATGAAGTGTTTTCAACATCAAAACCTGCACATGACCTAACACTCTCTCACGAAAGTAAAGAGATTATTCGTGGACGTTAATTGCGCGCCTTGATAGCAACTCATATTGCTCAAGGAAATGCTTAACCGATTGTGCCGAAGCTGCATCCGCCTTAAAAAATAGCTAGTTGTCATCCGCAAAGAGTGGCTCACCATGACATCATTGTCCCTTCCACACCGAAGGAAATGGTGACAATAAGAGTGGTTTTTATAGGAGAAAATGAGATAGATTTGAAATTTGAAAAATTTGAGAAGGTTGTAAGGAAGAGTGGGGTGAGTTAATGGTGAGTTGATTGAGGGAGATTGATGGGATTGGTGAGAGGTGGAGTAATGGAGGAGTAATGGGGGAGAGGAAAATGTGGATTGGTGGAGAGGTGGATGGGACGGCTGACTGCCCCATCAGATTTCCGAGCCAGCGCGTGGGGTACACGCGCCATCCTGACTTCCCAGAATTCAGTTAAACCTCGGGAACCGGGCCCAAGTACTTTCGCGGCTGCGGGAGGTACTTTCGCGGCTTCCTGAGATTTATCTTTCCACGTTCCTTGAATCTTTACTCAGCTTCCATTCTCATTCAATCCTTGCTTTTTATCATTCAGCACTGACTCTTCCTAGTCTAAGTCATTGTCTTTCTAAGTCTTTTCTTCTCCGACTCGACTAACCTACTTCACCGGATTGCTCAACAAGTAAAAAAAACCTTCCTCCCATCCTTTAGCACAAAACATCGGGATGCGGTAGGATGAAAAAAAAAACTTGTTGTCCAGTCCTGCTACTTTTATTTGACTCAAAATATCCTAAGGGTAAGAAAGTAGTTCTGAATTTAGAGTCGTCAGCTCGACTTTCTTTCGACTCTCAGTTAGTCTGATTTTTGGGTTTTCACCCGCCAACATTGCACTCGAGAGGCCTTAACCAAGGTGCGTCTTCCTTATTTTTCTACTAATTCTTTTCATGGGCTTTTTATTCCGAAGTAGATGAATTCCTCCTGCCTATCCGAAGCGCTACTTCTCGAACCTCTTTGAAACCTTGAGCCTTCGGCCCTGCACTCTTGGCCTTCCTTGCCAGTGCATTCGGCTTTCTTTGTCTACTTCGAGATTTCTCCTTGTTACCCAAAGAATGCACTTCTTTTACTTTTGACCTCAAACTTTCACTACGCTGGGCGGATTCGTCAAGCGAAGTCAAAAGAGAGTCAAAGTGATACAAGGTATGGATTGGAGCAGAAGAGTTGAAGTGGACCAAAGAACATCACGAATCGAGCCCACCGATGAAGCGTTGAAGACTTGAAGTCGGCGTTTAAGCGCCGGCGTTTAGCAGCAAGCCCAAAAGCAAAGCAGTGGCTGTTGGAACGTCTTTACAGAGTCGATTTAGCATTTAAAGATAGAGCTTTAGTCATAGGATTCTACTATAAGGCGGTTTTTACATCTTTGTAACCTATATGAAGGCACAACTGGCAATTGTACATCATTAATTACCTTACATCAGTATTTTTCAGAGAGAAATAGAATTTCCTTTGTCTCAATCTTTATTATTTTGAGTTTATTTGCTAGGCAATTTTGGATTTTGACGATTCGCTGGTGTTAGAACGAATTAGACGTCGGGAAGAATCCATACAAGATAATCCACCAAAGGTATCACTTTTATCTTTGATCAAATCATGAATCTTTGTGTTCTTAATCTCAATACGCTAGGCTAAATAATTAGTTAACCAAACTATATGAATATTAGTTTCTACCCGTAATAGAATAAGAAAAAGCTGAAAATCATGTAGCAATCGTACCGCCTAAGCGTTTGTGTTGGCGATTCACCGGCACCATTGTGACATGATTTTCTGCTCGTTATGTTTTAATTAGTTCTGGTTACTTGTTTTAATTAATCATGTGTAGAGAGTAGCTAACTCTATGCATGTACCATAATTTATTCTGATGGAACCGTAAGTTGAAGGAATAAATAGGACAAAAGTAATTAGATCACCCATGTAAAATCACTATCTAGGATGCATATCTCAATGGTGAGGTTTCAACTTAATTGTTGGTGTTCCACAAATACTTAATGATTGTTTGATTAAGTAGGTCTAACCCGTACACGGTGGACCATTAATTCAAACATAGGGTTCTTATGTTCGTACACGAATTAAAACTGTTGGTCCCAAGAAAGGCATGAACAAGTTCATATCGGGGGTTTAAACTCCTTATAGTGGTCCCAAAAAAAGAGTTTAAACCTTCATGTAATTTTCTACGTCCCAGCTTCTCTTATGATATAGAGGAATCCACTATTGATCTTGTTACACCGGTTACAATAGTGACATAGTCATTGATAGGCCTCATATGCTTCACTATCTGAGTTATCAATCATTCGCAAACCTCAACTGCTTCATCGATTAACTCTGCAACAAAGTGAATCTTCAACTGCTATCACAAATCAATTCCTTGACAGTCTTCAACTGATTAAGTCATTCACAGCAGCGCTGCTTCATTGATTATATGTCCTTGACAGCCTCAACTGCTTCACAAACTAACTCCTTGTTGATTGAATCAAGATTTGAGTAAAGGTTGGATCAGATTTGATCCTTTGAGTTTTCTGAATATTTCTTTGTATTTCAGGGTTGCTCGCTCGGATTCAAGGGTAGCTGCTTGATTGATTATGTTTAGCTTCTGATTTTGCCAACTGTTGAATGCTAGATATAGCTTTGAATGCTTATTAATTTCAGTAGGATTTCCCATTGGGTTAAATGAACGGCGTAAGTGTTTTCAAGAGTTGAGTCTTCTTCTCTATCTTCTTGTAATTTTACCTCAGGCATCTTCTACTGATTTGATTCTTCACTTGATAAAACAACTGTTTTCTTGCAATCTTTAGTTTTTTAGGAGCTTTTTCCAAATTATTTTGGTCAACGACCGCCCTTTTGTTTGGCCTATTAAGCTTAGTTTTGGTTGGCATATCATTAAATTATAGTGTGTGGGATCGACATTGACTCGTTGAATGCTATACTGCAACTCCCAGTGGCATCCTTGGTACTCTTTTGATATCCATATCTTAATACAACACAATTCTTCTCACTCTATTAGTTGGGAGCAGCAGCCGAGTTGAAAAATCGAAGAATTGACTCAAAAGTTAATGAACAGCAGACCTTAAAACTGAAGCTGGAAGACGACATACAAAAGGGGTGGTTGGGGGTTACAGGTCCAAGGATAATAGAAAAGGCTCTTTATTTGATGATTGGGATCTGTCAGAGTCTGGTGGGATTGGGAAGGACCCATCTGATAATGGCGAAGAAGGACGAAGTAAATTGGGAAGAAACTATCAAATCAGCACCTCTTATTTCATGTCAGGTCGGGCTTGTTTTTTTTTTTTTTTTTTTTTTTTTTTAACACGTGCTACCTGAAAATTAATGTCAGGTCTGACCCGACCTTACATGAAATAAAGGGTGTTATAATGACCTGATTTTATAATATCTAACAGAACAGAACTATGTTAAACTTCAACACAACTGTTGCATTAGCATATGAACAAACTTCATCACAACATGCTTGAACTAGTTTGTTACCATTGTTTACATTACCCCCCTTCCACCAAAACCAAAAACAAAAACAAAAGATCACCTACTTCTTCACTTGAATGAGGATCGCCTACGTACCAACAAAAACGAATTGCATAGTTTTGATCAGAGCTTTTTTCCCCTAAACTGTTTACAAGAACGAGAATAAGTTTTATGGTAACGTACCTAGTTAATAGTTATCATGTTTCCTCTTAGGACTCTTAAGGTTAGGACTAGGAGTGGAAGGTGCAACGGCATTATCATCAAAATGAAGCCTTCTTTTAGACGGAATGACCACCGGTGAGTAAAGTTCATCAAGGAATTCTTGGTCTGCGGTCGACACCTCCAAATTTTCTAACATCAACAAGACATCAATATCATCTTCAGTGAGCAAGTATGGAAATCCCATCTTTATCAAATTTTTCAGGTCTCGAGAATCAGATAAAACTGCCTCGGATATAGCTCGTGCAAAATCGTTTGCCAGTTGAGCATCTTTCTGCCCTTTAGACCACCAACTTGGTTTGTGAACAAGAAAACGAGGCACGTTGCTATCAAAAAACACCATTTTGTTGATATCAGCATGTAAGAACTTCCTCGATAAAGGTAGCTGCAAACGGTACTTGACCTGAAGTTCTACATCTGTCCAAAATACAGGAATATCAAAAAGAGTGATAGCCATTGAATGCCTTTCTCTTGCTGGCACACTCATTTGTGGACTTGCAAGAAAAGCCAATACCAGTTTCAATAATGGTTTCCCTATTAGATCAACCTCACTTTCCATCTTTAGATTGGCCTCATCGACGGAATATTCTACAGATTCTGAAATCTTTTTCACTCCCAAACTTCTGTAAATTTCACCAAGTGTCACAGAAGATTTAAAGTCATCTTCAGGGAACCATGCAAAAAGTGGGGTGTCACTAGATTTTGAAAATGCTTTCTTAAGCAGTAACTCATCACCAATGTACACTTCTTCCTTCTGCATCAATTGAATACCCATACCAAGCTGCGTACCACCAACTGTTGGTAGCTTTGTAAATGTGCTCTGATAATTTTCGTGAATTCGCGATACATCAACAACACAGTTTCTTGACAAGAGTTTCCAGAACAACTTAAGTGTCTCAACACTCACTTTGTCAGCAGTTTCACACCATAATTTCCAAAGAGCAACATGGTGGTCTAATGATGGAACCTCGGAAACGACAAATGCAGATTGTAGAAAAGGCAGCAAACCTATTTCGTAACAGTTGTCAAGAGAATGTAAACAATGACCAAATAAGTTACTCTCATCATGAATTACACAGTCTACATTATTCACCCATTTTCCGATTGAGTTATCTGATTCATTAGGAATCCACAACTTATGCATCAAATGATCTTCAGGTTTAGGTGTCCAATGAAATTTCTGCAAGAACTTGTAAATTCTATTCACCTGATAGCTTTGAACATGTGACGTAAGATTCTTGACAATCAAACTGCAGGCATCCTCCAAATCCGTCTTAACCCCTATCACTCTTAGAACATTGTCTTGTGCAGCAGAGGTAAACGTCTTATAGAATTCCCGATCAATGAAGGGTCCATCAAACTCTTTCAAAAGACATTCCCACTCCGTATTAAAAAGAAGAGCTTCACCGGGGAGTCTATAACCCATATGTGTCTTCACCCACGTGGCTACCCTCAACTTTTGGAGCAATTCTTCAAGCAAAATCTTGTCAGAAGGCAGATTATTGTTTCGAAGTGATTCTGCACATTGAAGGATTACGAATGCAGCATCAGCCGTCACAAGAGATGGGTTTTCTTGAACCTTCAGGCCATGAACAATAAAATGAATACCATCTCTCAGATTAACCACCACTCCAAGAATCTTTAACTCCTCTTTGAAAGAAGATATTTCATCACCGTAAAAGGTCTCATCTATGAAAGGAAGATCTACTAACTGCGAGATACTTGCCCACTCAGAATCAAACAAAATGGAGTTCACGGCATATTGGTAGTTATGCTTTGTTTTCACCCATCTTTCACGCGACAAATAGTTAAGCACGATGGAAACAAAGGAAGGTGCTGAAATGTTTGAGGATCTGAATAATGTCAAAAGTGAAACAACATTGAAGGCACTCAGTCCAGTAGAATGAATGACCGACTTGAGTCTATTCACAACTACCTCCCCTGCTGAGTTAAGACCTACAATCACTCCAAGTGCCTCAAGTTCTGCTTTATATGATCTTATTTTGATCCCATAGTAAGATTCATCAATGTATGAGAGGGAAACCACATCGGCTAAGTCGATCAAGTTGGAAGCTAATAATATAGTTTCTGACGGACATCTGAAACCACAACTGGTCTTCATCCAAGCTTTGCAACGGATATCATGATTGGAGCAAAATGCAGCAGTCCCTACAAATCGCATGCATTCCAGAAGCAGGAACACAGAATCTGCAGTTAAAGTGGAAAGATCTTCTGGAAATCTGAAATTTTTAGGGATCAGCTTATAAACTTCTTTTACATGCACCACAATCCCAAGAAACTTGAGTTCATCCAAGAAAGGAGAAAGTTTGTTTCCGTAGTACAGGCTGTCAACGACGTGCAGATTTGTTATCTGCCTGATAGAAGTCTCTAAAGATTTGAGAAAAACAGAACCATCTGGACAGGCAAAACCATTGAGAGTCTTGAGCCATTTTCCTTCTTTCAAATTCTTTTTTAAGTCTTCATATAGCTTATTATTATTTTCCCGCAAATACTTGATGACGCCCATAAGTAAAATTATGAATTCTGGGTCTACTATTTCGGAGGAAGACATTTGCTTTACACGTGGGATGATGAGCTCAGACATAGTTCCTGCTTTCATTTGTACTCCAAGGAATTCCAGCTCAGTGATATAGGATCTTATTTTACATGAATAGTACACCTCGTCAATAGCAGAGAACACCTCAAGTTTTCTTCCCAGCTCCAAAATAGCTTTGTTTTCCACGCTATCGAGGAGGTAGCAATGCTTAGGAGATTTGAAACCAGCATAGGTCTTTAGCCAATTAGTGCAACGAATGCTTTCAGAAAACCTTGCACGAAGTTCAAGCTGTTTATTCCATCTCAAATACTTGATCCATTTCAGCAACAACAAAGCTTGATCACAAGTCAAATCAGTGGAAGATAGTTTCAGGGCTATGTCAAGAGGTGGTGCTTTAGGCAAATCAAAAGCCTTTTCGTTCTTCACGAGGAAATTAAGCAATTCATTTTCAGCTATAGTTTCACCATTGACTTCAGCAGCAGCTGAGTAAACATCTCCAAGTTCAGCATAGTATCCACAATTTTGTATCATGCCGTTGTGGAGATATTGATTATGTTGCTCTATTGACCTTTTATCATCACTCCATGGATTAATCGAACCAAAAAGCTTGGTCCATGTGCCAGTAGCAGCAGGAACCAGGGATCTAGAACAGAGACTAACCTTCCCAGATTTTTCTACCACCGGCAAGGAACGCAAAAGTTTCTGCATATCAAGGTGTTTGATGTGGTTCTTCTTCATAGCAGAGTAGTACACAAAATGAGTCAATTGTACTACAATTCCTGGGTCCTTTTTTTTCCTGATAGAACTAATCAGCTCCATACAATATTTAAAGATATCAGTGATGACAACACCGGTACAAGAGAACCAATCCTTCAGCCTTACTTGGTTCTCTGCTTTCACAAGTGAATTTACCAAGTAAACTGGGCTGAAGAACACCTCATTTGGGCAGCCGATTTCACGGTTCCAGTTGCTTAACAATGCATGTTCATTTGCCTCCCAAACAATGCGGACTTTCAAGGCGTCTTGTCTTATTTGCAAAACACTGCACAACATAGTATCCCCATTCCAAGTAACATACTGTACAAGAGGTATACTGTTAGCGGAATTCTGGGGAAGAGAATCCCAATGGTCAGCAAGAAAGCACAAAATATCTCTGTAGAGATCTTCAGAAGATCGGGATATGAGATTAGATGTCTTAATGAAATTCAGATACCAATCGTAATCACTATCAGCAAATCCCACATCAAGGAATTCCCAGATTTCATCATACTCCTCGTGATCCACAGACTCATGTACAGCATGCTTCGTTTTAGAAGAAACAGCACCAAGAGTTATTCCGTGCAGTTTAGCTTTAGCCAAGATGCTATGAAACTCAGGATAGATCAAAAGTGCATTGCAAGGCCGACAGAAAACAATTTGCTCATCCAAGAATGACTGACAAGGAACTATGCATTCAGACTGCAGCATTAGTTTGATCGTGTCTCTTACACTATTCAATTCTGGGAAAGGAGATTCTTTGAAAGGCAAGAAGTCAAGCACATCAGATTTCGTACCTAATCCAATAGTTTCTACAGAATTCAAGCAAGTCATGAGAGCTCGGACATATGCCAAGGGAACAAGTTCCAGGGACCCCAAATTCCACTTGTTGTCCATGAGGATCGCCTCTCTAGAAGATGCAAGCACAAAGTCCGAGTGAATAATGAAAGGAAAGTTTGTTACCATTCCAGTGGGCAAAAATGCAAAGATGCCAGCGGCTGAACCTCCTCCTTGCAGTCTCTCATCAAAAGGGAAAGCTAAACATATCATCAACTCCTTTACATTCTTCCTTTCCTCCACAATAATGCTAGTTTTGATGGGGAAAATTTGTTTATGTATATAGTACCTGCATGTTTCCAAAGACTTGTGTTCGCTTCCTTGCTGAGCAGAGAGTTTAACTACTCGGGAATCCACAACTTCATCGCTTGAGGGGATAAGAGTTGTCTCGTTCGAAATTGATACTGCTGACAACGAACCCTTAGAAGACAAACCAGTGCCCTGAACGGTTAGACGCCTTATCTTTTGCAGAAAAAGTAGCACTTCCGGATGTATCTGCAACAGTTCTTTCTTTACTGCTTCTACTTTTTCAGGTTTCAAGGGGAGGATGATGGTAGTAGTTGGAAGGGCTTCTCCATTACAATAAATCCTTCTCAAATCAGCCACAGATGGTCTTTCAGTGATCCATTCAGGTACAATATACCCTATTCCACAATCCACATTTGGAACTTCACAAAACCGGATCCGATAGCCATTGCTAAATATGTATGGCTGTGCACTGACAAGAAATACACTTTTAAATCCGATTCCTGCAATTTTATTTACATCCATTAGTTTTTTAAATAGTAGACAACAAGAAAACAAGGAAGTGAACAGATCAATCTCTGATATGCTAATCATCCCCGCTCCCCCGAAGGCCCCCTTTATGCAAATGGTATGAGTCTGTAATCTGAAGAATCGAACACAAGCATCATCCCGCATTTCCTAATCACAGAAGGAAAATCAAAGTACTGACCAACATTCAATGACTATCAAATCACAAAATGCTGCTACCAAGAAACAAATCGCAAACAACTAGCATGTTTGACTAACCCTAGAATACTGCTTTGTACTTTGACAATACATTAATCCAGTATATAATTTAAACTTGTTTTGTTAAAAAAGCATCCACTCACATTGAAAAAGCCAGGGATGATTATCATTCACATGACAAGAACAATGCATGAAAGTGGAGGCAGCAGCAGCCATGTTGCGGGCGCTTAAAAGTTAAATAATCGTAGTCAAAAGAAGAAAGGTAGTATTGTTAAACAGATGATTATCGTCGCCGAAAGAATTCATTGATTGTGGATGTCATACCTTTCTCTACGATTCTCGTTTATAAGTTAAATGGTAAAGAACACATAATATATGTAACTAATGACTCTTTTGTATACAGGATTCATATACACCTACATAGAAAGGTATCAGAGAAAAAAGACAAGGTAAGTGTCATACCTTTCTCTCCAATAAAGCCTTGGGATCTCTTTAGTTTCTTTGTAGACTGACCAATGCTGCAGATAGAGTCAATATCTGCCTTTGAGAAACCCACCTCATTATTAAATACCAGCAATGTTGCTGGAGCACCAGTACCAGTTACATCGTTTTTTGTGAGGACAAATTCAAGTGTTGGTTCAACAGTGCTCAGGTACTTGTTGTCCTCAGCATTCTGATTTGAGAAAGAAAACGCAGACAGTCAATCTATTTATCTTAATAAATCATAGAGCCAGAAAGAGAATAAGTAGATAATGACTTACTTGAATGAGTTCCATTAAGAAATGGATATCCTTGGCATAAAGCTCAGAGGAAAGCCTTGTAACAGCATTATGTAGGTCTTTAGTGAGAGGATTTTGATGATTGGATCCAATGGAGAACTTCGTTTTCCTTAAGTTCTCGATGTGTACCCTTGCAGCAACAGCTTTAGAAATCTGATCACTTTCCCCTTTCATTTTCAATCGCAATCTATTCTGCAATATTAGTAAAGGATACTTACATTATCAAAAAAGATAGAGCAGGCAGAATTCAAAAAACGTAACTTGTCATATGGCAGAGAAGGTTACTCAAAGCTTCAGCCTTGAAGCAAAAACAGGATTCCAGGCACCCCATATGAATAGATCACGAGAACGACGAGTACATATATACATTGGAAAGACTAAATGTGATTCATGGCATGTTAAGGCAGACAAATATTGAAACAAGATATTAGAATGCAATTACACTTAAAATGAGTGTAGTTCTACACTAAAAGTACTGGTCCTGCTGTTAATAGACACTTATGGGGTTACTTTACGCTGATAAATGCAGAGGGTTACATGCTGTGATAAGTGCTGCGCACGCAACAAATGGTAGTGCATAGGGACATCACCAAACGGTAGTGCATAGCTAATCCAGAATTAAACATGTACTAACCAAGAAATTACCATGGGATTGTGTGTGTGTAGGGGGGGGGGGGGGGGGGGGGAGAACTACTTCAACAGTCAATGGAAGTAGGAGCAGTATTGGCATTCAAGCAACTCCATTTGAAACTTGAAGTTTCAGTAACAGTTTTACTTTTAAAAATGAAAAATACTGTTCCATTTGAAATATTGTATTCCAGAACTCACATATATATAGGCGGAACCAAAGTAAAGCTAGATTCTTTGCCTGTTCAAAAAAAAGCTAGATTCTTTTGTATAGCCTCCAATAAATCTGCACCAAGGCCTTCAATACAGATTCCTGTGACGTTTAAACAGCAATCACTCAGATCGTGAACTTATTGCAAGCAAACACCAGCAGAAAAATGCATAAAAATCTCAAAAATAAAAAATAAAAAATAAAAGTCAGCAGTAACACATAAATGTAAGAACAATAACAAAAGCTACAACAATAACAACATAAGATGGATGCTTGTAGTATAATGCCAAAAGAGTATGTATTTTAAAGTGACATATATCATGTAAATCTAGCAACAAACGGGCAGATCGGGGCGATTTTCAAGTGGAAATAAGTAGTAGAAACAAAAATTGAAGAACCCACAAAGGAATGAGGGCTAAATACACACATACACACACATACATTACATGAGACATGTGGTTCTGCAACACATTTTAGCAAATGGCTTTAGTTCATACAAAAAGCAGAAGAGTATGGCTTAAAAATGCATGTCAGTATGCTCCATGATTACGGCTATCTAAGCATAGCGTTAGAAATAAGATGAAAACTGGTAAAATAAAAATAAAAATCAAAGTTGCTGCATGCATTCCTCGCCTAGCTAAGAAAAAAGGTGAAGACTTTTTAAAAGAAAAAAGGAGAGAAATCACATTAAAAACCCCCCAATGTCTCAGGACAGAAATAAGAATGGCTAAAAGAAGAAGAAGAAGAATGCTTCACTGGATGAACATAACATGAAGAAAAAATGGCATGAAAATCAACCCAAAAAAAAAAGGGATTAAAATGAAACCAACCCTGTAAAAGAGAAGAAGATGCACAAAGATTGTAGCAAAACTAGCAAGAGAAGTAAGTAGTAATGCTCTCCTGTGTAGTTATGTCTCTGTCACCTTCAAACTGGAAGAACTGTGAAGTTGCCATCTCAGGTAAAGAAGTAGTCTTTTACCAGCTGGTTTTGATATTTAATTTTTTTAAATTAATGTTTTTCGAAACCTTTAACAGAGATAATTATTTATTTTGATTTGACATATTTTCACTTTTGACAGGACAACGTTTGATTTTTTATTTTTTATTTTTTTTTCATTGCTGGAAACGAAAAGGACAACGTTTGATTTTTTTGTTATTATTTTCCATTTATTATATTACATTTTATAACTTGTGTTATAAATATAACATATAATGTTGGATATTCATTACATAATATGTACCATTAATAAATGATATGATCAACGGATGTTTTTACACCGTAAAACTATTATTGATGATTTTATTAAAAAGATCGCATATATATATTATATACGACGCATTTTTTACTGAGTTGATCGTAGATCTATATTATAATATATTAACACCGATCAATATACGTCGAGATTTTATTAAATGATTCCACGTTAGTAGATCATCCAAATTAATCATTATTCGTTATCCTTAATCGCCTATTTCACGTGATAACATTGCATTACTCGTTAAGTATATAGGCTGCATGCAACTCACACTTCTTCTATTAGTTAGTTGATTAATGTATAGAAAACAAAAATTACCACATTTTGAGTACTATAGTGAGAAGTTACTGTTATAAACTGAAAGAGAACTAAGGAAAAAAGAAAGGAGAAGAAACTGTAATTTTATTCATCAGAAAATTCATTTACAGAGTGTTATGCAGCATGTTTATATACACAGCATGCTGCTAACTAATCTACTAACTAACTAACTGTTTACTAACTAACTAACTGTTTTACAACGGTTACAAATCTTACTAACTAAGCTTGTACACTTTGACATCAACACTACAATTAACTTGTATCACCAACATCCCCCCTCAAGCTGAAATGTAGATCATTGAAAGCTTGACATCAACACTACAATTAACTTGTATCACCAATTGAAGAGGACTGATAGATGTTCTTGATAGGATAGAATTTGCATCGGCCTATGCAAAGTAGTATGGTCCCTTTGGTTTTGTAAGTAAATCGGCTAAGTTATCACATGAACGACGGGTAAAGGTTTCAATACACCTTTTGATACTTTTCTCTAACGAAATGACAATCAATTTCTATGTGTTTCGTCCGTTCGTGGAAAAGCTGGATTTTCCACAATATATAGGGCACTTTTATTATCACGAAAAGAGGAACAGTTGAGGGTGTGGAATGCGGAAGTCTTGGAGAAGATATAATATCCTTGAATTTCGATTCTTTTGTAACGACCATTGCACGGTATTCGCCTCGGAGGAACTTTTACTAACGGTGTCTTGCTTCTTACTTTTCCAAGAAATCGGGGATCCTCACTAAGAATATGCTAAAACCGATAACGAGACCTTCAGTAATAGAGCATCTACCCCAATCGAATCAGTAAAGGCCTTGACTTTGGTTTGCACGAAGAAGGAAATAACAAACCTTGGCACAGTCTTGCTTTGAGGAATTTGAGGACCTTGTGAAATTTGCATCCAATTGAAGTTCGGTGGGTTTATCTAAAAGCGGCTAAGTTCTTTGTCTTGCATATCCAATGTCGGGCCTAGTATTGCCTAAATACAAGAGTTTGCCCACCAAACTTCTATAGTAAGTGTTGTCGGGGAAGTAGAGGAGAATCTTCCTTTTCTAGTTTCACGAGATGTGTTCATGGGGGTTTTAGAAGGTTTAGCTCCCAAATATCCAAAATGATGTAGCAAATCCAAACAATACTTCCTTTGATTGATGATGATGCCTGTTGTGACTGGCTACTTCAAAACCCAAAAAGTACTTCAAAGATCCTAAATCCTTGATGGTGAAAGCGACATGTAACGAGATCCTTCAAATCTTGAATCAAGCTTGTAAAGATGGACTTCCTACAATTATATCATCAACGTACACTAGCAAAGCAATAAAGGTAGATCCTTGACCCTTGGTGAAGAGGCTTGTGGTCATTGTGAGGCGAGAATAGCCATGTTGGATCGGACAACTTGTGTAAGTTTGGCATTCCACTTGCCTACTAGCTTTGTTTTAAACCATATAAAGATTTATTTAATGCATACTATGTTTGAATCGATGTTTGCAATCTAAGGGAGGTTTCATATACACTTCCTCATTTAGATCACCATGAAGAAAGGCATTATTGACGTCTAATTGATGTAGATGCCAATTACGTAATCTTTTGCAAGACTTAAGAACGATCGATTGTGGTCATTTTTGCAACGGGAGAGAATGTGTCTAAATAATCAATGCCCTCAGTTTGAGTGAAGCCTTTGGCTACAAGCCTAGCCTTGTATCTCTCTATGCTCCCATTTGACTTTCTTTTAACTTTGTACACCCATTTACAGCCTATAGGTACTTTACCAGGAGGCAGGGGTACTAATGACCAAGTGTTAGTCTTATGGAGTGCATCTAGTTCCAGTTGCATTGCTTTTATCCAATCCTCACTTTTGACTGCTTGATGATATGTGGTTGGCTCTTGATCAGAAGAAATATTGCAGATAAGGGACTCATAGGAGTCTGATATATGATCATGAGAGTAAACATTAAGAATGTCATGAGGAGTAGTCCCTCTAGCAGCTAAATTGACTTGGTAGTCCTGTAGATATCTTGGTAATTGTCTCACTCTGGGTGGCCTTCTATGTTGAACAGAAGATGTAGGATTAGCAGCTGAATCTGTAGAAATCTCACTAGAAGCTGAAGAATCATTAGTTGTGGGGCCATCAGAATTGTACTGCACATTGTCAAGATTAGTGATAGGTATAACAACTGTATCATTGGAAGAATGATTGATAAAAGGAAACTTGTCCTCATGGAAAATGACATCCCTGGAAATAAAGATTTCCTGGGAATGTATATCCAATAGTAAATATCCCTTGGTGTGAGAAGGGATTCCTAAAAATACAGATTTCCTGCTTCTAGAATCAAACTTACCTCTCCCTTGACTATTAGTAGCAGCAAAAGCTAAACATCCAAACACTTTAAGTGAGTCATAGTTAGGAGCTTTATTATACAGCACAAAATATGGACAGTCATTATTAAGGAGAGGGGTAGGTGTACAATTAATAAGCAAAGTGGCATGTTGGAGACAGAACCCCCAATAGGGCATAGGTAGATTGGAATGAAATCTCAATGCCCTTGCAGTATTTAATAGATGTTGATGTTTCCTCTCCCTTTATACCATTTTGTTGTGGAGAGTTAACACAACTAGTTTCATGAATAATACCTTTTTACGCATAATATGACTTCATGTCAAATTCGGATCCATTATCGGTTCGATAACTTTCACGAAGTACCAAAAGCTTGTGTTTGAACTACATTGCAAAAAGTTTGTAAGATGTTTACGGTTTGATTTAGCATTCATTAAAAAAACCCATAAAAATCTACTATAGTCATCTACAATGGACGAGAAAATAGCATTCACCATTAAGAGTAGGTACCACTTTATTGGGTCCCCAAATGTCAACATGTAAGAGATCAAAAACTTGTTTAGAAGCAGTAACACTATGGGGAAAGGGCAACCTTTTCTGTTTAGCTAATGGACAGACCAAACATTCATTGTCCAAAGGACATTGTACATTAGGAATAATATGCTTTAGTGCCTTGAGCCTAGGATTAGACAGATGTCCTAATCTATAATGCCAAAGTAAAGACTGTGAAACCGCATTACAAGATGGTACAGAATCAGTATCAGCATGCAAAATGTAGAGGCCATTAGAGATCTTAGCTGAACCAATCTTCTTCAGTGTCTTTGTATCCTGTATGACACAGCAATTCTCATGAAAAATCAAAGAAATATCAGTCCCAACAGTGAGTTTCCTCACTGATAATAAATTGTAAGAAAAACTGGGAATACAAAGGACATTATGCAATGTAAGATTGTTATTAATCTTGACTTGTCCAACATGTGAGACAGGAATAATAGCACCAGTAGGCAAAGTAACAGTGAGATTGTGTACAGGTGTAGCATTGATCATTAAGTGGACAGAATATGTAATGTGGTCTGTGGCATCTGAATCCACAATCCACTTTTGTAAATTACCTCCTGCAGGAGCAGAATCATTGGGAACATTGACAGAAAAAGCAAATGCACGAAATTTGAATATGTTCATCTTGAACTTTAGCATTCTTGAGCAGGCCTAGGATGTGATCATACTGTGACCTGGACAAAACAGACTCTGGTTGATCTGCAGAATGAGATACTTGCTGTATGGATTGTGTATCTGTAGACTCTACACAATTGGCCATCATACCACCTCTACCTCTGCCTTTAAACCCTGGTGGGAAACCCCACTTCTTGTAGCAACGATCGATGGTATGACCCTCTTTACCACAGTGTGTACATTGAATCTTTCTGTTCTGTGATCCAGCAGTAAATTGCCTTGGTGTTGAACCTCTTCCTCTACCAAATGAGGGTTGAGACTGGGAAACTAAGGCTAAAGAACCAGATTCTTGAGGAAGACCAGAGGCATTAGGGGCAGAAACAGATAAAGCAACACTGCCATTACCATTCTTTGAACTAGAATAAGCTATTTGACTCTCATGTTGCAAGGCCATGGAAAAGACTGTTCTAATATCAGGTATAGGGACAGTCATAAGAACCTGTGACTTCATGTTGCTATATGAATCATTCAGGCCTTTTAGAAAACTGATAACTATGTCCGTGTCATAATATTCTCTATAAACAGTTCTAGCATCACAAGTACAAGGAGGTGCAGGTCTTATAATAGTGTATTGATCCCAAAAACTCTTCAATTTTGTGAAATAACTAGTGACACTAAGAGAACCTTGTTTAGTAGTATAGATGTCCTCAATCAAATTTGATAACCGATACGCATTACCAGGACTGAATCTATGAGTCAAATCTAGCCATACCTCTCTTGCTGTTGGTAGCCACATTATGCTTTGAACAATCTCAGGATCTACAGAATTGATGATCCAAGTATGAACAAGATCGTTACACTGTGTCCACGCTTCATAATTCCTGTCATCTTCTTGAGGTTTTGGCAATGTTCCATCAATGAAACGCATCTTTCCTTTAGTAGAAATAACCATACTGATCGCACGTTTCCAGCAAAGGAAATTCTCTGCACCTCTTAGTACAGGTTGAACAAGAACAGCCGAAGGATTTTCCCCTGGATGCAGAAAATAGGGATTAACAGTCCCTGTAGCTTCTCCTTGATTTGCCATGAAAGCAAGAAAACGAAGCAAAACACAAAAAATTGCAGAGAAATTTCAGCAAGAACAAACGTCGAGCACCTGACGTTCAGGAAAAGAATGAATCGAAAAAGATGAATAGATGCGGAAGAGAATGCTCCGATACCATGTTATAAACTGAAAGAGAACTAAGGAAAAAAGAAAGGAGAAGAAACTGTAATTTTATTCATCAGAAAATTCATTTACAGAGTGTTATGCAGCATGTTTATATACACAGCATGCTGCTAACTAATCTACTAACTAACTAACTGTTTACTAACTAACTAACTGTTTTACAACGGTTACAAATCTTACTAACTAAGCTTGTACACTTTGACATCAACACTACAATTAACTTGTATCACCAACAGTTACCAAAATAATATTCCCTTTGTTTTTCTTTTTGACTGAGTCGAGAAAGCAGTAGTACTTTTTTTTATTTTAGTATTTCAAATATATATACTATATAACACGTTGTCAAAGCGAGCTTCAACCGAACTGAATAAAGCATCAAGAAAATTACTCGAAAATCCTTGACGAAGCTTTGAGAAGATATGTATACAAATGGTGTGCTTGATATCAAGAAGATGCTTGTCTTATTGACAGTGCCACCACACATATCATATTCAAACATGAAAAATACTTTTCTTTCCTCTGTGGCAATTCAAAAGTGATAAAAGGCTTTGGGAGTGCTACTATATTTCTTCTTGAAGGAATGGAATTTACTTTGAACACACACTGTTTTCTTCAAAAGCCCGAAGAAATTTATTAAGTTTCAAGGATATCCGCCGGAATGGATACCATATTGAAACGGAGAATGAAACATATGCTGGATATTTGTGTATAACAATAAATGTTTCGGGGATGAAACATGTAGTGGAAAAGCTTTCATCTCTTTCTTCAGGGCATATTATACTAGAATCAGTGCGATTGAAACGCACCATCTAGTAATCCAGAAGTTTTTTGATGTGAATGTTTATCAAATATGGCTTGATCGTCTGGGTTATCCTGCATCGAATATGATGAGAAATGTAATTGAGATTTCGCATGGCCACGCACCGAAAACCAGAAGATTTTAAGTGCATACGAATTCTTATGTGTTGCTTGTTCTCATGGGAAATGAAATTAAAACTATCTTTTATGAAGGTGACAACAGAATCCCCAGCATTCTTGGAAAGAATTCAAGGTGATATATGTTGACCTGTTCATCCACCAAGTAGACAATTTATATATTTTATGATCCCAATCGACACATCCAGTAAATGGCTGAATGTATCACTGTTGTCGACTCGTAATATGGCGTTTGCAAGGTTGCTTGCACAAAATCAAGTACAAGAAGTTAAGGTGACTCAATCTATAGTTCCATAGAACAATATGATCACGACTATTACAGCTAACAGTGCTAGAGACTAGGGCAGAATTCCTTTCATTTCTAGATCCAAAATTCCCTGGTAGAATGTAGAGGCTAGAGGTGGCGCTAGCATTGCCAATCATCTTCCCAGGGGTTGATTCCTGAAAAACACATTTATTCTTATGAAACATTGACATAAATATTACGTCTCTTAGCTAGTTTATTTACTGACAAGAGACTGCATGATAGCTTTGGCACAAAGCCACAAACAACACATGACCAAGAATCAAATCTTTTGAAAAAATGATGGATCCAATCCCCTGAACATTGGGGTAGATCCATCAGCTATTTTCACGCATCTTTCTTGTTTACAATGTGAGAAGGAATGGAACAAACCCATATTTCCTGACATGTGTTCAGAAGCTTCAGAATCAACAATCCACTGTTGTTGATAATGGACAGATGTAATATAAAATTTAGATTGGTTACATGATTGAGCCACAAAGGCTGTTGACATGTTTGACCGATTTCCAAAACTAAGAGCAGGGTGTAGGAGCCTCTTTGGGATCTCCATTTGTTCATGTGAAGAAGAAGGGGACTCCTTAAGGGGGCCTCACTTATATTTGCAGATAGATGGCCTTGGGACTCATTTCCCTCTCATGTTCTGGGTTTACAGTCAGCTGGTTTCCCATGCAACTTCCAAGAGTCCTTAGGGTGACCAAGTTTCATACAATGGTCACACCAAGGCCTCTACTTTTTACATTTCTGTGACTGAAAACCCTTGGTCAGAAGAGCTGAGTTGTCAGAATGAAAGGGTTGGGCAGGAGCAGGAGTGTGGTGATTTTCCAGCATGAGTTTCCTCCTACTTTCCTCATGCTTGACTTCAGAGAAGGCAGCCTTGAGGTTAGGAATGCGAGATTTTTCAATAATTTCCCCCATCACATCATCCAGTTTAGGGTTCAGGCCCATCGGAAAAGAGAAAACATTGTCATTTTCAATGTAGTTCTTGTGGCTTTTTGCATGTTCAGTGCACTTCCACTTGTGTTCACTGAACATATCTAGTTGATGCCAAATCTTACTCAGCTGGTTGAAATGCTGAGTCACACTTAGATAAGATTGTCTTAAGTCCTTCTATTGTGACTTAAGATCATATATCTCAGAGGTGTTGTCCCTGTTTGAGTACAAGTCATGAGCTGCTCCCCATACTTCAACAGCAGTATCAAAGAACATAAAGTTTTCACTAAATGCACGAGTCATTGACCCAACAAGCCATGACATGATCACCTTGTTTTTTTTGCCTTCCATTGCCTATATCTAGGATCAACGGCAAAAGGTTCAATGATTTCACCAGTACAACAACCCTTCTTGCTCATCCCAGAGATGAACATAAGTTGGGATCTGAACCACAAGTGATAGTTGTTCCCATTAAAGTTGTGGTTGGTGAGCAGATGAGAATTATCTATGTTGGTTCCTGAGTGATGGTCAGAAGATCGAGGATTTTTTGAATTTATAGCCTAAGTTTCGATACCATGTAGAAAAAGATAGTTGAAAGAGGAGAAAATAGATTGAATCATATTAATAATCCTTATCGGGTTGATAAGGGAACTTTACATTATATAGAAGAGCCAACCAACGGCTCTAAACACTGTTGCAACGGTCCTGAACAGTGAAATCTGACTCATAGATGACGTATTTCATTTGGAGAGAAAAAGGTGCCTAATTACAAGATTAAGGCAGATTAAGAATACAACCAGAACAAAGAATAAACCCTGGAGACACTAAATTTTTACAACAACTGCCCAACTCATTTGCTTGTGAAAGAAGACAATATAATAGCAGGTAGTGTCTATTGGGGAAAAGCCCCCACCATTTGATGTTTCTCTAGCAAGTATGGCTGAGAAAATTTAATAAAAACTTGATTTCATAAAATAAAATAAAAAAAAACATCGTTTGAGTTAATTTTGTTTTTATTAATATAATAAGAAAAATAACTTCAACCATCACATTGTCAAAAGAGACACATGAAACAAGATCCCACAAGACAAGAAGAAGAAAAATGCAAAATCGGTCCCAAGTTGTATTTTCAAATCTGCTATAAAAAATAAAAAAAAGTTGTAGTTTCAAATTATCCTTGGATCTTCAGGTTGATAAAATCATCAGCAGGAACAGCAATAAGATCCACCAAAGCCATAGTTGTTACTTGCTCAGAGCTTTAAAATTTTGCCTAACACATTCAACAGCAACAAAAAAAAAAAAAGTTAAATTAATCGCAAAAATAATAATTAAGCAAATTGTTTTGGAACATATTTGGGATGGACAAAGGAAGCAATATATGATCTCTGATCAAAGCCCACAAAATCAAGAATCATAGCACCAAAGTTCATAACATTGGCACCCTTTAATGCCATCACCCCGAAAACAATCGATTTTTTTCAAAAATCCGATTTCATACCTTAGAATCGACTCTTTCCGCCAATTTCATTGTGACAACTGGCCAACATAATAAAGTCAATTCTAAGCTCTACAATCGACTTTTTATAAGAAGTCGATTGTGGTGCCATTCAAGCCAATCTTTTACTTGTTGAAAATATCAGATAATTAAGACTACAACAGCAACAAACCGTGGACAAAAGTAGTATATAAACAAACAGAGAAAGAGGCTCATATATGAAACAGCATATAAATCACGGTTTCAATACAAAATAGAAAGGGAGCATTTTCTCACACATAACACACTATCTTAATTGATTTCTAGTCCCAATACATGGCAGCAAAACTTCCAACATTCTATATTGAAATCAGAATCAATGTACTACTGTGTTCTTGTTGTATCTTTTACGTCGAGTACATATCAATATTGGACAGACACCATCAAATATCCTACATATACTAAAGGTGAAGGCACAGAAAGGGAGATAAATTTGTGCAAGTAATAGCCCTTTAATCTTCTATAATTGTACCAACTTAGCCAATACATGTCTTAGAGAGTAATATTCTTCTACCCATGCTGTCATACATGTCTTAACAAATTCTCTGGAACGTCGAAAAAAAAAAAATGGGATGATGAAAGTGAAAGATACAGAAAAATCATGGTAATGATGACGTATTGACGGGAAGGCAAAATGACAGTTCTTGAAAATGCTCATTCTAACTCGGTACGCAAGTAGCACTTACGAGGCATATGATGAAACTCCATCACAACATGCTTGAAATAGTTTTTTACATTAGCACTTCAACAAAAAGACAAAAGATCGCTCAAACAGATACGCTTCACTTCAATGAGGATCACCTAACAAAACCAAAGAGCATAAAATTTGATCAGAGCTTTTCCACACAAATGTTTACAAGAAAGAAAAGGATGGTAACACACCTACCTATCACGTCTCCTCTTCATTAAGCGTTTTTTGAAGATGGAGCCGGAGAAAAAAGTTCATCCAGGAAGTTTTTTATCTGTATCAGACACCTCAAGATTTTCTAAGGTCAGCAAGTCGTCAATCTCATGTTCGTTGCGCAAGAACTGATAGCCCATCTTAATCAATTTTGTCAGATCTAAGGAATCAGATAGAACTGCATCGGATATTGCTCGGGCAAAATCATTTATTAGCTGAACGTCTTGCAGCCCCTTTGACCAAGTTGGTATGTGAACAAGAAATCGAGGCACTTTACTATCAAAAATCACCTTTTTGCTGATATTTGCATCAAAGCACTTCTTCGATAAAGGCAGCTGCAAACGGTATTTGACCTGCAGTAGCTCATCTGTCCCGAATACAGGAATATCACGAAGAGCTGCAGCCATTGAATGCCTTTTTTGTGCTGGTACACTCATCTGGGGACTTGAAAGAAAAGCCATAACCAGTTTCAATAATGGTTTTCCAATCAGATCAACCTCCTTAACCATCTTTAGATGGGCCCCATTGACAGAATATTCAACAGATTCAGAAATCTTTTTCACACCAAGACATTTGTAAATTTCATTGAGTTGCACATAAGAAATAGAATTATCTTCAGGGAACCACACAAAAAGTGGGGCATCACTGGATTTCGAAAAGTTCCTCTTAAGCAGTAAATCATCACCAATGTACACTTCTTCCTTATCTAACAGTTGAATATCGATACTGGGCTGCATACCAACTGCTGGTAGCTTGGTAAATGTGCTTTGCATTTTTTCCTCAGTTTGCAATACAGCTCCTGAATTCATAAATGAGCCCCAGAACAATTTAAGTTTTTCAATACTCACTTTGTCAGCTGCTTCACACAAGATTTTCCAAAGAGCAACATGGTGGTCTAATGATGGATTCTGGGGAACATCAAATGCTGATTGAAGAAAAGGTAGCAAACCTTTGTCATAATAGTTGTCAAGAGAATTCAAGCAATATCCAAACAAGTTATTCTCATCATGAATTACACAGTCCACATTATTCACCCATTTTCCTCTCAAACTGTCTAGTTTATCAGGAATCCACAACTTAAGCTCCAATTGATCTTCAGATTTAGGTGCCCAATGAAATTTCTGCAAGAACTTGTAAATTCTATTCACCTGAATGGTTTGAACGTGTGAAGTAAGATTCTTGACAATCAAACTGCAGGCATCCCCTAAATCCGTCTTAACGCCTATCTCTCTTAGAACATTGTCTTGTGCAGATGTAAACTTTTTATAGAATTGCCGATCAATGAAGGGCCCATCAAACTCTTTCAGAAGACAATCCCACTCCCGATTAAAAAGAAGGGCTTCACAAGGGAGTCTGTAACCCATATGTGTCTTCACCCACTTGGCTACCGTCAACTTTTGGAGCAATTTTTCAAGCAAAATCTTGTCAGAAGGCAGATCACTGTTTCGAAGTGATTCTGCACATTGAATGATTACGAAGGCAGCATCAGCCGTCACAAGAGATGGGTCTTCTTCAACCTTCAGGCCATGAACAATAAAATGGATACCATCTCTCAAATTAACCACCACTCCAAGAATCTTTAACTCCTCTTTGAAAGAAGATATTTCAACACCGTAAAAGGTGTCATCTATGAAAGGAAGATCTATTAACTGCGAGATACTTGCCCATTCAGAATCAAACAAAATGGATTTAGTAGCATTTTGATAGCCATGCTTTGTTTTCACCCATTTTTCACCTGACAGAAAATTAACCACACATTTAACAAAGGAAGGCACCGACATTTTCGCAGATTTGAATAATCTCAGAAGTGATATAACATTGAAGGCGCTTAGTCCAGTAGAATGAATGAGCGACTTGAGTCTTTTCACAACTGACTCCCCTGCCGAGTCAAGACCTACAATTACTCCAATTGCTCTGAGTTCTGCTTTGTATGATCTTATTTCGGTTCCATAGTAAGATTCATCAATGAATGAGTAGGAAACTGCACCGGCTAGGTCGATCAAGTTGGAATCTGATAATATAGTCTCTGACGGACATCTGAAACCAGAAACGGTCCTCATCCAAGCTTTGCGATAGATATCATGATTGTCCCAAAATGTAGCAGACCCAACAAATCGAATACATTTCAGAACCAGGAACACTGAATCTGCAGTTAAACTGGAAATAACTACCGGAAATCTCAAATTTTCGGGGATCAACTTATAAAATTCTTCTGCGTCCACCACAACCCCAAGAAGCTTGAGTTCATACAAGAAAGGAGAGAGTTTGTTTCCATAGTACACGCTGTCAACAACCTGCAGATTTGTTATCTGCCCGATAGACTTCTCAAGGGATGTGAGAAAAACAGAACCTTCTGGGCAGGCATAACCATTCAGAGTCTTGAGCCATTTTCCCTCTTTCAAATTCTTTTTCAAGTCTCTGTGTAGCTTATTATTTGCCCACAAATACCTTATGAATTCCAATAGTAAAATTGCCAATTCTGGGTTTATCTGGGAGAAAGCCAGTCTCTGTACACGTGGGATGATGAGCTCAAACATAGTCCCCGCCTTCACTTGTACTCCAAGGAATTCCAGCTCTTTGATATATGACCTTATTTTACGAGAATAGTACACTTCATCAATAGCAGAGAACACCTCAAGTTTCCTTCCCAGCTCCAAAACAGCTTTGCTCTCCACACTATCAAGGAGGTAGCAATGTTTAGGAGAATTGAAGCCAGCATAGGTCTTCAGCCAATTAGTGTGAATAATGCTTTCAGAAAAACTTAAAGGAAGTATAGTTTGTGTCTTGATCCATTTCAGCAGCAACAGAGCTTGATCACAAGTCAAATTAGTGGAAGATAAATTCAGGGCTATGTCAGGAGGTGGGGCATTCGGCAAATCAAAAGCTTTTTCATTCTTCACAAGAAAAGTAAGTAAGTCATTTCCAGCAACAGTTTCCCCATTGAATTTAGCAGCAGTTGCGTAAACATCTCCAAGTACAGCATAGTATCCACAATTTTGTCTAGAATCATCCATGTCATTGTGGTGATAGAGATTATGTCGCTCTATTGAACTTACACCATCAGACTCCACACTAAGAGGATTAATCGAACCAAAAAGCTTGGTCCATGTGCCAGTAGCAGCAGGAACCAGTGATCTAGAACAAAGACTAACTTTCCCCGATTTGTCCACCACTGGCAAGAAACGCAAAAGCTTATGCAAATCATCATGGTTTTTTATGTGGTTCTTTTTAGCAGAGAAGTACACAAAATAAGTGAATTTTAAAACAATCTTGGAGTCCATATTCTTCCTGATAAAGCTTCTAATCAGCTCCATACAGTATTGGATGGTATCAGTGACAACAACACCGGCGGTAGAAGTGAACCATTGCTTCAGGTTTTCTTGTTTCTCTACTTTTACAAGTGAATTTATCAAGAAATTTGGGCAGAAGAACACATCATTTGGGCAGCCGATCTCACGGTTCCAATTGCTTAACCATGCATGCACATCTGCCTCCCAAACGATACAGACTTTCAAAGTCTTTTGTTTAATTTGCATAACACTGCACAACATAGTATCCCCACTACAAGTACCATACTTTACGAGAGGTAAGTTATCAAGAGACTTCTGCGGAAAAAGTGCCCAGTTGTCAGCAAGAAAGCAAATAATATCCGTGTAGAGATCTTCAGAAGATAGGGATATAACATTAGATGTCTTTATGAAATTCAAATACCAATCGTAACTGCTCTTGGCTGATGCCACTCCAAGGAATTCCCAGATTTCATCATACTTTTTATGATCCACAGAGTCGTGAATAGGATACTTCATTTGAGAACAAACAGCACCAAGAGTTATTCCCTGCTGTTTAGCTTTAACCAAGATGCTTCGAAACTTACGACAGATCCGAAGCGCATTGCTAGGTCGACAAAGAACAATTTGCTCATCCGCGAATGACTGACAAGGAGCAACGCATTCTGACTGCAACATGTCTTTGATTGTGTCTCTTGCAATATTCAATTGTGGGAAAGGAGATTCCTTGATTGGCAAGAAGTCGAGCAGATGAGCCTTTGTACCTAATCCAATAGTTTCTACAGAATTCAAGCATGTCATGAGAGCTCGAACATATGCCAAGGGAACAAGTTCCAAGGACCCCAAGTTCCACCTGTTGTCCATGCGGATTGTCTCTCGAGAAGACGCAAGCACAAAGTCCGAGTGAATAATGAAAGGAAAGTTTGTTACCATTCCGGTGGGCAAAAATGCAAAGACGCCAGCAGCAGAACCTCCTCTTATCAGTCTCTTACCAAAAGGGAAAGCCAAACATATCATCAACTCCTTTGCTTCCTTCCTTTCCTCCACAATAATGCTAGGTTTGATGGGGAAAATTTGTTTATGTATGTAGTACCTGCATGTATCCAAAGACTTTTGTTTGCTTTCAAGTTGAGCAGAGAGCTGAACTACTCGGGAATCTACAACTTGATCGCTCGAGGGGATAAGAATTGTTTCATTTGATATTGACACCGCTGACAAAGAACCCCCATTGGGAGACGAATCGTTGGACGCATTCCAAACAGTTAATCGCTTTATCTTTTGCAGAAAAAGTAAAACTTCCGGATGTATCTGCAACAATTCTTTTTTTACTGCTTCTACTTTTTCGGGTTTCAAGGGGAGGATGATGGTGGTAGTTGGAAGTGCTTCTCCATTACCATAAATCCTTTCCAAATCAGCCACAGTTGGTCTTTCAGTGATCCATTCCGGCACAATATACCCTATTCCACAATCCCCATTTGGAAATTCACAAAACCGGATCTGATAGCCATTGCTAAAGATGTTTGGCTGCGCACTGACAAGAAAGACACTTTTGAATCCAATTCCTGCAAATTGACTGACAGCCATTAGTATTTGTACTGTACACAACACACAAAAACAAGCCTTTGTTATAGGACTTTCCTCACATTATAACTAATTAATCTTTTATACAGGCAGGATTTATAGACACAAAAACAGAAATGAATGAAAGAAAGAAGACAAGGGAAGTTGTCATACCTTTCTCTCCAATAAAGCCTTGGGATCTTTTTGCTTTCTTTGTAGACTGGCCAATGCTGCAGATGGAGTCAATATCTGCCTTTGAAAATCCCACCTCATTGTTAAATATTAGCAATGTTGCTGGAGCACCAGTACCAGTTACGTCCTCTTTTGTGAAAACAAATTCAAGTGCTGGTTCCACAGTCCTCGAGTAGTTGTTGTCCTCGGCATTCTAATTTGAGAAAAAAAAGACGCAGACGGTCAAGTTATTTAGTTTAATAACCCATAGAGCTGGAAAGAGCATAAGTAGATAATGGCTTACCTGAATGAGTTCCATTAAGAAATGGATATCTTTGGCATAGAGTTCAGATGAGAGCCTTGTAACAGCATTATGTAGGTCTTTAGTGAGAGGATTTTGGAGATTGGATCCAACGGAAAATTTTGTTTTCCTTATGTTTTCAATGTGTACTCTCGCAGCAAGAGCTTTTGAAGTCTGATCACTTTCCCCTTTCATTTTCAATAGCAATCTATTCTGCAATGTTAGTAAATGAAAAACACATTACCAATGATACAGCAGGCAGAATTCAAACAATGTAGCCTATCACTCAACAGAGAAGGCTACTCAAAACTTCAGGACTGGCTAATGATATTTGGGGAAAAATCACAATTTACATGCATATTAAAATACATCCCAGCCTTGTTGCATATTCTGGACTCTAACTATGGACGTGACTCGCATTCAACAACTAAGAGTCTTCCTTCTCATCTCCTTCTTTGAATCCCATTCTTCTTCATTTCTTTAAAAGATGGCTCGGCGCAAGCAAAGGCAAAGTCTTACATTATATACTATGATATTTTATAGCACGGAGAGGGAGTAAGCACACAATGAAATAGGGGGGGAGTCCCATTTTTTAATAATGCCCCAAAGCCCTCTGGACTAAGGCATGACCATAGGATCTCAGTGTCGGAATGAGTTGAAGATGAGATGCAGGGTCCTTGGTGACAGAATCATAATAATGCATGGTTGTACAAAAAATATGATCGCAAGGGACCTATATCAATTGATTACAAGAACGTGTATGGATTAATTCGAGAGACTAAATGTGATTCTTGGCATATTAACGTAGATGGTTATTGGAACAAGATATTTGAGTGCAGTTACACTTAAAATGAGTGTTGTTACTGCACTGAAAGTACAGGTACTGCTGCTAATAGACATTAACAGGGTTTAGTTTATGCTGTTAAATGAAGAAGTATATCCATACTGTGATAAGTGCTGGGCAAACATCAAATGACCTAACACAGATGCGGATACTCTGTTTCATACCTATTTTCGGTTCATAGGGACATTAAACTCTAATCAAATGGTAGTGCATAGCTATTTTTTTGAAAAAACAAATACTGTTGCAATTGGCTTGATTGTATTCCAGAACTCACATATATATAGCTAAATTTTGTGGACAGCCTCCAATAAATCAGCACCAACACCTTTGATACCGATTCCTGTGACGTTTAAACAGCAATTACTCAGATTGTCAACTTCTCGCATGCAAAAACCTGCACAAAAATGCATCAACATCTTAGAAACGAATCAGCATTAACATATCAATTTAAGAATACTAACAAAATCTACAACAATAATATTCCAAAAGACAATTAATGTGTTTTAAGGTGTCACACATATCATGTAAACCTAGCAATAATAGAGGTAGATCAGGCAATTTTCAAGTGATATAAGTAGTACAAACAAAAATCAAAGGGCCCAAAAAGGAATGAGAGCTAGCTAAATAAACACATGCACTACATGAGACATGTGGTTCTGCAGAACATTTTAACAAATGGGTTTTCTTCATACCAAAAGTAACATGGTATGGTTTAAGAAAAGGATGTCAGTATGCTCCGTGATTACAGATATCTAAGCATAAAAACACCATCCTGAGCCTATTGAAGAGGAGGAAAATAAACATACAAGATGAAAGCATGCCTTTAGAAAAAAGAAACCAAAAATCAAAGTTGCTGCATGCACTCCTCACTTTGCTAAGAAAACAGGGGAAATCAGATAAATAGCAAATGTCTCAATAGGTATATAACATAATAAGACTGTAGATTTCAAAACGGTACGTTGATTGAGAGTAACATGAATAAAAAGGCTTGAAAAAAACCCAAAAAAAAGAAAGAGTTAAAAGAAAACTAACCATACAAGAGGAGAAATTGCACAAAGATGGTAGCACAACAACTGCTAGCAAGGTATTTGTAGAAATGCTCCAGTGAAGAATTCATATCGTTTCAGCTTCAGTCAGCTTTCACAATGGAAGAAGAAACGAAGAGTCGTTTACGTAGTATTCATAAAGAAAGCATTATAAATGCAGTTAAAATATAACGTTTTCAATCGTATGAAAATAATGACAAATATCATCTATTAAAGTGGGAAAATTTTCAATTTTATACTAGTAACATGTTATACGAATGGTTGTATCAAATGACATATATTATTAGAATCAAGTGGCATGCAACCGTTGTGTCGATATATCAAATGACATATATTATTAGGATCAAGTGGCATACAACCGTTGTGTCGATATTTAGAATTAAGAATGTGTGCTTGAACTAACTTGCTTATTCAATAACAACATTAGATTGGGGATTGTCATTATATCACATGTAAATTGTTTTGTTTTGAATTCAATCGGGATTTCCAAAAGAGAGATGCTCATACGGTGGACGCCGTCTGAATTCATGTTTTCTAATGATGAGAATGAATATTCATAATTAATCGTCATAGGGCCTCGTCTTAACCATTGAGGTAAACATCATTAGCAATTGATGAGAAATTTAACTAATGAATTTTTTTTACCCTCTTCCCATAACCCCCCCCCCCCCCCCACCACACGATTCTTTTGAAAGATGTCTGGAAACTTCTTTTATGATCCCTGTCTGAGAAAGAAATAGAAAGGAATAAGAACGATGGAATCTTCGAATTTCCGGTTGATCCGACCGTCGGTTTTTCGAATAACTTGCACCGGAGGGATTACCAAGACAGAGGATTCTTCCATAGTCCTTTTCATCACGATCTAAATTCAAACCCTTTGTAAAATTCTAGTTTAGTTGTTGACTTATGAGATTTTTAACGGTTTAACGGTCTCAGTAGAGGTAGTAATCGTAGGGTAACACGTGTTGTGTTTTAATCATCAATCGAGGTAAATAGGTCCTCAATTGAATCATAGATTGTTGTTTGGTAATTTAGTTTGTATGGATGTATGGACTAATTTTTAGGTTATTAATTTGTAATTGAAGTGTGGTTGAATGAGTTTTTGGTGGATTTGTGGTGTAGAATCCGTACAAGTTGCAGACTCAAATCCGTAGTTTTCAAAGTCAAACGTGTGCTTGATGTTTGTGTTGTTGTGCAAGTTTTGGTTCATGTTGACCAAGTGTGTGCTTGAGCGGTCAGGATCTTGGACGGAAGAGTCTGTCTGTCAAAACGTGCGCTTGAGCTTACAAAATATGCGTTTGTGGATAGGGACTTTTGGGAAATACGGACTGGTGTACCAAGCGTGCGCTTGGTTGGGTGAATCGTGTGTTCGGCCTTCCTTTTTGGATTATCTGTTGAAATAGTGTCTTAAACCCAATCGGGTTGGACCGGATCCGACCGGGTCGGATTATTTCTACTATTTCTTTATGTTTATACATATGATAAATGACTTTTCTGTTATTTTATATTATGTTCATCTATATGAACCAATTTGTGATTGTATGTATGATAACGTCATTAGTGTCAAACTGTGAAAGAGAAACCAAGACAGTGATTATGGTTGATTAGATCTCGACTCACTTTAAAAGGTTTGATACTTAAATGTCTCTAATCGTATGTGCTATCTGTTGGAAGTAGCGCCCGAAAGACAATTTCTGTAATTGTTTTTATAATTAATAAATGATGTATTTATTCTCATCTTATTATTTGCTTCGTGCTTATAAGTAATACACTACTGAAAACCCCAAGTCGTATCATATGTAGCCATATAACTGAGTGGGTGTCACACGCGAGGATTAAGTTTATGGTGATACACTTGAACTATCAGTCCGTGGTGAATTTAATCAAAGTATGGGGTCTATTGATTAAACCACCATTAATGCGCCCAGAACACTTTATGACGTGACCGTCTTATCCGGACCGTCGATATTGGTTATCTAAGTGTGGCATTTATATATGATGTAGTCATATAGGACTGGACCGATTTAATCTGCATTTTTCATATAATTCCATGATTGAGAAATCTTATTAAATCACAAGATGATCATATATGGATTAACATTAATCCTGAAGTGATTGCAAACGCCTGCTTGTTTCAAGATAGGGTTTGATGTGTTCGTTAAGGATCGCTAAGAGGCGCGGTCCAAATCACTTTCACGTTGGCACTATTCTGGAATGAGTGAGGAGTGTGTGTCTCGCTATCTGTCTCATACCCAGCCTGACATTGCCTTTGCGGTTCACAAAGTTAGCAAGTTTATGCATGCGCCTACTGTTGATCATTGGCAGGCTGTCAAACGTATTCTTCGCTACCTTCAGGGCACTTCTTCTGATGGTCTTTTCTTATCTGCTTCGCCTGGCTCTCAGCTTCATGCCTTCTCCGACTCTGACTGGGCTTTTGATCCTGATGATCGCCGCTCCGTTGGTGGCTATTGTGTCTTCCTTGGGCCTAATCTTATCAGTTGGTCTTGCAAACAACAACTCACTGTGGCTAAGAGTAATACTGAAGCTGAGTATAAATCGGTCTCTACCGTTGCTTCTGAAGTACAATGGCTTCTCTAATTACTTCGCGAGCTTCCTTTCAAACTTTCCTCTCCGCCAATTCTGTGGTGTGATAATGTTGGCACCATTTACCTAGCTGCGAATCCTGTCTTTCATACTCGCACGAAACATATTGAGATCGACGTTCATCATGTCCGTGAGCTTGTTGCCCGCAAGATACAACAAATTGGCTACATCTCTACAACAGATCAACTGGTGGATATTCTCACCAAGCCATTGTGACAACCACGTTTCCAACACTTGAAGACCAATCTCCATGTCTACTCTGTGCCCATAGGATTGCCCGGGGGTGTTAGCGCAAATAAATAGTTACTATAATTAGTTGTTTTATCGAGCCCTACTCGATTCGTTTTGGTTTTCTTATTCGTTAAGTCTTGTACTACTATATATTAGACACTTCTCTCATTCAAACCCCCTTTTTCCGGTCGCAAAGTAGCACAAAAGATAGTCTAAGCGTGAATTCCTTGTACAAAACATTTCATTACATTTACCAAATCACCATAATATTTTGCATAAATGTCTAACTAGGGACGAACTGAAGCTCGCCACGTGTCATCTCCTAATTGATCAAACAATAAATGAAGACAGAGAAACTGCACTATTAAGGGCCAGGAGCCCTACTTTAAGCCTTAAGAGCATATCTAAACCCCGGGTGGGAGATCGGCCTAACCCGCTTCCCAGTCCACTGCAGGTCGGTCAGGGCGCAACGGAGCTAGGTCAGCACAAATCAGGCCATAGTAGCCTCGGGGGCTCGACGCATGTCGGCCAGAGCTATCCCTATTATTTAGCCCACGTGCATAATATAACAGATAAGAATGGGAAGAATCCTAAGCCATCAAGACTCTGATCCTATATTTAAACTACTGTGATTATCTCCTAAAATCAAGGGATAAACACGGTAAAATCCTAAACTTAGGGAACACGAAAGTAAAGTCCAACAACGACCCGGCCCATGCAAGCCTAGGGCATAAGACCCCTATATAAACAACCCTAAGAAACTACGATAGACTTGATTCCTGAACAATCTCATGATACGTAGGCAACTTGAGAACAAGCATTTACAAGCCGTCTAAATTACCACAAAATCACCCTCTCTTTTCATTTATTCAGGAGTTTTGGATCTTAGATTAATTGTCATCAGGAAATACGATCCGGATTCATATCAGACGATTTACAACATCTTCAATGGCAGTCTCATTGCCACTCTCTCACATAAATGTAACTGAGATAATAAGCGCGTCAAATATCTTCTTCCTTGCTAGGACACTCTGAAAAACATATGAATAGGAAGGTGAGCATGAATACCTCGTAAAGAAATGGATATCAAAAGAGTGTCAAGGATGACATTGAGCGCAAGTCATAGTTCACTTTTGAGTTACTACAAAACATATATAGATAAAAGTAAACACTGAAAAGGTATATAGATGATACTTGGCAAAGTTAATCTAGAAGATATAGCCTATTATGCGAAAATTGTAAATGGTATGGCCTACCAAGGGAGGCACTAAGCTAAACTATCCAAATGCTACGGTACACAAAACTTTCTCAATTGTACTATACGGAAATCTGAGACTAATGTTCATTATTATAACTCGCGGATTAGAAAACTGGATGGATCCAACCTTATCTCACTATTCTTGACAACGAGCAAACAACTGATTCCGAAGACCCTCAAGGATTTATGATTCACATCATATTGAAAGTGATATTGACCATGATCAATACAACATCTGTCCCAAAATATAAATCCGTTAAGCCTTTTCAATTTGTCTCATAATATAAGTCCATTTCGAATACCAATGGAGTATTTATTAAATTTTTCTCATTTTACCCTTCATTTATTATATACTCACCCATTTTTCACCACTTTGCATTAATCACAGTGAAGGGTCAATTTAGTCTTTTTAATCAAAATTAATGACATATAACCAATTTAACCAACTTTTTTAATAAGTGTGAAAAATCTCAAATTGATTTATATTTTGGGACGGAGGTAGTACCAATTTTCCTGACTACTATGTCTTCTGATTCTACTATTTTAACTTGATTCATTCTATTTAAATTCTTTATATTAACATTATATGAAAAACCGGATATTTCTGCCACTGCTGCAATTGCAGAAATTGTCGCAAAGGCGGTGGCAGCCACACCTTTAAAAAATCTAAGAAATTTGTTTTGAAAACCAATTTAGAGATATTCAGCAAATCCTATTGTTTTCCATTTCTAATACAGTTCTAGAATTTTTAAAGGAACTTAACTTGAACCTTTCCTCAAAATTTGTAATATTAAAACATGCTTATGTGCAAGGGATGAGAAGTCATAATCAGAGTTTCGTGAACTGTCTCACGCACTGTTAAAAATGCAAAGCTCATAGTCATAAAGAAACATATATAGTTTGCCGCCACAGCTAGCATATGCGAGCCTGCATATAACCAAAGGTCAACTGCCTGCCTTAATCTGAAAACCCTACTACTATATACATTGTGTGCTTTATTCGTCCCTCTTACAATTTTTATTTGCCGTATTATTGCCCATCCTTAGTCAAAGATTCTGCGGCTAAATTACTATTTTGGTCCTCTAACTAGACACGTTTTTCGATTTTGGTCCTGCTTTTTCTCCGGCGACAATTTTAGTCCTGTAAGTGGTCAGGACTATTTTTCCGGCGTTCGGGACTATTTTCGCGAGAAAAAACCAAAGACCACGTAACCGGACGTTAAAATTGTCGCCAAAAAAAAAAGACCAATTTTAGTCCCGTAAGTGGTCTTTCCGGCGTTCGGGACTATTTTTGCAAAAAAAAGACCACTTACAGGACTAAAATTGTCGCCGGAGAAAAAGGGACCAAAATCGAAAAACGTGTCTAGTTAAAGGACCAAAATTGTAATTTAACCAAGATTCTGCACCCGCCAGTGACAAGTAGTAGTTTAAAATCACAAAATTTGATCACCTATGGCTGAGAAAAGTTTGAGTTCATTTTTTGGGGGTGGGGGAGGGGATTAATGCCAACAATTTCCTAACTAATATTTTAATTTTAAATAAATAATCTTTCAAGTAATTAAAGCAAGTCCAGAATCATTTCACAACAGACAACACTAATTAAGAAGAATTATTAAGGATCATCAGTTTAGAGTGCAATGCTACTAATTAATAAGAAAAATAACATGAACCATCACATTGCCAAAAAGAGACATGAAACAATGGTCCCAGAAAGAAAAGAACAAAACAAAACAAAAACAAACAAACAAACGAAAACGCGAAATTCGTCCCAAGATGAACTTTCAAATCTGCTAAAAAAAAGTTGTAGTTTCAAATTATTTTTGGATCTTCAGGGGTTGATAAAATCATCAGCAGGAGCAGCAAAAAGATCCACCAAAGCCATAGTTGTTACTTGCTCAGAGCTTTAAAAAATTTGCCTACACACATTCAACAACAACAACAACAAAATTGTTAAATTAATCTCTGATCAAAGCCCACAAAATCAAGAATCATAGCACCAAAGTTCATAACATTGGCACCCTTTAATGCCATCACCCCGAAAACAATCGATTTTTTTTCTTTCAAAAAGTCGATTTCATACCTTAGAATCGACTCTTTCCGCCAAGTTGATTGTGACAACTGGCCAACATAATAAAGTCAATTCTAAGCTCTACAATAGAGATTTTATAAGAAGTCGATTGTGGTGCCATTCAAGCCAATCTTTTACTTGTTGAAAATATCAGATAATTAAGACTACAACAGCAACAAACCGTGGACAAAAGTAATCACCCTTTGAACTTCTATCATTGTAGTAACTAGCCAATATATGTCTTAGAGAGTAATTTCCCATACTGTCATACATGTCTTTGACAAATCCTTTGGAAAATCGAAAAATAAAATAAAATGGGATGATGAGAGTGAAAGATACAGAAAAATCATGGTAATGATGACGTGTTGATGGGAAGGCAAAATGACAGTTCTTGAAAATGAAAATGTATATTTTAACTTGGTAAGCAAGTATCACTTACAAAGCATATGCAGAAACTCCATCACAACAGATAGCTCAAAAGATCACCTAACAAACCAAAATGAATAAAATTTGATCAGAGTTTTTTCACACAAAATGTTTACAAGAAAGGAAAAGGATGGTAACACACATACCTATCACGTCTCCTCTTAAGCGTTTTTTTTGAAAAAAGTTCATCCAGGAATTCTTGATCCGCATCAGACACCTCAAGATTTTCTAAGGTCAGCAAGTCGTCAATCTCATCTTCGTTGAGCAAGAACTGATAGCCCATCTTAATCAATTTTGTCAGATCTAAGGAATCAGATAGAACTGCATCGGATATGGCTCGGGCAAAATCATTTATTAGCTGAACTTCTTGCTGCCCCTTTGACCAAGTTGGTATGTGGACAAGAAATCGAGGCACTTTACTATCAAAGATCACCTTTTTGCTGATATTTGCATCAAAGCACTTGTTCGATAAAGGCAGCTGCAAACGGTATTTGACCTGCAGTGGCTCATCTGTCTTGAATACAGGAATATCACAAAGAGCTGCAGCCATTGAATGCCTTTTTTGTGCTGGTACACTCATCTGGGGACTTGAAAGAAAAGCCATTACCAGTTTCAATAATGGTTTCCCAATCAGATCAACCTCCTTAACCATCTTTAGATGGGCCACATTGACAGAATATTCAACAGATTCTGAAATCTTTTTCACACCAAGACTTCTGTAAATTTCATTGAGTAGCACATAAGATATAGAATTATCTTCAGGGAACCACGCGAAAAGTGGACCATCACTAGATTTCGAAAAGGCCTTCTTAAGCAGTAAATCATCACCAATGTACACTTCTTCCTTCTCTAACAGTTGAACATCGATACTGGGCTGCGTACCAACTGCTGGTAGCTTGGTAAATGTGCTTTGCATTTTTTCTTCAGTTTGCAATACAGCTCCTGAGTTCGCAAATGAGCCCCAGAACAATTTAAGTTTCTCAATACTCACTTTGTCAGCTGCTTCACACCAGATTTTCCAAAGAGCAACATGGCGGTCTAATGATGGAGTCTCAGGAACATCAAATGCAGATCGTAGAAAAGGCAGCAAACCTTTGTCATAATACTTGTCAAGAGAATTCAAGCAATGTCCAAACAAGTGATTCTCATCATGAATTACACAGTCCACATTATTCACCCATTTTCCTCTCAAACTGTCTGATTCATCAGGAATCCACAACTTATGCTCCGAATGATCTTCAGATTTAGGTGCCCAATGAAATTTCTGCAAGAACTTGTAAACTCTAATCACCTGATTGGTTTGAACATGTGAAGTAAGATTCTTGACGATCAAACTGCAGGCATCCTCCAAATCCGTCTTAACACCTATCTTTCTTAGAACATGGTGTTGTGCAGAAGTAAATTTTTTATAGAATTGCCGATCAATGAAGGGTCCGTCAAACTCTTTCAGAAGGCATTCCCACTCCTGGTTAAAAAGAAGAGCTTCACTGGGGAGTCTATAGCCCATATGTGTCTTCACCCACTTGGTTCTCCTCAGCTTTTGGAGCAATTCTTCGAGCAAAATCTTGTCAGAAGGCAATTTACTGTTTTGAAGTGATTCTGCACATTGAAGGATTACGAAGGCAGCATCAGCCGTCACAAGAGATGGGTGGTCTTCTTGAACCTTCAGGCCATGAACAATAAAATGAATACCATCTCTCAAATCGACCACGATTCCAAGACTCTTTAACTCCTCTTTGAAAGAAGATATTTCAACGCCATAAAAGGTCTCATCTATGAAAGGAAGATCTACTAACTGCGAGATACTTGCCCACTCAGAATCAAACAAAATGGAATTGGTAGCATTTTGGTAGCCATGCTTTGTTTTTACCCATTTTTCACCGCACAGATAATCAACCACTCTACGAACAAAGGAAGGCACCGAATTATTCGCAGATTTGAATAATCTCAGAAGTGATATAACATTGAAGGCGCTTAGTCCAGTAGAATGAATGAGCGACTCGAGTCTTTTCACAACTGACTCCCCTGCCGAGTCAAGACCTACAAGTACTCCAATTGCTCTGAGTTCTGCTTTGTATGATCTTATTTGGAATCCATAGTAAGATTCATCAATGAAAGAGTAGGAAACCGCACCGGCTAAGTCGATCAAGTTGGAATCTGGTAATATAGTCTCAGACGGACATCTGAAACCAGAAACGGTTATCATCCAAGCTTTGCGATGGATATCATGATTGTCCCAAAATGCATCAGACCCTATGAATCGAATACATTTCAGAACCAGGAACACTGAATCTGCAGTTAAACTGGAAATAACTACCGGAAATCTGAAATTTTCGGGGATCAACTTATAAAATTCTTCTGCATCCACCACAACCCCAAGAAGCTTGAGTTCATACGAGAAAGAAGAGAGTTTGTTTCCGTAGTACACGCTGTCAACAACCTGCAGATTTGTTATCTGCCCGATAGACTTCTCAAGGGATGTGAGAAAAACAGAACCTTTTGGGCAGGCATAACCATTGAGAGTCTTGAGCCATTTTCCCTCTTTCAAACTCTTTTTCAAGTCTCCATATAGTTTATCGTTTACCCACAAATACTTTATGAATTCCAAAAGTAAAATTGCCAATTCCGGGTTTATGTGGTAGAGCGCCAGTATCTTAACACGTGGGATGATGAGCTCAAACATAGTCCCTGCCTTCACTTGTACTCCAAGGAATTCCAGCACTTCGATATATGACCTTATTTTACGAGAATAGTACACTTCATCAATAGCAGAGAACACCTCAAGTTTTCTTCCCAGCTCCAAAACAGCTTTGTTCTCCACACTATCAAGGAGGTGGCAATGTTTAGGAGAACTGAAGCCAGCATACGTCTTCAGCCAATTAGTGTGAATAATGCTTTCAGAAAAACTTGAAGGAAGTTTAATCTGTGTACTCAGTCTCAAATTCTTGATCCATTTCAGCAGCAGCAAAGCTTGATCACAAGTCAAATTAGTGGAAGATAGCTTCAGGGCTATGTCAGGAGGTGGTGCATTCGGCAAATCAAAAGCTTTTTTATTCTCCACAAGAAAAGTAAGTAAGTCATTTCCAGCAACAGTTTCCCCATTGAATTTAGCAGCAGCTGTGTAAACATCTCCAAGTACAGCATAGTATCCACAATTTTGACTATCATCATCCATGTCATTGTGGCGATAGCGATTATGTCGCTCTATTGAACTTACACCAACAGACTCCACACTAAGAGGATTAATCGAACCAAAAAGCTTGGTCCATGTGCCAGTAGCAGCAGGAACCAGTGATCTAGAACAAAGACATACTTTCCCCGATTTGTCCACCACTGGCAAGAAGCGCAAAAGCCTATGCAAATCATCATGGTTTATGTGGTTCTTTTTAGCAGAGAAGTACACAAAATAAGTGAATTTCAAAACAATTCTGGAGTCCATATTTTTCCTGATAAAGCTTCTAATCAGCTCCATACCATATCGGAAGACATCAGTGATAACAACACCGGCAGTAGAAGTGAACCATTGCTTCAGGTTTTCTTGGTTCTCTACTTTCACAAGTGAATTTATCAAGAAATTTGGGCAGAAGAACACATTATTTGGGCAGCCGATCTCACGGTTCCAATTGCTTAACCATGCATGTGCATCTGCCTCCCAAACGACACGGACATTCAAAGTCTCTTTTTTTATTTGCAAAACACTGCACAACATAGTATCCCCACTACAAGTAACATACTTTATGAGAGGTAAGCTATCAACAGACTTCTGAAGAAAATGTGCCCAGTTGTGAGCAAGAAAGCAAATAATATCCGTGTAGAGATCTTCAGAAGATCTGGATATAACATTAGAAGTTTTTATGAAATTCAAATACCAATCATAACTGCTCTTGGCTGATGCCACTACAAGGAATTCCCAGATTTCATCATACTCTTTATGATCCACAGAGTCGTGTATTGCATGCTTCGTTTGAGAAGAAACAGCACCAAGAGTTATTCCCTGCTGTTTAGCTTTAACCAAGATGCTTCGAAACTCACGACAGATCCGAAGCGCATTGCTAGGTCGACAGAGAACGATTTGCTCATCCACAAATGACTGACAAGGAACGACGCATTCTGACTGCAACATGTCTTTGATCGTGTCTCTTGCAATATTCAATTGTGAGAAAGGAGATTCCTTGATTGGCAAAAAGTCAAGCACACGAGCCTTTGTACCTAATCCAATAGTTTCTACATTCTTCAAGCATGTCATGAGAGCTCGAACATATGCCAAGGGAACAAGTTCCAAGGACCCCAAGTTCCACCTGTTGTCCATGCGGATTGTCTCTCGAGAAGACGCAAGCACAAAGTCCGAGTGAATAATGAAAGGAAAGTTTGTTATCATTCCGGTGGGCAAAAATGCAAAGACGCCAGCAGCAGAACCTCCTCTTATCAGTCTCTTATCAAAAGGGAAAGCCAAACATATCATCAACTCCTTTACATCCTTCCTTTCCTCCACAATCATGCTAGGTTTGATAGGGAAAATTTGTTTATGCAAGTAGTACCTGCATGTATCCAAAGACTTTTGTTTGCTCTCTAGTTGAGCAGAGAGCTGAACTACTCGGGAATCTACAACTTGATCGCTCGAGGGGATAAGGATTGTTTCATTTGATATCGATACTGCAGACAAAGAACCCCCCTTAGTAGACGAATCAATAGACGCATCCCAAACAGTTAATCGTCTTATCTTTTGCAGAAAAAGTATAACTTCTGGATGTATCTGCAACAATTCTTTCTTTACTGCTTCTACTTTTTCAGGTTTCAAGGGGAGGATGATGGTAGTAGTTGGAAGTGCTTCTCCATTACCATAAATTCTTGCCAAATCAGCCATAGATGGTTTTTCAGTGATCCATTCCGGCACAATATACCCTATTCCACAATCCACCTTTGGAAATTCACAAAACCGGATCTGATAGCCATTGCTAAAGATGTTTGGCTGCGAACTGACAAGAAAGACACTTTTAAATCCAATTCCTGCAAATTGACTGACAGACATTAGTATTTGTAATGTACACAACACAAAACAAGTACATGCAATTCTTCTTATACTTATATGTTGTTGGGATAGACATACTAAAAATTATAAATAATTACTCGTTAATACAAGCAGGATTTGTAGATACACAAACAGGAATGTATGAAAGAAAAAAGACAAGGGAAGTTGCCATACCTTTCTCTCCAATAAAGCCTTGGGATCTCTTTGCTTTCTTTGTAGACTGACCAATACTGCAGATAGAGTCAATATCTGCCTTTGAGAAGCCCACCTCATTGTTAAATATCAGCAATGTTGCTGGAGCACCAATACCAGTTACGTCCTCTTTTGTGAAAACAAATTCAAGAGCTGGTGTCACATTGCTCGGGTACTTGTTGTCCTCAGCATTCTGATTTGAGGGAAAAAGACGCAGACAGTCAATTTATATAGTTAAATAAGCCGTACAGCTGGAAAAAGCATAAGTAGATAATGACTTACCTGAATCAGTTCCATTAAAAAATGGATGTCCTTGGCATAGAGCTCAGATGAAAGCCTTGTGACAGCATTATGTAGGTCTGTAGTGAGAGGATTTTGGAGATTGGATCCAATGGAGAACTTCGTCTTCCTTAAGTTCTCGATGTGTACTCTTGCAGCAACAGCTTTAGAAGTCTGATCACTTTCCCCTTTCATTTTCAATCGCAATCTAGTCTGCAATATTAGTAAAGGAAACCCACATTATCAAAGATACAGCAGGCAGAATTCAAAAAACATAACTTTTCATATGGCAGAGAAGGTTACTCAAAGCTTCAGGATTGATTGGCTAATGATATCAGGTGGAAAATCACAATCTAGATACATATTAAAAGACATCCCAGCCTTGTTGTATATTTTGAACTCTTGACCAGAAAAAAATTATCCGACAGATTCGTAATCACTCATGGTTCTACGAATAATATGATTGCAAGGCAACCCGTATCAATAGATTACAAGAACAACGAGTATGGATTGGAAAGACTAAATGTAATTCATGGCATATTAATGTAGATGGATATGATATTGAAACAAGATATTTGAATGCAATTACACTTAAAATGAGTGTTCTTACTGCACTTAAAGTACTGGTCCCTGCTGCTAATAGACATTTATGGGGTCACTTTACGCTGTCAAACTCTAACCAAATGAAAGTGCATAAAATTTTTATTTGAAAAAACAAATACTGTTGCAATTGGCTTGAATGTATTCCAGAACTCACATATAGCTATATTTTGTGTACAGCCTCCAATAAATCAACACCAAAGCCTTTGATACCGATTCCTGTGAAGTTTAAACAGCAATTACTCAGATTGTCAGCTTCTCGTAAGCACACACCTGCACAAAAATGCATCAAAATCTTGAAATCAAACCAGAATAATAACAAAAGCTACGACAATAACATGCCAAGAGAGAATGAGTTTTAAAATGTCACATATCATGTAATCCTATAAAAACAAAAGGTAGATGAGGCAAGTTTCAAGTGATATAAGTAGTACAAACAAAAATCGAAGACCCCAGAAATGAATGAGAGAGATTTTTGGTCCTCTAACTAGACATGTTTTTCGATTTTGGTCCTGGTTTTTCTCCGGCGACAATTTTAGTCCTGTAAGTGGTCTTTTTTTGCAAAAATAGTCCTGAACGCCGGAAAGACCACTTACAGGACTAAAATTGTCGTCGGAAAGATCACTTACAGGACTAAATTGTCGCCGGAAAAGACCAATTTTAGTCCTGTAAGTGGTCTTTCCGGCGTTCAGGACTATTTTTGCAAAAAAAAAGTCCACTTAGAGGACTAAAATTGTCGCCGGAGAAAAACCAGGACCAAAATCGAAAACGTGTCTAGTTAGAGGACCAAAATTGTAATTTAGCCGAATGAGAGCTAAATGCACACATGCACTACATGAGACATGCAGTGGCCCTGCAAAACATTTTAACAAATGGCTTTTGTTCATACCAAAAGTAGTAGAGTATGGCTTAAAAAAAGCATCTATAATTACAGATATCTAAGCATAAAAACACCGTCCTGAGCCTATTGGTGTTGAAGATACTATTAATAAAGCATAAATATTTATATTTAGTTGTATTTATCATTTATTATTTCTATTGTCTTGTTGGCTAAGTTAGTCAATGTCTATATAAGACTCTTGTACTCTCATAATTATTCAATGAAATAAATCAGATTATTTTACAATATGGTATCAGAGCTAGGTCTCTCCCCTCTCATAGCCATCACGCCTCCTTCTTCTTCCTAAACCTTCTTCTTCTTCTAAACCCTAACTCGCCGGAAAACAAAAAAATAAAAAATAAAATTGCAGCCATGTCGACCACCACTGAAACAGCCACATCGGTCCCCTCTCCTTCTCTCCAACCTTCTCCCCTTCCTCCTCTATTCACATCTCTAAACTAACTCGTCAAAATTACAATCTTTGGCGTGCTCAAATTCTTCCTTACCTAAAAGGTCAAGGTGTTTTTGGTTATCTCGATGGTAGTATTCCCCCACCGGAGAAGACGATCACCACTGCCGGCACGACATCCATCAATCCGGCTTACAATGAATGGGTTAAACAGGACAACCTCATCCTTAGCACCATCACCTCCTCCATCTCGGATGATGTCCTCATGCAAGTGTACACAGCTTCAACCTCTGCCGAGATTTGGAACGCCTTGCAAACATCGTTTGCGTCCACAAGCCGATCAAAACTCGTACAGCTTCGGATTGATCTTGCGTCCACACGCAAACAAGATCTTACGGCCTCAGATTACTTTTATACGCTCAAACGTATTGCAGATGAATTAGCTCTCGCCGGTCATCCTCTCAGCGATGACGACTTTATTGCGTACCTATTGGCCGGACTCGGCCCTGACTATGAGTCGTTCGTCACCATGATCGGCTCTCGCACATCGATCATAATCAATGAGTGTTTCTCACAGCTTTTAACTACTGAGGCTCGGCATCTACATCACCGCCCGATTCCGACCCCAAGCACGCCGCCTTCTCGGTCTCCGGCAGCCACTCCCACCGCCAACCTTGCTTCGGCTCCATCCCAACAACAAAACTCTCAGCAATCCTCTGGTTATCGTGGGCGTGGATCGAATAATTATCGAGGACGGGGGCGAGGCCGTGGCCGTGGCTCACCCCGCCCTTCATACAACTCGGACCCAGCTTCTACTTGTCAGATATGTTCCCGTGTAGGTCACACGGCACAAAATTGTTACTACAGATACACAGCCCCTCCCCAGCAGCCATACCCTAATTACCGACCCCCACCCCCCCCCTCGGCCACCCCATGCCAATTACACCTACTACAACCCCCACCATACACACATGACTGGATCCCCGACACCGGTGTCACGCATCATATGACCAACGACCTTCAAAATTTGAATATTTCATATGAGCCTTATGATGGTCCTGACAAAGTTCACGTTGGTGATGGAACAAGTTTACCAATTTCTCATCTTGGCTCTTCCTCATTAATTCCCCTTCCCATACTTATTTGTTGCATAATGTTTTAGTTACTCCCTCCCTTACAAATAATTTATTGACCGTACACCAGTTTGCACACGATAATGCTGTATATTTTGAGTTTCATACTAATTATTTTCTTGTGAAGGACTACTCGGGCCGTGTCCATCATAGGGGATTTGTCAAAGATGGTCTCTATCGCTTCTCTTCCACCTTCCACCGTCCCTCCACTCAAGCCCTCTCCGCCACCTCCTGCTCCTCCACCACCTGGCATCAACGTCTTGGTCACTGTTCGTTTCCCGTCCTTCGTGACGTGTTAGGTCGTCTATCTATTAGGTTATCAAATAAAGCACCATCATCTGTGTGTGCTCCTTGTCAACTCACTAAGAGTCATCGTCAGCCTTTGTATGTTTCAGATTTCACGTCTTCTGCACCTTTAGATTTGCTTTATTCGGATGTTTGGGATCCATGTACTGAATCTTCTATTTATGGTTCAAGATATTATGTTAGTTTTATTGATGATTTCACAAAATTTTTATGGTTGTTTCCTCTTAAACGCAAATCAAATGTTGAAAATGTGTTTCGTGATTTTCTTACTATGATTGAACGACAGTTCAATACTAAGCTAAAAGCCCTTCAAACTGATTGGGGGTCGAGTATCGTCATATTACGCACTATCTCACCAATCTTGGTATTATTCACACCTATCTTGTCCACACACTCACGAACAAGTCGGCGCCATCGAAAGGCGTCACCGTCATATAGTCGAAGTCGGTCTCTCTCTCCTCGCTCAATCTAACTTACCCCTCAATATTGGGAGGATGCCTTTCTAACCGCCACCTACCTCATTAATCGCCTTCCTACCCGAGTCCCTCCATGGCAAATCCCCGTATGAAATTGTGTATGGACGCTCCCCGGACTACTCCTTCCTCCGCGTTTTCGGTTGTGCATGCTGGCCTCACCTTCGCCCCTATAACAACCACAAAACTGATTTTCGTTCCAAGTCTTGCATCTTCTTAGGCTATAGCCACAACCACCATGGATACAACTACCTTGACCTCTCCACCGGACGTGTTTATATCTCGCGTCACGTTGTTTTTTTATGAAACTACCTTTCCTTACACTCCTTCCCCTACTCCCATCATACCTAACATTATTATCGTGCCTTTACCGGCCTCCCTCTTCCCGCCGCCTTCTAATCCACCGGCCCCACCATCCTCGACTCCCTCTCCTCCACATGACCCACCCCCACACCGGGCCCAAGCTCTCCCATCTCGGCCCCACCTCCCTCCCCCACCCCAAGCAATACGGATCCTTCCTCACCCGGTCATGCTGCCCAAACATGTCATCCTATGGTAACCCGCACTAAAACCAACACCTTAAAACCCACACAAATGCCCGCTTCATCCACTATCCGATATCTCGTGCTCTCCTTAACACTGTCGCCAACACCGATCCCACCTCATACACCGAAGCTTCTAAACACCCTATCTGGCGTAATGCTATGAGTGAGAAGATTAATGCTCTGCTGCGTACTAATACTTGGGATCTTGTACCGTTTCAGCCTCATATGAATATTGTAGGGAACAAGTGGGTTTATCACACGAAACACCACGCTGATGGTACATTTGAGCGTCATAAAGCTCGCCTTGTTGCTAAAGGCTTCCACCAGACCGAAGGAGTAGATTTCACGGATACATTCAGCCCGGTGGTTAAACCGGTCACTATCCGCCTATTACTTGCACTTGCTGTCTCTCAGGGTTGGTCCCTCCGTCAAGTTGTCATACATAATGCCTTTCTCCACGGCAACCTCACCGAACCTGTTTACATGATGAGAGTCAACTTTACGTGATTCCGGTGCATTTTCTACCCCCGTTTACCACACTTTTAGCATGTTTCTTGGTAATTTAGACCGTTTTAGGGGTAATATCGTGAGTTTATAGCACGGGGAGTAAATCCGTCACTTTGATGGTTTACTACCTCCTTTTATTGATATTGACCCTATTCCGAGCACTTTTACCCTCCGGAATGTTTTGGTTGTTTTTGGTTGTTGTGATGATGTAGGGTATTGGTGTCTCGAGAACCCGGAAGGCGAAGATTTATGATGATAAGTGTGATCAAGGTGCAAGAATGAGCCAAGAAAGAAGAAAGAATAGGAAAAGGAAGAGAAAGAGTTGGTGCCCGAGTGACTGTTCTGATTCAGAAGCATTTTGACCCATGATGGAGGCATTTTCTGGTCATGACTTCTTCATGAAAGTTGTAGAGAATTGAAAGAGCTTTCCAACGCATCTTGAATCACCCAAATCGGAGCTCGGATGAAGAAGTTATGAAGGTTTTACTGCAGCAGAAAAAATTCATCATGCGAAACGCACGTTTGGAGCTTTAAACGTGCGTTTGGACTGTTTTTTCTGCTGTACAGAGTGTTAGAGGCTGAAACGCACGTTTAGGAACCTTCCAAACGTGCGTTTGGCTCATTTCCTGCTATAAAAAGCTGCAAATTTCACAGAGAAGAGGAGAGACGCGAATGGAGTTGTTTTAGGGTAATTTTGGGCGATTTTCTTCGTTTTTAGGAGTTAGAATTAGTGTAATATACCGTTAGAATCGTCTTTCAATCCTCTCTTTGATTATACAACTCAAATCTTCGATCCGTAACATTTCGATTGTCAAAAATTTGATCTTTTGGAGCACGAATTTTCCCTCTCTTAAATCTCAATCAAGTAAGTATGTTTGCTTGTTCTTTTGTTGTTATTGCTATGTTTTTCTTCATTGTTTGTTGTTTAGATTATATAATGTGTAGCTAATTTCTCTCCATAGCCGGGTCATGTGAAATTTGGTGAAATCACCCCTTGGGTGATGAAATTGGGAGTGGGTAGTGCTTTTTATTGTTGTATCTTGCACGTTTCACGTCTTAGAACTTGTTATAACGGATTTGGGCTAGATTGATCACCTAGGTCAAACATCACACACACCACTCTTGAGAGTTGTTCAGAGAGAGGGGTGTGGGAAAAGGGTTTTAGGATCGCGGTGTAGTCTCAGTTTAGTTGTTAAACCGAGCTCATCGTGAGGTTACTCGTTTATACGTTTAAGCGGCTCGAGTGCAAAATATGACTTGTTAGGAGAGAGTTGTTCAGACCTTAACATGGCATAAGGTGTTAGAAGAGAGTTGTTCGACGCTAGCACCGGGTTTAGGAGTTCGCACCCGTGAAATTGAATGCAAGAGTTCGTTTAGTATAATGCACACTCTCGGTTTTGTCTACCTTAGGGTTGAGATTAGTCACATTGATCATGGTTCGGCTATGTCCCTTTCACCCTTTAGACTTGTTAGTTTAATTTACTTTAGTTTAATTGAAGTGTACAAACATTCCAACAACTTGTTTGACTAGACTAAGCAATAAGTTCACTTTGGTACTTACAAGCACATCTTCTCTCGTGGGTTCGACCTCGGACTCCTGTAGCTATACTAGCAATCGACCCGGTCCACTGCCGGTTAGAGAGCTTGTTTAGTCACCGTTGTCTTGAGTATTATAAATTTGTTTGGTGAAAAATAACGCTCATCAAAATGGCGCCGTTGCCGGGGAAGATGTGTGCTATTTGTGATATCTTGCAAGTGAACCGGAGGCTTGGGCCTAGGTTTTATTTTATTGTTTTCTTGTTGTTTGGTGTTTTGTAGTGCATTGCCCGGAGTTTTTGAGAACCGCTTGAACCTTACATTGCTAGAATGGAGACCTTTGCTAAACAAAGAGGAAGGGGCCTTCTAGTTGGGAATTTGATTGCTAGATTTGAAGGTTTGAGTCCGGAACAAACGGAAATGGACCAAGACACTATTCAAGTTGGTCGTGGAGGCCAAGTTTTTGTGGAACACCCTTCTATCGGGGGAGGTCAAGGAGTTACTAATCGAGCTCAAGACCAAACCTTATGTAACAATGTTCAAAAAGGAGCAAACCGTCAATGGAAAGGACAAGGTGGAGCAATGCCACCGATGGACCCGAATGCTATGAATTGGCTCATGAATCAAGTACAAGAGCAATTTCAAGCATTAATGCAAGCTCATATGCAAACTCCCAATCCGGCACCGAATCAAGGAGATGTGCGGACTTGTAGAGATTTGGTCATGCCACGGCCCGATTTGGTGGGGCATAGTCCGATAAGGTTGCCCCCGATCACCGCCAACACTATGAGTATTGGGCAAAATATTATCAATATGATTAGGGACAACTCAACCTTTAGAGGGACGGCAATCGAAAATCCTTACTTCTTCTTGGATCATTATCTCGAGGTGTGTCGGACTATAAGGATGGACGGTGTTAGTGAAGAGGCAATCAAGCTACTTTTGTTCCCGTTCACTCTAAAAGACCAAGCAAGAGCGTGGTATGACTCCTTAAGGCATGACTCCCTACACACTTGGACCGAGGTGGTGCGCACATTTTTGCTTAAATACTATCCACCGGGGAAAGTTTTTGATTTGAAAGAGGCAATCATGACCTTTGATGCTTACGAAGACGAGTCACTACTCGAGGCATGGGAACGGTATAAGGCCTTGTTGCGCCAATGTCCCGTACATGGAGTCACTCTTGGGGACCAAGTCCATTGTTTCTTGAGGGGACTTGATCAAGATATGCAAAACCGACTTCATGCTTCAAGCGGTGGTGATATAATGATGTTACAACCTGATCAAGCGTTTGACCAAATTGAACGGATTGCGGAAACTTCAAGACTTTATGTTTCCGAGACAAGAAGAGGGCCAAGACGCAAGAAACCGAGTGAGATGAAGTCGGTAGGGGAAAAGATTGAAGATGCACACCATGAGAAATTGTTGGACCAACAAGAGGAATCTTTGCAAAATCTTGAAGATCGAGTAGTGCAACTAAATGAAAAGAGGAGGTTTGAGAAAGAAGAAGAAACAAGAAAGGAGCTAGAAGCCGTGGGAAAAGAGCGAGAAGAGGCTCATTCAAGGAAAACGGAGAGAGAGGATGATGATTTTTATTTTGATGAAGCGTTTTCCGAGCTAGAGATTGAGTTGGGATCGCCCATGTCACTAGAGGTTCCTCTTGTGGAGTTTGACTGTGGTAAGTTTCACATTCTTCCGATTACACCCTCACTTCCTGATGTGAACATTGATGATGCCTTGGTGGAATGTATGGTGGAACCAACCATTGCTAAGACTCAACATGAAATCTTTGGTGATGAAAGTAGCTCGTTTTGGGATGAAGAAGAGATGGAAGAGGTGCAATGTTTGTCTATTACACCGCCTCCCGAAGAAATGCAAGACGATGACTTAGAGGAGTGTATGATAGATTTGAGCACATTTTTTGAAGAACCGGATTCTGAGTTTGAAGAGAAGACGGGATCGCCCATTTCACCACCACTCCCGATTGAAGTGTATGATGATGCAATTTTGGAGTGTGTGATGAAATCTCATGAGCTTGGTATGACATCCATGGTAGAGTTACCGGAAGATTTGGAGGTTATTAGCATACCGGTCCCGGACTACTACATTCTTTACTCTCCGGTAGATAAAGCTCACAAGATTTATGAAAGGGAACAACTACCATGGGATGGTAATTTCAAGAAGAGGATGATGGCGGATTTCAACGAAAGGGGATTCCCAAGAGCCATGCGCGGTAAGTTCCTAGTGAACTCGTTTTCCCCTATGCTTGCTATGCTCATTCTCCTTGAATTGTTGATATTCTTGAGTTCGGATTTCGGTTGATGGTTTTGGTGATACATGTTTTAAATAAAATTTTTTTTTTTGAATTGTTGTTTTGAGTCTTTTGTGGTATGAGTCCGTATAGCGCCACTACGTCGATGCTAACGACGTTAAACAAAGCACTTCTACTTTTTCTCGCTTTGTGCCAATAGTATAACTTTGAAAAAATTGGCACCGTATAAGTCATTTTGTCGAGCCAAAGACATAAAACAAAGGCGCTTTGTGGGAGGCAACCCACCTTTTTGGTAATAATTATGTTTTTGAAGTAGTTTTTGGTTGTAAGAGGGAGAGTTTTGCTTAAAAGAGAGTGTGGGGTGAGAATTTCCTTTTGGTTCGGCCTTTGTACATAGACGGGGATGTTTTTATGTGAGCCTCTCGTGGCCTTATTTTATGCGTGGATGCTCTGTGTTTCTTTTGATTATCTTTACATCCAAGTGCACTTCCCGTCTAGTATGGTTGATATGCTTTGATACCTTGATTGTGGCATGGCTTCTATTTTTATATATCTCGTATCTATCACCATCTTTTGGCACGTGGATTTTTTCCCGTGCATGTGTTTGCCTTGTTTTCTCGTCTACATGGTGTTCGGGTACTCGAGATGGAGCTTACTAGAAGATGTCACGTGAGCTAAAGTGCGCCTTTCTGCCGGGTTTTGATCAAACAGCTAAGTCTTTTACTCTTTTATCTCTCACACACTGAGGACAGTGTTTCGTTTAGGTGTGGGGTGGGAGACTTAGCCGTTTTCTTGGTTTTGTTGTTAAATGTGCTTGGCTTGTGGTATGCTTAGCCTATGACCGGGCTCGAGTCAATTTTTGGGTAATTTTTAAAAATTTTCAAGGGTCTTAACACCGTGTTGTGTGTGTTATTTTCACAATCGAGTGGTGATCACCTTAGTGGGGACCCCGAACATGTGCATTGCGGTTTGATATTATCTTGAGAATAGAGTCTATTAATTTCACGTGAAGCTACACTTTGTGCACAATTTGATTACTACCACCTCTCATGTCACCGGTCTTGAGACGAAATAAAAAGGTTTATCTAAGTAGGACACGGGATGACGGTCATGGCGTCTCTTTGACCCTACCAAAGCCAAATAAGCCTTATCCCAGAACATTAGACCTTCGTAGCCCCTCTCGGCCTTGATAGAATGGTCGACCACCATTCGTTTTATAGCCGTTTTGTTACTTAGTCAGAAACCTACCCTGAGCCTTAATTATGGTCACATTTCCTTCATTTATACCCTACGAGTGAACTTAATCTTTTGTTGGGCCACACTTGCTAAGGCAAGTGTGGGGTGGAGGGAATGAGGTTTTGATGGGTTGGTGTTTCATCGGTTTGGAGCTATAAGGAGAGGAGGAGCTCGTTCGGGCCTAGTGCTTGGGTTGGCCCAAAAAGAAAAGAAAATCTATGAAATTCTTCATTCCTTAAAATAAATAAAATAAAATAAAATAAAAAAAACAGAGAGAGACCTCCAATCAATCAAAGTTCAAAATAAATTAGAAAGTTCTCAAAGACTAAAAGTTTGGTGTATAGAAATAAAGGGTTGGAATCAAAGTAATGAGCTCAAAAGTTATACTTATGATGTTGGAGTTGGGATAGTGAGATAGGTGCTAATGTATTCGACCTCGCCTTATGAAGCTTGAAACATAGTTGAATTAGGCAATGAGTTCGGGTGTATTAGCATTTTATGGTTCTCAAAGTGTCAAAGTTGATCAAAAAGGAGTTTTGGGTGGTTTGCATGTTAAAGATGAGTTGGTACTGTGTTGATTAGGTTCACTCGTACTTCTTTTTCTCCAGTTCCCAAAATATCCTTTTCGATTAACCGGAATTACCCTAGCCTAACGTTATAACCCTTCAAGTCCTGCCCGATCGTGTCCAAACTTAGTAAACTAGATTAGTGGAGAGGCTCGTGATTATGAAACGGTTGGTAGACTTTTGGTTGGGATTCAAGCCCCGACAATCATTTTGAGCATTTGGTTTTAGCTTGGCACCACACACACTCCATTTTCTTGATAATGTTGCACCGTTGTGTATATGTTCATTTTTCTTACTTTGTGGTTACCTCGAGAGTGTGAGTAGTAGCACCTACATCACAAAGTTGAATCCCTTGGTTGGTTTTAAAACGCCTAATTTGCTCGAGGGCGAGCAAAGGCTAAGTGTGGGGTGGTGATGGGAGTCAACTTTACGTGATTCCGGTGCATTTTCTACCCCCGTTTACCACACTTTTAGCATGTTTCTTGGTAATTTAGACCGTTTTAGGGGTAATATCGTGAGTTTATAGCACGGGGTGTAAATCCGTCACTTTGATGGTTTACTACCTCCTTTTATTGATATTGACCCTATTCCGAGCACTTTTACCCTCCGGAATGTTTTGGTTGTTTTTTGTTGTTGTGATGATGTAGGGTATTGGTGTCTCGAGAACCCGGAAGGCGAAGATTTATGATGATAAGTGTGATCAAGGTGCAAGAATGAGCCAAGAAAGAAGAAAGAATAGGAAAAGGAAGAGAAAGAGTTGGTGCCCGAGTGACTGTTCTGATTCAGAAACATTTTGACCCATGATGGAGGCATTTTCTGGTCATGACTTCTTCATGAAAGTTGTAGAGAATTGAAAGAGCTTTCCAACGCATCTTGAATCACCCAAATCGGAGCTCGGATGAAGAAGTTAAGAAGGTTTTACTGCAGCAGAAAAAATTCATCATGCGAAACGCACGTTTGGAGCTTTAAACGTGCGTTTGGACTGTTTTTTCTGCTGTACAGAGTGTTAGAGGCTGAAACGCACGTTTAGGAACCTTCCAAACGTGTGTTTGGCTCATTTCCTGCTATAAAAAGCTGCAAATTTCACAGAGAAGAGGAGAGACGCGAATGGAGTTGTTTTAGGGTAATTTTGGGCGATTTTCTTCGTTTTTAGGAGTTAGAATTAGTGTAATATACCGTTAGAATCGTCTTTCAATCCTCTCTTTGATTATACAACTCAAATCTTCGATCCGTAACATTTCGATTGTCAAAAATTTGATCTTTTGGAGCACGAATTTTCCCTCTCTTAAATCTCAATCAAGTATGTTTGCTTGTTCTTTTGTTGTTATTGCTATGTTTTTCTTCATTGTTTGTTGTTTAGATTGTATAATGTGTAGCTAATTTCTCTCCATAGCCGGGTCATGTGAAATTTGGTGAAATCACCCTTTGGGTGATGAAATTGGGAGTGGGTAGTGCTTTTTATTGTTGTATCTTGCACGTTTCACGTCTTAGAACTTGTAATAACGGATTTGGGCTAGATTGATCACCTAGGTCAAACATCACACACACCACTCTTGAGAGTTGTTCAGAGAGAGGGGTGTGGGAAAAGGGTTCTAGGATCGCGGTGTAGTCTCGGTTTAGTTGTTAAACCGAGCTCATCGTGAGGTTACTCGTTTATACGTTTAAGCGGCTCGAGTGCAAAATATGACTTGTTAGGAGAGAGTTGTTCGACCTTAACATGGCATAAGGTGTTAGAAGAGAGTTGTTCAGACGCTAGCACCGGGTTTAGGAGTTCGCACCCGTGAAATTGAATGCAAGAGTTCGTTTAGTATAATGCACACTCTCGGTTTTGTCTACCTTAGGGTTGAGATTAGTCACATTGATCATGGTTCGGCTATGTCCCTTTCACCCTTTAGACTTGTTAGTTTAATTTACTTTAGTTTAATTGAAGTGTACAAACATTCCAACAACTTGTTTGACTAGACTAAGCAATAAGTTCACTTTGGTACTTACAAGCACATCTTCTCTGTGGGTTCGACCATCAATGCAGCCATGCATGGGATTCGTTCTCCCGCCGTTGCGGAAGTCTTGACTAAGTTCGGCTTTGCAAGCTCTAAAGCCGACACCTCTCTATTTATTTATAGTCGTGATGGCCATCGCATTTATCTTCTTGTTTATGTTGATGATGTTATTATTACAGGTACTTCTCAGTCTCTTATCTCGCAGGTTATCAACTTTCTTGGCTCACAGTTTCCTGTCAAAGATCTTGGTACGTTGTCATACTTTCTGGGTATTGAGGCTCTTCCCACTCCTGATGGCTTATATCTTACTCAGCGAAAATATATTCTTCAACTTCTGCAACGGGCCGGCATGGACAAGTCAAAACCGTGCCCAACACCTATGTCGACTTCTTCTCGTTCTGGCTCGGGCTCAACCTCCTTATTCTCCGATCCTTACTTATACCGGACTATTGTTGGGGGCCTCCAGTACCTCAGCTTCACTCGTCCAGACATCGCTTTTGCTCGTTCATAAGGTCAGCAAGTTCATGCACTCTCCTACTGATGATCACTGGCTCGCCGTAAAACGGATTCTTCGTTCCCTCAAAAAGACAATCTCTGATGGTTTATTTCTCTCTCGGCACTCTCCTGTCTCTCTTCAGGCATATTCTGACTCCAGACTGGGCCGCGGATCCTGATAACCGCCGGTCAGTCGGGGCGTACTGTGTATTTCGGGCAACAATCTTATCAGCTGGCACTTAAAACAATATCTCACCGTCTCCAGAAGTAGTACTGAGGCTGAGTACAAAACACTTTCCAACACTGCTGCAGAGGTCCAATGGTTGTGCAGTCTTCTCTCTGAGATGCGGGTTCCTCTTTCATCTCCACCTATCTTATGGTGCGACAACATCGGGGCCACATATCTTGCCCACAATCCGATGTTTCATGCTCGCACCAAACATATTGAGATAGATTTTCATCATGTTCGGGAACTGGTCGCTTCCAAACGCCTCAACATTTCCTTTTTGAGCTCGAAAGATCAACTTGCTGACCTTCTGACGAAGCCACTACCTCGTCCGCGCTTTGAGTTCCTCAAGTCCAATCTCCGTGTCCAGTCTCTTCCCACGGGATTGCGGGGGCGTGTTGAAGATACTATTAATAAAGCATAAATATTTATATTTAGTTGTATTTATCATTTATTATTTCTATTGTCTTGTTGGCTAAGTTAGTCAATGTCTACATAAGACTCTTGTACTCTCATAATTATTCAATGAAATAAATCAGATTATTTTACAATAATTGGAAAGGTGGAGAATTAATATAAAGGATGAAAGCATGCCCTTAGAAGGACCCCCAAAAAAAAAGATGAAAATTGATGCATGCATTCCTCACTCTGCTAAGAGAAAAATGGAAAAATATCTATAAGAAAAAAAAGAGGAGACGATTAAATCAGATAAAAAGCCAATATCTCAAAACTGGGATATGAATAGGTATATAGCAGAATAAGGCTGTTGATTACAAAATGCTTCTCATTGGATGAGACTTGAGAGTAATTAAATTGAAGAAAATGGCTTGAAAAAAATCCAAAGAGTTAAAAGAAAACCAACCATAGACGAAGAGAAGAAACAGCACAAAGATGGTAGCACAAGTAATGCTAGCAAGTTATATGTAGAAATGCTCCAGTGAAGAAGTCATATCGTTTCAGCTTCCTTTCACAACACGAGGGAAGAAGAAACGAAGAGTTGTTACCTCGGAAACTCACTACACAAGTCGTTTACGTACGTTGCTTTCTCTTTATCCATAAAGAAAGCATTATAAATGCAATCGTATGAAAATGACTAGTAAAATAATGCAGCCTTGCTGTTACGGCTGCGGCCCATGGTATAAAACCATATCGTTACTTATTGTATAAAATGCTAGCATGAGATATATGAAATCATATGATACAACTAATGGACAAGGATGAAGCCAGGATTTTAACTTGAGGTGGGCGAATGGACTATATCAAGTTGGTCGGGTAGGCTAGATTAAGAATATTTTATGGAACAAATGAACTACATTAATTTTTTAATGTAATATTTTTTGTCCGAGTGGGCTTAGCCCCTTCAGAAATATACATGCCTCCGTCCTTGCTAATGGACTAAGTACAAACAATGGCGGATCCAGATTTTTTTTTCAGTGGGGCCAAATCGAAAAGAAAAGGTTGCGGCCCATGGTATAAAACCATAACGCTATTGTATAAAATGCTAGCATGAGATATATGAAATCATATGATACAACTAATGGTCCTAATGGACTAAGTACAAACAGTGGCGGATCCAGAATTTTTTTTTCAGTGGGGCCAAATCGAACAAAAAAGAAAAGAAAAGAAAAGGTTGCGGCCCATGGTATAAAACCATAACGCTATTGTATAAAATGCTAGCATGAGATATATGAAATCATATGATACAACTAATGGACAAGGACGGAGCCAGGGATTTTAATTGAGATGGGCTAATGGACCATATCAAGTTGGTCGGGTGGGCTGGATTAAGAATATTTTATGTATCAAACTGAACTACATTAATTTTTTAGTGTAATATTTTTTGTCCGGGTGGGCTTAGCCCCTTTAGAAATATACATGCCTGCGTCCTTGCTAATAGACTGAGTACAAATAGTGGCGGATCCAGATTTTTTTTTTTTTTTTTCAATGGGGCCAAATCGAAAAAAAGAAAAGAAAAGAAAAGGTTGCGGCCCATGGTATAAAACCATAACGCTATTGTATAAAATGCTAGCATGAGATATATGAAATCATATGATACAACTCTGGGAACAAATAACACCACCAAGATGCTAAAAATATGCATTAAAGTGCAACAATTGTAGGCCCGAACGCCGGAAAGACCACTTACGGGACTAAAATTGTCGCCGGAAGGCGTTCAGGACTATTTTTGCAAAAAAAAGACCACTTACAGGACTAAAATTGTCGCTGGAGAAAAACCAGGATCAAAATCGAAAAACGTGTCTAGTTAGAGGACAAAAATTGTAATTTAGCCCAATTTTGTAGGCATAAGAACTACATACTAAACTGACATAATAGGTAGTAAATATGCATTTCCTAAAAAAGCAAAAACCTTTTCTACAACATTTTTCTGGAAGTTCTTTTAGCGGAGCCTAGCCTATCAAATGTGCAGCATAGTCTTTGATATAAGGTAAAGTAATGCATCATGTGTTTCCTTGTAATGTTATAATGTGCAGTGTTATACAATAATACACCTTTAATAATCCTAAACTTCGGTTGACCATTATTAATTAACCTAAACTAAGTTCTGGTTTGCTACTGATATTGTGCTTCATTTTTTCCTAGTTGGGATATTGCAAGTGTTTTTCCTCTTTCTCTCTTGTGCTTCTTGTTAATTACTCTATTAAGGAATAATGGCAACTGACATTTGGTTTAGATTATTGGCCAGTGAAATGCATATCGATTCTTGTCTATGTAGGCAAAACTATAATTCTTCTTCATCACCACAATGATCTTGGAGATAAGAAATCCACTTTTATATACTCCTAATAATAATCAAAGTTCCACTAATTAATTTTGTCGGCAGCCATTAAAATTTAAAACTAATTCCCCCAATAATGCTAAATACATCATGCATACTGATACCACCACAATAAACATTGTGCTTCCATCGTTTGCAAAGAGGGAGCGATACGTTTACTCATTTAAGTCTACACTATTTTTACACTATCATAATCACACCACATATTTTTCACTACACAAGTCGTTTACGTTGCTTTCTCTTCATTCATAAAGAAAGCATTATAAATGCAATCGTATGAAAATGACTAGTAAAATAATGCAGCCGTGCTGACATGGCTGCGGCCCATGGTATAAAACCATATCGTTATTGTATAAAATGCTAGCATGAGATATATGAAATCATATGTACAACTAATGGACAAGGACGGAGCCATGATTTTAACTTGAGGTGGGCTAATGGACCATATCAAGTTGGTCGGGTGGGCTGGATTAAGAATATTTTATGTATCAAACTGAACTACATTAATTTTTTAGTGTAATATTTTTTGTCCGGGTGGGCTTAGCCCCTTTAGAAATATACATGCCTCCGTCCTTGCTATATACAACTAAATCATGGAAGAATCACCCGATTTAATATTGGACTTTTTTGGGGGTTAGATTAGGTCTGTAGTTGGTGGTACAGCGAGTGCATTTTATGGGTTCAATCATGTATGTTAAGTTGATTTTTATTTTATTTTTTTCATTTTTAGAAGTTCACCAAAAAAAAAAAAAAAGTTGGAACATTTTCTATTGTTTGGCGTTTTTCTGAGATTAAAAGAAATAAATAAACATAATCTGATTTTGAATAATTCTTTCCCTTTTTTTTTTTATGTTGCCTGATTTCTTTGTATCTATAGGCATTTACAAGCTCAACTTTAACTAGGAGATAGTTTTTTTTTTTTTTTTTGTTTGACCATAACTATGAGATAGTTACATTGATAATGTTTAGTGGTACTTGTTACTTTTGTTGGTATCAATTGTGTTTGTTAAACCAACCGACTCTATAGTATTGGTGGTATATTGTATCATTTGGATAGCTATTCAGATCTAGAGACCGTGGCTTTTGTTGTTTAGATAATTATGTTTGAATTTGAATTATGTTTCGAACTCGTTCATTTATGCTATCGAGCCTAGCTCGATCGGGTTCTCCTGCTCGATTACTAAACGAGCAAACACGAGCCTGCTCGTGAACGCTCGTTAATGTTCGCAAACTTATATAATATATAATATAAATAATAAATATAAATCATATATACTCATAATATTTTTTTTGAGTGAATATATGCACATAAATAATTTAACAAATAACAAATATTTTGTGGATGTTTGATTAAACAAGTATTTTGGGTTGAATAATGGATATAAACAAATCATTCCCTTTAAAAAACATACTATTGAACGAGCCGAACTCGAGTTCGAGCCTTTTCGCGAGTTCATATCGAGCTTGAGCTCGAAGATGTTTTTTACTCTTATCGAGCCGAGCTCGAACAGGCTTTTAGGCTCGTTTGTGTTAACGAGCCGAGCCAAGCCTAACCGATTACAAACGAGCTCGAGGTTGAACATCAGCTACTCGACTCGGCTCGGCTCGTTAACAGCACTAATATTCACAACCATAATATTATTTTAGGTATAAACATGGTGTAAATTTGAGGTAGTAACCGTATCATTAACCTTGCAAAATATACCCATAATGAATATTACACCCATAATGAATATTACAATATACCAAAAACCATCACTACCGAAATAAAAATCAGATTCAACAAGTTTTAAACAATAAATAGATGTATTAAAACCTCCATATTCAATCATGCATTCATACCGTAACTAATATGGGAGTTAGAAATAGATTTAAACACACACACCTGAGCTTTTACCAAAACTCACTCAACTTCTCACTCCTTTGTTAGATGAATTTCAATGGAGAACTGAAGCGCAACTACAATGAAGAAGTTGGGAAGTAGTGAGGAAAATAATTGGCAGATTTCGGTTGTGGAAGTGGTTTAATTAAGCTTTTGAATTTGAGGAGCTACTGATCGAATATAAACAAGAAAAAATCACTTTAAAGCCCTCAATTATTTTTTTTCCTTAAGCATTAAGCATAGTGGTTGAAGTGTCCATCATTACAAAAGTACTATGAACCACATAAAGAGCGAGGAAAGCCATAGATGATGGGGGAATTGTACGGGAAAGTAATTTTTTTGGTAGAAAATAGATGTAAAGACCACTTGCTTCTTTAATTCGATAGTGGATTGCACATTCTTTCATAAAAAGAGTTTCTTCATAATTAATTTATTATATTCCAATAAATATAATATTAATTAGTTAATTTAAAGGATAAATCACAAGACATGAACCCTAATTCCTTAGAAAGTTCATCTATCAATCTATTATCTTCCGATGTAAGATTAACGCGTTTAATAATCAAAGGTGCAAACTTTGTGTTTATAACCTAAGAATCGACCTATTAACTTCCGTTATTATAGATTCGAATTACTATTCTTATTCATGGTGATCCGGGGTTTATTAAGACTTCCATCAACAATAAACAATCAACACATGCATATCTTCCGATATAAAAGCAAATTAAACATGAATAAACATGAATAAGAAACAACCTTTATTAAAAACTCACAAAGATGATCGAAGAAAACGAAATCAACAATTGTTGGACGGCTTCACAATACTCGTTTGATGAAGCTTTTAGCCTTCCGAACATCCTCAAGCAACTCAAATTTGCGTAAAAAATACATAAAAAGTAACTAGTGTTTAATCTAAATTAAGAGCATGAAAATAGGAATAAAAAGATGAAAAACGCAGCCTAAAGCCGCCCCTAGGTTTAGTGGTTTTGAATAATGTGTGTATGATGATCTTTTGTGGAGAAAACAACCGACTATATATAGATTTTAAAGTCGGTTCTCGCTAAGTCGGCCACCGGACGCCCGTCCGAAACCTTGAACGCCCGTCCACTCTTCAATAATACTTCGAATCGGGCCGAGTCACGACCGTACGCTCGTCCATCCGCCGTCCACCTGGGCCGTCCAAACTTCCCGAATCAAAGATGACATCCCGGACGCTCGTCTAACCGCATCGACGCCCGTCCACCGGACGGAGATACCGGACGCCGCTTGATATGATCGATTTTGATTTATTGATCTTTATCTCTTCTATCTCTATCCCACTTCTTCATTATCTCTTTTATCATCAATTAGCTCGAACTTAATCAACCTTTGATCATCTTTTGAGCCTCCAACATGTATCTATAACACATAAAAACATCGCAAAATGTAATAATGCTCAAATAATCATAAAATCACATTTAAAACACACAAATCAACCTAGTTTGCGATTAACTCATTTAAAATATCATTTGCTCAATATATCCATTAAACCCTCGTTTCTTGTGCAATTTAGTACAATTACGGGGAAAAATATCATAGAATATAGCATTATAAATCGTATAAATTCACCCTTAACAACTCCCCCACACTTAAGCTTTTGCTCGTCCCGAGCAAAACAAAACAAAAGTTAGGCTCGAGAGAAAAACAGCATCTAAACGTGCATAACACATATCCAATAAATCGAAGTTCACCCTTGTGCGTGTGCATAGCCATAATAAACTTCCACCATATCCAAACTCGAGAAACTCAAAGCAAAACTAGCTAATACCCCCTTGTAGACTAGTAATAAAGGACACTCATAAGATGCACCCTACAAACGTGATATATCCCGAAAAGAATGATCGAATATATCTGTGGCCTTTCGAAATACTCGAGGATAATCCCTACAACATATCTATCGCTTTATACCGGGGATAAGACAAACGATAACCGAGTCTTATATACATTTCATAACACTTTATCGCTGATTTAACTTTTCACTTAAAACACACATCGAATGAGCTCTTGCCCCGTCATAGCGTAATAGGACATTTCGAGATAATACCCTACCTTACTCCAATCATAAGGCAAAGCTTCTTTCGATCGTCGTGAGCTTTTAGTCATCATAGTGGTATAGACATACGTGGTATACCCTATCTCACTCAAATCATCGACTAGCTTTCGACACACACGAATAATTTCATATTAATTCAACTTTTTCACTTGACAATAGCTACGTGTTGCTTATCACATTCAAACTTCTAGATATTCACAAGATATCATACTACGGAACTAAATACAAACTATCATAAATCTCACGATATATACGTAGCACTAAGCACACGACTTACGAGATAATCAAAAACTACTAATCCAAAAAGGGGTATAGCTTTATAAATTAGCTCATCATTCACTATGGCTCGTGAAAAATAAAGTGTCGTGTGAAACATCTAACTTACCAAATATATGATACATAGCATAGATGACTATCGAAAACAAAGAACATTAACATGTATTGCCTACTCGGGACAAAACAAAAACAACAAAGTTGTCGGAAAATTTTTAAAAATTTTCAAAAATTTTAGCTCATTTGCATAGAAACATTACGAAATAAACAAATGTGTAGATACATATCGAAACATTCCCCTCCCCCACACTTAAAAATCAACATGTCCTCATGTTGTGCAAAACGAAAGAAAAAAAGAAAAAAAACTTAGCTGATTGAAATCGAAACTCGAATCGTTGGTCGTGCCGGAGCCATCATAATAATACCACGAATGTATAACCGTACAATGTAGATACCGCACATCTTAGACAACATGGAACCATCTCGGGGAAAACGGGGAGTCATACCAACATGAAAAGAGATATCAAAAATAAAGATAAATCAAAGTGAGAGCACTCAATACATCCGTAAAGTTGAAACACAGCTTGACATGAAAGTACGCTCGCCTTATGGCTTACAAGGTCCATCGAAAATAAATAGTAGCAATATCAAAATTACAACGAACCGTAGAAGTAGAAATGTCAATACAAAACAACCAATGTAAAAATAGACAAAATAAGATCAAGGTTGGCTCGGCGCCGCGTAATCATCACCGGAGGATCGAGGAGGGTCCGTAAGGTGGTGCCGTAGCCCTAGCCGCCGAGTCGTCGCTCCTCATCCGAAGATGACTCGTAGTCGTGTAAAGCATCCGCAATGACCCGCTCAATCTCATCGCAAAAAGATAATCAACGGAGCTCGGATTGAAGGTTCCGTCATCCCTCGGTTGCCGGCCCTCACGATGCACCGAAGAATCGTCAACATGTTGTTCCGTGTATCCCGAATATCACCGAGCCATTCCCGGAAACTATTGGCCATGCTTAACCGCATCCCGACAAGCCGGGAGATAAAGCGAGGAAGGGAGGATGCACGAGGTGGTGCCGATGAACCAGGCTCCGTAGGTGCCTCCGGCTCGAATGTCCCGAGGGCTTACTCTTTTCCCTCCGTATGTGCCTAGTGGTTCTTCGGTTTACGATCCGCCCCAAACTCGTGCACACCGGCATCGAGACACAACCGTGGATCAAATGAGGTACGATCAAGCTCCGTGTATAAACCTTCGATTGATCGAGATCTCGTCGTACAATGCTTGTCCCACATCCATATTCAAGCCAAATGTCAATGCATACAACACTCCTGTGTCACCTATATGAAAATGTGTCAAGTTGTTCTTAGGCAACAACCGATTTCGAATGAAACGACACCGGACCTTCCAAGCCCTCCGTCCAGGTCGTGGTAACCAACTCCTTCCGGTCTCCTCCCGGTCTCAACGTCCAGCCACATCCGGGCAAACTCGCAATCTCAACTCCTCCAAAGGATCCCGTCCCAAACTCGTCTATGCACAATCTCCTCCTTATAGTCCCGACCCTCGAAAGCCGCTAAGTTGTATTTCCGATTAATCACCTCCGGGGTAAAGGGAACTTCCACCCCTCGAACCACGACTACCTTTGTCCCCAAGTCGGTTTCCGAACGCTTGCATAAAATTCCCGAACTAGGGAGCTATTCACCGGGTAGTCGGGATTGTCATCAAGGCTTCCCATTTCCTATCCTTAAGCAACTTAACGAACCCCGGATCGACCTTCGCCTCCAAAATAGCCCTCTCAACCAACATGTTTCTCGAAAAATAGTGTTTGGTATAAACTTTATGAGCTCTGTGGTTCACGAAACGACGAGGCAATGGCATCGGGGCAACGGTTTTAGACTTCTTCCTGGAGAGGGCCGCCCAGGTACAACCGGCTCCTCTTCCCGGGTAGTATCGACAGCCTCCTCAGCCCTAGACGAACCTCCACCTCTCTCGAACTCTCGGCATTCGTACTAAAGGCACATCATCATCCGTCTCGGACTCCGAGGTTGGCTCATCTCGTAAGGTCGCCCTAGTTTGGGTGGCTCTGCAGGGGTTGCTCACGAATACTCACACCCCGGTTAGGATCAACTAAGGTGGGGTCAATCTCTTTACGCTTCTTCCCCGCTTCCCGGGCCACTTCCTTACCATGCCTCTTCACAACTGCCTTCTTATGAACCATTTCCACGCCTAATCTAAACCAAACAATCCAAATGTGCACAAAGGATACCCGTTTATCATCCAAAGCGGGATTTCAAATCAACCAAACCACAAACCACATCCATAAGCATCACCAAACAACCCATTCATCACCCATCACAACACCACATCACCAAAACAGAGCAGAAAGAAACACCAAAACCAGAAAAAAAACAAATTAAGGTGACATTCAAGAAAACGAGCCGACCCAAAGATCGAACTCACAAAAACGTGAATGAAATCCAGAAAAGTTGTTACCAACTTACCAAGTAGGGTGAGTAGATGCTGATCGAGATGAAGATTAGTCCAAACAACACCAAATTGGCTCCCAAAATCGGATTTTTCGCTCAAAAAGTCGGACTGAAGTGGGTCCTGATTCTCCAAAAATATCGTGTGTTGGGGGATTTGGTTATGAAAATCAAAGAGAGTGTATCAAGGGCGGCCTATAGCACTTTGAATCGCTCGAAATGGCTTAGAATCGACGATTTTAGGGCAAAAGGAGGGAGAGAAACCGTTTTTGCGTTTTGAAATTCTGAAAAAGTGAGGGTTCACTCGATGATGGGGTATATATAGACGAGGTTGGACGCTCGTCCAACACGGGGACGGGCGTCCACCGGGAAATCGATGAACCGGACGGGCGTCCGCTTTATTAGACGCTCGTCCAAGATTTGAAATCACATACAGGATTGGAGGGAATAAAGCGACGGGCGTCCAGGCTTAGTGGACGCTCGTCCCGAAATTGGCAAGGCGGACGGGCGTCCGAGTTCGGACGGGCGTCCACGCAGCTTTAAGCGCAAAAATCATAAAATTCCCATACACATCAAATTCAAAACTTGCCCTTTCGTATTAAACTTAAATAAAACTTCAAAAATACAAATAAAAAGCAAATGAAGTACAAAATTACTAATAAATAAAAACAAATGGAAAACAAGTGGGTTGCCTCCCACTCGCCGCTTTTGTTTTACGTCGTTTGCTCGACGAAACATCCTAAGAACGCTAGTCATCATAAATGTCCGACCAATCGATCACTCGAATGAGACGGCGGAGCATGTCAATCGCCGGAGGGAAATCATACTCATCTTGTAAACCCCTGGTCCTCACCGCCTACATCAACACCTCGAAAGTGCTCACTTGCGCACTAGCGCTAAATCGTCAAAGCATCGGATCATCGAGGATGGTGTAAGGACGTCCTAGAGCCGCCCGTAACTCCTCGCAGTAAAGTCTCCACCTCCCGAACAACGGGGAACAATAAGAACATAGGTGACCGTCTTGACGCGGGTACTAATGTCAAAATCTACGTGCAAAACGATGGTTCCTCCCGGTCCGTCATCTACAAGAATGAGTGGAATCCTCCTAAGGAAAGGTAACTCCTCCGTCGAACACCGAAATCCATATCTAGAAAGCACAACTAACCGACGATAAAAACAAAAACTTAATGAGGCTAAAACTCGAATAAACTAAACTTAAATACTAACACTATCAAAGCATAAAACAAAATAACTAAAAGAACGATATCTAGGTTGCCCCTGTGGCGCTTTTGGTTAATGTCGTTAGCTCGACACATTGTAAGCTCACCGGATCAGGCCATTTAACCTTTCGCGCCCACTACCTCGTTTAAGCTCGATCGCAGTGTGGTCGCGTAAACAAGATCTCACACATGGGGTGAAATCTTTGAAAGCTCTCCAAACCTTCTTAAGTCTCCCCATGGTTGTGTTCTTTCTCCTCCGACTCCTCCGATGACGTTTAAGTTGTCGCTCCCTCTCTAACTCTTCCATATCGCACTACCCGCTAGAACTTCTTCGACGGATCACTACCGTCATCCTCGGAAAACAAGTCGGGTGATAACTCGTCAAATTCTTCGACCTGAGTAACACCACATCCGAGAATATCGAGAAATTTAACAATCAAAGATGTCTCTTTAGGTTCACCAATATAGTGTTTGCATCTTTGACCGTTGACTCGAAACGGTTCACCACTATAACCACGAAGTTCTAGAACGCCTCCCGGAATGATTTGGAGAATCTCGAAAGGGCCGGACCAACGTGTCCTTAACTTTCCAGAAACAGATGTAACCCGGAATTATATAAGAACTTGTTCGCCGACATGAAATTCTCTTCTCTTAATCTTAGCATCGTGGAGTAGCTTCATCTTATCCTTACTAATCCCGGCACTTTCATAGGCCCGGAGTCCGACTCGTCCACTCATGTAATCGCCGTAGTCGATGCTTCCCACAAGATTGGGAATCAAAGTTCGAAACTTTATAGCCCAATAAGCTCTATGCTCTAACTCGACAGCAGATGACATGGTTTCCCGTAGACCATTTGATATGGTGACGTACCCATGGGGGTCTTATAGGCAGCTCGATATGCCCACAAGACATCATCCAACTTTAGACTCCGCTCTTTCCTATGATCGTTACGCCTTCTCCAGGATTTTCTTAATGCTCGGTTGCTCCTTTCAACCCGACCACTAGTCATCGGATGATACGGTGTGCCAATTTTATGACGAACACCATACTTCTCAAGTACTTTCTCTAGGGGTCGATTGCGTAAATGCGTCCCTTCATCACCGATCAAGGCACGTGGACATCCAAACCTCACGAAAATATTCTTCTTTAGAAATTTCATTACCGTTTTATGATCATTGTGAGGAGTGGCTTGGGCCTCCACCCATTTAGACACGTAATCCACGCGTACTAAGATGTATCTATTACCGCAAGATGATGGGAATGGTCCCATAAAATCGATACCCCGTACATCAAAGACTTCGCATTCGAGGATGGGTTTTAAAGGCATGTCAAAACGCCTTGTCGAGTACCGGTTCTTTGGCACCTATCACAAGCTTTACAGAAAGCTTCCGTATCTTTAAAGATCGTAGGCCAATAGAAACCGGATTGAAAGATCTTAGCAACGGTTTTCCACGGACCAAAGTGACCTCCTGTGGGTCCACTGTGGCACTGCTCAATGATGTCACGTTGCTCAGATTCTGGAATACATCTCCTAAGCAAACCATCTTTACAGATCTTGAAAAGATAAGGTTCATCCCAAACGAAATATTTTAAATCCGAGAAGAACTTTTTCTTCTCCTGATAAGACATCTCTGGATCGAGATAACGGCCATGAAGGTAGTTTACAATGGAAGAATACCATGGAACATCAGGGGAGCGGCCATCTATCAACATGATGTTCTCTAGAGGAAAGTAAAGATCTATATCATCCGGTTCATTCTTTTCCTCGCTAACATCCTAGACACATGATCCGCTACTACATTCTCACCGCCCTTTTTGTCCTTAATTTGAACGTCAAACTCTTGTGGTCAATATCCAACGTAGTAAGCGCGGTTTGGCCTCTTTCTTAGTCATCGATAACGCAAAGCGCGTGATCGGTCCACACGATCACTTGAGCTCCTAACAAGTAACTACGAAACTTGTCCATAGCAAAGACTACGGCCGTAGTTCCTTTTCGTAGTAGTATAGTTAACTTGAGAGGGGTTCAATGTGTGACTTGCGTAATAGATAGGCTGGAACTTTCCCTTGATCTTTTGCCCTAGAACATCACCAACAGCATAGTTTGATGCGTCGCACATAAGCTCAAATGGTAGGTTCCAGTCAGGCGATATAAGAATCGGAGCAGATATTAAACGATCCTTAAGCTCCTCAAACGCTTGCTTGCAGTTTTCATCAAAATTAAACTCAACGTCTTCCTTTAGTAAAGTGGACAGGGGCTTGGCTATCTTGGAGAAATCTTGAATGAACCTCCTATAGAAGCCGACATGTCCGAGAAAACCTCGGACTTCCCGAACATTCTTAGGGTAACTCATCTTCTCAATAGCTTCTACCTTGGCCCTATCTACTTCTATACCTTTGGCGGAGATCTTGTGGCCAAGAACTATTCCTTCATCTACCATGAAATGGCATTTTTCCCAATTAAGTACTAGGTTCTTTTCCACACATCTGGATAACACCTGATCAAGATTGTCAAGGCAATCATCAAAAGACTGACCAAAAACCGAAAAATCGTCCATAAAAATCTCCATACACTTTTCTACAAGCCCGTCAAAGATGGCCGCATACATCGCCGAAATGTAGCCGGGGCATTGCAGAGACCGAACGGCATTCGTCTATATGCGAATGTACCATAAGTAAGGTGTGAAGGTGGTCTTTTCTTGGTCACCGGATCAATGGGTATCCGGAAATATCCCGAATATCCATCTAGGAAACAAGAAAATGCGTGCCCCGCCGTACGCTCGAGCATCCGGTCAATGAATGGAAGGGGAAAGTGATCTTTCATGGTTACCTCATTGAGCTTTCGATAATCGATGCAGACTCTGTAACCAGTAACAAGCCTCAATGCAATTTCCTCTCCCTTCTCATTCTTTTCAATTGTAATTCCACCCTTTTTGGGAACTACTTGAGTCGGGGAAACCCATTCACTATCCGCGATGGCATAAATGATTCCCATGTCCGAAGTTTAATGATTTCCTTTTTAACGACTTCTTGCATATGAGGGTTTAGCCTTCGCTGGGGCTGTCTGACACACTTGGCGCCCTCATTCGTCTTGATCTTGTGCATGCAGATGTCAGGAGATATTCCCCTGATATCTCCTACTTGCCAACCAAAAGCTTTTTCATTCTTCTTCAAGACGTTAATCGTTTCATTTCTTCGTACGGGAAAGCTTGGCGTATATGATTAAAGGAAGCTTGTCGCCCTCTCTTAAGAACACATACTTAAGATGTTTAGGTAACGGCTTCAACACCAAATCCGCAGGGGGACTTCTAAACTAGACTTGAGATCTCCACTTTTCAACTCAATATCATTGAGTTTACTCGTGGTCCCACCGCCAAAGCTTCTCCTTCCAACAATGCCTCTTCCTCAAAATCACCGCTAGTTGATCCGCATTCACCCTACCATGAGTATTCAAATTATCAACTAATCGCTCATATTCTCGCTTCTACAACCATGACTTGCTTATCCATATAGTCGGTGAAATCATCCGTCATATAATCAATGGAAAAGCCGGTTGGAGGGCCGAGGGTACTTGAATGGACTTTAAGACATTGTAACTCACCTCTTGGTCACCAACTCGGATAGTCACTTGCCCACCATCGCAGTCGATGAGAGCTCGAGCCGTAGATAAGAAAGGTCTTCCTAGAATCAAGGGAACGTTTTCGTCTTTCTCTATATCTAAGACATACCAATCAACTGGAAAGGTAAATCGATCAATCTGAACCAAAACGTCTTTTAGATTCCCGAAGCTTTCTTAGAGGATCTATCCGCGAATTGTAAACTCATAGTAGTGGGTTCTAGAAGACTTTGTAAACCGAGTCGTTTGCATACGTACATTGGCATAAGGCTTATAGAGGCACCTAGATCACACAAAGAATTTGGGAAGACTAGACCTCCCATCAAAACCGTAAGTACAAATTTGCCAGGGTCACCTCTTTTAATTGGTAAGTTTTCATAATTAATCATGGAACAATCCTCACCAATCGCCTTTCCATGCCTCGCTAATTTCTTCTTCGAAGACACAACATCCTTGATAAATTTCGTATACTTAGGCATCTCGACTAAGACATCCGACAATGGAAGATTCACCGAGTATTTTTCAAAAGGTTTAGCACCTTTTCGTACTTCTTATCCTCAATCAAAGGAATGTTGCTCTTTCTCGGTGGAAATGGAAGTTTCTTAAGGTCATCCTCGCAGAAAACCTTTTCGAGGATGCACCGACACTCCGTCTTCCGCATCCTTCCAACGAACAAGCTTTTTTCGCATTTCTCGCAGTCGGGGGATCGGCCTCCCGACTTTCGCTTGCTTTTTCGGTCCTCAAAGGATCAGCCACTTGAGGATCACCAAATTTTTCACCTCTCGGGGATCACCACCCGAGTTTTCTCTTGCGTTGAGGGGAGTGTAGGTGCTCGGCCTTCCCCTCCCGCCTTATCAATGGCGGGGGAGGGCTAGTGGTTTCCCGGATGGGAAGGACCACTAACTTGAGTACCGCTCCGAAGATTCATTGCACCGGCCTCCTCCTTACCGTATTGAATTGACGGCACGAGGTCGCACATTGGCCTTTGTTCAAATCGCCTCGAGCAACTTGACCACCCTTCGGATTCTTCTCGTTGAAACCGGGCACCGCCCGGGGGTCTAGAAGCTAACCGCTCGCCCGGTTGCCCAATTTGTCTCTCAAGATTCTTCATCGATCTACTTTGCTCTTCCAACTTAGCCTCAAGACTTGTAGGTTGGGGGGGCCTTGAGAGTTTTGGTGATTTGGAGCATGGGTCGGGCCGGGCCGACTTTGAAATTGAGAATTTGAATTGGAAGGCCAATTCTGATTGAATTTTTGCGTAGGATTGGAAAAATTCGAGTTTTGATTCTGATTAAACCCAGGGTTTCTATTGAAATTCTGATTCGAATTAAAATTTGAATTGGGATTGAAATTTGAAGATGGATTAAACCCTTGGTTTTGAAAATTACCCTGACCTGGAAACTGATTGAACCTTTGATTGTTCTGGCCATAGAATGCATTCACTTCCGCATTCTGTCCGTTCATAGGGCAGAATTTAGAAGTGTGCCCCAACTCGTCACAATTTTGACATGTGACTTGATTGTACTGTCCATAGTCATGAACAGCATTAACTTGATAAGGTGCAGGGGGATTAAATTGACATTGGCCATTCATATGGCCGGTCCGACAAACAATTTTCGCAATACGTAACCCGAGGGTTCTCGCGGAAAAGAGGAAGTTTGATTTATAGGATTGGAAACTTGAGGGGAGGCCATCTCGCTTTTGCAAAGCATGGCAATCAAACTTTGTAAATTGACTTCCTCAACCTTGGGAGGAGGAGGTGCCCGAATTGCTTGATAAGAGGGGGCATAGTTATATTTGGCAATGTCCTCAAACAATGCCCATCCCTCATCGGCGTTTTCTTCGTAAAGGCCCCGCCGAGAAGAACTATTGACCATGCCTTTTGTAAGCTCGGTCAATCCACCGAAGAATGTATTGACTTGCCTTTCCCGGTGGCAAGCCATGGTGGGGGCATTTTCTAAGAAGGGACTTGAATCTCTTCCAACACTCGAAGAAAGATTCATTCTCTTTCGATAGAATGTGAAAATGTCATTTAAGCACCGGGTCGTCTTTGAAGGTGGAAAATATTGACTCAAGAACTCCTTTTCGAGTTACGCCTGTGTGGTGATAGATTCGAAGGGAGAGAGGTGTACCACTCTTTAGCCTCTCCTTTCGGAGAAAAAGGAAAAAGTTTAAGTTTAATGGCATCCTCACTTACTCCTTGGATGCGTGTAGTACCGCATATCTCTAAGAATGTGTGTAAGTGGGTATGCGGATTCTCCGATTGGTAGCCGTGAAAAATTGATGCGTGCCGCATCATCCGGATAAGTCCCGGCTTCACTCAAAAGTTTGTGCAAGAATGGTGGAATAACAATAGCCGGGTTGACCTTGACTTCGCCCGGCATGGCGTAGTCTCGCCAATGTACGTCTATTATCGGCGGCCATTATCACAAAATCGTGATTTCTCTTGCTAGTTGTTCTTCAAGATCTCGCTCGGCTCGTCACCGAACCGCGAACGGAAATTCCGCCCGTTTGGCCGGACTATGGTTCGCTCGGGGTCGGGGTGTATATTAACAAACCCTTTTGACTCCGAGTTTGCATAAACCGGACCAAAAACAAGTGGAACAAAACCTAAAAACTACGAAGAGATCAAAGCCTAAACTAAAAATTAAAAGCCTAAAGAGAGGAAAGGAAAAGAAGAAAGGAAACAAAAGTGTTAAAGAAAACAATACCGGACGGACGTCCAAAAGATTGGACGGGCGTCCAGATGAAATTGAGGTCGGACGGGCGTTTAGTAATGTAAACGCTCGTCCGACATGACAATATTCGAACGGGCGTCCAAAAGAGATGGACGCTCGTCTAAGTGAATAAAACGTAACGTAATTGATAATTTCCCGGCCGGACGGGCGTCCAATATCCCGACGCCCGTTTGCTCACGGGAAAACTTAGAACGAACAGAATTTGCGAAAAAGGAAGGAAGAACGTCGAAAAAAAAAAAAAAAACGTAAAAACGAAGATCTAACTTCAAGAAAAATACTAAGGGGAAATTTTAAACCCTAATTATCTACTTAACAACTACCTAAAACAATTATCAACTAAAAACAGGAATTTAAAACGGATTAAAACAGGAAAACGAAACAAAAACAAACAGAAAACAAAAAAGGAAAACGAAAATAAAAACTAGACAACCGTCCGGTTCCCCGGCAACGGCGCCACTTTTGTTGGGGAGATTTTGCATCATTAAAACAAAAGAAAATTTATAAACCTATACTACCATGCAAAACTACCTCCTAACCGGCCGAATACCGGGTAGTTGCTAGTAAAGTTGGATAAGTACGGGTATCGATCCTCGGGAAAAGGGATATTGAATCTAATCTAGTTAATCCTTCTTTATTAACTAAAACCTAAACCTAAACTAAAACGGAAAATAACTGGACAGAGGATTGTTAATCCAAAGCCAGGAAGGATAAAAGCGATAAAAACATAAATAAAACTACATCTACGAAAGCGGTAAATCTATCTACTGAACAACCATAAACAAACCATGATCAACCTCTTCCCAACAACCATCACCTCACCGAAAGAAATAAGATTAACACATATTCATTCACAAGTTATCTTGGATTATTATCTTATCTAAAGAAGCGTTTCCTCTTCCGATTTATCACGCCATTCATTAGTTTACCTTCCGGTCTTAACTAATATCGATACAAATCAAAGATATGGATTGAATCCTAACCTAACAACATTATCCCTCAACTTCCGTTTGTTAGAATAATTATTGTCAATCTCCCTCACGATAATCTAATGAATCTAATAACTTCCGTTATCTAAATTCGATTAACATAAAGCATAAAAACATGAAAGAGAACAAGAACAACATAATGAAATAAACACATGAAAAATCTCATCTTTCCGGTAACGGTGATATCCCTCAATTCCAATCTAAGATAATCTTGCATCGAATTAATTAAATTGTGGTTCTCTCGTAAACCTAGATATTTAACCTACGAACTTCCGTTATGTATAGGTTAAAGATCTAATCTTTCCTATGGTGATCTAAACTACACCGACTTCCGTCATACGGTAGCATCAACAAGCAATAATCTTCCGATATAAATTGCAAGATACAAATAAACAAAGGAAAGAAACAATTTGAATTAAAACTTACAAAATCATCCATGAAAAAGAAATCAAGTCGCAAACTGGAAAAGATGCTTCACAACGCCGTGTTCATGGCGCTCAACCGTGTTCATCAATGGAGAAACAAAAAGAAAAGAAAACGAAAAAGAAAACCTAATCTAACTTGCCACCCCGCCCTCCCAAAAGGGGCTGGGGCGGCCTAGGGTCCCTCTCTTATGTGTGGGTAACAATAGGAATCGAAAATATATGAATTAGGGTTGAAATCGCGCTGCTATTTATAGAAAATCCGAGGCGGTTGCTACAGTAACGGTGCCGGACGCCCGTTCACAAGGTCGGACGCCCGTCCACTATTTTCAGCAACAGCATCCAAACTTGTAACGCTCATATCTCGGGCCTCGTAAGTCGGAATGGAGTGATTCAAAATCCTGTAGAATCCTCTCTTCAAGCCCTACAACTCTTCTCTTGAGGTCCAGAGTCAAATCGGTTGTTATCATATCAATAACTGCGTCGGAAGTTCAGCGCTACCCGGAATCCTGATTTTCCGACATTTATCTTGCTTGATTTCTTTCCTTATATCTTTCAATCTTCCATAACTTTGATTGATCCTTTCCAAGCACGAGTTTGGCTCTCTAAAATCCTCTCTTCCATCATCAATGAGTATCTACAACAATAGGAAAACATACCAAAGCGTAACGTATTTCCAAAATAACATAAAATCATCATTTAAGACATAATTCGTTACGTTTTGAGATTTAGCTATTAAAAACATCATTTACTCAATTAATCGATTATAAGCTCGATTTCTATGAAAAACATCCATATATGGGGAATATTGATATAAAATATATCCTTATGAAACGTATAAAATCACCCTTAACAACTCCCCCACACTTAAACCTTGCTCGTCCCGAGCAAGACAAAACATAATCATCACTCGAGACAAATAAACACTTATGCAAATATAAAACATATTCAAGTAGTTTAGAGGTTCACCCAAGTGCGTGTGTGCACATTTGGATTGTTTGGTTTAGATTAGGCGTGGAAATGGTTCATAAGAAGGCAGTTGTGAAGAGGCATGGTAAGGAAGTGGCCCGGGAAGCGGGGAAGAAGCGTAAAGAGATTGACCCCACCTTAGTTGATCCTAACCGGGGTGTGAGTATTCGTGAGCAACCCCCTAGAGCCACCCAAACTAGGGCGACCTTACGAGATGAGCCAACCTCGGAGTCTGAGACGGATGATGATGTGCCTTTAGTACGAATGCCGAGAGTTCAGAGAGGTGGAGGTTCGTCTAGGGTGAGGAGACCGTCGATACTACCCGGGAAGAGGAGCCGGTTGTACCTAGGGCAGCCCCTCCTAGGAAGAAGTCTAAAACCGTTGCCCCGATGCCATTGCCTCGTCGTTTCGTGAACCCAGAGCTCATGAAGTTTATACCAAACACTATTTTTCGAGAAACATGTTGGTTGAGAGGGCTATTTTGGAGGCGAAGGTCGATCCGGGGTTCGTTAAGTTGCTTAAGGATAGGAAATGGGAAGCCTTGATGACAATCCCGACTACCCCGGTGAATAGCTCCCTAGTTCGGGAATTTTATGAAAACTGTTCGGAAACCGACTTGGGGACAAAGGTAGTCGTGGTTCGAGGGGTGGAAGTTCCCTTTACCCCGGAGGTGATTAATCGGAAATACAACTTAGCGGCTTTCGAGGGTCGGGACTATAAGGAGGAGATTGTGCATAGACGAGTTTGGGACAGATCCTTTGGAGGAGTTGAGATTGCGAGTTTGCCCGGATGTGGCCTCGGACGTTGAGACCGGGAGGAGACCGGAAGGAGTTGGTTACCACGACCGGACGGAGGACCGGAAGGTCCCAAGTGTCGTTTCATTCGAATCGGTTGTTGCCTAAGAACAACTTGACACATTTTCATATAGGTGACCCGGGAGTGTTGTATGCATTGACATTTGGCTTGAATATGGATGTGGGACAAGCATTGTACGACGAGATCTCGATCAATCGAAGGTTTATACACGGAGCTTGATCGTACCTCATTTGATCCACAGTTTGTGTCTCGATGCCGGTGTGCCTGAGTTTGGGGCGGATCATAAACCGAAGAACCCTAGGCCTATACAGAGGGAAAAGAGTAAGCCCTCGGGACATTCTGAGCCGGAGGCACCTACGGAGCCTGGTTCATCGGCACCACCTCGTGCATCCTCCCTTCCTCCTTTATCTCCCGCTGTCAGGATGCGGTTAAGCATGGCCAATAGTTTCCGGGAATGGCTCGGTGATATTCGGGATACACAGAACAACATGTTGACGATTCTTCAGTGCATCTGTGAGGGCCGGCAACCGAGGGATGACAGAACCTTCAATCCGAGCTCCGTTGATTATCTTTTTACTGATGAGATTGAGCAGGTCATTGCGGATGCTTTACACGACTCTGAGTCATCTTCGGATGAGGAGCGGCCTGACTCGGCAGCTAGGGCTACGGCACCACCTTCTGGACCCTCCTCCGATCCTCCAGCTGATGATTCTGCGGCGCCGAGCCAACCTTGATCTTATTTTGTCTATTTTTACATTGGTTGTTTTGTATTGACATTTCTACTTCTACGGTTCGTTGTAATTTTGATATTGCTACTATTTATTTTCGATGGACCTTGTAAGCCATAAGGCGAGCGTACTTTCATGTCAACCGTGTTTCAACTTACGGATGTATCGAGTGCTCTCACTTTGATTTATCTTTATTTTTGATATCTCTTTTCATGTTGGTATGACTCCCCGTTTTCCCCGAGATGGTTCCATGTTGTCTAAGATGTGCAGGTATCTACATTGTCTGGTTATACATTCGTGGTATTATTATGATGGCTCCGGCCTGACCAACGATTCGAGTTTCGATTTCAATCAGCTAAGTTTTTTTTTTTTTTTTTCTTTCGTTTTGCACAACATGAGGACATGTTGATTTTTAAGTGTGGGGGAGGGGAATGTTTCGATATGTATCTACACATTTGTTTATTTCGTAATGTTTCTATGCAAATGAGCTAAAATTTTTGAAAATTTTTAAAAATTTTCCGACACTGTTGTTTTTGTTTTGTCCCGAGTAGGCAATACATGTTAATGTTCTTTGTTTTCGATAGTCATCTATGCTATGTATCATATATTTGGTAAGTTAGATGTTTCACCTGACACTATTTTTCACGAGCCATAGTGAATGATGAGCTAATTTATAAAGCTATACCCCTTTTGGATTAGTAGTTTGTGATTATCTCGTAAGTCGTGTGCTTAGTGCTACGTATATATCGTGAGATTTATGATAGTTTGTATTTAGTTCCGTAGTATGATATATCGTGAATATCTAGAAGTTTGAATGTGATAAGCAACACGTAGCTATTGTCAAGTGAAAAAGTTGAATTAATATGAAATTATTCGTGTGTGTCGAAAGCTAGTCGATGATTTGAGTGAGATAGGGTATACCACGTATGTCCTATACCACTATGATGACTAAAAGCTCACGACGGTCGAAGAAGCCGCCTTATGATTGGAGTAAGGTAGGGTATTATCTCGAAATGTCCTATTCGCTATGACGGGGCAAGAGCTCATTCGATGTGTGTTTTAAGTGAAAAGTTAAATCAACCGATAAAGTGTTATGAAATGTATATAAGACTCGGTTATCGTTTGTCTTATCCCCGTATAAACCGATAGATATGTTGTAGGGATTATCCTCTCGAGTATTTCGTAAAGGCCCTAGATATATTCGATCATTCTTTTCGGGATATATCACGTTTGTAGGGTGCATCTTATGAGTGTCCTTTATTACTAGTCTACAAGGGGTATTAGCTAGTTTTGCTTTGAGTTTCTCGAGTTTGGATATGGTGGAAGTTTATTATGGCTATGCACACGCACAAGGGTGAACTTCGATTTATTGGATATGTGTTATGCACGTTTAGATGCCTCGTTTTTCTCTCGAGCCTAACTTTTGTTTTGTTTTGCTCGGGACGAGCAAAAGCTTAAGTGTGGGGGAGTTGTTAAGGGTGAATTTATACGATTTATAATGCTATATTCTATGATATTTTTCCCCGTAATTGTACTAAATTGCACAAGAAACGAGGGTTTAATGGATATATTGAGCAAATGATATTTTAAATGAGTTAATCGCAAACTAGGTTGATTTGTGTGTTTTAAATGTGATTTTATGATTATTTGAGCATTATTACATTTTGCGATGTTTTTATGTGTTATAGATACATGTTGGAGGCTCAAAAGATGATCAAAGGTTGATTAAGTTCGAGCTAATTGATGATAAAAGAGATAATGAAGAAGTGGGATAGAGATAGAAGAGATAAAGATCAATAAATCAAAATCGATCATATCAAGCGGCGTCAGATATCTCCGTCCGGTGGACGGGCGTCGATGCGGTTAGACGAGCGTCCGGGATGTCATCTTTGATTCGGGAAGTTTGGACGCTGGAGTGGACGCCGGATGGACGAGCGTCGGTCATGACTCGGCCCGATTCGAAGTATTATTGAAGAGTGGACGGGCGTTCAAGGTTTCAGACGGGCGTCCGGTGGCCGACTTAGCAGAACCGACTTTAAAATCTATATATAGTCGGCTGTTTTCTCCACAAAAGATCATCATACACACATTATTCAAAACCCTAAACCTAGGGGCGGCTTTAGGCTGCGTTTTTCATCTTTTTATTCCTATTTTCATGCTCTTAATTTAGATTAAACACTAGTTACTTTTTATGTATTTTTTTCGCAAATTTGAGTTGCGAGGATGTTCGAGAGGCTAAAAGCTTCATCAAACGAGTATTGTGAAGCCGTCCAACAATTGTTGATTTCGTTTTCTTCGATCATCTTGTGAGTTTTTAATAAAGGTTGTTTCTTATTCATGTTTATTCATGTTTAATTTGCTTTTATATCGGAAGATATGCATGTGTTGATTGTTTATTGTTGATGGAAGTCTTAATAAACCCCGGATCACCATGAATAAGAATAGTAATTCGAATCTATAATAACGGAAGTTAATAGGTCGATTACTAGGTTATAAACACAAAGTTTGCACCTTTGATTATTAAACGCGTTAATCTTACATCGGAAGATAATAGATTGATAGATGAACTTTCTAAGGAATTAGGGTTCATGTCTAGGTAAGGTGAATCACAATCGAATAAAACCGCACTATAATCGAGATAGGGAATCAATGCTTGTTGGATAGGTGGATCAATCCTCGTTTGCTCGTTATAAACTTGATTTAAATCCTTAAAAGCTTGAATTTGTCTAGTTAGTTACTTTTATCCGCATCTTAGATTAGTTAGTTTAAATTGGTTCGCGCCCGTATCTTCCCCGGCTTTAGATCATCTCTTGTCCAGTTTTACGTTTTAGTTAAAGTTTAATTTACAGTATTTGTTTATTTTTATCCGTTATTTAGCTTAGTAATCGTGACATAGGTTAGTTAGATAAAAACTAGAAACCACAATCGTTTAGTTCCCCGTAAGATCGACCCGGCATTAGCCTCCATACTACGATCCTTATACTTGAGGTTAACCGGATTACTACTTGTTTATTTTGTGTTGATAAAAACTTGTCACGGATTTTATCAACACAAAATAAACAAGTAGTAATCCGGTTAACCTCAAGTATAAGGATCGTAGTATGGAGGCTAATGCCGGGTCGATCTTACGGGGAACTAAACGATTGTGGTTTCTAGTTTTTATCTAACTAACCTATGTCACGATTACTAAGCTAAATAACGGATAAAAATAAACAAATACTGTAAATTAAACTTTAACTAAAACGTAAAACTCGGACAAGAGATGATCTAAAGCCAGGGAAGATACGGGCCGCGAACCAATTTAAACTAACTAATCTAAGATGCGGATAAAAGTAACTAACTAGACAAATTCAAGCTTTTAAGGATTTAAATCAAGTTTATAACGAGCAAACGAGGATTGATCCACCTATCCAACAAGCATTGATTCCCTATCTCGATTATAGTGCGCTTTTATTCAGATTGTGATTCACCTTACCTAGACATGAACCCTAATTCCTTAGAAAGTTCATCTATCAATCTATTATCTTCCGATGTAAGATTAACGCGTTTAATAATCAAAGGTGCAAACTTTGTGTTTATAACCTAGTAATCGACCTATTAACTTCCGTTATTATAGATTCGAATTACTATTCTTATTCATGGTGATCCGGGGTTTATTAAGACTTCCATCAACAATAAACAATCAACACATGCATATCTTCCGATATAAAAGCAAATTAAACATGAATAAACATGAATAAGAAACAACCTTTATTAAAAACTCACAGTATGATCGAAGAAAACGAAATCAACAATTGTTGGACGGCTTCACAATACTCGTTTGATGAAGCTTTTAGCCCCCGAACATCCTCGCAACTCAAATTTGCGTAAAAAATACATAAAAAGTAACTAGTGTTTAATCTAAATTAAGAGCATGAAAATAGGAATAAAAAGATGAAAAACGCAGCCTAAAGCCGCCCCTAGGTTTAGGGTTTTGAATAATGTGTGTATGATGATCTTTTGTGGAGAAAACAAACCGACTATATATAGATTTTAAAGTCGGTTCGCTAAGTCGGCCACCGGACGCCCGTCCGAAACCTTGAACGCCCGTCCACTCTTCAATAATACTTCGAATCGGGCCGAGTCATGACTCGACGCTCGTATAAATCACACTAAAAAATCTTGTTAAGGAACACGTCAAAAACCAAACAACGTCGAAAAATCAATCAACCTTATATATCTATAACACTAGCATTAGTGGCTAAATCACACTAAAAAATCACGTCAAGGAACACGTCAAAAACCAAACACGTCGAAAAATCAATCAACCTTATATATCTATAACACTAGTGGCTAACACCGTGCAAGGCACGGTGAATGCCCGCTGCAGTATTAATGGGTATTTTTTTTGTACATTGTTGTCATCTTTCACGGTGACGCGAAAGGTGAAGTAAGTGTTTGTGTATAGAGTATGAGAGTAATGGATACCTGGGTACAACACATTTGTTTATTACAACAAAAGAAGCAGTAACAGTTACCATACATTAATAGAACATTGACATAGGGTTGGTCTTCATTACCAAAAGAGATGATAAAAGACCATGGACGACACGGCAGTGACCGAAGTGTTTGTCACATGGTTGATCATGTTTTTTACAAAAGATTAGGTCTAGAGGGCGATAAAACACCATGGACGACACGGCACTGACCCAAGTGATTGTCACATGGTTTATCATGCTCTTCACAAAATAAGCTACATATCATGAGGCATTAAGATTCGTTAGACCAGAGTCTTAATGACGTGATATGTTGCTGTTAATTACATACAAGAACAAGGGATTATTTATATTACACCTTCAAAGGTTCTGCATTTAGAAACCCCATAACCTAACGCTAAGTCTCTTTATCCTTGCCCTTAAACTTCTTTGTTGGAGTAGTTTGCTCTGGATCTTTGGATGGATTGTCAGATGCAGTAGCAGGCACATGTCCAGGGGATAAAGAAGCTGGAACTTCGCCGTGCCTAAAGGCGGTGCTTCATTGCGGATTCAGCTGCCTCAAAAGTGAGCATCCTTTTAGTGCCAGCTGATTGATCTGTTTGTGCCTCTGTAAGAGAAGGTACTGCAACCACTTCTTCAAGGACCGCTTTTGTTGTAGGTGTGAAGAATTGCTTCTCAGCAGCAGTTTTTGGTGTGGAGGATGAAGATCCAATATGCTCCAAAGGGGCAGACTCCCCAGAAGTATTGCCGGCGAGGTGTGTACTGCACTCGCCGAGTGCATGATATTCATGCATTTCAGCTTCAGTGTAGATTTTAAGCACAGGATAGCGGCGCAGCATTATGCCTCGAGATTCGCGGTCATAGTATTTGAGGAAACAAATAACATGCTTGTTGTTCAGAGCAGCCTCAACTTCTTTTGTCAATGGTTTATTCTAGCAAGTAAAGGTAGAACATATCAGTAAAGTAATTATGTAATTGTTACAGTAGAAGCATGCATTTGAATGCTTGTTGAATGCATACCTCTTCATAAGCAAGCCTTAGTTGATTGCATGTGAAGGGTATCAGCTTATCAACCTCAGGAGACTTGATGGTTGCTTCAATAACAGTGGTCCCATGGCGTAGAGACACGACAACGTCAGTCCTGAAACGGTCACGGTTGTGCGTGTTAGCACCCATGTAATTCGAAATAACATGAGAAAAGAATGAAGCAGCTAGTAATTTGAATTTGAAAGTTGGAAGAAAATGCTATTACCGCACAGCCATTTTGGTAAATTCTTGGCAAGTGGAGCACCTAATCTTCCAATTTGTATCGACATCCAAGGTAGTCAAGCACTTTTCACATGCTTTGAACCAAATCTTGTCTGGACCAGGTTGATAATTGATTGTACCTTCAGTCCAAGCTGTCTTAGCCTTGTATGATATAGATCATATTTATGTTAGGGTAAGTTTAATTAAGGAAGTAGTCAAAGCATGATGTTAAGAACTTACATTTTCAGTGGTTGCAAGAGAAAAATTCAATGGCAAGATCTCAGAAGGACGTGGTGGGCGGAAAAGCCTAGCAGTATCTCTATAAGCGCCATCTTCCACCGTGCTGTGATTTCTATTGCATGTGTCATGTACCTGTGAGACATATGTGTGGGGCATTAGTTTGACCATACCATAGGTAAGTTATGGTAATGATAGCAACAAGCATACCAGTCTTTCAATGGTAGTTGCTCTGTTATCAGTGGGTTTTCCAAGAAGTACTCATTTGTCTTAGTCCTGAGTGACAGACCTGCAATTCATATAAATAAGAAGGTGGAGTACATGCAGAGGATTGGGTAAAGATGTGTTTGTAGTTTTGTTATGCACTTTTCACATGTTTCGCATTATGTCATGTGCACTTCATGTGCACCAAAAAAAAAGTGTAGTAACTGTTCTAATATTGGACTGGGAAAAAAACCAGGCAAAGCACAATGCCAGTGTACTCGATTTAGTGATGGTTCCAAAATGTTTAGTTTTATGTGTACGGGAAAAAAAACAGGCAAAGCACAATGGCATGGTATAACAAGGGTAAAAGTGGTAGTGTACCGTTAAGCGTAGTGACTTTCAGTCCACATCCAACAACCAATGTGGGAATTTTGTATCTTGCGTGGACATTGACATCGGTATCAACCAACAGATCATCCCAGACCCTCATCAACATCGGAATCATTCTGTAAAAATATTCAAATAGTCAAATAGGCTCTTTATATTAAGTAGACTGCTGGACATGACTGAGACAGTAAACATTAAATGTAAAAGGTAACTATTTACACCTACTCTTCGTTAACGACAACAAAGTCCCTGGTAGACAAAGATTCATCAACTTCTTGCACTGGCAAAGCCTTGACAATCAGTGCCTTGATGCCTAAACAGAAAGCACACAAACTTGGTAAGCAACATCAGAAATATTTTATGTAGAATAAAAACATTCACCTCATGCATGTTAGACAATATGAAAGGCTTACAGATTGTGCGTTCTTGATCAGCATATCGGTAAAAGTCTGCGAATTTGTCGAATTGAAACGTGCAAGGCAGTGGAGGTGGAATCGTTTCCAGATGAGGCTCAACAAGGTTCCTGCATTACAGGGTCCAAGTGTATGTATATTCGAGGACCTTGTATTAAGGTGGTGTTCCCATCACAATTGCATTCGACACATAATACCTCTTAAATGGCTGGAGTGTGTTGGACAAGAAGCTGACGTTTTTATCGAAAACAATAATAGGGACTTTAGTTTCCTGCAAAAACGATGCAGCATAAGAGAAATTAGCAGAAACAGCTTACAATTGTAGTAAAGTATTGAAGAAAGTAATATACCTTTGTATCCGTGACAACGTAGTTTCCGTAGAAAGGGCCATTATCAATTTTTTTGGCGTTACGGTGCTCAATGACTTGAACCAAGACACACCATTTTTGTGTCATTGAAGGGGTAATCTGATGGGCATCAAGCAACGGCCTGTCCATCTTTTGTACAAACACGATGGGAACAAACATTTTGGACAGTAGTACGACGGAGAGTGTATTCCAGGCTTTGTTATCGAACTTAGTACAAATGGGCATAGAACAGGCGACAGAATGACATGGATATTTCTGTGTACCACAGCGCAAACAGCACAGGCGTAAGTGAAAGAATATACAGGATTTTTTTGAGGTGTTTCCCTATGTACATTATGCTTTACATTAGTATGTGCAGGGCCTTAAGGAAAGGTGAGTGTATTAGTTTTAGTAAGTTAGATAGCTATAAGGCAAACGATGGTCAGAGTTGTAACACTTCTTCATACACAACATTCCGTGTTTCTGTTTGCGCACATGCATCAGAGTTTTTTTTACTTATGAAAACTTTAACATTCGAAGAAGTTCGGGCACGGGACAACGCAACGTACAGTTGACCATAGGAGAACACATGTTCTTTAAGGTACACACCTACAAAATCCAGAGTCTGCCATTGTGATTTATTTATGGTCATTTCAAAACACGGATGCACTGGAAATTGTATCCTTTTGTAAGGAACAGGGCATAACTCGCCTTTGGTTGGCTGCAAGGGTATCCTAGGTATAAAGACTTGCTTGCCTGTAAAGTCTCCAATTACAATTTCAGCATGTAGTACATTTTTTGAGAAAGACTTGCAGATCAAACGTGTCCCGTTGCACAAGCCTTCACCCGGATCTATATTACTTAACAGAATAATGGGAGCATTATGTTTCAGAACAAGCCTGTGCGGAGGCAGGCCATTGGGAGACAAAGCATGTAGCTTGTCTTCATAAACACCCTAGTCAGATGGGTTAGTAGTCTCATCGGACCCTATGTACTCAACCGGTGAACTTGGAAACCTGGAAATAATGGTTTCGTTGATTTCATCAAAGAACAATTTTTTGTTGTAAGGATAGCTCGATTCAGAAACGGGACACTCACACTGGCTAGCTCGTGCAGGTTGGGATAGACAACCGAGATAAATTCTTCTAGATCATCGGTTGAAGACATCTGGACATGACAAATCTGAGGAGGCAATGAAACTATGTCTACATCTTTAGAATGATGTATACCATCCCCTATGACCAGCAGAAAAGTGGTGAAATCTGGGTCTAAGCAGGCGCGCATGTTTGAGAACAAGCGTAGCTGTGTATGGTGTGGCCACAATGGAGATTTAATTAGGGCAGCAACGCGGCAGAAATACCAGAAGTGGCTGTAGCCAAAGCTATATTGCCTTTTGATCTAACGTTAGCTAAAAGGGCAAGGTAAAGAAATGTCTTACCAGTCCCACCTAGACCGTCTATGAAAAACATTCCTGGTTTGTTCTGGTAAACAGCTGCAAGTATAGAGTCAAAAGCAATTTTTTTGTTCAGCATTCAGTAAAGCCTCTGATGCTAAGTCTGAATCGGAAGCAATCACACTCATTTCTAACCTTAGCTCTCTTGTTGTGTCTTGAGATTCATTACAATCATGCGCGAAGGAGCCTGGGCAGATATTATAATGCCCAAGGCTTTTACCCATACCAACCAAATATGAATTAATCTGGTGCAAAACTTTTTGCCTTATCATGTGGCTGGACAAATTCGAAGAATGAACAAAGTCAACAGACATGTCAGCCTCAAATTTGGACTATAGGGCAGAAGGATTATTGGGGGTACAGTGCACCAGTAAATCTGTGAAAAGCTTCGCAGCACAACAGGCATGTTGTACAACGCAGCTTCTGACATGCATTGTTCCTGGCTAATGTTCTGTTCCAACAACCCAGGTTTCTAAGGCAGCCTCACGTTAAGTGGCAAAGACCTGTCCATGGATAGTATGTTGGGCACCGGACTTTGCTTAGGAGAAGACGCAGGAAATATCGTTCTCCCTCGGTTGGTTGTACCGTGACTACCCTACCAACTGAATTCCCCCAAGCGCGAAGCTTCCATTTTCTTTTGTCTGGTAACCAAACAAAGTAATCTGGAAATTCCGAATACACACAATTTCTTGCCTTGGCATTGCGGTCAGTTCGATTCATTAAGAAGAACTCAGTTAGCATGGTTCTTTTATTCATGGGATTTTCAAGCACACTCGAAAGAAGCTTGCTTGTGTTTAAATGTGACAAGTTGGTAGTTTTCGAGATGAAGGTGCATCTGAATAACAGGGGGCTTCATTTCGGTAATTGGGAACCTGAACATACGCCACAAAGACTCAGGCGCTGAAATCCACCGACCACTTCTGTATTGGTCTATCTCATTTATTTCATTGTAGAGAGCAAAAGTGGGGTCACGATGATCGGTGTTCGATAACTTGAACAAAATTCGATCACTGCCTTTGCAAATGTACTTGTAAATGTACTTCACAGCTTTGATTGTTGAGCAAACCTCAACATTCATGTGACAATCAAATTTTGCAAGTAGGTAAGGGCTGTATGGCACAACCCAACGATTGTCTAACCAGACACCCCTCACCTTTGCTCGAGTACCGTCATTTCGCCTACGATAATTTGGGTATGCATCATCTGTGACATTTGTTTCATCGTAGAAATGCCTTGGGTAGAAGTTTTTGCATGTCCTATTTTTTTCATGCATACATTGGAAGGATTCCTAGCACCACAAGGTCCATGCAACATATGTTTGAGAACCATCTTATACAAATAGGGATGCTTAAATTTATCAAGGATTTCAGTAGAAACGAACATGTCAAATTCCTCGGGACGGTACAACTTAAACTGTGGTTTAAGTATGAGGAGGAAATGTGCATGGGGTAGACCTCTTTTTTGAAACTCAATCACGTATGTGTAAGCTGCAACCTTGCCAAACACATTTTTTTTGAACAACTCGATTTTCAGTTCTTCTAGCTTAGCCCTAAAAACTCTACAAACAATGTCGGGCCTATCCTGGGACGGTTCTTTGTGTTTTAGATGCTCCTTAATCTCAGGCCAGTTAGGGTTGCATGTCATGGCGAGGAATATATCTGGCTTCCCAAATTTCTGCACTAAAGACATAGCATCCAAGTACTTTTTACGCATGTGCCTTGGACCGCCTATGAATGTAGCAGGCAAGACAACACGCTGGCCTATCTGACCACAGGATTTTTCACCCGTGGCATAAGCATCAACAACCCCTTGTAGGAAGTCATGCATGATGGTTTCTTGTTGGGACCTAAAGTAATCCAGCCTCTGTGTCTCCAATTTGACAAACATGTCCACAACATATTGCTGGAACAACCTGCCAAAATGGAGCAAGTATGATTGGTCTGAATGCCTTATCTGGAATCTGTAGCAATAATACTCGCGTATGGAAACAAAATTAGGGCTATCTATGGTGGCATTCATGGCTTGTTCTTCATTGTCCAGTAAAGTGACAGCATCATATGCAGATGAAGGATCTAAGACAGCACTACTACTAAAATCTGATCTACCCCTCTTCCTATACCTTTCCTGGTGATACCTTGTTTAGGAATGCCCTGGTGCCAACCAAGCTGCCCGTAAGGAAACATCAAAGGATATTGAAGTGGATCGTAGCAGGCGTAGTAGTACTGTATATTGTGAGAGTGACCACTAAGAGTGTATATTTTGATGCTCCTATGGTGATTTTCAGTCCCATCCACCAAAATACCGGCAACTTGGTTAACTGAAGGTTTGTTGTAGATGCGTTGATCTAAAGCTGGGTTACAATACAACAAAATATCATGTTTCTCAAGGTTAGGATCATTCCTTAGGCTTCCGAAAAAACTTGCATATGGATTTTCCTCAAGGACTAAAAGGATTTTCTGGAGGGACATCTTATACAACCTAGGACAGTGTAATAGCCTGCTTGCAACCTCATGTTCCGTGTCATGGAGGTAAAATTGCAAGTTGGTAGTTGAATCAACATCACCTAACAAAGGTGGCATAAAGTGGTATACCTGCCCTTGAACCCTAAAAGTGTATAAGCCTTTATTTCGGTGAGATAAATCCTTGTCATAGGTTGCACCTAAAGAAGTGAAAGCCAAATGATTGTTGTAAGTTCTAATGCAGGACCTAAAATGTGTGGATTCATCAGAATCTGAAGTCATCAAATCAACTAAGACGCTAAGTAAGGGAGTACTAACATGGACTATATCCCCACCGCTGCAACACGAGGTGGGAGATTCATAAGTTCACGGGAGGTAGGATATCAAGAGCAGACACAATATCTGTGAAAGCATCACCTGCACAAAGTGCACGCATATCTGGTTTATGTTTTTTTGTGGTTTTTTTTACGGGGCTATTCTGCAACTCCAGGCACAACAGCAGGAACAGAGGCAACAGTAGGAAAGGCATGAACTTTGTCAGCCAAATGAGGCAATGATTGCGGACAACGGTCCGTGCCAGGGTACGAAATCGGAGGAAAAACCTGAACACAACCTGATGAAGTAGCAAGAGCAACATAAGAATGCTCGACCTTATAATCGGAGTGTAGGTTTGTGAGGGAAGGACATACGGCAGACACCACATTCAGTGCAGAAAGATCAGCCACATGTAAGTGAGGGAGGTGCAAGCAAGGTTTTCTAACACCTACTTGCACCTTGGCCTTCTTGCGTACCGCGAAAGGTTTACGAGCTTTCATGACACTGTTTATACTAACAGGCATGGGAGAAGAAGGAAGATGAGATTCATTTTCCTCAACAAAATTATGAGCCGCATTTTTTTTTTGCACGCCATCTGCGTATGGCTTGTTGTCTATAAGCATAACATGCTTCAACTGTACGAGAAGGAGGCATAAGTATATTTTTTACTCGACGGCACCTACTGATTCCTAGACCCAAAGAAGTCAAAGGATAACCTACATCTTAACAGATATACATCACTTATTCAACACACAAAACACCTAAAACAAACAACAGAAAGATACCTCAGCTATTTTCCATGTCTTAGGATTACCAAATCACATACAAAGGTGTATCCTTATTGACCTAGCCAAATATGGAACAAAAAAACAGTAGTGTCAAACCACAACCACAAGGAGAAGCCAAAAGCATATGTTTTTTCATATGTCTGAGAGAAAAAGAACAGCAAAGGGAACCCTATTTTCTTCCATCATTCAATGAACTATGACCCTATTTTCTTCCTTCAGCCAATGAACTATGATGCAAATGTTAACCACTATTTGCGATTGGTACTGTTTAGGATGCAAAACATCAAAGTAGAGAGACCTATGGTCTGGCATTTATGCAGGTGTTTAAGAGCAAAGCATAAAGCCTAACACACACCACCGGTCATGAACAAAAACAATATCTTTTTCACATAGTGTAATGGAGAAGAAAAAGAATGAAAAACCTAATTTTGGTCCACACAAGAGCAGCCATAACAAAGAGACCCAAAGATGAAATATTTGACTTAGATTTACAAACCCTAAGTCCTAAACATACCACACACCACAATGGAAAGCAAGGTGTAGAGACCTAATTTAAACTAACCGCATGAATAGAGGAACAATCACAACCAAATGAAATGAACACAGTTCACATAGTGCAATGGAGAAGACAAAGAATGAAACCCCTAATTTTGGTCCAGACAAGAGCAGCCATAAGAAAGAGACATAAATATCAATTTTTCACTTAGATTCACAAACCCTAAGTCCTAAACATACCACACAGCACAATGGAAAGCAAGTTACTGATAGAAAAATATTTAACCGCTAATTTTCACCGACAGAGTATCAGGTCAACGAGAGTATAGTGGTCACAAGGTCGAATCTACATGGAGTAATGTCTAAGTACCAAAGCTGACGTAGAACTTAGTTCAGGCCAAAATATGGTGGAAGGTATTATGCTAATGCAGAAATAAAGTTAATACTACCGGTTTTACTTCTAAATATTAAAGGGCATAGCCGAACTATGATCCCACGAGCTACTTTTACCTCTTAGGAAGGACTTGACAGGGAGCGTGTCTTAACCGACCTACCTATCCTATGTAGTTTAACGACATCCATGGGTGCCAACTCCTAATTCTAGTGATTAGACTGAACAACTCGATCTAACCACCCTATGTGAAGCTAACCGACTCTCCCTTTAGAAAACCGATTATCCTAACATGATTGAGTTCTAGAGTTGCTCTAACAACGATGACAAACCTCTGAATTGGAAACGGTCCTAACAACTAGGCCGAATCTACGCAACGATCCTAAAACCCCTTTTCCCACATCTCACCGCAAAATGCATCTATAAGTTCGATGTGTGTGACAGTGAACTAGGTGATCAAACTAATTCAAAGATGTTATAATCAGTTTTAGGACGTGGATTAATCGTTTAAACATGATATTACGCACTACACAATTCCCAATCTCATCCCCCTTAGGGTTTTCGCTCGCTTTCACATAATTCGACTACACATGCAATTAGCTACTCATGATTATGCTAATACCAGAATAAAGAGCTGAAATCAAACTAAAGACAATAAATAAAAGAGAAGTCATTACCATATAAATTGCTGAAAATCTGATCCACTAAATATGGAAGAAATAATTGCACCGAAAAGCCAAATCTTTGATCTTGAAACGTAAATCTAAGCTATGGAAAGTATGTAGAATCGAAGGATGTTATCTATGGAATCAAAGGATCAAAGGATGATCAACCTACACTAAAACCGCACCAAAATCGCCCTAGAAGTGTCTAAAGGCGGCAGTATCTGTAAAAGTGCTGAATGAGCTGCGTATTTATAGTGTAGGGTTGAAATCTGCTGCTATCGGTGCTGAACGAGCAATTGCTCCAAGGTGGACGCTCGTCTGCCTGGAGATCTGATGATGATTAGGGTTTATTCTTCAGTGAACCAGCGTTTGGATCCTCCTAAACGCTAGTTCATGGATCATACCTTGAGGGCAAACGCCCGTCTAGATTGGCTGAACGCCCGTTTGGATTATATGAGCTTTCTTGATTCGGGCTGAGCCCATCCAAACATGCGTTCGGGGGTGATTTGGAGCTCATCCGTCTGAAAATCTAACTTTCAGTATCAAATGCTAACTTGACAGACGCTCGTTTGAACTGGCCAAATGCCAGTTTAAGCTGATATCACATTATTTAACTAGAGCTCGCCGCAAACGCTCGTTTGGAGTAAGCCAAACGATCGTCCAACCCAATTTCCTTCCAAACTTGCATTTTCTCCACTTCAATGCTACTTTCGTGCCTCGAACATGTTTCTCACTCCAAAATATCGCCTTCCGGGCCCTCGAGCCACCTAAGTCATGCAATAACATATACGAACAAAACACCACGCGTAATTCCGCAAGACAAAAGTGCTCGGAAAAGAAGTAAATATCGTCAAAAAGGCGGAGTTTACTATCGATGTGACAGTTTTACCCCCCCGTGCCTATAACTCACGATATTACTCTCGAAACGGTCTATATCTTCCCAAAACATGCCAATAAAGTGATAACCGGGGGTTAAACTTCACACCAAAGTACAGTAAAGTTGACTCCCAGGAGTGTAGTCTTTGATGAAAACTCTATGCTTAACTCATCAGTGAGAGCCACATATGAATTTGAAATTGGTTCTGAGACTGATAAGGTTGACGAACAGGTGGAGCTTCAAGTAGAGTCTACTGAATCAAAAGACTCAGCAGGGGTTGGTCAACAATCAGTAGAGCTGGATCCAAGCCAGTCTGCTGAACAAGGGTCAACAGACACTCAAACTCCTGATGTTGGTCAGCAGGGTATAGCTCTCAGTAGAGCTAAGAAAACCAATATCAGACCTCCAAGAAGATATGACTTTGAGGAGGATATGGCTGGATATGCACTACAGGTAGCTGAAGAAGTGGATGATTTTGAACCTAACACTTGCAGGGAAGATGTGACATGTTCTACGGCATCCCAATGGCTTGCTGCCATAGGAGAAGAAATGGAGTCACTTCAGAAGAATGAGACTTGGGATTTGGTCAAACAACCACAAGATAGAAGGGTGGTCAGTTGCAAATGGATATTCGGAAGGGATGACATCTGCTGAAGATATCAGATATAAGGCACGTTTGGTTTATAGGGGGTTCATTCAGAAAGATGGAGTAGATTATGAAGAGATGTTTTCTCCAGACATACTTCCATCAGGGTGCTGTTAGCAATAGTGGCATATCAGAATTTTGAACTTGAGCAATTGGATGTGAAGACAACCTTTCTACATGGAGATGTAGATAAGGAAATTTATATGACTCAGCCAGAGGGTTTCCAAGTTCCTGGCAAAGAAGGATATGTTTGCAAGTTGAAAAAGTCCTTGTATGGACTTAAGCAGGCCCCAAGACAGTGGTATAAGAAGTTTGACAGCTATATGATTCAGCAGGGTTATAGCAGGAGTCCATATGATTGCTGTGTGTATCACAACAAGTTGAAGAATGGTTCAATCATCTATCTGGTGTTGTATTTGGATGATATGCTGATAGCTGCTGCAAACAAGTCTGACATTCAAGATCTGAAGAATCTGCTCAAGATTGAATTTGAGATGAAGGATTTGGGGAATGCAAAGAAAATTTTGAGGATGAAGATCTATAGAGATAGGAAGCAGGGGAAGTTGTTCTTGTCTCAGCAGGGCTATATTGGAAAGATATTATCCAAGTTTGGCATGTCAGCAGCCAAACCTATAGATACTCCTATGGCACCAAATCTACATCTGTCTACCGTGTTTGCTCCACAGTCAGCTGAAGAGGAATAATACATGTCAAGAGTTCCATATGCTAGTGCAGTGGGCAGTTTAATGTATGCCATGGTTTGTACTAGGCCTGATTTGGCTCAGGCAGTCAGTGTTGTCAGCAGGTTTATGCTCAAACCAAGAAAGGAACACTGGAAAGCAGTAAAAAAGGATATTCATGTACCTTAGGGGTACATCAGATATTGGACTCATTTATAGAGGTGGTATTCAATGTTTTGTCATAGGGTACTGTGATTCTGATTATGCTGCTGATGTGGACATCAAGAGATCTATGACTGGGTATGTGTTTACTTTGGGTGGTTCTGTGGTAAGTTGGAAGGCAACTTTGCAGGGTACAGTGACATTATCTACTACTGAAGCAGAATACATGGCACTGACAGAAGCAACAAAGGAAGCAATTTGGTTAAAGGGGCTAGTCAATGATTTGAGTCTGCATCAAGATCAAGCCAAGGTGTATTGTGACGGTCTTAGTGAAATATGTTTGGCTAAGGATCAGGTTCATCATGAAAGAACCAAGCACATTGATGTTAGGTATCACTTTCTAAAAAATGAGAGGGGGGTTAAAGTGGAGAAGATCAGCACTGATGTGAACCCTGTTGATATGTTCACTAAACCAGTTCCAATGGGCAAGTTTCAGTTATGTCTGGACTTGCTGAATATCCAAAGCTGTTAATTTGAATCTGGGAATACTCAGCTGAATGTGGAGGTCTGCTGAGGTATTCAAATCTGAAGACAAAGAGGATTTCTGGCACTTGGTTGTGCATATGGCACTTGGTTGTGCATCTGGTCAGTTTGCATGAAGTCGAAGTCAAGGTGGAGATTTATAATGGTGACTTAAACTTGTGCTACTGAGGTCTGGTATGGAAACATGTTCGGGTCAGCAATGTATAAAGCATCTGCTGAAATCTGGTGTTCAGTTGGGGGCAGGTTCAGCAGGGTTGATCAACCTGATGATGGCTAGTCTACTGAAGAGTGAAGACAAGTCTGCTGATGCTCAGCAGACTTGTAGGACACGTCTGCTGCATGTTTGTTCGAGTTACTTCTGGGGTATTTCAGTCATTTACTGGGTTGGCTGTTTAGTCGGTTAGGGTTGGATTCTCAAGGCTATAAATACCGTCTGTATTAATTGTAACTTGATGTAACTTTCTGGTGATAATAAAATATCCTCGTTTGTCCGTGGAGTAGTCGGCACATTGCCGGAAACCACGTTACATATGTGTTCTTCTTGTTTCTGTATTTGTTTACTTGTTATTCTTTTATCTTTACTCACAATCACCATCACTTCTTGATCGATCCGTCATAACACCTGTTGATATGTGTTGTTGTTGTTTGATTGATTCGATGCTTGTACCTTTTACTGAGTATATTTTTACTCACGCATATGACAATGTTGAAGTGTGGACGTGTTTTGAGAAATCTATAGTTTCTTATTTTCTTGATGATAAATGTTGTAATCATAAACTATTGTTGTACTTTGTCTTGTTTTAGTTTAGCCGTGTTTTTCTCAGATACATTTGGTTTTAAACCTTGGTTGATGTACCTTTGTTTTGTTTTCCTAAGTAATACATTTGGTTTTGCTCGGATACATTTGGTTCCATCGTTCCTTAATCGAGATTCATGTCGTTTTGTTCACCCAAGTATATATTTTAGTTTTCCGTTTTGTATTATGATGTTAATCATGTCAGGTTGACGTATATAATTGATTTATTTTAATTATATGCATGTGAGACGTTTTTTTTCCGGATAAAGACTCGGTATCTGAAAATGAGGCGTCACAGATAGTTTGTTTCGAGAGAATATATATTAGTTGATGTTGGACATCTGAATAACGACTATATAAATATATTATGTGAACCGATTATACTTAACCATTCACCGTAACATAAAAATGTTGTAGTGAATGTATCGACTCTTGGTTCAAATAATTTAAGGTCAAGACCTTTTTCTAGTCGTCAATCACGATGATAAAATAAATTGTTAATTCCGACTAATTTTATTTGTCAATGTTGTGATTCATAATTATTATTAAGGTCAACATATTTGGCAAAAAAAAACATATTCGGGACCAAAAGTCAACCTATGATTAAACATTTTGTAGGACGCCTCCTCCACAATGCGTTACCAACAACAAATAACTTGGTTAGATAGAAAGGCCACCAAACGATACTATATTGTTAACAAAGCATATCCACAAACTCCATCACAAACATGCTTTGAAATAGTGTGTTTACATTAGCACTTCCACCAAAAGACAAAAGTTCACTTCAATAGCGATGCTTCACTTGAATTAGGATCACCTAACAACACAACCAAAATGCATAGTTTGATCAGAGTTTTTTTCACTCAAATGTTTACAAGAAAGAGGAAATGTGATGGTAACTCACCTACGTATCACGTCTCCTCTTCAAGCTACAAACACGAAGCGCTTTTGAGGATGGAGAAGGAGAGAAAAGTTCGTCTAGGAATTCTTGATCCGCATCTGACACCTCAAGATTTTCTGAGGTCAGCAAGTCGTCAATCTCTCCTTCGTTGACCAAGAAGTGAAAGCCCATCTTAATCAATTTAGTCAGATCTAGAGAATCAGATAAAACTGCACCGGATATAGCTCGGCCAAAATCACTTATCAGTTGAGCTTCTTTATTCCCCTTAATCCAACTTGGTCTGTGAACAAGAAATCGAGGCAATTTACTATCAAAAAACACCTTTTTTATGATATCTGCATGTAACCACTTTTTTGATAAAGGCATCTGCAAACGGCATTTGACCTTCAGTAGCTCATCTGTCACAAATACAGGAATATCACGAAGTGCTGCAGCCATTGAATGCCTTTCTTGTGCTGGTACACTCATCTGGGGACTTGCAAGAAAAGCCATTACAAGTTTCAATACCGGTTTCCCAATTAGATCAGTCTCCTTTTCCCTCTTTAGATGGGATCCCTTGACAGAATATTCCACAGATTCTGATATCTTTTTCACACCAAGACTTTTGTAAATTTCATTTAGTTGCACATAAGATATGGAGTTATCTTCAGGGAACCATGCAAAAAGTGGACCATTACTAGATACCGAAAAGGGCCTTTTAAGCACTATATCATCACCAATGTACACTTTTTCCTTCTCTATCAGTTGAATATCTATACTGGGCTGCGTACCAACTGCTGGTAGTTTGGTAAAAGCAGATAGAATCTCGGTCTGATTTCTAGATACTTCTCCAACCCAATTTCTTGATAAGAGTCCCCAGAACAGCGTAAGTTTCTCAACACTCACTTTGTCAGCAGCTTCACACCAGAATTTCCAAAGTGCAACATGGTGGTCTAATGATGGAATCTCAGGAACGTCAAATGCCGATTGTAGAAAAGGTAGCAAACCATTGTCATAACAGCTGCCAAGAGAATACAGGAAATGACCAAATAAGTTATTCTCATCATGAATGACACAGTCTACATTATTCACCCATTTTCCTCTCGAACTGTCTGATTTATCAGGAATCCACAACTTAAGCTCCAATTGATCATTAGATTTAGGTGTCCAATCAAATTTCTGCAAGAACTTGTAAATTCTATTCACCTGAGAGGTTTGAACATGTGAAGTAAGATTCTTGACAATCAAACAGCAGGCATCCACCAAATCCGTTTTAACCCCTATCACTCTTAGAACATTGTCTTGTGCAGATGTTAACATTTTATAGAATTGTCGATCAATGAATGGTCCATCAAACTCTTTCAAAAGACATTCCCACTCCTCATTAAAAAGAAGAGCTTCACCGGGAGGTCTATAACCCATAACTGTCTTCACCCACTTCGCGACCCTCAACTTTTGGAGCAATTCTTCAAGCAAAATCTTGTCAGAAGCCACATTACTGTTTAGAAGTGACTCTGCACATTGAAGGATTACGAATGCAGCGTCGGCCGTCACAAGAGATGGGTTTTCATGAACCTTCAGGCCATGAACAATAAAATGAATACCATCTCTCAAATTAACCACCGCTCCAAGAATCTTTAACTCCTCTTTCAAAGAGCATATTTCAACACCATAAAAGGTCTCATCTATGAAAGGAAGATCTACTAACTGCAAGATACATGCCCACTCAGAATCAAACAAAATGGAATTAGTAGCCTTTTGGTAGCCATGCTTTGTTTTTACCCATTTTTCACCTGACAAATAATCAACCACTCTATGAACAAAGGAAGGCACCGAAATTTTCGCAGATTTGAATAATCTCAAAAGTGAAATAACATTGAAGGCACTCAGTCCGGTAGAATAAATGAGCGACTTGAGTCTATTCACAACTGACTCCCCTGCAAAGTCAAGACCTACAGTCACTCCAATTGCATTGAGTTCTGCTTTGTATGATCTTATTTCGGTTCCATAGTAAGATTCATCAATGAATGAGTAGGAAACCGCACCGGCTAAGTCGATCAAGTTGGAATCTGATAATATAGTCTCAGACGGGCATCTGAAACCAGAAATGGTCCTCATCCAAGCTTTGCAACGGATATCATGATTGGCCCAAAATGCAGCGGACCCCACGAATCGCATGCATTTCAGAAACAAGAACACTGAATCTGTACTTAAACTGGAAAGATCTACCGGAAATCTGAAATTTTTGGGGATTAACTTATAAACTTCTTCCACATCCACTACAACCCCAAGAAGCTTGAGTTCATACAAGAAATCTTTTAGATTTTTTCCATAGTACAAGCTGTCAATAACCTGCAGATTTGTTATCTGCCCCATAGCCTTCTCAAGCGATGTGAGAAAAACAGAACCATCTGGACAGGCATAACCATTGAGAGTCTTCAGCCATTTTCCCTCTTTCAAATTCTTTATCAAGTCTCCGTTTAGCTTATTATTTACCCTCAAATACTTTAAGAATTCCAGAAGTAAAATTGACAATTTTGGGTTTATCTGGGAGAAAGCCAGTATCTTTACACGTGGGATAATGAGCTCAAACATAGTCCCTGCCTTCACTTGTACACCGAGGAATTCCAGCTCATTGATATATGACCTTATTTTACTAGAATAGTATACTTCATCAATAGCAGAAAACACCTGAAGTTTACTTCCCAGCTCCAAAATAGCTTTGTTCTCCATGCTATCAAGGAGGTAGCAATGTTTAGGAGAACTGAAGCCAGCATAGGTCTTCAACCAATTAGTGTGAGTAATGCTTTCAGAAAACCTCACAGGAAGATTAATCTGTGTACTCAGTCTCAAATTTTTGATCCATTTCAACAGCAACAAAGCTTGATCACAAGTCAATTTAGTGGAAGATAGCTTCAGGGCCATGTCAGGAGGCGGTGCTTTAGGCAAATCAAAAGCTTTTTCATTCTTCACAAGGAAATTAAGCAATTCATTTTCAGCTATAGTTTCACCATTGAATTTGGCAGCACCTGAGTATAGATCTCCAAGTTCCGCATAGTATCCACAATTTTGTTTGTTGTCATCCATGTTCTTGTGGTGATAAAGATTATGCTGCTCAACTGAACTTACACCATTAGACTCCACACTTAGAGGATTAATCGAACCAAAAAGCTTGGTCCATGTGCCAGTAGCAACAGGAACCAGTGATCTAGAACAAAGACTAACTTTCCCTGATTTGTCCACCACTGGTAAGAAACGCAAAAGCCTATGCAAATCAAATTGGCTTTTTATGTGGTTCTTTTTAGCTGATAAGTACACAAAATAAGTGAATTGTAAAACGATTCCGGAGTCCATATTTTCCCTGATAAAGCTTCTAATCAGCTCCATACAGTAACGGAAGGTATCAGTGATAACAACACCTGCGGTAGCAGTGAACCATTCCTTCAGGTTTTCTTGGTTCTTTACTTTCACGAGCGAATTTATCAAGTAATCTGGGCAGAAGAACACGTCATCTGGGCAGCCTATTTCACGGTTCCATTTGCTTAACCACGCATGTGCATCCGCCTCCCAAACAATTCGGACTTTCAAAGTCTCTTGTCTTATTTGCAAAACACTGCACAACATAGTATCCCCACTCCAAGTTACATACTTAACCAGAGGTATGCTATCAAGAGACTTCTGAGGAAAATGTGACCAGTTGTCAGAAAGAAAGCAAATAATATCCGTGTAGAGATCTTGAGAAGATCGGGATATAACATTAGAAGTCTTTATGAATTTCAGATACCAATCGTAACTGCTCTTGGCTAATGCCACTCCAAGGAATCCCCAGATTTCATCATACTTTTTATGATCCACAGAGCCGTGTATAGCATGCTTCATTTGAGAAGAAACAGCACCAAGAATTATTCCCTGCAGCTTAGCTTTAACCAAAATGTTCCGAAACTTTTGACAGATCCGAAGCGCATTGCTAGGTCGACAGAGAACAATTTGCTCATCCACGAATGACTGACAAGGAACAACGCATTCCGACTGCAACATGACTTTGATCGCGTCTCTTGCAATATTTAATTGTGGGAAAGGAGATTCCTTGATTGGCAAGAAGTCGAGCACATGAGACTTTGTACCTAATCCAATAGTTTCTACAGAGTTCAAGCAAGTCATGAGAGCTCGAACATATGCCAAGGGAACAAGTTCCAAGGACCCCAAGTTCCACTTGTTGTCCATGCGGATTGTCTCTCGAGAAGACGCAAGCACAAAGTCCGAGTGGATAATGAAAGGAAAGTTTGTTACCATTCCGGTGGGCAAAAATGCAAAGACGCCAGCAGCAGAACCTCCTCTTATCAGTCTCTTACCAAAAGGGAAAGCCAAACATATCATCAACTCCTTTGCATCCTTCCTTTCCTCCACAATAATGCTAGGTTTGATGGGAAAAATTTGTTTATGTAAGTAGTACCTGCATGTATCCGAAGACTTTTGTTTGCTTTCTAATTGAGCAGAGAGCTGAACTACTCGGGAATCTACAACTTGATCGCTTGAAGGGATAAGAATTGTTTCATTTGATATTGATACGGCTGACAAAGAACCCCCATTAGGAGACAAACCAGTGGACTCATCCCGAACAGTTAATCGCCTTATCTTTTGCAGAAAAAGTAGAACTTCTGGATGTATCTGCAACAATTCTTTCTTTACTGCTTCTACTTTTTCAGGTTTCAAGGGGAGGATGATAGTGGTAGTTGGAAGTGCTTTTCCATTACCATAAATTCTTCCCAAATCAGCCTTAGATGGTCTTTCAGTGATCCATTCTGGCACAATATACCCAATTCCGCAATCCCCATTTGGAACTTCACAAAACCGGATCTGATAGCCATTGCTAAAGATGTATGGGTGCGCACTGACAAGAAATACACTTTTAAATCCAATTCCTGCAATTTGACTGACAAACATTAGTATTTGTATTGTACACAGCACGGAAACAAGTAACTTAACATACAATTTCTCTTATGCTAATCATTCCCTGTCCCTCATCCCTCCCTCCCCCCCCCCCCCCCCCCCCCCCCCAATCAGCCTCCATTTTGCAATTGTATGCGTCTGTGATCTGAAGTATAAAAAACAAGCATCATTCTGCTCTTCCAAATCTAGAAGGAAAATAAAAAACACCAGATCACAATATGCTACTGCCAAGAAACAAAGAGCAGACGACTATATTACTTTTTTGTACTGAGACAATGCTTTAATCGAGAAAGGAATTTAATGTTGATCTAAAGAATCAACAATAACTTAAACCATTTGTATTGCTAAATAAGCATCCATTTACATTGATAAAACGCAAGATGGTTATCATTCAAATAACAAGAATAAAATATGAAAGTAGAAGAAGTAGCTGTCATGATGTGGGTGCTTGAAAAATGGTAGTCAAAATAGATGAATTTCATAGCCAAAAGAAATTAAAATTTTCTTCCGAATGGAATTACTGTGGATGTTATCAAATAACGAATAATTATCTATGTTATATATGTGACCGTACTCTTAATAGTATCGTGTACACAATAAATGTTCGACATCTAATTTACAAATTACAAGTTAAATGATAGAGATTCAGTAATTAAGAACACACAATATTTATAACTAATTACTCATTTAGATGCATGATTTATACACACATAAGCAGAAATGTACGAAAGAAAGAAGACAAGGGAAGTTGCCATACCTTTCTCTCCAATAAAGCCTTGGGATCTCATGGCTTTCTTTGTTGACTGGCCAATGCTGCAGACAGAGTCAATATTTGCCTTTGAAAAGCCCACCTCATTGTTAAACACTAGCAGTGTTGCTGGAGCTCCAGTATCAGTTATGTCCTCTTTTGTGAAGACAAACTCAAGTGCTGGTTCAACAGTTTTCAGGTACTTGTTGTCCTCAGCATTCTGATTTGAGACAAAATACACAGACACCGTCAATTTATTCATTTTGATAAGTCGTAAAGCTGGAAAGAGCATAAGCAGATAATGACTTACCTGGATCAGTTCCATTAAGAAATGGATATCTTTGGCATATAGCTCAGATGAAAGCCTTGTAACAGCATTATGTAGGTCTTTAGTGAGAGGATTTTGAAGCTTAGATCCAATGGAGAATTTCGTTTTCCTTATGTTCTCTATGTGCACCATTGCTGTAACAGCTTTAGCACTCTGATTCTGTTCCGTTTTCATTTTCAATGGCAATCTATTCCTACAAAATTAGTAAATGAACCCCACATTACCAAAACATTCAGCAAGCAGAATTTAGAAAAAAGTACCCTGTCATATACTCAAAGCTTCAGGATAGATTAATGATATCAGGGGAAAAAAACACAATCTTGATACAATCAAAAAAACGTCTCAACCTTGTTTCATATGTTGAACTCATGACCAGAAGATTTTAGCTGACAGAATCATACAAGAGCATCCCGTATGAATAGATTACAAGAGCAATGAGTACATAGTTACAATGGAGAGACTAAATGTGATTCATGGCATGTTAATGCACAACAATATAATGAATGCAATTACGCTTATAATGAGTGATGTTGCTTCACTGAAGGTACTGGTCCTTCTGTTAAGTAGACATTCATGGGCACATAAGTGTATCCCTACCGTGATAAGTGACCTACTCTGTTAGTCATGTAGTTCACAGGGACATCACACTCTAATACAAAATGGTAGTGCATAGCTATTGCCAGAAATTAAACAAATACTAACCAAAAAACGACTCATAGGATTCTGAAAAGAAAAAAATAACAATTCAACTATCAATGGAGGAAGGATCAATATTGGCATTCATGCATTCAGCCTAACAATAATAAACAAAAAATGTCGTTGAAACTAGCTTCATTGTATTCCAGAACTCACATATATATATATAGGCGTAACCAAAGTATAGCAAGATTTTAGTGTTCAGCCTTAATACAGATCCCTGTGATGTTTGAATGGCAGTTACTCAGATTATCAACTACTCGCAAGCGAACACCTGCAGAAAAATCAACAGTAGCATAGAAATGTAAGAACAATAACAAAGGCTACATCAACAATTATAATATAAGATGAATTATGCTAGTACTGTTATACTAAAAAAAGTAGGTTTGGAAGTGCCAAATATCATGTAAACCTAGCAACAAACAGGCAGATCAGACTAATTTTCAAGTATTTTTTAAGGAGTGACGGATCAAATGATATTTATGTTCCAATTTTTGTCTCTTTTTTCTCCTGCAGAATCAAACCTTTCCTCGCCCGCCGTAATGGTTCAGTTCATATTAGTATCTCTGGTACAAGTCGAATCCTAGATGTAGAAAGATAAAAAAAATAAGAAGGCGGGATATCCCTCTACTTCGAAAGAAATGATCTTTTCGAGGGTCCAACAAATTCAAAAATTAACCAAATGTAAGTACTAGAACCAAAAATCAAAGTACTAAGGCTAAATACACATGCATTATTACATGCTAAATGTGGCACTGCAAGTCTGCAAAACATTTTAGCAAACGGCTTATGTTCATACCAAAAGAAGGTATGATTTAAAAAGTCATGTCAATATACTCCATGATTCCAAACATTTTAAGCATTTAAAAACTATCTAGAGACGATCTGAAAGGAGGAAATCAATATGAAATTAAGTTGCTGCATCTGCATGCATTCCTCACCATGCTAAGAACAAAAATGGGTTGAAAAAGGGTTGAAAATGACCCAAAAAATAAAATAAAAACCAACCCTAGGAGAGAAGAAACTGCTCGAAGATAGTAGCAAATGTAGAAATGGTGATATGAGTCCTCGTCTTTCAGGACTCTAGTACACAGGTAAGTCTTTTTTTTTTTTCATTTCTGAAACCTCTATATAGAAATCTTTTTAACGAAATCAAAAAAAAAAAAAAACTTTTTAACAAAAATAAAATAAAATGTTACCTTTAAGCAGCTTTTTGGCTCGAAAATACTTTTGTTTTCCCAAAATTGTCCCCTTAAATCAACCCAAAAATTCCCCGCATTTACACAAATTCAAATTTTGATTATCAAATTCATTAAGTCCCCATATCCCCTCTTACCTTTCATACTTCTTCCTCCCCACCCCCCTCTCTCTGATTACTCTTCTTCTTCATATTCTTCAACATCCTTCATTTTAAACTCGTTTTATGCACATAACGAGTTCGAATAACGAATTCGATTTCGTGTTCTTCACCCTCATCTTCTTCATTAATACGGATTTTGGGGTTGAGGAAGACGTGTGAGTTGGGTTCAAATTCGTGTAACGAGTTCGAATAACGTGTTCGTTTTCGTGTAATGAGTTCAAACTCATGTAACGAGTTCAAACGAGTTTGAATTTGTGTTCCGGCAAGGCTCCGGCGAGGGATTTTGGGTTGAATAAGATGGGTGATTTGGGTTCAAACTTGTGTAACGAGTTCTAACGAATCAAACTTGTTTTCACGGGTTCTGGGGGTTCATTGTGTTTAAGGTTTAGTTCCGGCGGGATTTCGGCAGGGCTCCGGTGAGGGAATTTAAGGGTTGAAGAATATGGGTGATTTGGGTTTTAGGGTTATGTTTATTGATTTAGGAATTAGGGTTAGGGTGTTTGGAATTGGGGATTTAGGGGAAAATGAGATCAGAGGTATTTTGGGCAAGTAAGGGGAAAAATTACGAGGAAGGTCTTTTAAGCAATATTTGTTTTCGAAAAATATATTCCAAAAAGATTTATAGTCAAACAGTCTTAATAAACTAATACCCCCATTAGAGCAACCATAGTGGGCAGACTCTGGACAGTCTCTCTATTTACAAATTGGCAAAGTAGAGAACGAAGTTTGGTAAGTTGCAAAATAATAGTGATAAAATAGAGAGGTTTTTATAGATATTCTCTACTCCATGTTCTATTTGTGGGGAGCGATGGAGAACATATTCTCTGGCAAAAAGCTTTCATCACAATACCTTTCTTCCGTTTTGAAGCAGTTGAAGTGGGGTCGGCTTTGTTGTTTCTCACGAGGCGAGAACCAATTGTTTTACCATTACACAATTTTTCTATAAAATCCTTTTAGTGTTATCTATCTACAATTTAAACCAATGAAAAGTTTCCATGTGGAAAAATGTGTCAGAATAAAGGACTTTAATTTCCTCTATCACTACGGTTGCTCTTAAAGGGAATTGCATGTATAGTGTCGGGAGCGTTTCGTGTTGGAAATGTGTCAAGACACGGCGCACGACGTTCAGATTGAAGTGTCGGTACTTCATTGGTGGGCTATAGTGCTCTGAATAAATAAGGCAATTTTGTTTCGATGAAAAAAATGTTAGTAATTTTCACATTATTTCAAACCTCTTTATCCGTATATTTGTGTTTTTATTTTTTAAATTATCAGTCCAAAATCACCCCAAATCGTGGCATCGTAACTGTGTTATAAGCACAAATCATGCAGGGCAGATTTATATTTATAATGATAAAATATACTCCTTTCATCTTTTTCTAACTGTTACATTTGATATAATTTTTTGGAAGAAACTGATCACTTTTTAGTTTAAGGTTAGTTAATTTTTAGATTTAAACACATCCCATAATCACTTTTAATCTGATTAAAAAATAAAAATAACACAGAAGGAGTATCGTAACTGAATATAATTCTCTTCTTTTTAGCTTGGCATTCACTTGTCCCATAAACATTAGTCTCATTTCATGTGTCGTTTGTTTGGTATATCTTATCTACAAAAATCTTTTTTTTTTTTTTTTTTTTTTTGTGTGCTATAAGCATATTGATTTTTTTTTTTGGGGTCCCAGTCCCATAATCACTTCTTTTTAAACACATCCTATAATCACTTTTAATCTGATTATTAAAAGTGATATAATTCGATCACCTAGTTTACTTAGCTAATCCCTTAAAAAAAAAAAAAAAAGTTTACTTATGTTATGCATGTTAAAAGTATTAGATATTCTGCCTAACGTTTATAACTAAATCTAAGTTGCATAACTCTGATTAAAATCTGTGAAGTTTTCATAGTATAGGAAAATTTTGAAAATCTCAATATATACTCCATTCACGCCCTCTGATCGAGTATTGTGTGCGCAATATCGATCTATAGCTTAACACAATATAATAGAAAATTTTAATGGAAATTGATTTCATTGATTTTGAATCATGATATAATGTCGATATATATTACGATTGATTACAAAAAATTTCTGGAGTATCTCAACACAACAACTTGATGATTTCTACGGAATTCCTACAAAGAAAACACAATCCTTTACCATTGCTACGAAAAAAATAAATATGATCATCCAGAAAAAAACATATATAGGTTTTTACTTCTAAAACTAAGAAACGTATGGTGAATTATCAATCTTATTTTTGTGCTCTTTCGTTTGATTACTCAAATCTGCCGATTCCGGAAACTGAGTTCTTATTCGGAAAAGGAACGTTCGGCACGTATAACATAGAATAAATCTCACATTATATGTAAACATCTACTACGTCGTATCGAGTCTAAGCAAAACGGAAGCAAAAGACTCTGGTAAATTTTTTCAAACATCCAAAAATATAAACTCAAAATTCTAAAGATAGAAATGTAACTTTATTACATCGAAAATCCAAATAAATGTATAACGTACGAAACCTCCAAAGAAATAAATGAAAGAAACTACAAGTCTCAAAGAGACGTAACGAAATCCCAAAACCAAAAGAAACGTCTAGTCTTAAAATGTCATAAAATAAAATAATAAATGTAAAGCTTCAACGAGGCATCCTCAAACGTCGTCATCAAAGTCCTCTTCATAATCTGGGTCGACATGTTCGTCTTCTCTCCTCAAACACATAGAAAACATGCATTTGAGGTAAGTACAATATACTCAGTAAAATGTAGAAGCTACGGACTAATTAAGATTCATGACACGAGCTTTATGATTAATAAATTATCTTTATAAGACCGACTCAGTCTAGGGTTCGCTTCATGTCCATCAACATGTCATGACTATACGTTTCTATCTTAACTTATCTGTGTTACATCCGCACTCAAGGGCACTATGCATGATGTGTATCCATCACGAGATATACTTGCCAACTATGGTGAATAGCACCGATAGTCCCGGGATCCCCCGGTATGCATATACGTTCGGCGAATTTCCTCCACTGCCATTCCGCCGTTTATTGGCCAGCAGTGTTGTTCACTTTTACTGAACGTATCACATCGCCGATATGAATCCGTGCCTTACTAAGAATAGCATGACAACTAGCCACCTAAGTGTTTTCAAGGCAAATCTCACCTTAACAACTTTACTCCCTCACTTAGACAATTACACACCACGTCCTATCAAGTGCATAGACATTGATGAATCCTAATTCACCAAAACACAAGTCTATCATGCCCTTTCGACGGTCCCGAACTTCAACTCTTTGAAAGAGCTAGTACATTTAGTGCCGGAACTAAACGCATCAGAAACTCAATCAAGGCTTGTTCATGTTTAGTTAAGTTATGAAATCATGAAACAACATTTAAAACTATATTCGGGGCTTAAAACAAGCTAAACGTCAAAAAACAGGGTCCAGTGCGCCCGCACAGGAAATCAGTGCACCCGCACTGAGCGACAAGAAGCTCATCGAAACTTTCTGCTGAGCCAGAGCGTCCGCACTGGCTTTTGGTGCGTCCGCACCAAGCGTCTGAACATAAAAACGAACCCCCTGCCTTTTCAGTGCGTCCGCACTAAGCGCAGTAACCCCCAAACTCAGTTTTTCCACCCTTACACGATCCATACTTGTTCCCAAACACGTTCAACATCATAATACTCAGAAATCAGCAGAAAAACATAACTTTTATAAACTATAACAGCTCTTGATCCTTAAGCAACATGAAGGTACGATTTCTAACATCAAATCATATCAAACCTTAACATAAACCGTAATTAATTCGTAGGAAGATCCTCTTACTTGATAGCAAGCAAATCCAAATCCAACTTCCAGTAAAACATCAGCAAAACGACCATTTTCTGACAGAAAACCTATGTGATCATTTACAAAATAGGTTAGATTCGATCGCATGCTTCTATTGTAACAAAACTACGAAAGCTATGAGTTTTAATCTCTAAAACTCATCCAAGAACATATCTAGGTCGAATTTACATACCTTGACAAAGCTCCGAACATTTAGTACTGAAACGATGCTCTCTTCACGACGATTCCAACACACCACTCGATTCTGAAAACGGTTAAGAAAAGACTTAGATTTCTGAAGAAATCTCCTAGGCCTTTTCCCTTGCTCCAAAGCGTTTTCTCAGAGTTCGTTTAAGTCTGATTTTCGGCTAATGACAGGTTATAAGAATAATGAGAATTATTTTTCTTAAGTAAGATCTTTCCCAAAATAATAATCCATCTTCATTTTCCTTAATTGCCTCTATTACTTATGAAAAAAATCAGATTTTCTTTTTCAAAAAAAAAAAAAATCTAAAAAAAAAAAAAAAAAATATATATATATATATATATATATATATATATATATATATATATATATATATAAACAAACAAAAAATAAAGAATATAATATTTCGTTTTCGTAAAATGACACGTCTGTCTTTTTCAAAAATCGAAATATTACAACGGATCACCAGAACAATGAGAATTCCTTTTCGTTCTTCTTGTTCATTGTGGCAATGCGTGAGGATGATGAAGAGTTTACATCGAGAAAGAGGATAAAATGAGGAAGATATTTTGAGAAATTTAGGTCAAATCAAGGGACCCCGATCCCTACGGTGCAAGGTGCGCAAGCCAGGCGGGTAGCGCGTCTGCCCCCCAAATTGGAAAAACCCCCCTCCATAATGGTCCCAAGCCCCCTCCCCCCAAATTTTTATTATTGTATTAGTAGTAGTGTTAATATTAGTATGTTATGTGTCTTTTTCGAACAAAAGACTTATATCCTCTGGTTTAAGAACAAACGCTTTTCGATTTAATTACAGGTTGTAAGTTCAAATCCCACTACCAACATTTTTTATTTTTTCTCCGGATTTTTTACGTTATATATCAAAACCACCCCGAAAATTTTTCCGGATTCTCCGCCATCTGACAATGTAGCGTCTTGTCTGTGCACCCGTTTCGGCCCAAAGACGCCGTTTTGGCACAACACCACACCTCACCCCTTTGTACCGCAGGGGATCACGTTCCCAAACCAAGTCCTTCTACAATTTTTCTTGGAGTATAAGATAACTGTTTAATTAATCATTTTCTTAATTTAAGAAGATGTAACGTTCTACAATTTTCATCTATGAAAACCTATATATTTATGCAATATATTAAAATTTTATTATATGTTTGCATCCACCGTTTATCTTTCGTTTTCTATTAGTCTCAACACAACATGCAGAATACCTTATAAATTCTACAAAATCCATTGCGATTAATAAAGAACATGACAAAGATTAAGTGAAACAGTCGATAATAATCGCCTCGATCACGAAACAACCATCTTTAGAAAGATCGCTTCAATTCGTCCAGAAATCAAAAGAATACAATTTCACGATTGACAAGAAGATATTCAATTTTGATTTTAGAAATAATGTAAGAAATTAATGAAAACGATAAAATAAAAAAATAAATAAAAAAATGTGATTGAACCAAATCAGCGTTAAACACATTAATTGCTTGAAAAATTGTTAGCTTGATACCTTCGTTAAAATGATGGCCAATTTAAATCAATGAAAATGAGTTTGTCTTTAATGTCTTACAAAATTATATATAGTGCGGATTAAAATGCCTAATAAACATTTTTGTGAAAGGAAAAGATAATTTATTAGAAGCTCCCCAATCTATCAGACAATTAACCGACAAACCCTCCTTAGCTAGGAAGTGAGCCGGACAATTAATTAAGTTATAAGGCCGTCGTTAGAGACTTAATGATCATTTAGGACACTCAAAAAACTTATTCGGTTATAAGGACGTTCTAATTTATTTTTTTTGTTTTCCTATATTTCCAAAGGCATTGAGATATCAAGCTGCTTCAATTTCCAATTTGTTCTATCGTCGTCTCTGCAACCACTTCCGCAACCACCGGCGGAGCTTGGATGGGATACAAATCGGAATCTATCGGCGGCAGAGAGGGGTAAACGGGGCCAGAAGGTGATGGTGGACAATCACAGCTAGACGGAGGAGGAGGAGAAGGAGGTGGAGGACAAGCCGGTGGTGACGGAGGCGGTGGTGGTGGAGGTGAAGGTGGTGGTGGGCAAGGAGATGGTGGAGGAGGTGACGGAGGAGGAGGAGGAGGAGAGAGGGGTTGACGGGGGTTTTCACGGGTAGAACACTTGTACGTTGGCACGATATTTGTTACTTGCCAATTTACCAAAGAATATATATACACTTTGTCAAGTGATGACATACGCCATGCTTGAAAGAAAATCTTCCGGAAATTTGCAGTTTTGCTCCAGGCTCATCTTCCCTTCTACTTTAATATTCAGCTGATGATATGTATTTTTTTTTTTTTTACTTTAATCATGTTTTTTTCTTTTGATTTAATTGGATTTTTTTCTTCTTCTTATTTTAACTACTATATCAATTAAACTTACAATGGAAAATATACTTATGCCCATAAAGAACCTGAATTAAGACCTTTTTGATGATACAAATGAAGCAAAACATGGAATGATGGAGATGACGTTTGGAGTGATGATAACTAATTAGAAAGAAACCTTTTTGTATATTTCAAAAAAGAAAAGCATTCTGGTAAATGATGAATGTGAATGAATTTTATCAAAATTTGATGATATTAACGAGTTTGAAGTAGTTGATTTGAGTATAGAACAATTATATGAGTCTGGTTTTAAGTGATACCGAGTACTTGATTTGATTCTTTCTTTGGAAATTTGATATGTTTGATGTACATCGGTGCTTGTGTACGAGTTCTTGTTTATACATGTGTATATATATGTATGTATTTCTAAAAGAAAAAAAGATGATCCTCGTTTACTTACGGTCTCCCTTTGTGTTTATATGCATTTTGACAAACAAGTGTAAGCTCAAGAACTACCGAATTAAGAAATATTTTTTCGATTTACATGCTACTTGATGGAGTGACATTGATGACCGATGCGGGGACATTGTTGACTTATGCGGTGACATTGATGTACGATGCGGGGACATTGATGACTTATGCGGTGACATTGATGTTTGATGCGGGGACATTGACGACTTATGCGGTGACATTGATGTTTGATGCGGTGACATTGACGACTTATGCGGTGACATTGATGTACGAAGCGGTGACACAATAACACGTCCAGGAGAAACATTCGGAGCATTCATAGATTGTGTTTTACTAATTAGTTGACGGTGTATTTGGGTGCTTATAATAGATGATATAGTCCCTTTTGCTTTCGCAAACACAAGTACGATCTAGGAGGCTTTTTATTACCTTCTTATGGGTTTCACTCACCATGGTGGCTTACAATTAAGTCTTTTTTGGGTTTAAGTGTCTTGCTTATAATAGATGTGGATACTCATAGTTTGGGGTTGTTTTTCTTTTCTCTTATGGTTGTCTTTGTCTGTTTCTTGGGTTGCGGGTTGATATAAGTGCTTTATGGCATTTGGCTAGCGTGGTTTCTATATTGGAGCCGGTTTTTGAGCTTGCAACTATGAAAAAGAGCTATCAATTGTTAAAGGGGAGGACCATGATAGCTTTCGACCTTGTTTTTGTGTATATGGCTATTTGTGGGTGATCACACTATATTCTCATCGAGTTGTGGTTAATGGTGGGGATAATCATGGTGTGCTTACAACAATTATGGTTGGTGGATTTTTGGTTGGGTTCTTGGTGATAGTTAATCTGGTGGCCTATTAGTGTAAAGTGTGTTTTACTATGTGTGCAAGAGTTACCATCATCAAGAGATTGACAATAGTGCCTATATGATCATCTTGGTAGTGCGGGCTTATGCGGTGCTTGATTATGCGGTGACATTGATGACTTATGCGGTGACATTGATGTCGATGCGGTGACATTGATGTCGGATGCGGTGACATTGATGTACGATGCAATGACATTGATGACTTATACAATGAGATGTCACTGATCAAGGTTGTCAATGGATCGCGGTGGTCAATACATCATTGTATTCAATGAATCGCGGCGGTCATTGCATCGGGGTGGTTAATGGATCCCGATGGTCAATACGTCGGGGTAGATGGTCAATGTATGATGGTGATGAATACGCCACGTAGATTTTTATGAAGAAAAAAATTGATTTATGAAATTTATTCGGAAAAATATCAAATTTGATTTTAGAATAAAGAAGACGAAAAATATGAATTTTAGTGAAAAAATTATAATGATCCGAGTTTTAGATCAAAATATATGACGTTTATAAATATGATGAATTTAAAAATAAAAATAAAATAAAAACGCTTGTCGTTCCTTTTTTCTTTTTTTTTTTTTCTTATGCGGTGACATTCTTGATTATGCGGTGACATTGATGACTTATGCGGTGACATTGATGTACGATGCGGTGCATTGTTGACATGCGGTGACATTGATGTCGGATGCGGTGACATTGATGTCGGATGCGGTGACATTGATGACTTATACAATGAGATGCCAGCGATCAAAGTTGTCAATGTATCGCGGCGGTCAATACATCATGGTATTCAATGAATCGCAGCGGTCATTGCATCGGGGTGGTTAATGGATGTCGGTTGTCAATGTATGACGGTGATCAATACGCCACGTCGATTTTTATGAAGAAAAAAATTGATTTTTGAAATGTATTCGGAAAAATATAAAATTTGATTTTAGAATAAAGAAGACGAAAAAATATGAATTTTAGTGAAAAAATTATGATGATCCGAGTTTTAGATCAAAATATATGACGTTTAGACATATGGTGAATTAAAAAAAATAAATAAAAAAAAAAAACTGCTTTGAACGTGTGGTTTTTTTTTTTTTTTCCTTTGAGAGCTTCTTTTTTTTTTTCCCTTTCTTCCTTTTTTTCCCTTCTTCCTCTTTATCCACTTAAAATTAGAATGTCCTTATAACTAAATAAGTTTCCTTTTAAAATTAGAATGTCCTTATAACTAAATAAGATTTCGGAGTGTCCTATTACCCCTAATAAGTTGAAAATCAGTCCTTTTAAATAATTAGCCCATTAAAAATTACCATCCATATGACAAGAAAAAGTGTTCAACACACTACTCTCGTTGTCTCGAAAGATAACGCTCACTCCTTGCAAACCATCAGCCGAAGCATCATCTAGATTAACTTTAACAATGCCATAACCCGGCTTAGCCCAAACGATTGGCCAATACACATCCCCAACAGAAGAAGACGGCTTGGAAGGTACGTACAGATAATCCTCGGCATCCTACTCTGCTACGTACCTCAAGACTATGAGAAACTCTTACCGGTTGCTCTTAAAAAATCCATGCACGTCGAGCCTTCCAGATATACCATAGGAAAATAAGGGTAACAACAACCATTCTCTCATCACAAGCACCCATAATAAACCAGACGAAATCACCAAAACAACGTGCTAGGTGCAACCTCGGTAACCCGACTATCTTGCAACATGTCCCAAATAGACGTATCAACTAAAGCGAGATTCCATACCATTCCCGTAAATACCACATACTCCGTTACTAGGCCCATGTTTATGCAAAAAGGAGTTTGTTGCTAAATAGTTGTGAAGACACCGCCAAAGAAAATGCTTGACATGAGGCCGAAATGGGAGAGGCCACATTCTTCTCTACACCCTATCTGAACCACTCGAAGAGGAGGGCATAGGCGTAGAAAAGATCTCATGATGAAGCTCAATAGCTAATTGGTAGTTAGACATTACAGAATATATGGCATGCTTGTCAAAGTGCTAAATAATATCATCTACATGTGCTCTAGCAGGCACATGAGTACTTAAAATAGCTAGTGACTCGTGAGGAATGAATGAATTATTTTTGAGCGAACGATCTCAAGTATGAGTGTGAGGGAGGAAACGAGACTCAACTTTTGCCTCCGAAGACAAACTGGCGGGTCCAATATAAAAGAATAAAACAATGAGGTCTATGCATCCGAATAAATCCTTATTACTAAGCCATCACCAACCCTCCAAGGGAGACCATTAACCATCGAATCTCGGCAGTCAAGCAAGCTAACGAGTCGTGGAATTGATTTGTGTCGCAAATTTTAACATATTATGGATCAAGTATGACTTGATAATTCAGAATCGTTGAGATATTAGATAAATTGATGGGTCCCTATTTTATACACGATATTTACATTATTACCCCTATTTTTAGAAAATCTTATTGGTGTAACATGTATGAAATGGTGTATCCAGACTACCATAAGATTTGTCTAGTATTTGAGCTGAACTGATACGAGTTCGAGCTTAATTAGGATGACTCGATTTGAATAAAAAAAAGCAGAACTCGTCGCCTACGGCATCTCCCAGCCTCCCATCGTCAGAAGAAGGCTAAATCAGAAGGGTTTGAGGGCTCAGTCTTCACTCTCTCCGGAAATCTACAGCTAAATTTGCAAGCAATGGCGTTTAGATCGAAGGAAATGATGAAGAAGATAATCAATAAAGTTGGGGGAGAGAAGAATTTGTCCCCCGTTGTCAAAGAACAACTCAGGAAATCACTTCCTAATAGCAAGGTCGTCATGGGCCGAGCTCACCGCGGCCTCTTCGCCGGCCGCCACATCCAGTACGGCAACCGTGTCAGCGAAGACGGCGGCAACAAGTGCGTTTCTCAATTATTCGGTCTTTTTTCTGTTATATATTCTATTTATTTTTCCCGTGATTGTTTGTCTTTCCCCTTTCTCATTGCCATGCTTTTTATTTGGGATTTTTTTGCATCTCTGTAAATTTTTTAGCAGTGATTGTTGAACTGTGAAGTAGCATGCCGATGGTATTTCATACATCTGATTTCTCTGGATTACTTAATCTTTTTTTATCAAGCAATAAATGATTGCAACAATGGTGCTCAAAGGATAGCTGGTTTGTTTACTCCATTTTGGTAAATTCCAAATGCAGTTGATGGAGGCTATGTTCTCTCAGACATCAAGATCAAGAGTTAGAACACTTTTGCTTTGTAGAATTCGTTCATTCCTTTTGTCCATTGTTTCATACTTCCGTTTTCAGAAAAAAAATGTCTCTTCCTTTGTGATGTTTTGGTGAATGGAAAGGAAAAAAAACCCTCTATGAACTTCAGGGAGTGTGATATATTCTATCGATATATGTTTTTTCCGTGGCTACTTTTGGCAGGTGCATTATGGCTTTGAAAGTGTAAACTAATCTGTATCTTTTGCATTTTAGTAAAGTTTTTTAGCTGGTTTAGCTAAGATAATCTTGTTCAAAGGGAATTTTGGTTTTGCTTTTGGAATTTCCATGTAACACCATTTGTTGCAGTATGAGGATTAGCTTACTGTTATGTTTGTTGTCTTGTGTGGCAGGACAAAGAGGTTTTGGAAGCCCAATGTGCAGGAAAAGAGGCTATTCAGTTACATCCTTGACCGTCAAGTTCGTGTGAAAGTCACAACTCATGCCCTCCGTTGCATAGACAAGGCTGGTGGGCTCGACAAGTATCTGCTCAAGACACCATATCATAAGATGGATACTGAATTAGGTCTTTATTGGAAAGCAAGAATAGAGAAAATGTATGAAGAGTTGGGAAACATGGAAGTTGTGTTCTTGTCACAAGAGGACGAGGCTGATTTGGATAAGCAGTTTGGGAAACTGAAAGTAGCTGAGAAGATAGCGCGTAGGGAAGCAAGAAGAGAGTTGTTTGGTTGGTCACTAAGTAAAGGGAGAGAAGAGGACGCACAAGAGGGGGTCGGGGTTGATCAAGAAGACACGAGAGGCGGAGAAAGTGGTGCTTTAGATGATGCTGATTTTCATGAGCCAAAGGTTGCTCATGGTTGAAGGTGGGGGTTTTTGTGTATTGGGATTTCTGTTGTAGTCACTTCTTTATAAATATGCTCATGAATGTTGCAAGGGCATCTAGCATGACAAAGGTCACTGCATAATTCTTGTGTTGAATTATCTACTGCAAATTTTTGTAGTGTACTGGATTAGGTAATATGTATTGTTTTTTTTTCATAGGTATATTGGATTGAGTAATAATGTCTTCCCCTTTTACTTCAGTCTTGTTTACACTAGACGTGGCCGGTTCCGTGCCAGGCCGGTTTTTCTGGTTGGAACCGCCGGTTTCAATTTCTAACCGGTTCCGCCGGGTCTCGGGACCGGCAGGTTTGGCGGTTCTCCTAGCCGGTTTCGGGTCTCGGCGGTTCTTGGGTCCAGACGGTTCAGATACGGTTTAAAAAAATCAACATTTTTTTAGAAAATTTGTTTAATTTACGTTAAATTTAAAAAAATTATAATTGGTTATTAAACTATATATAATATTTAATTTCATATATATATTTAAAAAAAAATACGGCTTGGAACGTATATTCTAAATAATTTGCAAGTAAATTAAAGCATAATGCGTATTTTCTAATTGTTTATTTTGTATGATTAATTTGTAAGTAAATTAAACGTATATTTCATATAATGATTACGATGATTTATACTTATAATATCATGTATATAAGTTGATTTTATATCTTGATAAATCGAGGCAAAATGTATATAAAAGTTGTTTTATTAAGCAACACCATTGAATAATTGAACAATACATCAAATCACTATCTGAAATATATTATAATGGTAGATAGTATTATGATAATATGAGAGTTAGAAGAGAATTGTGAGGAAAAAATGATGAAATAGGTGTGTATTTATAGTGTGATGAGTGTGTGATATTTTAAATTTAAAAATAAAAAAATTATTTTATTCAAAAAATTTGAAAAAAAAGGTGTGCATTCAAAAAGTGCCAAAGGTTGGAGAAAAGAAAAAAAAAATTAAAAAGTCGCCGGTTCCGGCCGGTTTCACGTCCGGTTCGAAGAACCGCCGGTTCCGGGCCAGTGAAACCATAAACTGGGGCATAACCGTGGACCCGCCGGTTCCGACAACCCGCCGGTTTGGAACCGGGACCCGCCGGGTCGGAACCGGCAAAAGTACCGGAACCGGGCAGGTCTAGTTTATACTGGATGATTGTGGGAGCAAAATCAATCTCTCTTTCTCTCTTTCATACCACGATTATTTATCACGAAAAGAAACATCACTGCTACTAACATTCATTTTCTTACTGAAATATCATTGACAATATGATTCTTGTCAGTGACAGTGACGTTTCTTGTACATAACATAAAAGATGGCGTGTGACGTAAGTGATATGGATGCTTATTGTACATAACAAACGCAAGTGACAATGATACTCCTTTCAACGCCATGTACCGTGTTGAAATAATATCGTCATGTCATGCAAAAGAAAAAGAAAAAGGGAGGGGGGTGGGCGATTATGTGTATATATATCAATTCTCAACCATTAAAATCAAGATTGAGTTTAGTGGTCATAGAACATCGTAAAATTTTGTTTGCTAATAATAATGAAAAAAAGAAAAAAAGGAGAGGGTAAATAATAAAGGGAAACAAGAAAAAACTGAGAAGGTAAATAAAGGGAAACATTTGCCAATTCGATCTAGCTCAAGTGGCTAAAACTGAGGGTTCGAGACCCTGAGGTAAAATACACAAATTTTACTGAAGTGCCAGGCAAAATCCATTTGGTGTCTTGCGGCAAACCAATAGGATTTTAATGTTTTGTGGTGGTCCCCAATGTTTAAAAATCAACACCCAATCATGTTTTTCAAAATTGATGACATGATGGTCCAATTATTTGGTCCAGGACCACCATAAAACTACTCGGTAAAATAAAAGGGAAACAGTTACAAGGGGACTTAACAATTAAGTTAGTTAACACAGTTTCTCAAGTTGCCGCCAAAAGACAAAGTGAATTTTGTCTTTGGGGTCTCCACTCCTTTAATAATAATGGAACACTTTGCTTCAGCCTTTTGATTCTATTCTCTTTTCTTTTTTTATTTATTTAATTGAGGTTTTCTCTCCCTTTGAGTTATAGTTTTTGTGTGGATCTTACTTAACCATGTTAAGGGATAATCACTATCAAGATATTGCATCAGAGGGTATTCAATCTTCCCAGTTTCATGACGGCGATGCCTTTGCCTCAGCAAATATCGGAGTTTCATATGGTGGTGCGATGACCCAAGCTACTGGGGTTTTTGATGGTTCTTCTGCATCTTTTCTGTATGACTTGCAGGGGGGAAACTCCAAGGAGTGGACACCGGATGAACAGGCTATCTTGGATGATGGAATGATCAAGTGAGTGAAATTTCTTTGTTTCATGCTTCGTTTTCTTTTGTCTTTTTTGCTATTTGTGCCCTGCAAATTCAATTGTTTTCGAGTTGAGCCACCCCCTCCTGCTTTCCCTTTAAACTCTCTTATATGCTATTTGTGCTCTGCATAATTCAATTATTCACCATTTTCATACCCTTTCCTGCTTTTTTTGGATGGAAAGAATTAGTTTCAGTGGTTAGTGTTCAGAAAGTGGATATCTGCATTCTGTACTTGAAATTTCAATGAGCAGTTGTCTCGTCTGCTTTAATATCTGGTCGAATGGCTGTTTTAATCCGATGATTAAATTATGCTGGTGGGAGAAGTGTAATCCTTAATTTCTAACAAAAGTAAGATTCTTCAGGATAGTTAGCTCATATGATATATCTAGGACTTCGTTTTCTATATAGGTAACCTAGCCTATGATTAGACGATATATAATATATCAAGTTTCTCTATGTGCTCTGCTTAGTTGATTACTTGAATGGAAAATCCATGTCTTTGTGTTTCTTTGTTTTTCCTATGGTCTTCCAAAACTTATTTGTCTGGAGTTAGGAGGATAAAAATCTTATCTTTACGGTAGAGTGTTTGGACCCAAATGATCGAGTAGGTTATGGTAAAAGCTTATTTCCTGAAGTCATACATGCATAAGTTCTTGTTTTTTTGTTACTCTTAGAATCTCTTCGGGCCCTTCATGTTAAAGGTTTGTGTAAGCGGTGGTGTCTGAGGTTATGCGCTGATGCCCCTTCATCATAAAGACAAAAAAATGAGTGTCTTGGTGTTTCTTGTCTTGTCTTGCTGGTAAATCTTACATGCCCTGTGTGTGTGTGTGGGTGGGAGGGGGGGGGGGGTGTTTATCGGGCCTCTTTTACGTGTAATATTCCTCGTCTGGTGAAAATGGTGAATAGTTGATATACATACATGAGTAGCTTTTTCTCAACAAATGTCCTCCAACTTATATTCTCTAAGCTCACATGCTACTTCCTGCAGATATGCCTCTGAGACAAATATAGCTTGCTATGCAAAGATCGCTGTAAAGCTAAATAATAAATCTGTGCGTGATGTGGCATTACGCTGCAAATGGATTGCTGTGAGTTTTGCATTTTTCGCCTCTAAGTTTTCTTGATTACGCAGTGTCTACAACTATCTTACTGCCAGTTGTTTTGGACACTGGTCTAAATGCTACCACAAACTGCTGCTAAAAAAAAATATTTGCATAGAGAAAAATTAACGGGACCCCCCCTGAAAAATATTTCTGGATCCGCCACTGGCGATGGCTGCCTTTGATTACATTCCCAATGACTATGGAAGCAATATTGACAGTTGTTGAAACCTTGGAAGATGCTAATTTGTTACTGTTTTTCAATACTTAAAGGCTCTGTTGCCTATATGATTGTTATATTGAACTTGAGTAATCATATGACAGAAAAGTGATATTAGCAAAAGGAGGAAAGAGGATCCTAATTTAACAAAGAAGGGTAAAGATAGAAAGGTAAAAACGCTCGGATTTACGTTCTATTTCTTCTCAATCCATGAATAGCATTTCCTTTTAATGAATTTATGTCTGTTTTGTTTCCATTTGCTTTATGTAAGTGTGTTTGTGTGTGTTCGTACATATATACACCGTACTTATGTATCTAACAGTAGCTACAGCCTACTGAACACCCTTTGATACAGGAAATTCTTCCCTGGTTACTCCATTTGCACCGTAGACACACGTGGATGAATCTAGACCATAAAGTTTCAAATCAAATTCAAACTGTGTGGTCCAGATTCATCCATATGTGTCTACGGTGCAAATGGAGTAAAAAAGGAAGAAATTCCCCTTTGATACTAAGACCCTAGGGGCACTATATAAGGTAACCCTACGTCTGTAAGCAACAACACCTTGTAAGCTAGTACTGGACTAATGAAGCTGTAAAACACGTCTTATATTTTTTCTTTGAGCTCGGGTTTCAAATCAAACTTTGCCTAGACTAAAAATGTGTTGATTTTTTTCTTTTTTCATCTAGGAAAAGGTATCAGATCGCCTGGCAACGTCATCTCGTATATTGATGGAGTCAGGAATCGTACATTCTGGTGGGTAATAATGCGTATTTAGCTTCGGTTATGCTTCAAATAGCCAAACTCAAGGAGCTCATTATTCTTTACATCTGTTTTGCTGTTTCAAACAGTCAATCCAATTTTTTTGTTTCCCTAGAATTGACAGCCATCAAGGGTGTTTACGGGCAGCTTATTAAGCAGAACGCTCAGACTTTCGATCGAATCACTGCGAATTTGCAAGCTGATCAGGTTAACTTTTTTTCTTTTCTTTTCCAGATAACATACCTATACTGAAAGAGAAATGCTAGTAAATAGTACATGTGCCATCTAATCCTGCTCTATGTTCTTTGTGGCTCTATGTTATTACAGATAGAAGAGAACATTGGTCTTCTATGTCAAGCTCGCGGAAACATCCTTCGGATTTTGAACAGGTTAGAAAGCTGATCTCACTGAAATACAGTGACTTTGTTAATTAAGAAGAATTAATTTGATCTTATTACTAATAAAAGTCGGTTGCGTATAATATTGCTGGATGTATGTGTATAGGTTGAGCAACCCACCGCCAGACGTAGTGAAGCAGCGAATGCCGCCACTGGAGGTTGAGATTGATAGAGTTTTAGCCAACTGGATTCTTCCCCCTCTACCTCCCGTCGATCTCAGTTTGAATCAGAATCAAAATCAGAATCCTGCAGGCTGCTGTCTGTTTCCGTGGTAGAGATAGTTAGTTGGTCATAACTATCTAGTTTCTTGTGTCTCACGTTTACGGTATACGTATCATTTATTTATAGATGGAAATTATATGAGTAGTGGGCGTACTGAGCCATGGTGAGGTGGATATATTTTGGCCCGGCTCAGCCCGGCTACATTGATTGTGATGATACATATTGCAAATAAGTTTACTTTTGTCGAAAAGAAAACTAGAACAGAAGTAGAGTTTGTCATCTGTTCAAAGTTCAAAGTGTACCCACATTAAACAGATGAATCTTTTGTGTCTGAGGAAACAATTGTCAGCATCGTGGGTATTTTGCTAGAGCAAATTGTCTTATTGGTGATGGAGTGCTTACATGACCTCAATTTGCGTTTCTTTTTCTCTTGCATTTGTTAAATTTCAGTTTGCATCGATTGTTTTTTACGTGATATTAATATGGTTGGTATTTGAGTGTTAATACATCAACACATGCATCTTATAATTTGAATATTATTATCTTTCAGTGTAACAATTACTTCCGTTTTACAAAGACTTTTGAGAATAAAACATCCTTATAAGAGAACATATATTCATTCCTATTGTTAATTCCGGACAAACAACATAAATCCTATACATGCTTTGGTGTCATATCTAGTCACTACCGTATGGTCGTTCTTTCGTGGGGAAACCTCATTAGCGTTGAAGCATTCATTCCATGCCGTGATATTATGATGAACCCCATTTAAAGATAATTAAACAATTGTCTCAGATATGTGGTACTTATAAAATGAGTGATCTAATGTACGTATTCAACAATACACGTGTACGTACTTGTTCAAGTGTTAACACATTTTGATAGATGAAATATATCACCATCTTTACGAGATAAAAGACAATTGACATTTGCTATTCTAATTGTATTGATAGTGTCCTATTTATTATCTATTATTTATTATTATATACGATAATAGATATTTAAAAACTAAACAATGATCTTATAAATCATAATCATCATTATGAATTTTCTATCATGATTTAATTATAAAGATGTTATTATATTTTTTTTTTAAGGAAAAAGGATTTTTATTAGGCCAAATCGGCAATAGCAGCGGAAATTACATCATGAGGAGGGAAACTCCCCAATTAATATGACCTAACTCATGCCAAATGCGTCGGGAAAGCAAATGCGCGGGGAAAGAAGAGGCGCAACGAAGGACGACGGGAGCGCAAGACGGTCACGCGTTAAACGGTGAAGACGGACAAATCATCGGCCGGTCGTAACAAGGCTTGAACACATGGCGGACGGCCGGTCTCGAAGGTAAGCTGCGGTAAGTCCTAAGCGTATAGCCTCTTCCATTGCCATTAGGATCGCTGCATCTCCGAGTCTCGGGACTTATACCGGGATCGAGGTGGAACGAAAAGGCGGCGATAATCGAGCCAAGCGCATCTCTGAAGATCAGGCTTACACCAGATCCCGAGTCCGTGACAGAAGCATCGAAATTGCATTTCCAACCGCACACAGGAGGAGCATTCCATATGACCGGGTGAACAGCCTCTCCAGGCTCCGTGTGAGAAGTACAAACAGCCATTCGATACTCCAATGCCCCTGCTAAGGATGCCGAAACCACGCGGGATACATAAATAGGAACATCATCAAAAACCGCACTGCACCGGGCTTTCCAGAGGTTCCAGAGAAGTATACAGAAAGTGGAAACCTAATCCGGGGTGTAGCGCACTACCAACACACCAAAAACTCCCTGAAATTCGATCCATGCTGCATACGTTGACTGCCACAAGGCGAGGCTGCCCAGATCTCCCTGGCATAATCACAATAAAAAAGAACATGGCGTAGGGACTCCATCTCTCTGCCACATGCCAAACAAAAACCCGAGCCCATATTACGCTTGGCCAGCTGCTCTCCTATCGGCAAATAGTCCTGCAGGCACCATCATAGGAAATGGTGAACACGCGGCGGTACCGTGACTTTCCAAACATCCCGCCATACTGTCTGGTCCTGAGGATGATGCCGCTTGTGCCGACTCAGGCAATCCACCATACAAGCTCAAGGCAAGGAAATAACCTGACTTTACTGTATACCTACCCCGGCGGTCGTAATGCCAAATCAGCTTGTCCGGGTGCGAACCACCTGCAATTGGAGTCTGAAGGATGGCGTCCACCTCCCAAGTCTGGAACTCTTGCCCGAGAAACGGCAAGTTCCACTGTCTAGTACCCGGCAAAAGCAAGTCGTGAACCTTGCTATCCGTGGGCAAGGAATGCGATGAATGAGCTAACAGAAATGTTGGTGGCCTAGAGACCCAGTCATCATGGAAGACAAAGACATAACTCACATCTCCTATTTCACCATCGCAAACCCAGCATTAACATATCTCTACCTTCCAACAAGCTCCTCCACAGAAAGGAAGGTCTACTTCCTAACCCTGCTGCCATAATAGTAGTACCCGGGTGGTACTTCGCATTCAAAACACGACTCGCAAGGGCGGCAGGACAAGTAAGTAATCGCCACGCCTGCTTAGCCAGCAAGGCTAAATTAAAACACTCCAAATTGCGGAATCCAAGACCCCCAAGATTTTTGGGCAGGCAGCAGGTGTCCCGGTTCCTCCAATGCATCTTTCGTTTGGTCTCAGTGTCCCCCCAGAAGAAGCCACGAATACATTTCTCAATCTCATGAACTAGTGTGGTTGGGACCTTGAAACATTGCATAATGAATGTAGGTATAGCTTGAAGGCTGGACTTGATCATAACTTCCTTCCCCGCAGGTGAGAGGAGCTTATCCTTCCAACTAGACAATTTTTTCCACACCTTCTCTCGAAGGAAATAAAAAACCTGCCGTTTGTTTCGTCCAGTGACAAAGGGCATGCCCAAGTATTTACCCACACCTGTCCCCACGGGAATCTGGAGAAAGGCCGAAATATATTCCCTATCCTCCTGCCGAATTGCCTTGCTGAAGTATAAACTCGACTTATGAAAGTTTATGGCTTGACCGGAGAGCATCCCATAGTGATTGAAAAGGTCCAGTAGTGTCTCTAATGCCCCGTCCATGTACTCAAAAAATAACATACTATCGTCAGCAAAAAGCAAGTGCGATACCTGGACATGTGCCTGCCTTCCAAATGAAATACCCCGAAGCAAGCCACCTCGCACAACCCGATCCAACAAAGCTGTCAACCCCTCAGCACAAATGATAAACAGGAAAGGGGAGAGAGGATCGCCTTGCCGAATCCCCCGGTTGGGATAATCCGAGGGCCGGGCTTACCATTGACAAGGGCCCGGTAAGTAACAGATGAAACACATCTACGCAACAAGTCAACGAACGCCCCTGGAAAACACATCTGGTGCATAACTCCCCAAAGATAATTCCATTCTACCCGATCGAAAGCCTTGGCCATGTCAAGTTTGATAGCTGCATGATTATGACAACTAGGTGCCCCTACCTTCATGGAATGAAACGCCTCAAAAGAAACGATGGCATTGTCTGTGATCAATGTACCTGAAACAAAAGCGCTCTGATTGCCCGAGATAACATCATTAATAACCAACTTAAGCCTGTTGACAATGACACAGGAAAGCAATTTGTACGTTGAATTACACAATGCAATAGGCCGCAACTCAGCTACACGGGTGGGAGAGGCCACCTTAGGAACCAGCGCAATGTAAGTCTCACACAATGAGCCTGGGTCCATTCCCTCATAGAGGATGCCTAAAATCACCTGCAATACCTCAGAACCAATCACATGCCAGTACTTTGGGAGAAAAATTACATGCATACCATCCGGTCCAGGAGCCTTTCTGCCAGGGAGTTGCTTAAGCGCGCGAATAACTTCCGCCTCCGTAAAAGATTCATTGAGACGGTGAATTTGAATATCCTCCAGGGTGGAGAATTCCAGTCCAGTGAAGTCTTGTAATGGCGGCTGCGACGAGGAAAAAATATCCGTGAAATACCGAGAGACTACCCCCTCAAGCTCGTGTTGCTCAGTCCTCGCCGCTCCTTCTTCATCAAATAAAAGATCAATAGTGTTTCTGGCTCTACGACTAGTCGCTTTATGATGAAAGTAGCTAGTATTCCTGTCTATGCCCTTCAGCCAGTCACTGCGCCCTCGCTGCCTCCAATAGTCTTCATCCAACGTATAAAGGTGGTCTAACTCCTTCAATCGGTCCTTCTCAGCCTCTATAGTATAGTCTGGTGCCTCACGAAACAGACGAAGCTCTTCCTCTTTAGCCGTAATAGTTTTAGCTATATTACCGTGTTTCTGAAGACTCCAACTTTTAAGGTCTCGACCCAGTCCCAAAATACGCCGAGATAAAGAAACATGATCCACAGTCCCCAGAAGACTGCCATCCCCCCTGCATTTTTTCCTCAAACTCAGCGTCCTTAATCCAGAAGGGGTCATAACGGGGAACATAAAACCACTTGACTTTATTGTATAAACAAATATATAATAATAAAACTGCTAATATTATTCATAATAATAAAGTTACATAAACAAAATATTCAATAACCGACCCGACCCAGTTGAGTTTACAACAGTACACCATTAATTGTACCATTGAATAGTCAATTAAACCTACTTGACTATGCGTGCGTCGACCAAAGGGCGTTACACATATGATCCGTTCTGGTTATGTGCAAGTCGATCAAAAGGCGTTGCATATATATAGAACATGTTTTGCTACGTGTTCTCTGTTCCGTAAATGTAAATGATGTAAACTAATGAATTTGAATAATGAACAAGTAGTTAAAGTATTAAGCTAATAATATGTGTTAACAAGAAGTGAGATCAGGGTCTCCCCAACCTACCCTCACCGATATTACTGACGTGCATAGGACTTCTTATAACCCGAGGGATGCTATTAATTAGGGGAAGCCATGGCAGTGGATGCCATGCTTGCAGAGGAAGGCGCCCAAAAACAAGACTCAGTATATGTCAAAGTGAACCCACCTGATAACTGTTAGGAAATCTACGCGGGAACGCAGCGGAATTCAAAAATTTGATTTCCTTTTACCCAAGATCGACTTCGTTTAAGAAATAAACAAATAAGCTAAAGACGATGGTTACCTTGGTTGATCTAAAAGATCGGCGCTTTGACCGTCTAAGGAGAGTAGTTCTGCATAGAGCCCCCTAAGTGTTCGGCATCTACCGCTAGTCCACACGAACAGCCCGCCGGAATCCCATCATGGATTTCTATTGGAAAACTCCGGTTGCTAGAACGGCCATTTTCCCCTCTCTCCAACTCTCTATAGGATGCTCTCTATTTTACACAAGAACTATTAGTTCTTGTAATTGTGTTGTGTAAAAGAGCATGACACCCACCTCTTATTTATAGTGTAGGTGGCGCCCCATATAGTGTGGAGGAGCCCCATATAGTGTAGGTGACACCCACCTCTTATTACACACACAAACTTTGGCCATATATATTTAATTGATAATATAATACTATGATTAATTAATTTACAAAATACATGTATATCACATATATACATAATTTTGACATACACACATTATGTGTATATTTAATTAATCAACATAATTAATATCTTGTATTTAATTTATTCATAATAAATAAATACCTTTATATTAATTTACCACTATAACCTTTATAGTCTCGATATAAATTCTTTCCTTATTTAGTTATCAACTATAACCACATTTTAATCCGGCTAGATGTTCATATGTGTGTGACCCGATAGGCTTCCGAATATGTTGGCCGTAGACACAAAGTGCAAATTACGAAAATGCCCTTCATGCCTAACGATCACGGTATAGCGTCTAGAAACACACCGTGACCCCCAATCATCGGAAGAGTCAAATGCAATGACTACTACCTTTCATGTGAAACAGTTACCGTGTAACTTACAATCCTATCGCTGTAATAATATCCATACGATCGTATCTCGAGTGTCGATACATTAACTATCGTATCTTATAATCTGGATAGCATGCTCTCTCGAAGTAACTCATTTACTCCCACTTTGCAAAGATTCACGAGAGCTAGACATTCCTTATAAGAAGGCCATTTCGGATATTCGATCCCAATCATAGGATACGCGATTCCCGGACGACCAAACATGTATACTCCGCATGCTTCAGTATCATACCCAATCACTACCGCATGATCGCCCCGTGGCTAGGGGAAACCTCAATAGTGTAAAAGCATGACAATCCACACCGTGATGCCATGAAGACTCCGGTCTTAAGGATAATTACACAACCGCCACATAGTGTGACACTTAATGTAAGTGGGTCAGTCTAACGTACGCATTCTATAATACACGTCCACGTACAGTCCAAGTGTCTCTACACTTCGATAGACGAGATCTATCCCTGCTCTTAAAGACAGAAGACATCTAATACGTGCTAGTCTGTACGTACTATCAATGCCATGTTTAATAGTACATCAGCCTAGAGACATTTAAGTATCAAACTTATTAAAGTGATTAGAGATCTCATCAACCATAATCGCCTATCATGGTTTCTCTATCACGAGTTTAATACTAAGGACGTTATCATATAACAATTAATAATTGGTTCTTTAAAAGAACAGATATATGACAACAGAAAAGACATTTAATCTATGTATAAACATAAATAAATAGAAGAAATGATCCGACCCGGTTGGATCCGGTCCAACCCGATTGGGTTTAGGACACTATTTCAACAATCTCCCACTTGGCCTAAAACCAATCACTCACACACACAAGACCAAGTTGAAACACAAGAATCTCATGCAATACTTGCAACCAGCCTTAGCTATAAACGGATCGCTATCCGTGGGGACTCAGACTATCTTCATAACATGTTCCAAATGACCAAGTCAAAGGAACCGCCTCAACACACACACGAATCTCTGACGAGACCTTGGTCCTTGCTTCAAGCAATGAATCCACTTACTATATTAACTATATAGAAAAGGTGGAAGAACCGTATAAGGTTCAGGAATGAACCTTTGATGGGAGTCAACTTTACGTGATTCCGGTGCGCTTTTCCACCCCCATTTACCACACTTTTAGCACATTTTTGGTGTATATAGACCGTTTCCGGGGTAATATCGTGAGTTTATAGCACGGGGGGTAAATCGGTCATTTTGATGGTTTACTACCTCTTTTTGACGATAATGACCCTATTCCCGAGCACTTTTACCCTTCGGAATGTTTTGGTTGTTTTTGGTTGTTGCGATGATGTAGGGAAATGGTGTCTCGATGAACCGGAAGGCGATGATTTACAGTACAAAGCATAACCGAGGCGAGAAGAGAGGATAAAAATGAAGAAGAATGAAGTTTTGGGGATGCAGGGGACCAAACGCACGTTTGAGTCCCTCAAACGCACGTTCAGAACTCAAACGTGCGTTCCAAACTTCGAACGGGCGTTCAGGATGACAAGCATGGATACAGAGTTGAAAGCTCTCAAACGCTGGTTTAAGAGCTGTCCAAACCAGCGTTCCAGGCAAGCCAAACGCACGTTTGAACCATTTCAAACGTGCGTTCCACATGTTACAAGCAAGGAGCTGCCCGAATTTGAAGCTAAACGCACGTTCCACATTCTCAAACCAGCGTTCGAAGTGAAAAATTGCAGATTTTTCCCTCCACCTATAAATACCCCCCTTAGACACTCAACACACATCTCTCCCTTTCCTTAGCATAACCCTACCCTTTTTGCTCGATTTTTGTAAATAGTTTAGAATAGAGTAATTTTATGTAGATCAAACACCTCTTTCCTTACTCTTTTCATTTCTTAGATTAGATTTTCATTTCAATTAACAAGTCTCCACCTTTTATTTGATTTTCTCTCTTGTACCCTTCTTCTCCAACTCGAATTTCTGCACTTTTATGGTAATAATCTCCTCTCTTTCACTTGTTATGTCTCTTATTTCTTGTTCTCTTTACATTTTAACTAGTATAATGTGTAGTTAATTTCTCCCTATAGCCGGGTCATGTGAAATGTGGTGAAATCACCCTTTGGGTGATGAAATTGGGTAGTGCGTTTTATTGTTGTTTCTTGCATGTTTCACGTCTTAGAACTTGTTATAACGGATTTGAGCTAGATTAGCTACCTAGGTCAAATATCACACACATCACTCTTGAGAGTTGTTCGAGAGAGAGGGGTGTGGGAAAAGGGTTCTAGGATCGTGGTGTAGTCTCGGTTTAGTTGTTAAGTGAGCTCATCGTGAGGTTACTCATTTATATGTTTAAGCGGCTCGAGTGCAAAACATGACTTGTTAGGAGAGAGTTGTTCGGACCTTAACATGGCATAAGGTGTTAGAAGAGAGTTGTTCAGACGCTAGCACCGGGTTTAGGAGTTCGCACCCGTGAGATTGAATGTAGGAGCACGTTTAGCTCACTACACATTTTCGGTTTTGTCTACCTTAGGGTTGAGATTAGTCACATTGATCATGGTTCGGCTATGTCCCTTTCTCCCTCGTTGAATCTAGTAGTTTAATCTTCTCTCTCTCTTTTATGTTTTAGCATAGTGTGATAACAACCAACCAACCGCTTGTTTGCCTAGACTAAGTTAGAAGTTCACTTTGGTACTCACAAACACACCTTTCTCTGTGGGATCGACCTCGGACTCCTGTAGCTATACTAGCAATCGACCCGGTCCACTGCCGGTTAGAGAGCTTGTTTAGTCACCGTTGTCTTGAGTATTTTATAAATTTGTTTGGTGAAAACAACGCTCATCAACCTTCTAGATCCAAGTACTGCTCCCGCTGCGCCTCTAAGGCACTATTGTGTTTTGGCGGGTTGTAGAATTTACAGTGACCCATGGCTAAGAACATTTCCAGCTCACTGTATCACTTAATCAAAGTTACTGCAAACCCAGACTGTAGCTCCCACTCGCCTTTATAAGACTCAAGATACACGTCTGTATAACTATATTTATCTGATTCCAAGTTTCGATAAACTAGGAAGCCATCCTTAACTTGTTTAAGGATATTCTCGACAGTCACCAAATTTACTTTCATACTTGCTCATGACTCCTCATGGACTATGAACATCCGGCATTACCTTTATGATGGTTCCTATCGCAGTAGCGAAGGAAACCTTCCATAAGCATCATCTTTCACCTTATCCTTAGGACGAACGTCCTAACATAGATAGATCTTGAGAACACCGGCTAGCAGTATCTCCTTACGCGATCTATGCTAAACTCTTTTAGCATCACATCTATATAGGTAAACTATAATCTAATAGCAGTTAAATCTATCGCTATAGATTCTTATTTCCAAAAATAAAAACTGCCAATCCAAGTCCTTTCATAAGGATCTTGAACTACCAAACATTAAATGACTGTGACATGGGGTGACAATTCCTGAGAGGGATATTTAATACCTTACTCAAAAATCGTAACACACTCCCACTATCCATCTTACACATTGGGCATATCATTCTTTTGACTAGATCAAACTCCTTTGATTATCAAACAAAGAAATCGTCTAGAGAAACTTGTTTGAATCCATAAATGGATCTCGTGGGCTTACATATCATGTCATCGTCTATGAACATCGAGCTTTTTGCCCAACGTCTTCGATACTATCATATAGCCATGATACGGAGTTATAACAAGCATTATCTGAATAGAACTGGGCATAGCTGGCAGCATAAAGATAATTACAAGGTTTACACCCCGTACCCTTCAGCCGTCTCTATAGCCTTATCATATTACTATCCATGTCAGCCTTTCAGGGACATTCCCCTTAAGTAAGACAAACTAGGTTTACAACCTGGTTGTCACTGATGGAATCTAATTCAGATATTATGGCTTCTGGCCATATCTCTCAATCTTGCCTTTCAAACATTCTTTCATAAGTCGTGAGATATTCATTCTTCAAGATGAACTTACCAGCAGCCTTTTCAGGCTTGAGGTTATCCACAGACTTACAGAACTTTTGTGTGCATTGAGCAGTATTATACACCTCATCGATAAGTGGCGTCTGCTCACGTTCCTATGGTTGAATATCTTGTGGTTCTCAAACTCTTTTGAGATCTGATTTACTCCCACTATTTCTTTTGGAAGAAACACTTCCTTTAGAAGACAGCATGTTTGGAGACAAACATTTTGCTCCGCGGACAAGTAATTAATATCTAGCATGCTAGCTAAGACTTTCCACAAATTTGCATATGTCGTATTCGGCTCCAAGCCTTTCTGACTCTGCCTATGACAACTTCAAATCATCGGTTAAGATAGATTCGACATTATCCCCTTCCATATTTAATATGGAATTTATTCAATATTTTTTCTTTGGAACTCGGTTAAGTATAAGGGCTCTATCCCGAAACGGGTAAGGGATACTTCGCATGGCTTGTGTCACACCTTTATCATATAAAGTGTTGTTCCCATTTTGGGAACACAATCTAATTATGTATCCCAAAAATGGTATCCTTCAAGGTAGAATCTGATTCTATCTCAGACGTCTTCTGAAACACCCTTCACGTATTAATTGCTTCAATCCAATTGAAGATTAATTCCTAAGTAGCTCATCAATCTCATATTCGTACTAGCTCGAACTTTTCGGGCTTTCCGAATTATGCATTTCACTGAGTACACTTGACTATTTCTAAAAATAGTCATAGAGACTAATAAACAATTATTTGTGGCATTAATTGTCACAAGCCAACAAACATCGGTATGTTTAGGCTTTAGGCTATTTTTCTAGATTTTACAACCTTTTCATAAAAGAGTATTTTAGTCCTCTTTGGATAAGATACGTATAACCCACATGATTCATAATCATATGGTTCAACATCATCAGAATGACGTTTAATTACACGTTTCCCTTCCAGAGAGATCATGTCTAAAACAACCACAAATATTAAGGATAACAGCCATACCAATATTTGGTTGAGATTTCGTCACCTATATCAACTATATAGTGACAACAATCTAGTATGTTAGATTCATTGACCTTCCAACTTTATCGGAATAACATATATTCTTTACAATTGAATATGTCTACTAAATCCTAACAAATAACTGAAAGTATGTTCTTCATAAGAACCGGAACATAATAACATTTATTTAGTTCCCTTATCAGTTTACTAGATCCAGAATATGGTGAGTGTTACAACGTTTGCTTCACCTTCCATATCTGCATTTAATCTTTCTAATTTAATCACACTCGCAAGATATCATATATCTAAGAGTCGACTTTGAACTTAGATAGATTTATCTCAACTCACTTGCTCAGAATAGAAACTTCAATAAGTTCTCTATTTAAGCACATGCCCTAACTTTCCTTTTTAATCCTTTAAGCACTTGTAAATATTTTTTAATGTAGTCTTCATAAGACTTGAGAAAGATTACAAGAGCTATGTCTTTAATTTCCTTTCATAAAGAAAATCTAAAGTTTATTAAATAGTTTATTTAACCTTTTAAATCGTATTTAAAATATTAACTATCTAATTAACCTTTAAGCAATGATAGAATTAAGTAGATACTTAAATCTTACAATTTTGAAAACAACCTTTCCAAAATCAGATGTAGTCATTCTTATCCAACCTTTGAATTAATTGTCATCGTATGACTGAATGATCATCTTGGATCGTATCCAATTTATGACTAATTCGTTGAAACTTATTTCAAATGATTTAATCATATCATGAGCTTCCGCTTTCATTAATAATTAAAGCCTTGGAGTACTCAATCAAATATGTAGTCTCCTTGTCTCTAACTACTATAACGGGATTGCTCGTGTCATTGCTTATTTTAAAAGGATTAAAATTACTTAACCCTATTTGAGAACGTTTCTCAAAAGGTAACAGTCGTAATTTGGTTTTACTAATCGAGAATAAAACATAAATATAAAGTTTGCTAAAACTACAACAGAAAATGAAAATAAAAGAGTGTTTTTGTTTATACACGCAAAAGCAAAAATGGTCTTTTGATTTACGATTTTGCTCCCACTAGTCAACTACTCCCAATTGACTTTCAAGAATCTTTCAAAATTCTTTAGTGGCCAAGATGCCATCTGGTTACCCCGATTCCCGACGAGGGCCGATCAACCGGAATAATTCGAAAAGTATGTAACACTTACCAATCACATCTCTATGTGACTCTTGGTGGTTGACTAGTCAACTCTTTGATAATTCACATCTTTATGTGGTAGTCAACCCCTTGACTCTAGAATAAGATGATCCTGACGAAAGCCAGTCACCGCAATACTCTAGTCAAGTCATGATGTATAACATTTATATGATAAAAATTACGATATTTTATATATTTTATCAACTCTTTCTATATAAAATATAAGAAATTATAACGATAATCTTATGTAATATCAATAGTTATGAATAAGTCTAAAATAATATAAAAATCTAGTAAAAGTAATAAAAAGTTATAAATTTTGTACCGGTTTAGTAACCGGAGTGTCGTGTCAGATTTACGTGGGTATTTTTGGTGTTTTATTGCAGATTTTTAGATAAACCAAAACCCCGAGTGACGACACTTTTTGAAGTTAAAACATGTCTTTTGAAGGAAGTAAGGAAGTGTCACGAGATTAAGAATTCAAGTGGATCATCAATTCGTAGTATTATTATCGAATTATATTTTCGACGAACAAATGGCCCATCAAAAAGGTATTTTCTGAAGAAGAGTCCTTCATGAAAGTTATAGATCTTTTAAAGAGCTTTCCAACGCTTCTTGAATTATGTCATTTGGAGATCCAGAGCTCAAGTTATGATTTTATCAAGTTTCAGATCAAAATTTGGAAAAATGCTACCCGGATCAATCCGGATTAACCCCGGATCGATCCGGCTTATCTGATAAGGAAGTAATGATGATTAGCACATGCTTTTGTAGAGGATAAGCCTATGGGATAATTTATTTTATTCCCGGATCGATCCGGCTTCTTCTCGGATCGATCCGGCTTGACCCAAATTGCCTATAAATAGGGCATTCATGCAGACAGCCAAAGAGGTACCAATATATATATACTAGCTTATATATGTATCTTCTAATCTCTTAAATTAGTAGTAGTAATGTATATATTAGTAGGCATTATGCCATAAATAATGTAGAAGCCATAGTATCGTTGTAATGCTTGGACGGTTATCAGGAGTTCGATGTTGAAGAAGTTGTTGTAATTTCCGGAGAATACGGCCTCTAAATCAGTAGTTGTAACCTGGTAATATTCTAAAGTTTTATGTTTGTTGTTTTTATGTTTTTCTTTATAATGTTAGTAGGCTAAATTTATAACTAGCCAAGATATGTAATTGAAATATTTCGATCTTTTTGGTAAAATGGATGATGACTATAACTAAAATTGATTAAAATTGAATTTGATGAATCTTTTTCTACTTGAAATGTATTGAAAATATTCGTATTGACGTAATTAACCAATATGAATCACACCATAACCTAATGACGAACTAAACGGTGAAGTTAGGATATGAGAAAAAGGTAGAAAAACCGGAGGGTAAAAATGGCCTAGTGAAAACGTGACAACGGAATCCTATTTCCTACCCGGGGGTAGAACTGTTTTATCTTTTGAAAAGAGAAACACTTCTTGAAATTATCTGTACTCGAGATCTAATTACGTTAATTCACCCGTTCTGATCAAGATCCTTAACATTGACCGCATGACAAAACGGAGTACCCAATCTTTTGGATGACATTGGACGATTGATGAGACATATGACGAGTTTCGTACGCTCGTGTGAGAGAGAAGCGTTGTTGAGTGAGAGTGCACCGTTTCACATATTCAATTGGACCTAATAAAAAGGAAGAACGAGCACATCCATTAAACTAAAAAGATTGAATAATTCAATTACATATATCTTGGCTAGTTCTATAATAATTATTAGTATTTAATATATTGGTATCTATATATATATATATATATATATATATATATATATATATATATATATATATATATATATATATATATATATATATATATATATTACTATTTATGTATTACTATATATATATTTATGTATTTATATATATTATATTAGTTTAGTTTTAATTTATGCATTTATTTTCTGTTTATTAGTATAGTAGTGACTCGTATGATAAACCTGCGATTTAGATCGAGTTAATAATAGTTGTTTGGTGTTTAACCACACTTAAAAGAATTACCACGTTCCCTGAGGATTCGACACCCGACTCACCATACTAGCACTACAATTTGACCCGGTACACTGCCGGTAAGGATTGTAATAGTCTAGAAATAGTCCGTCAAGTCATAACCCAATATTCGCGAGATCTCATACGATCATATCTCAATAACGATGATATACCCGTGGTAGGTCAACTCCCTACGAGGGCCGATCAGTTGGATTCGAACAAAGGCTCTTCACCGTCGCTATAATATTGGGAGACAATATTTCGACTTGATTTTTGTTGTGGAAGTATTTACGTAAATTAATTCACTTAATTAATTTAATTATGGTCTCATCAAATATATCTACCTCGATAGACTTACATCCTACACATTTATCTAGATCGTGCCTAGTCATGCATCTATCGTATCATATAAATTAAATACAAGCACAAAATAAATAAATGCGTAAAGTAACCGGTATGATCATGGACTTTTCCTAGGTGCGGTTTCGAATACAAACTGACGAAACCGCGGGTCACAATCTAAAGGTAGCTGCAACCACCAATAGGATCTTTAATGCTCCATTTTCCAATGAGATCTTTATTTTCTTCTCTTTCTTTGGTCTCCATCTTCTGCTCCATTTTTGTTACATTTAATTCTATATAATAAAATAAATACACCAGCCGCACACGGGGGGAGTCAACGGGAATGGGATAAATGCAGAAAATAAATAGATCACGTTCTTCATAACGGCCTAGGACAATTTTTAAAACCAACGAGAAAAATTAAATCATTCACATCTATCCTATCGTCAGTCTAATCATGATCAATCGGGGTCCATATAATCATATTATATCTACTATATCTAATCCATACAATAACATCTTATGAAAAAGATAAAATTAAAATTTAACTACTTGCGTCTTAATTAATCAATTAACATTTAATCTATTAAATAATTTTATCCAATCAATTAACTAATTAACATTTAATTAATTAAATGATTTTAATCGAAATAAAATTAACGATTAATTTTAAACGATTTTAATTTTAATTAATTAGAATTATTCCAAAAATAAATCAAAATTAAAATTAAGTCTATTTTGTTTCTTTCCTTTTGATTCCTAATCAAAAGGGATGCCTTTGGTTTCCAAAACCAAAAGACATCTTCCTAAACCAAATTTGGTTTGGGCCTGGCCACTTTCCAAAATCAAAATTTTGGAAGTGGCCTAGGCCTAGAACTTTTACAAATCAAATATTTGAAAAGGGCCTAGGCCTATTCCAAATCAAATATTTAGAAAGGCCAAATAATTTTGGTTTAGGCCTGGCTACTTTCCAAAATCAAAACTTTGGAAGTGGCCTAGGCCTAAGCCTTTTCCCAAATCAAATATTTGGAAAATGGCCTAGGTCTATTCCAAACAAAGTTTGGAAATGCCATTATTATTTTAATGCCATGTGGCATCCCAATGGCCCAAACTATTTGAATCATTTGTTAGCCACATGACACAACTAAACAAAAGAGAAATTATCAATCACAACTATGAACCATATTGAATCACAAAATACATAAAACAAAAATTTGGAGATTCGCCAGCATTGACCGGTCAACCGACTGCCGGCAGCAGGTTGCCCTGCTGCCGCCGACCAGCCGCCGCCGCCGGTGGTGCCGCCGCCAATCGGCCGTGCACCACCCGATCTCGTTTTTTTTCTTTTCATGTATCACTTTTGCGAATAAAAAATCTTTCATCTTTTAAGTACGTGATTTAAACGATAAAATTAACTATGCAAAATAACATGCTTATTGCTTAAGCTCGAAGCTCTCTCTGATACCACTGTTATGAAATCTACGCGGGAACGCAGCGGAATTCAAATTTTTGATTTCCTTTTACCCAAGATCGACTTCGTTTAAGCAATAAACAAATAAGCTAAAGACGGTGGTTACCTTGGTTGATCTAAAAGATCGGCGCTTTGACCGTCTAAGGAGAGTAGTTCTGCATAGAGCCGCCCAAGCGCTTTGCAAAGATTCACGAGAGCTAGACATTCCTTATAAGAAGGCCATTTCGGATATTCGATCCCAATCATAGGATACGCGATTCCCGGACGACCAAACATGTATACTCCGCATGCTTCGATGCATCATACCCAATCACTACCGCATGATCGTCCCGTGGCTAGGGAAACCTCAATAGTGTCAAAGCATGACAATCCACACCGTGATGCCATGAAGACTCCGGTCTTAAGGATAATTACACAACCGCCACATAGTGTGACACTTAATGTAAGTGGGTCAGTCTAACGTACGCATTCTCTAATACACGTCCACGTACAGTCCAAATGTCTCTACACTTCGATAGACGAGATCTATCCCTGCTCTTAAAGACAGAAGACATCTAATACGTGCTAGTCTGTACGTACTATCAATGCCATGTTTAATAGTACATCAGCCTAGAGACATTTAAGTATCAAACTTATTAAAGTGATTAGAGATCTCATCAACCATAATCGCCTATCATGGTTTCTCTATCACAGTTTAATACTAAGGACGTTATCATATAATAATTCATAATTGGTTCTTTAAAAGAACAGATATATGACAACAGAAAAGCCATTTAATCTATGTATAAGCATAAAGAAATAGTAGAAATGATCCGACTGGGTTGGATCCGGTCCAACCCGATTGGGTTTAGGACACTATTTCAACAATAACTTGACTAATTTTGATGGTATTGATTCTTTGAAACAAACCCCCCTCCCCCCACCACCACCACCACCAAATGATATTGCCCCTGGGCAACTTCCAAACATTTTAATCGATTCCCAATGAAGATTCTGGCATGAACGGTAGAGGAGCTAGCTCCCCTACCTTTTTTGTCACTTAATGTCTATGTTATTGAAATATCAACCGAATGTTTTGTTTCTTATGGAAACTAGAGCTCTGAGCATAAAAGCGGACCATATACTTCGCCTTTCAAACTTTACGAATATGGTTGTGGTCAAAGCTAGAGGTTTTAGCTGTGGTCTTTGGGTTTTCTAGGACATTTCTGTCATTGATCTCCGTTTTTTATTCATTGCAGATCAGAGTATTGTAATGGCGGCTTCTTTGCAGAGTATGGTGAATTGGATCATCTCGTTTACTTATGCCCCCTCAACCCCCGCTAGTCGTGATTAGGGTCGGACCCAACATATAATGGGGGGTCCATGGACCCCACTCAAATTTTCAGGCAAACATAGTAATATACCCATATAATAATATTAAAACTGTGTATGTATATTATTTTTGAAAATTTATTTTGCAATTATCCATTTAGTTCAACTGGTTAGAAGCTTTATTACTTATCCTAAGGTCACGAGTTCGAATCCTGGAAGCTGATTGTCGTGATGATCTTTGGGACCATTTTGAACACATTTTAGCTTTCATCTCAGTACCATGGTGCATTCTTGGAGATTTGAACCTGGTTATTCATGCTGATGATAAATGTGATGGTCGGGCGGTCTCATTCCAGACTGTGGAAAGGCTTCTGGTTTAATTAACAAGGCAGATCTTTATGAACTACTTTTTCAGGGCCCTCGTTTCACGTGGTCTAGCTGTATGCACATCTCCCCAACCATTGAACAACGCATTGATCAGAGCCTTCGTAACTCTATATGGTGGAGCGAATTCCATACTCCTCTATTTATCATCTGCCTCGTGTATATTCGGACCATCACCACATCCTTCTTTCTCTGGACAGTTTGCAAACTCAAGAGCGTCTTGAAAGGCCCTTCCATTTTCAGGCATGTTGGTCGAAGCACTCGTATTTCCACTCCTTCCTTTGTGATACTTGGAATGTTATTGACAATGACTTACAAGTGGCTCATGATACCTTCGGCCTTAAAGCCAAGGAGTGGAACAAAACACTTACTGGAAATATTTTTTATCGGAAGAAACGTTGCAAAGCTAGGATTGTGGGAAAACAAATAGCCCTATCTAATGCCCCATCGAATTTATTGACTAAACTTGATCAATCTTTAGTGCAGGAGTACGAAGATATCTTATCTCAGGAGGAGACTTATTGGCACAAAAAAATCAAGGCTGAACTGGATTGAGGATGGTGAAAGGAACACTTGATATTTTCATCTCTCTACCAAGCGTAGACGTAGCAGAAACCATGTTCTCGATCTAAAAGCAACCATGGAAATTAAATTAATGAGTATGCGACTCCTACTACTATGGTCCATCAATATTTCATTGATCTTTATACATAAGAACCATTGGATCCCCTACCTTATGGTCTATTTGTACCTTCTATTCATCATGTGGATAAAAGGTTCCTAAACTGTCCAGTGTACTTGCGAAGTGAAAGCAACAATCTTTGATATGTGAACCTTTAAATCTCCTGGACCTGACGGTTTCCCCCCCGGTATTTTATCAACATAACGGGGACACGATTGGCCCCTCTCTTGCTACATGGGTGATCAAAGATTTCCATGATCGAAGCTTCCCTCATTCTATGAACCGGACTATCATTGCATTAATATCGAAAGTGCAACCCCCTGAATCGGTCTCTCAGTTGCGCCCTATTGCTTTAACAAATGTCACAACTAAAACCATCACCAAGATTATTGCTAACCGTCTGTGTTTAATTATTGGTGAAGTTTCTGACCATAGTCAAAGCACATTTATTTCGGGGAGGCAAACTTCTGACAACATTATCCTGGCTTAGTGGCGGACCCAGAATATTTTTTCAGCGGGGTCCGTAAATATTTAACACACTAAATAATTTTTTTCACGGGGTCCGAAATATTTTTCTATAGTAAAATGTAGATCCGCTGGCTCAAGAAGTTCTTTATACCATGCAATGAAAAATGGGCAATAAAGGGATCATGATTATTAAAGTGGATCTCTAGAAAGCTTATGACAGAGTTAGCTGGGACTTTCTCCGCCATATTCTCCATATTGTGGGTTTCAATGATATGCTCGTTGATATCATTATGTACTCTTCTTCGAGCACTGCATTGGAAATCCTTTGGAATGGTTCTCCTCATGAAGGTTTTCAACCTCGCCGGGTTTTAAAGCAGGGTGGCCCCTTAGCCCCTATCTATTTGTCCTACACATGCAAGTTCTGAGCTGCCTTATACATCAGTTGATAAATGATGGTAGATGGAAACCGATCTGTGTTTCTCGTGGAGGCCTAAAGATGTCTAATCTATTCTTTGCGGACAATCTCCTCCTTTTTTTGGAAGTGACAATTGACCAAGCTATCGAAATTGATCAAGTTCTCACACGCTTCTGCAGTGTCTCGGGTCAGAAAATTAGTGTGTCTAAATCAAAGTCTGTATCTCGGGTCTGAAAATTGGTGTTCTTTTATATCATACACGTGTGAGAAATGAGGAATTCCAAGGCATTGTTGATAAAGTCCGCGCGAAACTGCACCCTCGGAAGGCCAACACTTTATCCAAAAGCAGTCCGTGCTATCCTCTTCCAACTATCACATGGAAACTGTTAAGCTACCTGCCTCTATAACACTTGAGTTTGGCAAAATAATTTGATCCTTCTTCCGGGGCACGGACAGATAGACGAGGTTTGCACTTTGTAGCTTGGAACCATATCTGCCAGCCAAAAATCAATGGAGGCCTCGGTATTCGAAGTGCCCGTGACATGAACACCGTTTTTGGCAAAATGATCTTGGTAGTTGTTTACGGAACCTGAAAAATTATGGGTGCAACTTTTAAAGTGCAAATACGGCTCCCCCTTGATGAACTTAAATCAAATTGCTCTTTCATATGGCGTCATATTGGCTCTACAGGGAACTCCATACAGGATGCCTTCGATTTTGATGAAGCATGTAATACTTATTGGAAACTAACCGCCTCATGTAAGTTTTCGGTTAGCTTCACATATCATAAACTCCATCGTTATCAAGAGAACCCCGAAGGCAACATTTGGCAACTCATCTAGTCAATTAAGGGACCTTTTAAGGGCAATATGTTATTATGGAAGATTCAACGAGATGCTCTCCCTACTGCGGGCCTCCTTGTTGTGCAACACATTAGTGATAGCGGCGCATGCTTCATTTGTGGCATATATCCAGAGTCTACTTTATGTATGAAGAGTGACTGTCCCTGGATAAATAGCATGTTGATACCGGCAATGCCAGTTCCTCTTCACCTCCACCCATGATACTCGTTCCTGGTTGGAGAATCGCCTGAAAATATACATGTATAATGTAACTCCCCGTTCCCGGATACCGAGTCCTTATCCGGAAAAGAAACGTTTGGCACATATAATATTAAATAAATTCAATATTATACGTAAGCCTCTACTACGTCGTATCGAGTTTAGCAAACAGAAGCTAAAAAGACTTGGCAAGCATCATAAATGCTACTAAGAATAGAAACTCCAAACATACTAAAGATAGAAAGGTAACTTACAACAATGAAGTGTCCAAAGCAAAATTACAACAACTAATCTTACAAAGGTCTTAAAGAAAGTACAACACTTGTCTTGAAATTTAAAATACAACAAGGTTTAGTACATCATAGATAGCAAAAGAAAAAGAAAACATCTAGCAAGGCATCATCTCAAACGTCATCCAACACTTATTCAACATGTTCGTCTTCTCACCCCAAAAGAACACAAAACAACATATGCAATTGAGGTAAGTACAAAGCACTTAGCAAGAGGAAGAAGCTAATGTATAATTAAGTTTAACAACGAAAGGTTCACATTATTAATTGAGTTATCTTTTATGTAACCGACACAACTCTAGGGTTCACTTCATGCTCATCAATATGTCATGACTATTGGTTTCAAACTTAACATATATTTGTTATGTTCACATTCAAGGGCACTACGCATGGTGCTACTCACCACGAAGTATCGTTTGCAACCTATTAGTGGATCACACCGATAGCCCCAAAAGTCTATTCTGGTAGACTCCGATAGTGTACACGTTAGGCGAAGTCCCTCCGCACCTAGAGTCTATTCTGGTAGACTTATGAAGTTATTCACTTTATCTGACCGCCCACACATCGCGATATAGACTTGTGCCTTACCAAGAATGGATTGATGTTTAATCTTTTTACTACACAAGTATGTTTGTTATTATGTTGTTAACTAGCCACCTAAGTGTTTTCAAATAAGCTCTCTCGCAACTCCTACTCTCTTACTTAGACCCCTAGACACGGACAAACCCTAGCATGAATTCTAATTCATCGAAGCACATGCCATTCATACTCTTCCGACGGTCCCGAACTCCAACTCTTAAGAAGCATTCATTCGGTGCCGGAACTAAACGCATCAGAAGCTTAATCATGGCTTGTTCATGTTCATATAATGTTATTAGATCAAGGAACAACTTTCAAGACAAGATTCAGGGCTTAAAACATGCTAAAAACCAAAAACAGGGTCAACGCGCACGCAACCCTATATCAGTGCGCATGCACTGAGCAACCAGAAGCTCCCCAAACCAATCTGCTGAGCCAGTGCACTTGCACTGACCTCTAGTGCGCTTGCACCGGCCTCTGTGCGCTTGCACCGGCCTCTAGTGCGCTTGCACCAGACATCAGAACTCAAAAACACACATTCTGCCTCCTCGGTGCGCCCGCAGCAGCCTCTGGTGCGCTTGCACTGAGCGCAGTAACTCCCAAAAACTCAGTTTTTTGCACTTTAACAATCTCCACTCGATTGCAAACAAGTTTAACACCAACATACACAACAAAACAACAGAAAAACATAACTTTTACACAACCAAACATCACATACTTCTCTATCAACAAGTAGACATGATTTCTAACATTAAAATACCACAATCACTCAACCTTAATCATCATAAGATCTAATTACATATTAGGAAGAGCCACTTACTTGTTAAAAGCAATTCCTTGCAATCTTCAAAGCACAACAACCCCAAAACACAGATTCTTCAACGAAAAACCAATGTGATCAAACCCCAAAAGAACTTAGACTTGATCACATGCTTCTATAACAACAATTCTACGAATTTAGGGAATCTAAAACACCAAGCTTTGATCCAAACCATAACTAGGGCTAAAACTATACCTTTAGAAAACTCTGAACCTTTGCATCAAATGATCCCCTTCTGCTGTTGATTCCGTTTCTGCAATTCTTTATGAAATCCGTTGAATAACTTGTAAGAATTTTGGAAGAATCCTCTCCTTTGCCTTTTTCTGATTTCTTTCTGTTTTCTCCAAAGTTCAAGTTCGAACAATGGGGTTTCTTTTCCCTCAATTTCTGACAACTTCCAAGTAAGGGAAGTTTTATTCTCCAATAATAACTCCCAAGGAGTTATTTCACAATAAATCCTTTAATTCCTTTTATTTACCATTTAATTCCCATTTAAATATATATATTTCGAAATTACATTCATATATAACACTTTAATCCATAAAATAAATAAATATAATATTCCGAATTTTACAAATTGATACGTCTGTCATTTCCTAAAGTTCGGGATATTACATATAAGCACGACACCATCGACTTTTGGAGATTTTTATTCCGCGAGATTGTGTTGAGCATTTGGCACCGGCGCAACAAGGATTTCCACCACGTAGACCTTCCACATCTCCCGAAGATGATTTTCATCTCTGAAGCTTTTCGCCGAGCACGTGAACATAGAGTAGTTTGACTTTGAATTCTTTTTGATTTTTAGCTTTAGCCTGTTGTAATTTTTGTATTTGTTGGACTTTGTTTTGTACGGTCTTTATTTAATAAAATATCCGGTTTCAACAAAAAAAATTAGAAGTTCACACTAAGCAGTTGAGTGAGCCTTTTTAGACCAAGCGATGACGTCGGTCTAAGCAGTTGACCGGACCATTTATGATTCATTTAGCGCTACCATGCCCGGGGTCCTACCAATGAGGCGTTTGAGAAAATACCAATGAGACGTAATCAAAAGAATCAAAAGAAATCAAATGATGTGATTGGAGAAGTTAACGAAAAAAAAAAAAGGATTTAAAAAAAAAAAAATGCTGACCACCTAGAGCTACCTATAGCTAGCGAAAGACACCTAGTATAAGACTACTTGAGACGGACAACTCCAAATTTATTCGCTTTGGAAGTTGAAGTTGAAATTGATTATTACTACTACAGGAGTATTTCTACTTCAGAGTTGTTTCCCTTCATTTTAATCAATTTTTTGGTTTATTATCAGGCAATTTTCTTCATATTTATCTCAGGTATGGAGTTTAATTAGACGTCAAAATTCTTCTTCTGTCACAGGTATTCTTGTTTCTGACTTAGAGACATGGTGTTTATCTGATGAGGAATGCATGCAGCAGCATCTTTGATTTTTAAAGATTTGCATCTTTTTTCCAACTGCATTGCTTCCTTCTTCACAATATTGCCTCTGTATGATGGTTTTATGCTTAGATGTTGGAGTATTCTGACATGCCTTTTCAAAGCATTATACCCTTCTTTTTGGTATGAACAAAACCCATTTGATAAAAGTTTTCACAGAGCCATCAGCCATATGTCTCATGTAATGCATGTGTGTATATAGCCCTCAGGTTCTTTAATTTTTGTTTCTACTACTTATTTCCACTTGAATATCGCCCGATCTGCCTGATTGTTGCTAGTTTTACTTGATATCTGACGCTTTCAACACACTTTTTTGCCATTATTTGCTATTGTTGTTATCATTGCATTTCTATGCTACTGTTGGTTTGTTTTTTTGAAGAGTTTTTTTGATACATTTATCTGCAGGTGTTTGCTTTGCTAGAAATTCATGATCTGAGTGATTTCCATTTAAAAATCAGAGGAAACTGTATTTAAGGCCTTGTTGCTGAGTTAGTGGAGGCTGTGCACTAAAAATCAAGCTTATTTCAACAGTGCTGCTGAGTTATACATATGTGATTACAATCAAGCTTATTTCAGCAGTGTTTGCTTGTTTTTTTTTTGTGTGTGTGTGTGTGTTTTTTTTTTTATTTTAAAGAGTTTTTTTTGATACATTTATCTACAGGTGTTTGCTTTGCTGGAAATTCATGATCTGAGTAATTGCCATCTAAAAATCAGAGGAAACTGTATTTAAGGCCGTTGCTGAGTTATTGGAGGCTGTACACTAAAATTCAAGCCTATTTCAACAGTGCTGCTGAGTTATATATATATATATATATATATATATATATATATATGTGAGTTCTGGAATACAATCAAGCTTATTTCAGCAGTGGTTTTTTTATTTTTGTTGTTGTAGTTGTTGTTAGATTGAAGGTCCAAGTTTTGAATGGAGTTGCTTGAATGCTAATATTAATTCTTCGTCCATTGATAGTTGAAGTAGTTTTTTTCTTGAATAGTAGTACTTGGTTAGTTCTTGCATTAGTTATGCACTATCATTTGGTGTTATAGCTTTGATTGATATCCCTGTGAGCTGAAGATACGATGCTACCCTGTTTCGTTTGACAGCGTAAACCCCATAAATGTCTACTTAGCAGCAGGACTAGTACTTTCAATTTAGTTACGACACCCAGTTTAAGCATAATAAAGGTTGGGACATCTTTCAATCTGTATGTGGATTGTTATCTTTTCCCTGATATAATTATCCAATCTCGAAGCTTTGAGTAACCGCATATGACATGTTACTTTTTTCTGGATTCTGTTTGCTTTATCTTTGGTAATGTGATTCATTTGCTAATTTTGTAGAATAGATTGCTAAATAAAATGAAAGGGAAAGGGAAAGGGAAAGAGAAAGGGAAAGGGAAAACAACAAATCAGACTGCAAAAGCTGTTGTTGCTGCAAGGGAACACATCGAGTACATCAGGAAAACAAAGTTCTCAATCGGATCGAAGATCGAAAATCCACTAACTCAAGACCTACATAATGCCGTTACGAGGCTTTCATCTGAACTCTATGCCAAAGATATCCATTTCTTAATGGAACTCATTCAGGTAAGCCATTATTTGCTTATGCTCTTTCCCACTTTACGACTTATTAAACTAAATAAATTGAACGTCTGCGTCTCAGAATGCTGAGGACAACAAGTACCTGAGCACTGTTGAACCTGCACTTGAATTTGTCTTCACTAAAGAGGACGTAACCGGTACTGGTGCTTCAGCAACACTGCTAGTATTTAACAATGAGGTGGGCTTTTCGAAGGCAAATATCGAGTCTATTTGCAGCATTGGCCAGTCTACAAAGAAAGGAAAGAGATCCCAAGGCTATATTGGTGAGAAAGGTATGACAACTTCCCTTATCTTCTTTCTTTCATACATTTCTATATATTTGTGTATGAATCCTGTATGTTTTCTGAATGCCTTGTATATAAATGAGTCACTAGTTACTAATACTATGTGTTCTAAATTGCTGAAATCTATTTAACGCTTAAATGAGAAGTTGATCATTTACTGTGGATACGATAGCATTAAGAGCTTTGTCTTGTATATAACTGAGATTATTATTAGTTCTTTGATGTCAACCACTATAATTCCAGTCAGTACTCCCTCCATCCCGTGATACAAGTCCTTTTAGCTCAAATCAATAGAAAATTTAATGCATTTTTCCTTATTTCACCCCTATTATTAACCCCAGATCATCTCATTAATATGGTGTATCTTGGTATTCCAAAGATGAAGTGTATTTTCATCCTAGAATACTACAAAATAGACCGTGTGTCAAATCTAAAAAGGACTTATAATTTGGGAAAGAGGGAGTAATTTCTAATTTCTAATTTCTTTCTGGCAATGAAACTCATCTGTGTTTAAGTGTACTATATTTCTTTTTCTAAACATCCACAACTTGCCTGTAACTGCTTCTACTTTCATGTTTTATTCTTGTTATTTGAATGACGAAAATCACTTGCCTTTTCAATGTGAATGAATGATTTAACAGTACAAATGGTGTAATTTTTCAATGATTACATTAAGTTTAAATTCATTTTCTTGATTAAAGCAGAATGATGCTTGTGTTCGATACTTCAGACCACAGATGCATACCATTTGCAATAAGGAGGCTGGATGGGGTAGGGAGAAGGGGGGGGGGGTGGGAGGGAATCATTAGCATAAGAGAAATCGATCTGTTCACTTCCTTATTTTCTTGTTGTGTATCATTCAAATACTAATGGCTGTGAGTCAAATTGCAGGGATTGGATTCAAAAGTGTATTTCTTGTCAGTGCGCAGCCGTACATATTTAGCAATGGCTATCAGATCCGGTTTTGTGAAGTTCCAAACGGGGATTGTGGTATAGGGTACATTGTACCTGAATGGATTGCTGAAAGACCATCTATGGCTGATTTGGGAAAGATTTATAGTAATGAAGAAGCACTTCCAACTACTACCATCATCCTCCCCTTGAAACCCGAGAAAGTAGAAGCAGTAAAGAAAGAACTGTTGCAAATACATCCGGAAGTTCTGCTTTTTCTGCAAAAGATCAGAAGATTAACTGTTCGGGATGAGTTTACTGGTTTGTCTCCTGAGGGTGGTTCTTTATCCGCGGTTTCAATTTTGAATGAAACAACTCTTATCCCCTCAGACAACCAAGTGGTGGATTCCCGAGTAGTCCAGCTCTCTGCTCAACAAGAAAGTAAACAGAAATCTTTGGATACATGCAGGTACTATTTACATAAACAGATTTTCCCCATCAAACCTAGCATTATCGTGGAGGAAAGGAAGGATGCAAAGGAGTTGATGATATGTTTGGCTTTTCCTTTTGGTAAGAGACTGATAAGAGGAGGTTCTTCTGCTGGCGTCTTTGCATTTTTGCCCACCAGAATGATAACGGACTTTCCTTTTATTATCCACTCTGACTTTGTGCTTGCGTCTTCTCGAGAGGCAATCCTCATGGACAACAAGTGGAACTTAGGGTCCCTGGAACTTGTTCCCTTGGCATATGTTCGAGCTCTTATGACTTGCTTGAATTCTGTAGAAACTATTGGATTAGGTACAAAGTCTCATGTGCTCGACTTCTTGCCGATCAAGGAATCTCCTTTCCGGGCATTGAATAGTGCTAAAGAGGCGATCAAAGTCATGCTGCAGTCAGAACGTATTGTTCCTTGTCATTCATTCATTGATGAGCAAATTGAACTCTATCGGCCTAGTGATGCACTTCTGATATGGCCTAAGTTTCGAAGGATTTTGAACATAGCGAAACAGCATAAAATTACTCCTGGTAACGTTTCTTTTAATATGAAGCATGCTATACATGAATCCGTGGATCATGAAAAGTACGGTGAAATATGGAAATTTCTTGGAGTGGCATTGGCCAATTGCAATTATGATTGGTATCTGAAATTTATCAAGACTTCTGATCTCATATCCCGATCCTCTGAAGATTTGTACACGGATGTTATTTGCTTTCTTGCTGACAATTGGGCACATTTTCCTCAGAAGTCTGTTGATAGCATACCTCTGGTAAAGTATGTTACTTGGGGTGGGGATACTATGTTATGCAGTGTTTTGCAAGTAAGACAAGAGACCTTGAAAGTCCGCATTGTTTGGGAGGCAAATGAACATGCATGGTTAAGCAATTGGAACCGTGAAATCGGATGCCCAAATGATGTGTTCTTCTGCCCAGATTACTTGGTTAATTCACTTGTGAAAGTAGAGAATCAAGAAAACCTGAAGAAATGGTTCACGTCTACAGCCGGTGTTGTTATCACTGATATCTTTAAGTATTGTATGGAGCTGATTAGTTTCATCAGGGAAAACAAGGACCCAGGAATCGTAGTACAATTGACTTATTTTCTGTACTTCTCTGCCATGAAGAACCAGATCAAACACCAAGATATGCAGAGGCTTTTGCGTTTCTTGCCAGTGCTCGAAAAATCTGGGAAAGTCAGTCTTTGTTCTAGATCCCTTGTTCCTGCTGCTACGGGCACATGGACCAAGCTTTTTGGTTCTATTAATCGATTAAGCATGAATTCTAGTGGTGTAAGTTCAGCACAACATGATCTTTATCATCACAATGGCATGGATGACAGCAAACAAAATTGTGGATACTATGCTGAACTTGGAGGCGTTTATGCAGCTGCTGCCGAATTCAACGGAGAAACTCTTACTGAAAACGACTTGCTGAATTTCCTCGTGAAGAATGAAAAAGCTTTTGATTTGCCGAAAGCACCACTTCCTGACATTGCTCTAAAACTAGATTCCAATAAATTGACTTGTGATCAAGCTTTGTTGCTACTAAAATGGATCAAAAATTTTAGACCGACTAAACTGCTTAAACTTCCTGCAAAGTTTACTGAAAGCATTAATAGGATTGAATGGTTGAAGACCTATGCTGGCTTCAGATCTCCAAAGAAATGCTACCTCCTTGGCGTAGCTGTAGAAAGCGAGGCTATTTTGGAGCTGGGAAGAAAACTTGATGTCTTTTCTGCTATTGATGAAGTTTACTATTCTCATAAAATAAGGTCATATATCAATGAGCTGGAATTCCTTGGAGTACAAGTAAAGACAGAGACTATGTCTGAGCTCATCATCCCATGTGTAAAGCGATTGGCTTCCTCCAAAATAGACCCGGAATTGGTAATTTTACTTTTGAAAGTCATAAAGTATTTGAGGGAAAGTAATAAGCTATCTGGGGACTTGAAAAATAATTTGAAAGAGGGTAAGTGGCTGAAAACACTCAATGGTTATGCCTGTCCAGCTGGTTCTATTCTTTTCAGATCTTTTGAGAAGGCGATCGGGCAGATAACAAACCTGCACGTTGTTGATAGCTCTTACTATGGAGACAAACTTTCTCCGTTCTTGGGCGAACTCAAATTTCTTGGGGCTGTGGTGGACGTGGGAGAAATTTATAAGCTGATCTCCGAACATTTCAGATTTCCGGAAGATCTTTCCAGTTTATCGGTAGATTCTGTGTTCTTGCTTCTGGGATGCGTGCGATCTGTAGGGCCTGCTGCATTTTGCTCCATTCAGACAATCCGTTGCAAAGCATGGATGAAGACCGGTCGTGGTTTCAGATGTCCGTCAGAGACTATATTATCAGATTCCAACTTGATCGACTTAGCCGGTGCGGTTTCCTACTCATTCATTGATGAATCTTATTATGGATCCGAAATAAGATCATACAAAGCAGAACTCAAGGCAATTGGAGTGATTGTAGGTCTTGACTCAGCAGGGGAGTTAGTTGTGAATAGACTCAAGTCGCTCCTTTCTTCTACCGGGCTGAGTGCCTTCAATGTTATTTCACTTTTGAGATTATTCAAATCTGCGAAATTTTCAGAGCCTTCCTTTGTTGAATGTGTGGTTAATCACCTGTCAGGTGAAAAATGGGTAAAAACAAAGCATGACTACCAATATGCTATGAATTCCATTTTGTTTGATTCTGAGTGGGCAAGTATCTCGTGTTTAGTAGATCTTACTTTCATAGACGAGACTTTTTATGGTGGCGAAATATCTTCTTTCAAAGAAGAATTAAAGATTCTTGGAGTGGTGGTTAATCTGAGAGACGGTATTCGTCTCATTGTTTTTGGACTTAAGGTTCAAGAAAACCCATCTCTTGTGACGGCCGGCGCTGCTTTCTCAATCCTTCAATGTGCAGAGTCACTTCTAAACAGTAATGTGGATTTTGACAAGACTTTGCTTGAAGAATTGCTCAAGAAGTTAAGGGTAGCCAAATGGGTGAAGACACATATGGGTTATAGACTCCCCAGTGAAGCTCTTCTTTTTAATACGGAGTGGGAATGTCTTTTGAAAGAGTTTGATGGACCCTTCATTGATCGGGAATTCTATAAACAAATTACGCCTGCACAAGACAATGTTCTAAGAGTGATAGGGGTTAAGACGGATTTGGAGGATGCTTGCAGTTTGATTGTCAAGAATCTTACTTCACATGTTCAAACCTCTCAGGTGAATAGAATTTACAAGTTTTTGCAGATATTTCATTGGACACCTAAACCTGATGATCATTTGGTGCATAAGTTGTGGATTCCTGATAAATCAGATAACTCCAGAGGAATGTGGGTGAAGAATGTAGAATGTGTAATTCATGACGAGAATAACTTATTTGATCATTGCTTGATTTCTCTTGATCACTATTATGACAAAGGTTTGCTACCGTTTCTTCAATCTGCATTTGATGTTCTTGAGATTCCGTCATTAGACCACAATGTTGCTCTTTGGAAATCATGGTGTGAAACTTCTGACAAAGTGAGTGCTGAGAAAGTTAAGTTGTTCTGGGGACTCTTATCGAGAAACTGCGTCGGAGATGTATTGCGAATTCGGGAAAATTTTCAAAGCACATTTTTGAAGTTACCAACAGTTGGTACGCAGCTCGGTACGGATATTCAGTTGTTGGAGAAGGAAGAAGTGTACATTGGTGATGATCTACTGCTTAAGAAGGCCTTTTCAGAGTCTAGTGATGGTGCTCGTTTCGCATGGTTCCCCGAAGATGACGCTACATCTTATGTGCAACTCAATGAAATATACAGAAGTTTAGGAGTGAAAAAGATATCAGAATCTGTTGAATATTCGGTGAATGGGACCTTTATAAAGATGGAAAAAGAGGTTGGCCTAATAGGGAAACCATTATTGAAACTGGTAATGGCTTTTCTTGCAAGTCCCCAGATGAGTGTACCAGCACGAAAAAGGCATTCAATGGCCACGACTCTTCGTGATATTCCTGTATTTGGGACAGATATGGAACTGTTGGGTGTCAAGTACCGTTTACAATTGCCTTTATCGAAGAAATGTTTACATGCATATATCAGCAAAAAGGTGTTTTTTGACAAGAATGTCCCTCGGTTTCTCGTTCACAGACCAAGTTGGTTGTCTAAAGGGAAGAAAGACATTCAACTGATAAATGATTTTGCTCGAGCTATATATCCGAGACCTGACAAAACGCTTTTCCTTCTTGCTTTCAGAACATGAAGTTAATGATGTACTGATTTCAGAAAATCTGGAGGTGGCAGTTTCGGACCAAAGATTCCTCGATGAACTCTTCTCTCCTGTGGCCATTCTATCTTCACCTCAAACTCCTAATGTCAAGAGTTGCAAGAGACGACGTGATAACTAGGTGCGTTACCATCACGTATCCTCTTTTTATTTTTTGAGTGAAAAGGCTCTGATCAAACTGTGCATTTTGTGGTTTTGTTGTAATGTAAAAAACTAGTTCAAGCATGTTGTGATGGAGTTTGTACATATATTATGTAAGTGCTGCTAATATATAAGTACTTACTTATCAGGTTGATTGTGCATTTTCATTTTCACAGAACTTTTAGCCTAGCTAACTATGTAAGTGCTATTAATATATGCTAGTGTTTGTATTTTTTTTTTAGTTAATTGTCAATTATGACACATTTAGAAAGATGTCTGAATTTTAAGACCGTAAGAAAGATTTTTGTCAAAAAGGAAATTTCGTCAGTGAAAATGAAAGTGAAAGTGAATTACGTTGGTTTTGTGCTGAAAATCAACGTAATTCATTGTCAAATTCACTTTCACTCTCACTGATGAAATGTTCTTTTTGCAAAAATATTTTATTATAGTTTTTTTTGCGTGACATCTTTCATATTGTGTCTTTTATGACCCTTATGACCTTATCCCTTGTTTTTTTTTTTCAGCGGTGCAAATGTTTGTTTAACCTACATTTTTACAGAGACACAACTCATTCTAATAATCTAACCTCATTTAAAAAATAAAATAATGTTCAAAAAATAAATAATAAAATTGGGGAGGGTGGTTTTTTTATTGGAAGGATTTATTCGCACCACATCTGATCTACCGCTGCACCACTCTATTATTTTTGTCTCACCAAAAAAACAAAATCTATTTTACACCACACTAAATTTCAAATATTTTTCATTATTTATTTACACCACATTTTTACTTTTACACCACACTTTCATATTATTTCCACTCTATTTTTTTTTATTACAAATCAGTCATTTTACATACCTTAATCAATTACTCCGGTCTAAAGGATAATTATCCAACTGCCACATAGTGCGACACTTAATGTAAATGGGTCAGTCTAACGTACGCATTATCTAATACACGTCCACGTACAGTCCAAGTGTCTCTACACTTCGATAGACGAGATCTATCATTGCCCTTAAAGACGAGAAGACATATAATACGTGTTATTATTAAAGTGATTAGAGATCTCATCAACCATAATTGCCTATCATGGTTTATCTATCACAGTTTAATACTAAGGACGTTATCATATAACAATTCATAACCGGTTCTTTAAAAGAACAAATATATGACAACAGGAAAGCCATTTAATATATGTATAAACATAAAGAAATAGTAGAAATGATCCGATCCGGTCGGATCCGGTTGGGTTTAGGACACTATTTCAACAATCTCCCACTTGGCCTAAAACCAATCACTCGCACACGCAAGACCAAGTTGAAACACAAGAATCTCATGCAATACTCGCAACCAGCTCTAGCCATGAACAGATCGCTATCCGTGGGGACTCAGACTATCTTCATATCATGCTTCAAGTGACCAAGTCAAAGGAACCGCCTCAACACACACACGAATCTCTGACGAGACCCTGGTCCTCGCTTCAATCAATGAATCCACTTACTATATCAGCTATATAGAAAATGTGGAAGAACCGCACAAGGTTCAGGAATGAACCTTCTAATCCATGTACTGCTCCCGCTGCGCCTCTAAGGCACTATTGTGTTTTGGCTAAGTTGTAGAGTTTACAGCGACCCATATGATAGAACATTTCCAGCTCACTGTCTCACCTAATCAAAGTGACTGCAAACCCAATCTGTAGCTCCCACTCGCCTTCACAAGACTTAGGATATACGTCTGTATAACTATATTTATCTGATTCCAAGTTTGGATAAACTAGGAAACCATCCTTAACTTGTTTAAGGATATTCTCGACATTCACCAGATTTACTTTCATACTTGCTCATGTCTCTTCATGAAGTATGAACATCTGGCATAACTCTTATGATGGTCCCTATCGCAGTAGCAAAGGAAACCTTCCATAAGCATCATCTTTCACCTCATCTTTAGGACCAACGTCCTAACATAGATAGATTTTGAGAATACCGGCTAGCAGTATCTCCTTTCGAGATCTACGCTAAACTCTTTTAGCATCACATCTATACAGGTAAACTATAATCTAACAGTAGTTAAATCTATCACTATAGATTTTTATTTCTAAAATAAGAACTGCTAATCCAAGTGCTTTCGCAAAGACCTTGAACTACCAAGCATTAATTGACTGTGACATGGGGTGATAATTCTCGAGAGAGATATCTAATACCTTACTCAAAAATCGTAACACACTCCCACTATCCATCTTGCACATTGGGCATATCCTTCTTTTGACTAAATCAAACTCCTTTGATTATCAAACAAAGAAATTGTCTAGAGAAACTTGTTTGAGTCCATGATTGAGGTCAAGTTAAATTACTAACTCGATACCTAAATAACCACTAGCAAGTGAACTAGGTTCAATCCCAGTATAGCTAGATAGAGTCGAGGTCGATCCCACAGAGAATCAATTTGTGGATCCTAACTTAAATAGTCAACCTATTTATTTCGTTTGACAAAGACGGTCTATGACCAACATAGAGTACGAGAAAAGAAAGACACACTCAAACCTATAAACAAACAACATGTAAACAAAATAACGTAATCAACTGCCCAATTATAACCGTAATCATTTGGATCTAGACAATTTATATGACAACAAGACTCATCAACTATTAATCCGTTCATATCTATTTATATTGGCTACGGGAGTCATCCTCTAAGCTTGATGTAGCACCGGTAGGTCACTATATCACTGTGGTATTGTTACGTGACTTCGCCTTTTGGTGCCTCCATCTCATATAACTCACACGCTTACTATTCTAAGGATGCCGATATTAACCGTACACCTCGTCCAGGCAACATTCCTTTGGTTAGGCGTACTTCCTAGACGATCACTCAAACTCTCGTCCAACTAACAATTACCACGTTATAGTCTCATGCTAGTTTACGATCTACGTATAACAAGGTGCGCGCAATTCCCTAATATAAACCTACCTAGATAACGCTGAACGTCCGAAGATCAATTCCTAAGCCTACCTAAGAGTTTTATATCGGTATTTCCTTTTTACACGTTTTAATTAAATTAAGCGAGTGACGTAGCCATAGCCATACCTGCGAGATAACGAGATTCAATTAAGCTAACCTAATCATAAAGACGTGACTGATTAACGGATGAAACAGGTTTGACAGCTCTCGGTCAACCGAATAGGTGCTCTCGGTCGACCGAGTGACACCTCTCGGTCACCCGAGTGCTTAACTCCCCAGATTTACATCCCCGAATATATTTCTCAGCGTTTCATATACGAATCGGATTAGATAGCGAATCGTCAGGACATCATATAAATTAATCTAAATACACGTAAATTAAACACGCAGATTCATCCGTAGATGCTAGGTAGAGGACGTAGGGTATGGAACCCTCATAGACAAGGTATCACCACTGCCCTAACGTCATATCCTAGATCTACATCATCTAGATATGAATAACTACTCAAACAATCAAAGCATAATTGGGAAATTGATTACTTAAAAGAAAACAAGATGAAGAACTAGGGCTTACATGTTTGCACCCTCGGCTCCTCCACAAGCCTTATTTGCTTATATGTTTTTATGAATTAATATTGGTGAATGCCTAATAAAAAATACAAAGGACTTGTGTTTATATAGAGCCTCAGCCGACATAGAAAACCGACTTAAATGCCGACACTACTGAACCCTAACCGCCTCAAATAATGTGCCGAACTTCTTCTGGACTATAGGCCCACTCGGTCGACCGAATGCATAGGCTCGGTCGACCGAGCCTTACATGCTCCTGGGCTTTCTTCCTCTTTTATGTCTTGGGATTTCTGAACTCGTCTGTGATCCATCAAAGCTTCTCCGAAATCCATCCTTGTGCTCTCAAATGAGTTACTACAAATATAACATGAAGTACAGTCTGTAATATCAAATAATATAATAAAACCTCTTAATACATAATAATGAATCGTAACCATCGGCATATGCAAATTAAGCGTATTACGACTTATTATTACTCTATTATAGCTCCTTTAAACTAGAATCGGGGATAAAGGTCATAGAATCGCGGGCACAAAATGACCGTTATCAGTCCATAAACGGATCTCATGGGCTTACATATCATGTCATCATCTATGAACATCGAGCTTTCTGCCCAACATCTTCAACACTATCATATAGCCATGATACGAAGTTACAACAAGCATAGTCTGAAAAGAACTGTACTCAGCCTTACAGGGACATTCCCTCTAGGTAAGACGGACTAGGTTCATAACCTGGTTGTCACTGATGGAATCTAATTCAGATATTATGGCTCCTGGCCATATCTCTCAATCTTGCCTTTCAAACATCCGTTCATAAGTCGTGAGATATTCATTCTTCAAGATGAACATACCAGCAGCCTTTTTAGGCTTGAGGTTATCCACAGACTTACAGAACTTTTGTGTGCATTGAGCAGTGTTCTACACCTCATCGCTATGCGGCGTCTGCTCATGTTCCAATGGTTGAATATATCTTTGTGGTCCTCAAACTCTTTTGAGATATTATTTACTCCCACTATTTCTTTTGGAAGAAACACTTCATTTAGAAGGCAGCATGTTTGGAGACAAACATTTTGCTCCGCGGACAAGTAAATAATGTCCAGCGTGCTAGCTAAGACATTCCACAAAGTTGCATACGTCGTACTAGGCTCCAAGCCTTTCTGACTTTGCCTATGACAACTTCAAATCATCGGTTAAGATAGATTTGACATTATCCTCTTCCATATCTAATATGGAATTTATTCAACCTTTATTCTTCGGAACTCGGTTAAGTATAAGGGCACCATCCTGAAACGGGATCCTTCGCATGGCTTGCGTCACACCTTTATCATATAAAGTGTTGTTTCCATTTTAGGAACACAATCTAGTTGCGTATCCCAAAGATGGTATCCTTCAAGGGAGAATCTGATTCTATTTCAGACAACTTCTGAGACACCCTTCAGGTATTAATTGCTTCAATCCAATTGAAGATTAATTCCTAAGTAGCTCATCAATCTCATATTCGTACTAGCTCGAACTTTTCGGACTTTCCGAATTATGCACTTCACTAGTACATTCAACTATTTCTAAAGATAGTCATAGAGATTAACAAACTATTATTTGTGGCATTAATTGTCATAAGCCAACAAACATCGGTATGTTTAGGCTTTAGACAATTTTTTCTAGAATTTATAACCTTTTCTTAAAAGGGTATTTTAGTCATCTTTAGATAAGATACGTATTACCCATGTGATTCACAATCACATGGTTCAGACGTCATCATAATGACATCTGATCACACGATTCTCCTCCATAGAGACTATGTCCAGAACGACAACCAATATCAAGGATAACAACCATACTAATATTTAGTTGAGATTTCATCACATATATCAACCATATAGTGACAACAATCTAGTATAGTCGATTCAGTGACCTTTCAACTTTATTGGAATAACATTTATTCTTTACAATTGAATATGTCTACTAAATCCTAACAAGCAACTAAAAAACTGGAACATAATAACATTTATTTAGTTCCCTTATCAGTTTACCAGATCCAGAATATGGTAAGTGTCACAATGTTTGCTTCACCTTCCATATATTCATTTAATCTTTCTAATTTAATCACACTCATAAGATGTCATATATCTTAGAGTCGACTTTGAACTTAGATAGATTTATCTCAACTCACTTGCCTACAATAGAAACTTCAATAAGTTCTGTATTTAAGCACATGCCCTAACTTTCCTTTTATTCCTTTAACCACTTGAAAAATGTTTCTTATTGTAGTCTTCATAAAACGTAAGAAAGATAACAAGAGCCATGTCTTTAATTTCCTTTCATAAAGAAAATCTAAAATTTATTAAATAGTTTATTTAACCTTTTGAATCGTATTCAAAACATTGACTATTTAATTAACTTTTAAGCAATGATAGAATTAAATCGATACTTAAATCTTACAATTTTGAAAACAACCTTTCCAAAATTAGATGTGGTCATTCTTATCCAACGTTTGAATTAACCGTCATCGTATGACAGAATAATCATCTTGGATCGTATCCACAATATGATTAATTCGTTGAAACTTATTTCAAATGATTTAATCATATCATGAGCGTCCGCTTTCATTAATAATTAAAGCCTTGGACTACTCCATCAAATATGTAGTCTCCTTGTCTCTAACTAATATAACGGGATTGCTCGTGTCATTGCTTATTTTAAAAGGATTAAAATTACTTAACCATACTTGAGAACGTTTCTCAAAAGGTAACAGTCGTAATTTGGTTTTACTAATCGAGAATAAAACATAAATATAAAGTTTGCTAAAACTACAACAGAAAATGAAAATAAAAGAGTGTTGTTGTTTATACACGCAAAAGCAAAAATGGTCTTTTGATTTATGATTTTGCTCCCACTAGTCAACTACTCCCAATTGACTTTCAAGAATCTTTCAAAATTCTTTAGTGGCCAAGATGCCATCTGGTTACCCCGATTCCCGACGAGGGCCGATCAACCGGAATAATTCGAAAGGTATGTAACACTTACCAATCATATCTCTATGTGACTCTTGGTGGTTGACTAGTCAACTCTTTTATAATTCACATCTTTATGTTGTAGTCAACCCCTTGACTCTAGAATAAGACGGTCCTGACGAAAGCCAGTCACCGCAATACTCTAGTCAAGTCATAACCCAATATTCGCGAGATCTCATACGATCATATCTCAATAACGACGATATACCCGTGGTAGATCAACTCCCGACGAGGGCCGATCAGTTGGATCCGAACAAAGGCTCTTCACCGTCGCTATAATATTGGGAGAAAATATTTCGACTTGATTTTTTTTTGTTGTGGAAGTATTTACGTAAATTAATTCACTTAATTAATTTTAATTACGGTCTCATCAAATATATTTATCTCTATAGACATACATCCTACACATTTATCTAGATCGTGCCTAGTCATGAATCTATCGTATCATATAAAATAAATACAAGCACAAAATAAATAAATACGTAAAGTAACCGATATGATCATGGACTTTTTCTAGGTGCAGTTTCGAATACAAACTGACGAAACCGCGGGTCACAATCTAAAGGTAGCAGCAACCGCCAATAGGATCTTTAATGCGTCATCTCCAATAGGATCTTTATTCTTCTTTCTTTGGTCTCCATCTTTTGCTCCATTCTTGTTACATTTAATTCTATATAATAAAATAAATACACCCGCCGCACACAGGGGGAGCCAACGGGAATGGGATAAATGCAGAAAATAAACTAGGTCGCGTTCTTCATAACGGTCTAAGACAATTTTTAAACCAACAGAAAAATTAAATTATTCACATCTATCCTATCGGTCGAGTCCATGATTATTCGGGGTCCATATAATCATATTATATCTACTATATATAATCCATACAATAACATCTTATGAAAAAGATAAAATTAAAATTTTAACTACTTGCGTCTTAATTAATCAATTAACATTTAATCTATTAAATAATTTTATCCAATCAATTAACTAATTAACATTTAATTAATTAAATGATTTTAATCGAAATAAAATTAGCGATTAATTTAAAACGATTTTAATTTTATTTTTAAAATATTAGAACTATTCTAAAAATAAATCAAAATTAAAATTAAGTCTCTTTTGTTTCTTTCCTTTAGATTCTTAATCAAAAGGGATGCATTTGGTTTCCTAAACCAAAAGGCATCACCCTTAGCCCTCTCCAAAATCAAAATTTTGAAAAGGGCCTAAGCCTAAGCTTTTTCCAAAATCAAATATTTTGAAAAGGGCCTATGCCTAGGCCTATTCCAAACAAAATTTGGATAGACTAATATTTTTATTAATGTTCCTGACCACTTTCCAAAATCAAAATTTTGAAAGTGGCATAGGCCTAGGCCTTTTCCCAATGGAAAGGGCCTAGACCTATTCCAAACAAAGTTTGGAAATGTCATTATTATTTTAATGCCACGTGGCATCCAAATAGCCAAACTATTTGAACCATTGGTTAGTAACATGACACAAATAAACAAAATAGGAATTACCAATCATAACTATGAACCATATTGAATCACAAAATACACAAAACAAAAATTTGGAGATCCTTCAGGATTGACCGGTCAACCGCTGCCGGCAGCAGGCTGCCCTGCCGCCGCCGCCGCCGCCAGTCGGCCGAGCACCACCAGATCTCGTTTTTTTTTCTCTTCGTGTATCGTTTTTGCGACTAAAAAATCTTTCATCTTTTAATTACGTGATTTAAACGATAAAATTAACTACACAAAATAACATGCTTATTGCTTAAGCTCGAAGCTTGCTTTGATACCACTGTTAGAAAATCTACACGGGAACGCAGCGGAATTTAAATTTATGTCCTATCGACCCAAGATCGACTTCGTTTAAGCAATAAACAAATAAGTAGTAGATGGTAGTTACTTTGGTTGATCTAAAAGATCGACGCTTTGACTTTCTAAGGAGAGTAGTTCTGCATAGAGCCTCCCAAGTGTTCAGCCTCTACCGGTGATCCACACGAACAGCCCGCCGGAATCCCATCATGGATTGCAACCAGAAAAATTCGGCTGGTCGACCGACTTTTTCTCTCTCTCAAAACCCTCTCTAAGAAACTCTATTTTTCACAAGAACTATTAGCTCTTGGAGTTGTGATGTTCAAAAGAGCTAGCCAACCCTTTTCTTATATAGGTGTTGGGGCGCCACTTTCAATTCCCAATCTGATTGAGATTAGTTTCCTAGTAGATTGGGGAGAAAGAAAACATTTTCCTAATAAAATAAGGAAAATCTCTTTGATTGATTTATCTCATTTAATTTAATATCCTATATTAAATATTTCAAATATATTGTCAATATCTTATATTGACTATATTTATCTTGTTACCGTAAATCTATTTTTCTAAAATCAATTAATATCCAATATTAATATTATGGTAACCTTATTAATTAAATTGCACAATTCAAATGTATCCTATACACTTGGAATAGGCGTGAATATAGCGTCCCACATCCCAACCGATTTGGGAATTGAGATTTTCTTTAATTAATATAATACTATGATTAATTAATTTACAATATATATATATATATATATATATATATATATATATATATATATATATATATATATATATATATATATATATATATATATATATATATATATATATATATATATCGAAATTATATGTATCAATATACATATTTAATTAATCGACATAATTAATATCTTGTATTATATTTATTCATAATAAATAAATACCACAATATTAATTTACCACTATAACCTTTATAGTGCGAGATAAACTTTCCTTATTTGGTTATCATCTATGACCACATTTTAATCCGGTTATATGTTCATATGTGTGTGACCCGATAGGCTTCCGAATATGTTGGCCATAGACACAAAGTGCAAATTACGAAAATGCCCTTCATTCCTAACGATCACGGGATAGCGTCTAGCAACACACCGTGACCCCCAATCATTAGAAGAGTCAAATGCAATGACTACTACCTTTCATGTGAAACAGTTACCGTGTAACTTACAATCCTATCGCTGTAATAATATCCATACAGTCGTTAGTCGAGTGTCAAAACATCAACGACCGTATCTTATAATCTGAATATCATGCTGTCCCGAAGTAATTCATTTACTTCCACTTTGCAAAGATTCACGAGAGTAAGACATTCCTTATAAGAAGGCCCTTTCGGATATTCACCCTACTGACAGGGTACGCGATTCCCAGACGACCAAACATGTATACTCCGCATGCTTCACCCAATCACTACCGCATGATCGCCCCGTGGCTAGGGGATACCTCAATAGTGTCAAAGCATGACAATCCACACCGTGATGTCATGAAGACTCCGGTCTAAAGGATAATTACACAACTGCCACATAGTGCGACACTTAATGTAAGTGGGCCAGTCTAACATACGCATTCTCTAATACACGTCCACGTACAATCCAAGTGTATCTACACTTCGATAGACGAGATCTATCCCTGCCCTTAAAGACAGAAGACATCTAAAACGTGCTAGTCTGTTTATACTATCAATGCCCTGTTTAATAGTACATCAGCTTAGAGACATTTATGTATCAAACTTATTAAAGTGATTAGAGATCTCATCAACCATAATCACCTATCATGGTTTCTCTATCACAGTTTAATACTAAGGACGTTATCATATAACAATTCATAACTGGTTCTTTAAAAGAACAAATATATGACAACAGAAAAGCCATTTAATATATGTATAAACATAAAGAAATAGTAGAAATAATCCGACTCGGTCGGATCCGGTCCAACCCGATTGGGTTTAGGACACTATTTCAACACATCAATGTCTGTTTAATTGATATGATGTGATGTCTAGCTGTCTAAGTGAGGGAGTAGAGTTGTTAAGGTGAGATTCACTTTGAAAACACTTAGGTGGCTAGTTAATTCACAATAATGATTACATATGTGTAGTAAAAGCTAAAACGTGACTTATTCTCGGTTATGCACTATTTCATATCGGCGATATGATACGTTCATAAAAGGTGAACAACGCTACTCGCTCAAAAGGCTGAAGGGTATTGGAGGAAATTCATTGGACGTATACGCATACCGGGGAGACCCCGGAGCTAATCGGTGCTAATCACCGTTAGTTAGCAAGTATATCTTCATGCCGATGAACGCCATGCGTAGTGTTCTTGAGTAATGATGTAACCAAGATAAGCTAAGCTAGAAACGTATAGTCATGACGTATCGATGGGCATGAAATGAACCCTAGATTGAGTCGGTCTCACAAAGATAATCCTTTTATTAAAACTCGATAATAAACCTTAATTATATTGTAGCTTCTAATTCTTGCTATGTACAATGTACTTACCTCAAATGCATGTTTATTTATGTGTTTGGGGGAGAGAAGACGAACAGGTAATCCCGGAATTCGAAGAGGACTTTGATGACTACGTTTAAGGACGCCGGAGTTGAAGACCTTGATTATTTATGTTTTTATTTATCATTTGTTAGACTCGGAAGTTTGTTGGAGACTTTGTAGTTTTATTTTAGTACATTTTGGAGTTCGTACTTTTGGTTTTTGTTGATTCTTTTTCCAATGTAATAATGTTACATTTCTACCCCTAGATTCTGAGTTTCTATTCTTGGATATTTGAAAAAAAAAAATTTACCCGAGTCTTTTTGCTTCCGTTTGTTTTATTTTTGATACGACGTAGTAGAGGCTTACGTATAAAGTGAATTTATTTTATTTTATACGTGCCGAACGTTCCTTTTCCGGATAAGGACTCGGTGTCCGGGAACGGGGTGTTACACTCTGCTGGTCCTCAGTAGGCCTAGATTGGATGGAACTGAGCATTGTTTGCTTCCCAATCCCAAGTGTTTAGTTCATCAAACACCACATCTATCCGATCACTATCCTTTTGGTTATAGGATTATACAACTTGTATGCCTTGGAATTTTCACTGATCCCTAAGAACACACATTGCTCCCCTTTATCACTGAGTTTTTCCTGTTTGCATCTGGATATGAGCATAATCAATGCATCCAAAAATCTTAAAGTGACTTACAGATGGTTTGATTGAGCTCCATGCTTCTTCTGGTGTCATTTCTTGAACATAAAAAGTTGGGCATCCGTTCAGAATATGCACACTCGAACTTACTGCCTCTGGCCAGAATCTTTTAGGCACATCTCCATAGGCCAACATGCTTCTTACCATATCCAGAATAGTCCTATTATTTCTCTCAGATACTTTATTCACATGCTTTTTGAGTATTGACTTGGAAAAATGTGCATACTATACCTGAAAAATATTTTCTTAAAAGAGATGGTGTAGAGATGTTAGGGATGGTGTGGAGCACTCTAGTGATTCTCAGTCTCATGCTTCTGTTTCTAATGAGTCCGAGATGGTGTACTCTAACCGGTTGATGAGAATATTTCATGATATTGTTATGCAAAGTAAGGGACACCCCGAAGTTAGGCTCAATGTTCACAATGTTGTGTCAAAACTTAGAGCAAATGTCAAATCTATGTTACGAGGGCTGAACATGACTACGAATGCATTAGAAGATGTTCTTGAATTCAATGAAGTTTCGAGGGCCGAAAATAATGATGTTTTTAGAGACCATTAGATCGAAAGGTGTATCTAACAAACGAATTCAAAGACATTGGGACAAAAAACAAAAAAGATCTCATAGAGCTGTTGAAGGTAAAACTTGTGTATGTCTTATGTATATATAAACGTTCTCTGTGTTTGAGATACATACTAATTAACCTAGTCCAAATTAATTAAGCGGACTTCATGGATACAAAGGACACACATGCATGTTGATTAATATTTAGTTTTTGTTGGGATATGTGTCGTGTGTGGAGTGATTTACGGAAAAGATCCGTAATTTACGGATCTAATTACGGATTATTAAATTAGATAATAAATAATGAGAATCGAAATAGTCATATTATCTAACGGATCATAACACAATAATACTATCAATATCTAACTCGAACAATGAACCATAAAAGTTTGATGCGAGAAAACAAAGGGATAGAAATCAAACCGAGGCGAGTAGTTTACTTTCCTTAAGACAAATTGTCTTATGTGTTAACCACGGTATTAGTAAGAGGAAGAAAACGGCCTTCGTCGGATTTAGAGGCACTTCAAAACCCGAGCTCCGGCGATCTTACATTGTGCTCCGAGTTTTCTTGATATCTAATCTATATGCCAATGCGACTCTTTGTGGTGGATTCTCACACATGAAAATTTGATACTTAAACTTTCATAATGGGGTTCATTTATATAGTGGAGAGGATGAACCAATGCTCAAATATGATTGGCCGAGACACATCATTTTCCCCTTGGTGAAAGAATGGTTTGCGGTTTTTGAAGCGACATTAGAATGATGGCTTGTTTGGGGGGGGGGGGGTCAACCTTCAAGCGCAAACAACCCACTTGCTTTGGAGTCCTACATGTCTGGTTTTTGAAGCGACATTAGAATGTTGCTTCAAGGTTATTTTCTCTTCTCGGTGCTCTATTGATTGTTTCTTGTACTTTTATTTTTTTGTCATACAAGCCATTTTTGTGTGTGCAGTTTTTTGGTAATATTAGGGCCATATATTATATACCCATAGAGTCAAGCCGGTGTTGGAGCTTTTGATGTCCAAAATGGTAATGGGTAAATCAGTAGCCCTCGTATGGTAATGCCTTTTTTTTAAGTACATAGTTTTCTTTCCCACAGTTGTTGGCAGTGGAACGACAAATGAATATTATTCATTTGCTTCTACTCCCATTGATTGTTTTATGGTAATGGCTCTTTCTTACATGGCATTACTGGCTTATTTATCCTAATCATTTCTACTTATCCTGAATTTTTCTTTAGGTTCACTATAATCCATCAATTGGATATATTTTGATCATTCTAAGAAGCTTGGGAGAGTGCATGTGGTTGGCATGGAATGATGTAGTTAAGATACTTTTTTTTGTGGATCTTATATTGCAGATGTATTTAAATGTATTTTCTACTGGTACAATGTTTATTTGGATGTTTTTGCTACTGTATTATGTATCCAAACATCTTTTGATATGTAAACAATGATTAATTATGTTCTGGAGAAGTGTTTATTATGCATATATGACTATTGTAACGGGTAAAATATAGTTTCACGTTGTGTATGTATGTATTTATTTATCTATCCTATCAATTGAGATCGAAAATTTTTTTTTTCCGCTTGGCCTCATCCCATTTCCCAACTGCTGCATATATATTAGCAAGAAGAGATCTATAACCGTTACTATTAGGTTCTAACTCGATACATTTCGAAGTTGCAATCTCACCAAGCTCTACATTATTATGATTATAGGCGGTTAATGCTCCAACAATTGTTACTAAATTAGGAGTTATTTTAGAATCTACTACCTCCGTCACATAAAAAGTGTCCAATTTCTTAAAATGAATTGTCCTATAAAAAGTGTCAATTTAGAAAAACAATGTATTTTTTAAACAAATGAATTTGTATACACTTTTATATTTCAAAACAAGTACTCCCTCCGTCCCGCAATATGTCTTTTTAGTTTTTTTTGATTGTCCCAAAAAACAATTTATCATTTAATGCATTGTTTTACTTTTTTAAGCATACTCCCAAAAAAAATACAATATTTTCATTGAAATATTAAAAAGTAACTCATGATTTTTCATATTTCAAAACTATAATACGGGACGGAGGAATTTATTATAAAATAAGGGCATATATGTCAATTAGTGTTTAAAATCCACAACATTAATTTTTGAGAGATTGAAGGAAAATCCACTTTTTAATACAAAATGAATAAACAAGACACACTCTTTTTTTTAGTTGCAATAAGGACAAATAAATTCCGTGTGACACAAATACCCTTACTCATGAACACGCGCAGCAACAAACACACAGATGGGTTTTTTTTTTTTTTTTTTTCAAACATCCGTAACTTTTGATTTATAACTCCGATCATCGAATTTTTTTCAACAAAATTCATATTTTTTTTTGCTCTTTAATTTGAGCCCAAATATGATACCCTTCCGAAGTAAAAATTGAAAGCCGAAAAAATATTTGCATTACTCGGAGCGTTTTTCTTATAAATGACCGTAACTTTTAATTTAAAACACCGATAATCAAAATTGTTTCACCGTAGTTCATATTTTTTTATCTTCATTTTGAGACCTCGTTTGATATCTTTTCGATGTAGTATTTGAAAGCCGAATTTAATCGCAGCATTTAAAGTAACACAGTATCAGTAAACAATATCAATATCAGTATCAGTATCAGAAAATAGTATTAGTATCAGTAAACAACATCAGGCTCATTTAAGGCTTAATTCAAGTGACTACTTTAAGGCACACATATCTGGCTCATTTAAGGCTTAATCCAACCCAATGCGCCCATGGAAGCTTCCTCCTAACTACTATTGCAAAAATTGGAACATTCTTAATCTTTGAATTGAAAGGCTCAATATCCATCTCAACCTATCTACGGAGTCTCACCTGAGGATTGCTTTGACGTTGTTCATGGCATTCTTCATAATGGCGAGTTTTTCTTTGTGACCACTAACATAGTTCTTGATAAAAAATATGTTACTGATACTGATATTTTTATCAGTATGTTTACTGATACTGATACCGATAAATATCAGTACACAGTATCAGGCTCATTTACGGCTCAATACCAAGTACAAAGCCAACTCAATGAAACTACTCTGTCAATCTGCTAAGAATACATGATACCACCATAAGCTCAGGCCCAACCACTTAGAATTTGAAAATATCACAAGAGAATAAAGCATTGCACCATACCAATCACATTGAGCACACAACATATATCACCAAGGCCAACTGGATGCCTTTATAGAGCGAGTTAGCTATAATACTATAAAATAAACATAAATGGTGCTCAAATTCTTCTATTTTATGCAGAAGCATATTTCAACATCTTTGCTAAAATACAGAGCAAAACTCACACAAAAATTCAGTTCTTAAACTAATAATCAAAGGATAAAAGAGAAAATGTGAAACTTGATCATTGAAACATATGTGGTTAGTGAACAGGTTGTTCAACCACTTTCCTGGTTTATATTATTTTCAACAGATTGATCAATCATCATCAGAACATAGAACAAATTCATCATCTCATTCTTTGCTAATGAAACGGAGGAAGAAGTTTCAGGGAACGACGACGAAACATATTCCCTCACCTCACTGGCTATTACATTCCTCATCACATCCTAAAATCCCGTCGGCAAACTCTCCTCCGGCTGCCTCTCCGCAACCGCCTCATGATTCACATATCTCATCCCCGGCGGCGCTAAAGAAAGCATCGTCATTGGATCCTCCACATCATAATCATGAATCCCGCATCCAGATGTTTCATTTCTCTGTGCAGTTTCCATCGATTCCAAGATTTGCCTTTCCTGCATAAACATATAAGGTTGATGCTGCTGCTGTTGTTGTTGGTGTTGGTGTCTTCTTTTAAGTGTAGAGTTCCAGTGATTTTTCACGGCATTGTTAGGCAAAAACAAGACACCCGAGTATTTGTATTTTGAGGCGGGAGAAGGAGAAAAAGAAACAACGTGTTGGAAGATAAGGGTATATTCGTCCGGTGAAATTTATTTGTCCTTAATGCAACTAATAAATTGAAGGCTTGATTACTATCATTTCTTAAAATAACAATAACAAAAACAATTTTTTTATTTTTTTATCCATGTTGGAGAAAGGGAGAGAACCGCTGTTTTTGTTTTTTTGTTGTTGTTTACATATTGGTTTTTATAATTATTTTTTATTATGTACACATTTCCCATTTTAAAAAAAAAAGGTAAAAAGTAAAAAGTAAAAAGTAAAGTTCAGAAAACTGCCACCGTCTGTCTCTGTCCGTCCTTTATTTTGTTTTTTTAAAAAGAGAGAATGACAACTCGCATAATCGAGGTTTTATGCGGGAACGATGAAAGCTGCATAATACGCGAAAATCTGGACCACCAGTTTCATCTTCAATAGGGAATTGCATACGTGGTCCGGATGTTGCCACGTATGAATCTCCTGCGTGAATCCCGAAATCGAATAACCCCTCAAATGGAGTTCCCATGAAAGACTAATGGCATTTCCAACAAAATCTTTGAATTTCGACAATGAATTTTAAAAAAAAAATAATTTTGCGGTGAATTTAAACAGTGAATTTCGAACTATCCCTATTTGAATTTCGATAGGGATATAAATAATTTTGTCCTTTATGCAAAAGTTTAAAAGCTATCGCCCTAAACATATTTAATGTTAAAAATTATAGGGATAGGGATATGGATCTTCATTCCCTAAAAAAATAAAAATAAATAGTATAAAAAAGTATGTAATCTAATATTATTTGAAATGTTATGGAATGATAGTGTCTTTGTCCGTCCTTTAAATTTTTTAAAAAGGGATATGTATTATTTTATATTATTTTAGGGATAAAATTTGGGGCCTGGGAGTGCCCTAACCCGTAATTTTCCTCCACCCACTTCTAATTTCCACCACTCTTACGGGCCCATGTCACATTTTGAACACCTTCTCTTTGGGAAAGTTATTGTGTGGTGAAGGAATTTGAGGTGAAATGACGAGTGAAACGATCGAATCCACACATTTTAAATACAAAATAAAACTGTGTAGTTTATGTGGTGCCACACGGTGTCTCCACACAATAACTTTCCCTTTTCCTCCACTCACCTCCAAATTTATTCCCTTTTCAAGTTGAAACTGATATGATTACACATGAGTATTTCTACAAGACTACTTCCATGATTGATTTCATTTTTAATCATTTTCGGTTTATTTTCAGGTCATTTTCTTCATATTTGTCTCATCTAACTAAGCATTAGAGCTTAGACATCAAAATTATTCTTCTGTTGTAGGCATTCTTGTTTCTGGACTTGAGACATGGTGTTTATCTGATGAGGAATGCATGCATCAGCATCTTTGATTTTTAAAGCTTGCATATTTTTTTTTTTTTTTCTTCAAGGACATGCTTCTTTCTTCACAATATTGCCTCTGTATGATGGTTCTGTGCTTAGATGTTTGAAATTATGGAGTATTCTGACATGCCATTTCAAAACATACGCTTCTTTTGGTATGAACAAAACCTATTTGCTAAAAGTTTTCACAGAGCCACATGTCCCATGTATTGCATGTGTGTATTTAGCCCTCGTTTCTTTGTGGAGTCACTAATTTTTGCTTCTACTACTTAATTTCCATTTGAAAATCGCCCGATCTGCCTGATTGTTGCTAGGTTTACTTGATATCTGACACTTTAAAGCACATATTATAATACTAGCTTCCCGTGTCTTATTATTATTGTTGTAGCTTGTGTTATTATCATTGCATTTCTATGACACTGTTGATTTGTTTTTGAGGTTTTTTGGTACATTTCTCTGCAGGTGTTTGCTTGCAAAAATTGATAATCTGAGTGATTGCCAGATTAAAAGGTCTTGTTGCTGAGTTATTGGAGGCTGTACACTAAAATCAAGCTTATTTCAACAGTGCTGCTGAGTTATACCTTGGTTAGGCCTGTATATATGTGAGTTTCTGGAATACAATCAAGTTTATTTCAACATTTTTTCTTTGTTGGATTGAAGGTCCAAGTTTCGAATGCTAATATTAATCCTTCCTCCATTGATAGTTGAAATATTTTTATCTTGAATAGTATTTGGTTAGTTCTTGCATTAGTTATGCACTATCATTTGGTGTAATAGCTTGATATATATGTCCCTGTGAACTGAAGATACGACGCATCCCTGTAACCCTGTTAGTCATTTGATGTATGCCCTCTGGTCAGCACGTATCAATTAGACTTCTACGTTTGACAGCGTAAACCCCATAAATGTCTACTTAGCTGCAGATCCAGTACTTTCGATTTAGTAATGGCACTCAGTTTAAGCGTAATTGCATTTAAATATCTAGTTCATTATTGCTGTGCGAAACACGCCACTCCAGTGTAACTATGCAATCATAGTTTTTATTATGATTCTGTCAGCCAAATTCTTCTAATCAAGAGTTCAAAATACGCAATAAAGTCTGGGACGTCTTTTAATCTGTAACTGGATTGTGATTCTTCCCCTGATACCATTAGCCAATCTTGAAGCTTTGAGTAACCGCGTATGCACATGTTACTTTTTTTTTGGTTCTGTTTGCTGTATCTTTGGTAATGTGGCCTTCATTTACTAATTTTGTTGAATAGATTGCTAAATAAAATGGAAGGGGAAAGGAAAGTGAATCAGGCTGCAAAAGCTTTTAAAGCTGTTGTTGCTGCAAGGGAACACATCGAGGACATAAGGAAAATAAAATTCTCGATTGGATCCAAGCTCCAAAATCCACTTACTCAAGACCTACAGAATGCTGTAACAAGGCTTTCTTCTGAACTCTATGCCAAGGATATCCATTTCTTAATGGAATTGATTCAGGCAAGCTGTTGTCTACTTATGCTATTTCCAGATTTATGACTTATTAAACTAAATAAATTGACGGTCGGCGTCTCAGAATGCTGAGGACAATAAGTACCTGAGCACTGTTGAACCTGCACTTGAGTTTGTCTTTACTAGAGAGGATGTAACCGGTATTGGTGCTCCAGCAACACTGCTAGTATTTAACAATGAGGTGGGCTTTTCAAAGGCAAATATCGACTCTATTTGCAGCATTGGCCAGTCTACTAAGAAAGGAAAGAGATCCCAAGGCTTTATTGGAGAGAAAGGTATGACAACTTCCCTGCTATTCTTTCTTTCATACAGTTCTATATATTTGTATATGAATCCTGTTTGTTTTCTGATTGCCTTATATATAAATGAGTCAATAGCGACTGTTAGAATATTCTGATATTCTGCTGATACTATAAGGATTAACCTATATTTGTATATGTTATTTAGTCTCCTAATTATCCCTAATTATGTTCTACTTAGTGACTAATTAGGATAGGCTGATTTCCTTCTGTTTTTTTAGTGTTTTTTTCCACTTGTAAACTGTTCCAACTAGCCATTAGAACAATGTTTCCTGTCAACATCCAACTAACCGTTTGATTTCTCTCTATTTAAAGGGAGTTTAGTAGTACTACTTGCTATGAGCTTTTACTACATTGTTTCTAAGTTAATAAAGAAACTTTTTTCTCATCTTTCTCTCACGTTTACAGTTACTAATACTATGTGTTCTAAATTACTGAAATCTTTATCATTTAACGTGTAATTGAGAAGTTGATCGTTTACTGTGGATATGATAGCATTACGAGTTCTGTCTCGTATATAACATAGATTATTATTAGTTATTTGATGTCAGCCACAATAATTCCATTCAGTACTCCCTCCGTCCCGTAATGTCCCGTAATATAAGTCCTTTTTACCTTAAATCAAAACATGTAATGCATTTTTCCTTATTGCTTCCCTATTATCTACCCCAAATCAACTCATTAGTATGGTGTCGCTTGGTATTCCAACGTATAAAACTCATTTAAAGATGAAGGGTATTTTTGTCCTAGAATACTGCACAATCGATCAATTATTGGCTTTCTTAAACCGCGAGTCAAAGCTAAAAGGACTTATAAATTGGACGGAGGGAGTAATTAAAAATTTCTTTTTAGCAATGAAATTCATCTGTTTAAGTTGTACTACATTTCTTATTTTGAATACCATTTTTCAAGCAACCACAACATGGCTGCTGCTGCTTCTACTTTCATGTTATATTCTTGCTATTTGAATGCTAAATATCCCTTGCTTTTTCAATATGAATGTATGCTTCTTTGACAGTACAAATGGTGTAATTTTTCATTGATTCATTATATTAAGTTTAAATTCCTTGCTTATTTAACAGTACAAATGGTATACATTGCAGGAATTGGATTTAAAAGTGTATTTCTTGTCTGCGCACAGCCATACATATTTAGCAATGGCTATAAGATCCGGTTTTGTGAAGTTCCAGATGGGGATTGTGGAATAGGGTACATTGTACCAGAATGGATGGCTGAAAGACCATCTATGGCTGATTTGGGAAAGATTTATAGTAATGAAGAAGCACTTCCCACTACTACCATCATCCTCCCCTTGAAAGCTGAAAAAGTAGAAGCAGTAAAGAAAGAATTGTTGCAGATACATCCGGAAGTTCTGCTTTTTCTGCAAAAGATCAAAAGATTAGCTGTTCGAAATGAGTATGCCGGTTTGTCTTCTAAAGGCTCTTTGACAGCAGTTTCAATAACAAATGAAACAACTCTTATCCCCTCAGACAATCAAGTTGTGGATTCCCGAGTAGTCCAGCTCTCTGCTCAACAAGAAAGCAAACAGAAATCTTTGGATACATGCAGGTACTATTTACATAAACAGATTTCCCCATCAAAACTAGCATGATTGTGGAGGAAAGGAAGGATGCAAAGGAGTTGATGATATGTTTGGCTTTCCCTTTTGGTAGGAGACTGATAAGAGGAGGTTCTGCTGCTGGCATCTTTGCATTTTTGCCCACTGGAATGATAACAGACTTTCCTTTTATTATCCACTCGGACTTTGTGCTTGCATCTTCTCGAGAGGCGATCCTCATGGACAACAAGTGGAACTTGGGGTCCCTGGAACTTGTTCCCTTGGCATACGTTCGAGCTCTTATGACTTGCTTGAATTCTGTAGAAACTATTGGATTAGGTACAAAGTCTCATGTGCTCGGCTTCTTGCCGATCAAGGAATCTCCTTTCCAGGCATTGAATAGTGCTAGAGAGGCGATCAAAGTCATGCTGCAGTCGGAATGTATTGTTCCTTGTCAGTCATTCATGGACGAGCAAATTGTAATCTGTCGGCCTAGTGATGCACTTCTGATATGTCCTAAGTTTCGGAGCATTTTGAGCAAAGTTAAACAGCATAAAATAACTCTTGGTAACGTTTCTTTTCAAATGAAGCATGCTATACATGAGTCCGTGGATCATGAAAAGTATGGTGAAATATGGAAATTCCTTGGAGTGGCATTGGCCAATTGCAATTATGATTGGTATCTGAAATTTATCAAGACTTCTAATCTCATATCCCGATCTTCTGAAGATTTGTACACGGATGTTATTTGCTTTCTTGCAGATAATTGGGCACATTTTCCTAGGAAGTCTGTTGATAGCATACCTCTGTTAAAGTATGTTACTTTGTGTGGGGATATTATGTTATGCAGTGTTTTGCAAATAAGACAACAGACCTTGAAAGTCCGCATTGTCTGGGAGGCAAATGAACATGCATGGTTAAACAATGGGAACCGTGAAATCGGATGCCCAAATGACGTGTTCTTCTGCCCAGATTACTTGGTTAATTCACTTGTGAAGGTAGAGAACCAAGAAAACCTGAAGAAATGGTTCACATCTAAAGCGGGTGTTATTATCACGGATATCTTTAAGTATTGTATGGAGCTGATTAGTTTCATCAGGGAAAACAAGGACCCAGGAATCGTAGTACAATTGACTTATTTTGTGTACTTCTCTGCCATGAAGAACCACATCAAACACCAAGATATGCAGAGGCTTTTGCGTTTCTTGCCAGTGCTCGAAAAATCTGGGAAAGTCAGTCTTTGTTCTAGATCCCTTGTTCCTGCTGCTGCTGGCACATGGACTAAGCTTTTTGGTTCGATTAATCGATTAAGCATGGAGTCTGGTGGTGTTAGTTCAGCAAAACAACACGATCTTTATCATCACAATGGCATGGATGACAACAAACAAAATTGTGGATACTATGCTGAACTAGGAGATGTTTACTCAGCTGCTGCCGAATTCAACGGAGAAACTATTACTGAAAACGACTTGCTGAATTTCCTCGTGAAGAATGAAAAAGCTTTTGATTTGCCTAAAGCTCCACCTCCAGACATAGCCCTGAAACTAGATTCCAATAAATTGACTTGTGATCAAGCTTTGTTGCTGCTGAAATGGATAAAAAATTTTAGTCGGACTAAACTTCCTGCAAAGTTTTCCGATAGCATCAACAGCATTCAATGGCTGAAGACATATGCTGGCTTCAGATCTCCAAAGCGATGCTACGTCCTTGGTAGCATAGCCGTAGAGAACAAAGCTGTTTTGGAGCTGGGAAGAAAACTTCATGTCTTTTCTGCTATTGATGAAATTTATTATTCTCATAAAATAAGGTCATATATCGATGAGCTGGAATTCCTTGGAGTACAAGTAAAGACAGAGAATATGTCTGAGCTCATCATCCCACGTGTAAAGCAATTGGCTAACAACAAAGAGGGTATATTTTTTCAAACATCCAATGGTGTAATTTTACTTTTGGAAGTCATGAAGTATTTGAGGGAAAGTAATAAGCTATCTGGAGACTTGAAAAATAATTTGAAAGAGGGTAAGTGGCTGAAAACTCTCAATGGTTATGCCTGTCCAGGTGGTTCTATTCTTTTCAGATCTTTTGAGAAGGCGATCGGGCAGATAACAACAAACCTGCACGTTGTTGACAGTTGTTACTACGGAGACAAACTTTCTCCTTTCATAGGCGAACTCAAGTTTCTTGGGGCTGTGGTAGATGTGGGAGAAATTTATAAGCTGATCTCCAAACATTTCAGATTTCCGGAAGATCTTTCCAGTTTAACGGTAGATTCTGTGTTCTTGCTTCTGGGATGCGTGCGATCTGTAGGGCCTGCTGCATTTTGCTCCATTCAGACAATCCGTTGCAATGCATGGATGAAGACCGATCGTGGTTTCACATGTCCTGCAGAAACCATATTATTAGATTCTAACTTGATCGACTTAGCCGGTGTTGTTTCCTACGCAATCATCGATGAATCTTACTACGGAACCAAAATAAGATCATACAAAGCAGAACTCAAAGCAATTGGAGTGATTGTAGGTCTTGACTCAGCAGAGGAGTTGGTTGTGAATAGACTCAAGTCGCTCATTTCTTCTACCAGACTGAGCGCCTTCAATGTTATTTCACTTTTAAGATTATTCAAATCTGCGAAGATTTTGATGCCTTCCTTTGTTTCCAGCGTGGTTAATTACTTGTCGGGTGAAAAATGGGTAAAAACAAAGCATGGCTATCAAAATGCTACTAGTTCCATTTTGTTTGATCCTGAGTGGGGAAGTATCTCGCCGTTAGTTGATCTTCCTTTCATAAACGAGACTTTTTATGGTTTCGAAATATGTTCTTTGAAAGAGGAGTTAAAGATTCTTGGAGTAGTGGTTAATTTGAGAGATGGTATTCATTTTATTGTTCATGGCCTGAAGGTTGAAGAAAACCCATCTCTTGTGACGGCCGACGCTGCTTTCTCAATCCTTCAATGTGCAGAGTCACTTCTAAACAGTAATGTGGCTTCTGACAAGATTTTGCTTGAAAAATTGCTCCAAAAGTTGAGGGTAGCCAAGTGGGTGAAGACACATATGGGTTATAGGCTTCCCAGTGAATCTCTTCTTTTTAACCCGGCGTGGAAATGCCTTTTGAAAGAGTTTGACGGACCATTCATTGATCAGGAATTCTATGAAAAGTCTTCTTCTGCACAACACCATGTTCTAAGAGAGATAGGTGTTAAGACAGATTTGGAGGATGCTTGCAGTTTGATCATCAAGAACCTTACTTCACATGTTCAAACCTCTCAAGTGAATAGAATTTACAAGTTCTTGCAGATATTTCATTGGACACCTAAACCTGATGATCATTTGGTGCATAAGTTGTGGATTCCCTATAAATCAGACAACTCCAGAGGAATGTGGGTGAAGAATGTAGAATGTGTAATTCATGATGTGAATAACTTATTTGATCATTGCTTGATTTCTCTTGATAACTATTATGACATAGGTTTGCTACCGTTTCTACAATCTGCATTTGATGTTTCTGAATTTCCGTCATTAGACCACCACGCTGCTCTTTGGAAATCATGGTGTGAAACTTCTGACAGAGTGGGTGCTGAGAAAGTTAAGTTGTTCTGGGGACACTTATCAAGAAACTGCGTCGAAGATGTATTGCGAATTCAAGAAAATTTTCAAAGCACATTTACGAAGCTACCAACAGTTGGTATGCAGCTCGGTACGGATATTCAGTTGTTGGAGAAGGAAGAAGTGTACATTGGTGATGATCTACTGCTTAAGAAGGCCTTTTCAGAGTCTAGTGATGGTGCTCGTTTCGCATGGTTCCCCGAAGATGACGCTACATCTTACGTGCAACTCAATGAAATTTACAGAAGTCTAGGAGTGAAGAAGGTTTCAGAATCTGTTGAATATTCGGTGAATGGGACCTTTATAAAGATGGAAAAAGAGGTTGGCCTAATAGGGAAACCATTATTGAAACTGGTAATGGCTTTTCTTGCAAGTCCTCTGATGAGTGTACCAGCAAGAGAAAGGCATTCATTGGCCATGACTCTTCATGATATTCCTATATTTGGGACAGATACGCAAATGTTGGTCAAGTACCGTTTACAGTTGCCTTTATCGAGGAAATGCTTACATGCTGATATCAAGAAATATGTGTTTTTTGACAGTAATGTGCCTCGTTTTCTTGTTCACAGCCCAAGTTGGTTGTCTAAGGGGAAGAAAGACATTCAACTGATAAATGATTTTGCTCGAGCTATATCTGAGGCAGTTTTACCTGATCGCTTAGACCTGATAAAACTGATAAAGATGGGCTTTCACTTCATGCTTTCTGAACATGAAGTTAATGATGTGTTGATTTCAGAAAACCTGGAGGTGGCAGTTTCGGACCAAAGATTCCTCGATGAACTCTTCTCTCCTGTAGCCATTCTATCTTCACCTCAAACTCCTGCCAAGAGTTTCAAGAGACGACGTGATAATTAGGTGCGTTACCATCACTTATCTTTTTTTTTTCAGTGAAAAGGCTCTGTTCAAACTATGTATTTTGTGGTTTTGTTGTAATGTAAAAAATGTAAAAAACTAGTTCAAACATGTTGTGATGGAGTTTGTACATAGACTATGTAAGTGCTGCTAATATATATGTACTTGCTTTATCATGTTGATTGTGCAGTTTCATTTTCACTGAACTTACATTTTTGCCTTACATCTGTTGGTTTATCAATTATCTTCCATGTCTGATTCTTAATTCTGTAAGAATAATTATGTCGTGGCTTTTATTGAGCCCGATTAATTTCCTTCCCCGTAATAATGGTCTTATAGGAAATTCGTTTTCCCTAGGAAATATGCTATTTATCATTTATTGGTTATTTAAAAGGAGTTTTAATCCGATTAAAACTCGGCTTTGATGGACGGCCGAGATTAAAGCTAAATCCTAGGTCATTCGGATTTCGGCCCTCTCTCCGCCTATAAAAGCAATGCTTTACTCCATCATAAAGCATACGAAAGAAACCAACACATAATGGTTGTAGGCAAGGAGAGAGATGTCGGAATCCTCTCATCAAGACGGGAACAAGTTTTAGAATTTGACCAAGATTGTTCTTGTTCGCACTAATCATTCTCTGTTACATTTTCAATAATTCTCAAGCTCTCTTAATGCTTCCATCTTAAGGTTGATTGCTAAATTTCCTTTTATTTAGCAATTTCTCGACTCTCCTACGGAACTCTATTTCACGTGGCCTATATTGAGTAAAAAAGTTTTGCACATCCTTAGCCCAATGGCCATCGGAACACGGCAAAATAAAAAAACCTCAACATACGTCACGTTACTCTTATTGGACTCAAAGAAAGAAAAACCTAAAATCCTAAAAAGAAATCCTAAGGGTTTTAAAGAAGTAGTTCTGAGTTTAAAGTCCTCAGCTCGACTTTCCAAAAATTATCCTTGTCAGTTATCATTCTTGGATCGCCAGACTTTGACCCTTCGCGCACTATAAGAGGTGGGCTTGTTGCATTTGCGGATTAATACCCTTCCCTTGGTTGTGAGACCTAGGAAACGACATTTATCCATACCATTTATCCAAAGCTCTTACCTCGGCTCTCGTTTTAGGAATTAGTGAATTCTAAGAAACTCGGTTAAAATTACGGTTTTGGCCTTGACAATAAGAAACAATGAATCAAAGTACTCCGAATAAGGTCGGTTATGTAGGCAAGCCTACGCCGTCTTATTCGTTGGAACATATATGACGGTTCGGGCCAATCCGTCAAGATAAGCCCCGTTTAGCCCGAAGGCTTATCGGCTATGCTAAGTCTGGTCGAACTGCTGTAACGTACATCACACGTGGAGGGGAGTCGATTGAGCCGAGGCTCGGTTAAACTCGCCCAACCATGGTTAGACCATTTCCGAACCCATGTACTAAGAGTCTCCGATTTCTAAATTGTCACCCAAAGCGTAATCTCGCTTCTGTTTAAGGTGGGTTCACCGAGAAGCCATCACCATAAAACTCAACGAAAGCAGAAGATGGTGTTCTCTCAAAACTCGACGTCTTCTTTAGATTGTGAATGCTTAAACTACACAATTTGTTGCTCCCATGGCCAGTAGAAGCAATTTCATGTATAGGACCATGAGATTTTAACAGAACTACAAGGAACTCTTTATTCACTGCTTCCTTTCAACGACTACATGTTTCCTTACACCCTCTAGATGAGACAGATTTGGGGCAAAACCTTCGACACTTATAAAATTAATCTTACAAACCAACTCCGGGCTAAAATTCATACTAAGGTTCATGTATAGGCTAACTTATGCTCAAAAAACCAAAAGGTAGTAAAACATAAGCAAAAAAGGGTAGTACCTTGCCTTCAACATTGTACCACGAAGAATTTAAGTCATAAATTTTTTCGGAGCCATCTTGGTGCTTTAATGGTATTGCTTCCATCGCTTTTCCCATCTTAGATTCATAGCTCCACATGTTTCTTTGGGTTATTTTCTCGGCGCCCGCGAAAAATTACCGACTCGAATATTGCTTCCCCTGGTTTACGCAAACGAGAAGAAAAACAAAACAAACCGTAGGCGATTTTAACATGGTTTCTCATGCGCTATCAGACCTACGGATTAAACATACGGGGATAAACAGACACGCGAAATTCCAGACTCGAAAAACACAAATCAGAAACCGTGTAAACAGAACAAAACAAGAACAAAACAAAAATATTATAAGTTCTCGGTCGACCGAATGAGGTCTCTCGGTCGACCGAATAAATTTTATTTTATTTTATTTTAAGCTGGAATTTTCAGACAGAGCAGACAACCAGAGGGACTCAAAACGTAAAAACAGACTCTAAAACAGAAAACTCGACATGAATAAAAAATTATTTATATATAAAATTGACCGTTGGTTCCCCGGCAACGGCGCCAAAAACTTGATGACGTGGTCAATCGGGTTATAATATACTTGACCACCATAAACCAATACTAGCAAGAGGACTAGGCCCATCGTAGTATAGCTATAGTGAATCAAGGTCGATCCCACGGGGAACCAATTGTGGATCATCTTATATACAAACAATTAATTAAACATGTCAAGGACATAGAGGCGGTCTACGACCAACATAAGACAAGAAAAGATAAATTGACACGACACGACACAACGTAATTAACCTCCCCAATTATAGTCTTTATCGTTTGGACCTAGATAATTTATATAATAAACTGAACTTATTAACTGTCAATCCGTTTGTATCTATCTTAGATTGGCTACGGGAGTCATCCCCTTAAACTTGACTTAGCACCGGTTAGGTTGCTAGATCACTGTGCTACATTACGTGACTTCACCTTTTGGGTATCCATCTTATATAACTTGCACGCTTACGACACTAAGGATGCCGATATTAATCGTACACCTCGTCCAGGCAACATTCCTATGGTTAGGCGTACTTCCTAAACGATCGCATCAAGCCCTCGTCCAACTAACAATTACCTTTTAGGTCTCATGCTAGTTTACGAACTACGTATAACTAGGTGACGTCAATTCCCTAATACAAAACCTACCTAGATCTCGCTGAAAGCCCCGGAAGATCATTCGTGAGCCGACCTAGGAGTCCTATATTGGTATTTTCTAATCATACGCTAATTAAAACTGACGAGCAACGTAGCCGTGGCCATACCTACTGAGATAATAAATCCTACTAAGCTAAACCTACCATAAAGACGTGGCGGACTAACTAACAGACAAATAGGGGCTCGGTCGACCGAGCATAGACACTCGGTCGACCGAATGATTTCATTCGGTCACCCAAACGATTTCATCCCCAGATTACATCCTAGAATATATTTCTCAGCGTTTCATCATACAGAACAGATTAAACAGTAACTCGTAAAGAAATCATATAAACTACTTAGATACACATTAATTAAACCAAGCCAGATTCATGAATAGACGTTAAACATATGACGTAGGTTATGGGATCCTCATAGACAAGTCTTCGCCACATCCCTAACGTCATAGCCTAGATCTACATCATCTAGCTATGAATTAACTAACTCAAACGATAAAGCATAATTGGGAGGGATTAATTACTTAAAATAAAAGAAACAGAAAATAAAGGCTTACATAATTTGCAGCCCTTAAACTCTGGAAACCTTCAAATTAAATTACATTGCTACAAGATATGAAGAGTATTCTAAGAATGAATGAATTATTGAATGAATGGATTCTTTACAAATTTCGTATCATGCTGCTTATATAGAGGCTTTCGCCGACTTAGGGTGGTTCTAGAAGATAAACACGATTAAAGCCGAAAACCGACCCAAACCCGAGGCTCGGTCAACCGAGAGCTGACACTCGGTCGACCGAAGCATTAGGCTCGGTCGACCGAACCTAGAAATGCCCCTTTTCACACGTTTTCTTCGTTTGCCTTGCTCCCCACTGCACGTTTGTATGTCGATCCGATTAATCTCTCATTTAATGCTCCGATTTCCTTCCTTCCTTATCTTGAGATAATTGATTGAATGACACTAATCTTCTCGATTTGTAATGATCTGTAAAATCAACATTAATCGCACAGTAAATCGGATAAAAACGAGTAAATACCAATTTACATAATATAAATCACATAACATTAAATATTAAATATAAACGTGTGATTTAATATAAAATGCGTATTATTAATCTCGATTTAAGGTCAATGTTGATGACTTTTACGGGTATAATTTGACCGTCATCAATCGTTACAACATAATATAAACAAACTGAAGCATAAAAAAATGGATACTGAGAAAACCTCTGAACCAGACAAATCTCTGGACATGTATGAGGGCTGGATTCAAAGGAAATCGAAAACCTCCCACCAATCGTTCTTTGTAAACGGTCATAAAACCTTCAAGAGGTTTATTGCCCCTCTCATCAGATGACAGGAGGCGAGTACTGAATATTACCAGGTCGATATCATAAGTCCGTCAAATCTCCTCAATGGTAGCATCGACGTTAAAGGAGGATCGAATATCCGCACACCAAGAAGGACTCCCACAACCTTAATTAGATGAGTTTGTACCTTTCTTTTGAGCAGGCTGAGTACTTTCAGATGGACCCAAAACTTCTGGAATTGAGGTACCTAAATCTTCAATAGAAGCCGTTGAGATTTCGAGGATGATTTCAATTTCAGTAGAAGAAGTGAATTACTTTGTTGATGGAGATTTGAATTTCAAAAGACAGCTGAAAAATGTATTAATGTCAGAGACCTTTGGGTTTCAGTTTCTTAAGAAGTGCCACAACATCTCCAATCAGACCTAACATATGACCTTCGTTCTAGCTTAGGTCTATGTGGCGTTTGACGTGGGTATGACCAGACGTCATACACGTGGCACCTAATGGGCTAAATCAGATCCTCTTACCATATGGGTCACAGGAGTTCAGCCTAATTTATGGTCTTATACTCTAGATAACTTTGATGAGGACCTCTCAGTCTGATATAGAGTCTTTCCGACTCTCGTTCTAGCGATATGGTGCAGGATCACCTCAGTCCTGAACTCACATCTCGGGGCAGATCATCATCGCTGCCTGCAGGTTTCTGAGATTACCGGTTAGGTCATTTAGCATACTATAACTATCACAATAATGCCTTCATGATTCTCACTACATTATGGCACAAACTGTAAACCATCACATTATTTCAGTCATGTCCCTAATCATGTGCTCCAAGGCATCTTCTCCGGAAAGGGGATCCTATCAAAATGATTCATTCCTCACAAATTCAGAACTCTATGAATACATTGATCCCAAATCCTCTGGGTATGTAGGATGTCAATCACATTGGCCCATCTATAATTCATCACAAAATCCATCAGTCAAAGAATTGGATTATCCTTACAAAGTCTAATTACCCGCATAATAATCCAATTCTATTATTGAAGATTTCAGACATCGTGAGATACTATTGAGGATTTCAAGATAAACATAAAAGTGTAAGAAGTTGAATATTTATATAAAATAAAACAAAAGCAATTTATAGAAATACAAAATTCTACTTTGGAACTCAATTCTTAATGATGCAGTTGTCGATACAGTGTTCTCTCATTCTTTATGTGTCATCCTCTTCCATAGCATAAATGGGTCATGAATAAGTGTAAAAACATTGTGTGCTTTCATTCTTCATTAAGAAGGGATAATAAAAAAACATTATATTTACGTACCAGACTATAGAACTTGTTTATATACAATATTTTTTGTGCATACGTGGGTGTTGTCTAGTTGATATTTGGGTTTGATCAACACCTTAGTTGTTGATATTAGAGTTTCCCTTGAAAGTGCAACATATAGCTGTCTATGAGAGAACACCTGTAAAGGCAAACAAACTCTTACAAATGGTTTTGTTTGTCCTTGTGCGTTATTGATCGTCATTGCAAAGCAAAAACATATAGGATATTGCTTTCTTATAAAATGAAACTTGTATCCTTCATTTTATTCCGGTGAGAATGGAATATGTGAGATTAAAACTTGCTTTCCATAATGTTTCCCAACTGTGATTTCAGCATGAAACATGTTTACTTTGAACCATTGACATATCATCCTTATATCATTGCACAATCCTCCTGCTAGATCTAAGTTCCTTAACATTATTATCGGTGAATACTTTTTCAACACTAATTTGTGAGGAGGAAATTCATTTGGTCTCAAAGTGTTGAGATATTTTTTTGATAATAATCATTAGTATCATCAATAGTCTTATCAAAGCTGTTGAAACAATATCTATCCCCTGAAAAGGATGATATCAATTTTTCATTCAACTTCTCAACATGTTCATTAGTCGTGTCCCGTATTTCTATTCTTGTAATGTATTCTACCGAGAAAGCATTCTCATGTATAGATGGAAAGATAGAACTGATTAAATGTTTTTTGAAAAGCTCATCATAATCAATGATCATTTCTTTTGGTAACTCTTTGTCTCATTTAGTGTTTGTTGGTTCTTCTCCACAACCCACCTTTAATGAATATTAACCGAAGTGTAGATCTCCTCTTGCTCTCACATTTTTGGAAAGACAAAAATTTTCCATCATTTTCCACAAATATAACTTCACCAAGCTTGCCTTTATTGTTTGTAGTATCGTTCATTTGGAACATGAAGCACTTGTCTAAAATCATCTCCAAATACAACCATCTTTCTTTCAAATGCGTTAGAATTTCTCATGATGTCCTTTAAACTTTTGTCAAGTGTCTCAATTGCCATTTCTTTGCCATTAGTGCTTATTTTCTTAGTAATTATGCAATTCCACAATGCATTGGAATATTGCACACATATATTTCATGCGCACTAATTGAAATTTTAAGACGTGAATGAGCAGTCTAGCCTCAAGCCATAATTTTAGTTGCAACTCCTGATGTGGTTTTTGCTATACCTATATATTGTCTCATTCGTAGATTTGCTAGCAGAGCCTTATATATATGTTTTCTCTGTGCCACCAGACCAACAATAAAAAACTTAGCATTGTGGCCAGTACAAACTTGATAGAGAAATTTTCAGAATGTACTTTGTTGTTCATTATTAAGCATTTCTTCTAAAATGTAGTCTTCTTGGAGAATCTCTTTCAACAATTCATTAAGAATCACTCTTAATATATTTTCTAAAATGTTGTTGCAGTCTTCTGGTATACTTGGCAAGTCGTAAGATGTCAAGTCTTTACCTATGCTTTCTAGAAAATAATTTATGGATTCCAAAGTTTTGGCCATAATTGATTTGAGTGACTTTGTACAATCCCACGTGAAATCGTCCGACACTGGTTTCCAAAATGTGTGCCACAGTTGTCGAATGTTTGTTGGTTGACAGTAAACTAATAGATTGCAAACAATCTTCTTAACGCATTAGGCATTTGAATGACAATAGCTTTATTTAAGCATTCTGAGATGATCTGGTCAAATTCTGATAAATCTATTTTCTTTGCATCTTCTTTAAAAATGGTGAAATAACGTAATAGACTTGACTCACATGAATGTTCATGCAATTGATGTTGATAAAGGCGGTGAGGTTAAAACATTTGACATGTTTGTTTAATTCATTACTATTTCTTTTGTTTTTCTTATTATTCTTGTTGTTTCTTTCTTTTGCTCAAGTCTTTGATTGTTGTGTAATGACACTGTCAATCATTACTTGCATTGATCTTCCATTTAAATGAGGTGATGAGATTGTTATATGTTCTGCTTTGTGTTAAATATGTATGTATTTTTATATAAAAACTAAAAATGTTTAGCCATATTTACAAGAAATTTTCACATTTCATTGCGATTTAAAATCATGTATCAATTCAAATTTTCTTTTCTTCGAGTTTTCACGACACTTCTAATCTTATTGCACCGTTCATCGTTGGTCAATTGAGAATATTTTATTCCTTTAACTTCTAGTTTGTGACATCATCTTCTTTACCTTCACAAAAAACCTTCAATTCACAGTATACCGATTGAACCGATAATAGTGAAGATGATAATAAATAATAATAATATATTTTTCATTCGACTTGTGTATGAAGCAAATTTCATCTTTTTCTTAACTATATTGTAAAATTTACAAAAAATAATTTTCACATCATGGATATTGGTCGAAAGGAGATATAATGTGTTAGCTTTGCGTTTGGTGAATTATGACTCTTTCACCATATTTTTCTTATAGTTTTTATGTCTCCGGATTTGAATAGCTATCGAGAGTGTTAATTATGTATTTGTTTTGGTTTTTAATTAATAATCAATCAAGGTTATTTGGTTAAATATATAATCAATTAAGAGTTTTAATTCATTTTTGTAGTAATAATTATTTTCGGTTTTTAATTTATTTTTGTAGTAATAATAATTTTTTGTTTATAATTAAAAATAAAATATTTAATAATTTATTAAAAACTTTTTTTTTAAAATTTTACAATATCCGTGATGTTTTTTTTATATATTTTAAAACTTAATCTTTCTATTTTTAATTGATTAATAGTGATTATTTATTTGTAAATAATTAATAATGATTAATTGACCAATAATTAATCAAGGATCATGATGATTTTTTTATATATATTTTTATTTCGGTTTTATATTTTTACTTGAATCAAGGATTTTTTTTATTTTCATTTTAATATTTTTTATTTCGTTTTTCTATTTTAATAAACTAATGAGAATTAATTAGTCAATATTCAATCAATGATTTGATTATTTTGATTATTATTTACGTTTTTTATTTTAAATTTCGTTTTTTTATATTTATGGAATCAATAATCAATCAATGATTTTGATGAGGATCTTAATGATTTTTTTATGTTAAATCAAGGATTTTTTTTTATATTTTCATTCTTATATGTTTAATTTCATTTTTCTATTTTAATAAGTTAATTGATGATTCATTAATCAATATATTCAATCATTGATTTTGATTATTTATGTTTTTTTATTTTTTATTTCATTTTCCATTATTTATTTAATCAATAAGTTAATTGATGATTTTATTTTAATGTTTTTTTATTTTGTGTTTCTAGTTGTAATTATTAATTTTCGTTTTTATATATTTTAATTTAAAGCTAATTGATTAATTAAATTATATTGAGTTGGAGAGAAACACTTTTTGGGAGAAAGCTCTTTTTGGGGGAAACACACTCACTCTTTTAATATAGTAAAGATATATATATATATATATATATATATATATATATATATATATATATATATATATATATATATATATATATATATATATTATCAAGATTTAAAAATGACATCGGAAGTCTTTATTAAATGATAGGACAAATGAAGAGAAAACAATTTTAACATTCAAGTGCATGAGCATTAAGGAGAACGTGTCAGGTTCTTTTACAAGCACTGGCTTTGGCTGAACCGATGAGTCAAATACAATGCAAAAACCATATGTACCCATGGACTTCAACCGCACACCACAAGAACAAGCCATGCCTAACAACTCCGGCTGATTATCAGGGAAAAGAATCAACCTTCACCATGCCCTAGGACCTACACACCAACCGCCAACCCTTGCTTTCCCGGCTGTAGCATGAATTTTTAGGGAAAAGGTTCCATCCCCACTTTTATGAGTGAACACCCTAGCTACTGTAGGACAGACTTCGAGTCAAGAGGCCCCGAGATCAGTGACCAATCATTCTCCTAGAGCAGTAACTCTAACCCCCTAGCCACTATAGCTTTGATATTTTCGTGCCACGAGTGAGCGAGCAAATATTATCTGTTAATTCCAAATATTAGTTTATATAGGTTAAAGAAAAGTGTGCACTGCCTCAAAACACCGTTTCAAATCAATCCACATTATTAATTTTTAAGAAATCATTCGCAAATGGTTTCCGAGTTTAAAAACATCATCTTGATATAAGTAAAATATTGATAATAACTTGTAAACACACTTTAGCTTGTATCAAAAATAAAGAACTCACCTTTAAGTCCGTGTTAATTATTTAATCCATGCTCCCGGAAATAATCCTCGAGTGTTGACATCACATCTTCATGTTAAGTCTTTTCATTATTTTGGTATGGCTGGCGTTTTGATGAAACCTAGTGGGCATGACTCTGTACCTAAAAATCCTTAAACGTCAGTCATATTGACGTTCCACATGCCATATGAACGTCATTATTGCTGACGTTTTAAGGATTTTTAGGTACAGAGAGTTTGATGATTTTGGGGCTTCAAACGTCATCACAAACGACGTTTATCAATCAATAAAAACGTCACTCTGGTGGACGTTTCAAGGTTTTTTTGTACAAAGTATGTTTGTTGTATGGGCTTAAAACGTCAACCGGGGGGACGTTTCTAACTCATAGGAACGTTAACCAAGCCGACGTTCTGTGTCCCAGAATCAACATTGTTCCATTTCTTAACAAACAATCATACCTCAAAATTAAACCAATAATCACACATCACACATTTTGGAAATACAACATTGGAATTTACAATGAAATATCACACATAGGAATTTACAATATAGATCATTGTGCATCATGCAAAAATACATTAAACTAGTTCAACATATTGCATATGAATTTACAAAACTGTGTTCCATCCTACACCCCGCTCAATCAGATAGATTGTTCAAATCAATATGATCCCCCATCCAATGATCCTTGACCATATCATGCCATAAATCGATCATATGTTGATATTTCTCATACCATTCATTTGCTTCCAACATCCGAGCCTTATGCCAATTTACGCCACTCTAGGTAGTGGACAAGTATCTTTCATAAACAAACGAACAAAATGGATACCCTTGGACAACCCCATCCATATATGGCGAGCGGGCCAAACCGAAGGTTTTTTCTTACTAGGAAAGAATGTTTGGTTTCCATGCGAGATAGACAATATACTTGCGGACACACCATATGCATTGCACACAACCCAACCAAGGTGACTGTCAAAATACTTTTCCACTCCGCATGATCCTTTTTCATGACAAACACAATCCATGCATTTTTCGTAGATCCATTCTTGTCCGCCAAATAATGCAATATAATGATCCCTGTCCGTCATCAATTCATAATGCAGTGTTTTTCTCACCAATGACAGTCGTTTTCTGTAAGACCTATTGCATGTGCTATTACTCTAAACCCGTAATTTTCATCACCCTCTACATCAATCATAGACGTAATGTGCTCATGAACATTTGGTGGAAACTCTTTAAGATACCTGTTTTCGACGGTAGAAGATACTTTACACTCAAACTTTGGAACCTTTGTCATTCTACCTTTGGATACCGCTCGAGTCATTGAGGTTTTTTTCTTTTTGACATTAGAATCACCTTGAGATGCAGGTGGAGTTGGGGCGGAAGAAACACCTTCAGACGCTATCGCGGCATTCACACTCGATAATTCTTTCTCAACGTGTTCAAACTTGCTCATCTCTCTCTTAGTTGAGGAGTCCTCAACTAATTTCCTCTTGTTTCCGGAACCCTTAGGGCGGCCACGACCCGTGGTTTTTGTTTTTGGCTCTTGCAAAACCGTATTATTCGGTTGACAAATGTCACGTATCTTCACGATCAACCGTTGTCTCTCCCAAACATCTGCCATTTTCAACTTTTCTTCTAAGGCATTCAGAACTGGCACGTAGTCTAACTCGGATTCATTTGGAGGTGGCCCTTTGATATCTAGGGTCTTCCAATGAATATCAATCGCTGATAAAGGGATGCATCCTGGCTTCTTCTTAAATCTAGCCATCTCATGTCTACACGGAAATCCATGTGTTTTTCGAATAGTACATCGGCACTCCTTATTCAACGCATCGCTATCATTGGTTTTTTCCAACTCAGCATACAACAAGCCCAATGCATATATAGATACACGATGTTTAAGCTCTTTAAACAACACAACATCTTTAAATTTTTTTGGCTCCATGAAAAGAGACGTCTCGAATGACTTTTTGATGTTTTTGATCTCTTGATCGATCAAGCAAAGGCCGGCTTCCCACTCTGCAACCAAGTCCCCAAGCCCAGTTTTTAGCCAGTTTTTAAATACTGAATGCATTCCCTCGACTCTCGAGGTTGATGTGTTTCCCAGATGAAAAACAGAGTTGGTCCATGCGGAGACGAATGCCTCCTTATGTGCGTTCAACCATGTACAAGAGACATAACTCATGGCGTCTTCACTAAAAATCTTCTTACACTCTTCCAATCTCTCATTCAACTCATCTTCTGATTCGATTTAACAACCTTTTGTCCAAGCAGTCATCAAATCTTGCCAAACTTCGCTCGTAGTCTTCGTCTTCAGATTCGCCACAAGACCTTTCTCTATATGCCACCTGCATATCAAGTTCTTTGCTTTTGGATAAACCACCCGTAAAGCGTTCATTAATGCTTCTTCTCTATCTCGTCACGATACAACATGTTTGATCACTTTTCTCACCAACCGATTTCCGAAGCATAGTCAAAGCCCACGTGTAGTTCTCTTCCCTCTCCAAACAAAGTAGAGCAAATCCTATCGAAAATTTCATATCAGTACATGTAACGCCAACAATTTGCAAGAGGGGCATCTTGTACTTGTTCGTCTTGTATGTACAATCCTTCGTCATGCCTACATTCCACGAATGATGTGTTCTTATCTGCCGATTGAAAACCTCTTGCATCACTGTACGGCCCTCTCGTGCCTTTTCTTTATCTTAGCACGAACATTGTAGATCGCCTTTGATGACGTACAGTTCTTCTTATCATCATTCTCAACATACGTAGTATATGTTTAGGCAAAATACCGTTGCGAGTCATTGTTGCAACAAAATCAACTTGTTCTCTATCAATCCGGCCGAGGTATGCATGACCCTCCTCATACTTGAATAACTTGTGATTATGTACACCATTCAATACTCTAACGGTCCACACCTCCCTAAAGTTATCCTTCAAGGTTTTCAATAGAAACGGACAACCGCATTTCTTTGTAGACGATTCTCTTGACTTATTTTTTCCGGTACCGTCAACCTTTTTCTCGTATTCTCTTGGCAATCCACCCCTCTCACATTGGTATAAAATGAAATGTGTCCGCTTTCCGGTCATGTTGGATCTCTTTTTCACAATGACAATGCCTTTCTCTCTTGCCAATGCCTTGAGGTGTTTGGTGACGGCTTCATGTGAATCAAATACCTATGAATAATATATGAATGTAATGAATACCAAGTCAAGTTTAAAAATCACATACATTTAGATAGTATAAGTTTTAGAGACTTACTTGATCAGTTGTAAAAATTGAAGTCAAATCGACTGATAACTCTTCATGTGGGTCATCCATCATTGCGAGTGTGGTATCTCGAACTTTCTGAAAAATTTCTTGATCTTCTTCAATCATTTCATCAGCCAAAAACTGCAAGGAAACGTATAATTGTCATAGTCAATTGGATGAGAATAAGAAAATAACATATCCATTTAATAGTTTCTCACCTTCAAATACTCCTCGTCATCGTCTAATACTGGCCCCTCATCATTGCTTTTGTCATGATTTGCGTCATTACATTGTTTCTATGGATTCAATAGTAATAAAACCAAGTAAAACACATGTTGGCAAAATGAAAAATTACAGATCCAGAACGTCAGTGCTTATGACGTTGGGTTGGGAAATCCAACGTCGTCATGATTGACGTTGTAAATGAAGCCTTTTGCAGCTGAGAGTCAAGCAAAATGCTGTCTGTATTGACGTTGAAATGAAAAAATAAACGTCAGTGAGGCTGACGTTAACAAGAAATATGTTTAAAGTTGATTGACAACACAAGCGTCAGCCACACTGACGTTGTAGTGGACAAAGGAGCGTCATCAAGGCTAACGTTTTGGACATGCATATACATCTTCTTTGTTGTTGTAAACGTCACCCATGGTGTCGTTACTACTGCCTCACGGGCGACAGTATGGCTGACGTCCCAGAAGCTTGCCATTGACGCTGCGAAACGTAAAAGAACGACGGGGGAAGCCCTAGGGGTGATCGGAAATGGCGAAATAACACTATTTTCTTCCATTTATGACCTCTAAACATGATAATATGTATGTAGGAAGATTACCCATTAACTTAAATCACACATTGAACATAAAGAACGAAATTTTCAAACAAGAAATTACCATATTTGAGGAATCCATCTTCTTCTCAACTTGGCTTGAAAATGGTATATCTTCAAGTGAGATTGCTACATCTTCTATATCACAATGCATTTGTTGTTCATTGTTATGAATTGATTCAAAATGTTGACTTTCAAAATTTGAATTGGGAGATGATGAAGGTTCCATGGATGTAGAGGGGAGGAAGATGATGAAGTGAAGAAGTGATGAAGTGATGAAATGATGAAGATGATGAAATGTTTTATGTTTAAGGTGTTAATTGAATAGAAGGATAAAATTGTTTATTTAGGTTTTATGAGGACTTGTTTATAATTTCAAAAATATGTGGTGTAGGTAGTAATTTTTTTATTAATTGTGTAGTGTGAGAAGTATAAAAATAATCAAAATAATCTTGTGGTGCCAAAAGTAAAATTTTGTGGTATAAGTAGTAAGTGGGTGCAAGTAGTAAATAGGGGTCCAAATAGAACCCCTATTATTATTGTACTACTTAATAGTTTTTTTGTGTAATTGTGATTATTTTGAAAAATTATATACAATGCCTATTATGCATAAATCCATATTAAAATATCCGGAAATAAATATTAAAAGACAACATTTATGATTTAAGTTTAATGACAAGATTAATGCAATTATTTTATTAGCAATACAATAAATCTATCTTCAATCAAATAAATAAATAAATCTATCTTGACATTATATATTTCGGGTTGCCTTCAATTTTACAATTTAACTCTTGACATTCCTTTCAAAAAAAACAAAAAAACAAAAAAAACCTCTTGACATTATATATATTGTTTACAAATGATGTGTTATAAAGATTGAAATTGCTGTTTCCTATATATATAAAATAAAAAATAAAAAATGTTCAAAAAATGTAAAGAATAAATTATGATAAATATAATAACCTCAAACTATAAATAAAAAAAAACAAATTTTTTTTTTTACCCCAGAAACGAAAACATTTATTAGCAAAAGCATATTTACATCACAGTCAGCCCGCACTACAACACGGCCAGAAGCCGCACTACAACACGGCCTAGCCGCACTACAACACGGCAATAAAACAAACAAGGTCAAATAATAGATTGGGTCGAGGGTGCTGAACCGAAGGAAATGCTACCGAAAGACGTTCAGACACATGGATCCTCTAGGTAATCTATTACTCGACCAACACAAACAAATAACAAAAACAACAAACTCTGAAATAAAAACTAGAAACAAAACACCGCTAGACTACGCCGCCTCGAGCCGCCGTCGTACGGTATAGAGAGCCCGCAAGCCTGACATCTCCTCCCGAATAGAAAGCGGACAACCGAAGAAGACGCCGGAAAGCACCATCAGATTCCGGCATCATTCACCGGACATGGCTGAAAATCCAAGAAATGGTGGCGAACTGAACACCGGGACTATGGTGAAGCATCAACCTCGATCTGAAGCGAAGAAATCTAGCCGGAGATCCCTTCCACCGGTCACCGGAAACAAGAAGCTGAACACTGAACCCTCTCGAAACCAACAGATCAGAGCCCCCAACATGAGATTATACCCGATCTGGAAGGTGAACCAACCCAAAAACGAAGAAAACGCCGGAAGGCCACCGGACCTGGCCACAACAACTCACCATGGCGGAACCACCAAGGCCCAGGACCGCCGCCTTCATTCTGGAAAGATGAAGAGTCAGATCACCCAAACAGCTGCCGGAGAACGAAAGGTAGCGCCGGAATCCATGGAGTTTGGCGGCGAGAGAACAGAGAGGGAAGGCAAAACACCACTAAAACAAACAAAGAAATAGAAATAGCTAAAAAGTATAACTACTAGAAGCCACCTCCGACGGGCCGCCGGAGGGGCGAAGGCACAACAGAAGAAAAAAAAAGGAAAAAAAGAGCAAAAATGAGCCGTAAGAAGAAGAAAAAAAAAAAAAAAAAAAATAGGCAAGACATTTTCAGCCACAAATTGGAGCCGGACAACTACTGACAAAGTTAAAAAGGTGAATAAAGTGTATTTTTTTATACAGCGAAAGAATGACTCTCGCGCATGGAGAGATTGAGGTGGCACTAGGCATGGTCTCGAATTTGATATCTCCACTAGTATCAAATCAAATTTTGATATCTTATATTTTCACCATTGGAGATACTAATACTCTTTTATAGGTATTAAAAAATGGGTTTGATACCCACCATTAAACTTACCCTTACATCAACTATAGATAAATATGGCTTGGTCACCAATAGGATTGTGGGCTTGTCGACAAGGGCAGATTTAGGGAAGATAGCATTTATGTCCTTCAGCTCCTCATGTTCTCTCTGCTCAACCATTCATGGATGTGTAATAGTAGAATTCTTAGTCGTTGAAATGCTCCAATCATTAGGTGACTTCATGTGAAAAATCGAAACAAAGTGCGTAACTAAATCGGGACCGAACAAATGGTTTTAAATTTTAACGTTGTTTTTTTTTTTTGGATAATTAGTCATTTTAAATCGATAATTTTATTTGTTAATGAAAACCGTGAAAAATTGACCCAAATTCGGACCAAACCGAACGGAACAAATGGTTTTAACCTAAAACCCGTTTCAGTTTGGGTTGAAAATAAAGAAACCGTATAAAATGGTTTGTTTTTATAGAATGGAAAAAAACGGCCAAACCGATTATATTCACCTCCGTACGCTGTAACACTTAAAATGTTTTTTTTATATATATATATATATATATATATATATATATATATATATATATATAATATAATACGGTGGATTTTTTTTTTAACATTAAAACCACTTTTCAAAGAAAAAAAAATTTAAAACCGTCACGCCACGCGTGTCGTTTCACATCTTGCCACGTGGAAGTCTAGGAGCAATCCAAAAGTTGAAGAAAGGGGAGATGTGGAAGCCTTTGGACCTTTGGTGCTACCTTTTCTCATCTTATAAGATAAGATATAGATATAGATATAAATATAGATATAGATTATGTGGCATTAAGTTGAGCTCAATTTGGCACATACCTTTTCTTAAACACCTTTAAAAACCCAATCAATCCACACATTATAATGCATCCTATCATCTTGCAGTACAATACGTTGTCTAGGAGTTGGTAACAAAAAGCATTAAAACATGAGAAACTCTTGCTTGTTCATCCCATTTCTTGTGCTCCTTTCCATTACTATTCTTTTTCTGTCGGAATCCGCAGCTTATGGGCTTCAATCTTGCCAGCAAAGCGGCTCCATAACAGGAAAAACGCCACCCCCAGGGCAATGCAATCAAGAACATGATTCAGACTGTTGCGTTGAAGGCCAAGACTACAAGACGTTTACATGTTCACCGCCAGTCAACGGACAAACCAAGGCGACCCTAACCATAAACAGCTTTGAAGAAGGCGGAGATGGTGGCGGCCCGTCAGAATGCGATAACCAGTATCATTCAGACAGTGTCCCTGTGGTTGCGCTCTCAACGGGATGGTATGATGGTGGAAATAGGTGCCTAAAAAATATCATCATAAATGGTAAAGGAAGAAGTGTGACGGCTATGGTTGTCGACGAGTGCGATTCCACGATGGGATGTGACAACGAACATGATTATCAACCACCTTGTCGTAACAACATTGTGGATGGATCTAAAGCTGTGTGGGAAGCTTTGGGAATTTCTGATCCTGATGATGTTGGCTCACTTGAGATTACATGGTCCGATGCCTAGATAGTATTATGCCTTAATCTGTAAGGGGTATATATGTATAGTATTTTCGTATACGTATATATAATGTATGTAATATATGCAGTGAAGATACATATATGTATCATGTGGTAATAGATATGAATTCAAAGTATTATTGTATATAGCCATTTAGTTCATTCTGTTGTGACGGAACGACGAATTGATCGAGTATAACAACAATAGTATATGGCAGGTAATTATCCAAGGATTTGGGGTTCTCTGTACAATGATCAAATCCATCCGTCCAATCATTTTTACAATTGATAATGACATTTGTCTTAATGGTCAAGCTAAGGTATTCAAAGCCAAAATGTCTTTGGTTCACCCAGTCCAGCCACTACTACATCACCTCCAATTGTACATCCTCTCACCAAAAACATATCCAGTGTAAACCGGATCCAAAAAGAGAGTTTTTAAGACTAAAACCTACTTAGTCATTTTTCATACTGCATGTCCTAATCTTCATAAAAAAACCTTGTGATGTGTTTGATGCACTGTGCCAGTATGAGTGGACTCAAGCAATGCAAGAGGAATACAAGGCTCTCGTGAACAACAAGTCTTGGAACCGGTACCACCTTTCTCAAATCAACACACACTATCATGATCATCACTCCGGATGCAACGGCTCAGCAAGCATGGGAGCGTTTAGAAGGAATTTTTCGTGAGAATAAAAATCAAAGAGCCTTGTACCTGGAAAATCAGTTTAATGCTGTCAAACAAGAGGATTTCCCGAACGTGTCCGCCTATTGCCAGGAATTGAAAATGCTCGCCGATCAGTTGTCCAATGTCGGAGCTCCGACCGCCGCCTCGTTCTCCTGCTTATTTCCGGCCTCAGTCAAGCCTATGAAGGGGTAGCCACGATACTTCAGCAGAGTGACCCGCTTCCGAAATTTTACGAATCCCGCTCCAAATTAATTCTGGAAGAGACCCGTAAATCCAAAAGAGCTGCTGCCGGTGGCGGAGATACAACCCTTTTCTCACAAGGCGGTTCCGGTCACCAACCCAATGCCTCCAATGGCGAGCAGTCTTCCCGTAACAGTGGGGGTCAAAGACGCGGTCAGAATAATTGCGGTGGTGGTCGGGGCCGGCAATCGAGCAGGGGCCGTGGAAATAGAGAGCAACTCCGGTCATGAGAACCAGCAGCAGCACACCGGAAACTCCTCTTCCGGTTCCTCACAGCAACATCAGCGTCCATGGTGGCCAACGTACCCACCTTGGATGTCCCGGGGTCAACAATGATCAATTCCTCCTTGCCCTTATCCAACAGCTAATTGGGCTCGACCAAATTCGATCCAGCCCGGCATTTTAGGTACCTGCCAACCACAGGCCTATAACACACAAGTAGCAACTCCACCGGGCTATACCGAATATGATCATCTCAATCGTAGTATGTACCACGGGTACACTACCTAAAAATTTCCCACTCCACCGAGCTATACTCCAGGAAAAAGATCCCCAACGGTATCACCAACTCGAAACGGCGTAGTTTTGAAAAAATAAATAAACGGTTAGATGATTTTACCGGCGGGGATCGGGGTCCCTATACTCCAACCGACATTGAATCCGCAATGCACATGATCTCTCTCAACATCCCAGATGATAATTGGTATTTTGATACGGGTGCTAACTCTCACATGACAAACTCCTCTGGTAATCTCTCGTCTTATTTTAATTTGAACAAATTAATCAAAATATTATTGTTGGTAGTGGCGAGCACATTCTAATTCACGGTCATGGACACTCCTCCCTCCCACCACCTCACCCACCGTGATCCTTAAATAATGTCCTTCATGCTCCGAAACTTATTAAAAATTTAATTTCTGTGCGTCGTTTTACCACTGATAATAATGTTGCTGTTGAATTTGACCCTTTTGGTTTTTCTATGAAGGACCTTCTAACGGGGATGCTACTCATGAGATGTAACAGTACTGGGTCTCTGTATCCCGTCACCTCCTCCTTAGCACTACACAAACTCCCCTTCCACGTTTGCAGCCGTTTCACCCACTTTATGGCATGACCGTCTGGGTCATCTGGGAGCCTCGGTTCTTAGCTCCCTCATCAAAAATAAATTTATTGATTTACCGTTTTCGTCTAATTCCATTGTTTGAGAGTCTTGCTTGTTTGGCAAACATGTTAAATTGCATTTTTTCTACTTCCGTTACTAGTACTTTGATGCATTTTGACATTATCCACAGTGATTTGTGGACTTCTCCCGTTTTAAGTACTGTTGGGCACATATATTATCTTATATATCTCGATGATTATTCGCGTTTTTTGTGGACATATCCCATTAGTAAAAAATCTCAAGTGTTTCCTATATTCACCTCGTTTAATACCTTTATTAAAACACGATTCTCGGTTAGTATAAAATGCTTCCAATGTGACAATGAAAAGAATTTGATAACTACTCATTTAAAACACTATGCTCTCAGGCCTCACTTTTCGTTTCTCCTGCCCACACACCTCTCCACAAAATGACAAAGCCGAACGCAAACTCCGTACCATCAATAATTTAATTCATAGCCTCCTCGTTCGTGCTTCCGTACCTCCCTCATTTCGGCATCGCTCTTGAAATGGCCACCTATCTCTTAAGTAATCTTCCAAATAAATCCTTAAATCATCAATCTCCCACTCAAATTCTTTTTCGCCAAGATCCCTCCTACACACACCTACGCATTTTCGGGTGCCTCTGTTATCCCCTTCATCCATCCACTACTATCCACAAACTTCACCCCCGATCTGCCCCGTGCGTATTTCTGGGGTACCCCTCCAATCATCGAGGATACAAATGTTACGATTTATCAAGTCAGAAAATAAACATTTCTCGTCACGTCATCTTTGTTGAGTATAAATTTCCATTTGCCAAAATACAATCCCCACCCCCGGCACATTATGATTTTTTAAATAATAATCTGCATCCTCTTATGGTCCATCATCTACAGCCTTCAGGCCTAGCCCAACCTCTTGCACCTTCGGCCCAATCCCCTGAGCCGCATCCCACCCCTCATTTGGCCCAATCTGCTACGCAACCTCCCTTTGCTGAAAGCATAGATCCATAGCCAGCCCGGTCCCGGTCCAGCTTTAGCTCCATTATTCCGCCTCTCTCTTCGCCCCCTAGACCCAATTCGCCATCCCATCCCATCGCCGATCCCTCTGCCAACCGGACCATCACCACACGAGGCATGCGTGGAATCTTCAAGCCCAAAAAACCCTACAATCTTCTTACTTCCACCATCCCTTCCCCTCTTCCTCACAATCCAAAAATGGCCTTATCCGACCCGAATTGGAAAGCCGCAATGACCGATGAATTTAATGCTCTTATTAAAAATGAGACTTGGGATCTTGTACCTAGGCCACGTAATGTAAATGTTATTCGTTCTATGTGGATTTTTCGCATTAAAAAGCACTTTGATCAAGGACGGAGGCAAAGCTTAATCATAGGGGGGCTAAGCCCACCTTAAACAAAAACATTGTATACTAAATTTTCTATATAATTCAGTATAATATATTAAGTCATCTTAACTCAGCTCACCCAATTATATTGAGATAATCTATTAGCCCATCTGAAAAAATATTCCTGGCTCCGTCCTTGACTCTGATGGTTCTTTTGAGAGGCATAAAGCCCGTCTTGTAGATGATGACAGTCTCAACGGGTTGGAGTGTAACAAGAGAAAGGCATTCATTGGCCACGACTCTTCGTGATATTCCCGTATTTGGGACATATATGGACTGTTGGGTGTAGGGCGGAACCAATGCCGGGGTGGGCAAAATTATTTTTATTGTATTAGTAGTGTTAATATTAGTAAGTTATGTGTCTTTTTCTTTAACAAAAGACCTTATATCCTAGTGGTTTAAGAACAAATCCTTTTTAGTCTCCATAATTCTAGGTTGTAAGTTCAAATCCCACTACCAACATTTTTTATTTTTTTCCCGGATTTTTTTTAGCTTTACAGTTTATATACCAAGACGACCCCGAAATTTTTTTCTGGTTCCGCCGCTGGTTGGGTGTCAAGTACCGTTTACAATTGCCTTTATCGAAGAAATGTTTACATGCATATATCAGCAAAAAGGTGTTTTTTGACAAGAATGTCCCTCGGTTTCTCGTTCACAGACCAAGTTGGTTGTCTAAAGGGAAGAAAGACATTCAACTGATAAATGATTTTGCTCCAGCTATATCCGAGGCCGTTTTGCCTTCTTTAGACCTGACAAAACTGATAAAGATGGGATTTTCCTTCTTGCTTTCAGAACATGAAGTTCAAGGGCGGAGGTGTGTATAGGCAGGGGTGGGCTAAGCCCACCCAGTTTTTTTTTTTTTTTTTTTTTTTTTTTTTAAGTAGATAGCAAGATATTCCAGACCAGCCCAGCTAAAAAAACCCAGATCAGCCCACCCAACAAACCCTTTTCTTCTTTCAATTTTTCTTCTATTATAAGCAACTTACCTTTTTTATCAAATAAAAAATAATAATAATAGCAGCAAACATTAGCACCTAATTTGTTTGTTGTTTTCATTTTCTTAAACAAGCATATAACTTAATGCGATATGTGTTTTAATATTATTTTACTCTAATTCAATCTTTTTCTTTTTCATAAAAATGTTAAGTTTTTCTTAAAGAAGCATTTATTAGTCTCTTTATTTCTTTTAGGTTTTTTATTATTTAAATTTAATGTCTATTTCTGTTAACTCTCTAAATGAAATAAATATATTTTGGGTGTTTTCGTTGTATAGACTCAAAGTGATCTTTTTTTCCCTCAATTCAAGATATTTTTTTTGGAGCTTCTATTGGCACCACGAAATTAATATTGACACTTTTCTTTTTCTTTTCATTTACTCAATCACACTGTCAAATAACTTTTTGACATCACGTTACACGCGTCAGAGCCTGTGATGTTCATTTCACTCACAACGTCAGTGGGTCTAACGTTTACAACATTGATACATTTATATCTGTAAAATCGGCGTCACTGACGTTGTGATCAATTGGCAACCAACGTCAGTATCACTGACGTGCGTAACGCAATATGCGCGTCAGCGTCACCGACGTTAAGCCGTACAAAATAATAAAAGTATTCAATGTGGTGCCAAAGGTGATTCATAAGGTGCCGAGAGTAATCGTGGTGCCGTGAGCAATTTCATGATGCCGATAAAAGCCGTCTTTTTTTTGCTATATAATACAACATCGCAAAAAAAATTATTCTAGCCCCCCCGGAACCAAAATCCTGGCTCCGCCCTTGATGAAGTTAATGATGTACTGATTTCAGAGAATCTGGAGGTGGCAGTTTCGGACCAAAGATTCCTCGATGAACTCTTCTCTCCTGTGGCCATTCTATCTTCACCTCAAACTCCTAATGTCAAAAGTTGCAAGAGACGACGTGATAACTAGGTGTGTTACCATCACGTATCCTCCTTTTTTTTGAGTGAAAAGGCTCTTGATCAAACTATGCATTTTGTGGTTTTGTTGTAATGTAACTATTCTTAAAAACTAGTTCAAACATGTTGTGATGGAGTTTGTACATAGACTATGTAAGTGCTGCTAATATATATGTACTTGCTTTATCAGATTGATTGTGCATTTTCATTTTCACTGAACTTACTTTTTCCCTAGCTAACTATGTAAGTGCTATTAATATATGCAACTGTTTGTTTAACCTTCATTTTTACACAACACACAACTCATTCTACATTTTTGCCTAACTGTGTAAGTGCCTTACATCTGTTGGTCCAGTATTTTTCCTAGTGTAAAGTGTAAACAATAATTTCAGCCTCTGGTTGACCAGATTGACTAGACCCTAGCAGTGGTGAAAAAGAGTCATAGGAAGGTGGATCAGGATTAAAAGGCAAGACATTATCTGGAAAAGGAGAGAATCAAATGTGAGAACAGGCTGAACGGACTCAATGTCCCACGACTGTACTTCACTATTTATCTCCCCCCTGAAGTTCAGGCTTGGGAAAATAAGGCTGTTTTTCAAAGAATGTTACATCAGAACTGATAGAGTTTTTGTCTAAGGGGATCATAACATTTGCGTCCCTTTTGAGTTAGTGAATAGCCCAAAAAGACGGTTTTCACGGCTTTAGGGTCAAGCTTGTTTCTTTGATGAGAAGGTAATGAAGAAGACAAAAGGCTGTGCACCCGAAAACTTTGATAGGAATATATATATGGAACTAAGTTAGGATAATGTTGCTTAAAAATAGATAAAGACTAGGAGATTATTGAAATATTTTGTTCCATTGTCCGTTCTTAAGATCTAAATAGAGCTGTTAACGAGCTGAGCCAAACCGAGTATTGGTGGTTCGAGCTCGAGCTCGTTAGTTTCTTAAACTAACAAAAAAATTTGTTCAAACTCAGCTCATTTCAAAGATGAAATGTTCGAGCTCGGCTCGTTAAACATATTGTTGTCTTCTAACTTGAGTATGACTCGAGTTCGGTTCGTTAAGATATAAAACATAAAGTGCAAATGCAAAAATAACACGTTATAGATTAATATTACATATATCACGCTACAATAATCATTATAAAAATGTGTAAATATTATATAAAATCAATATGTAATCTCAATTAGATGAATGAATGACTTATCCTCGTTTGAGTTAGGGTTACTGTGTAAATTAATGTATTTATATAAGCACGTTCGCGAACATAATCAAACGTTCGCGAACCATGCAAGCTTGTGTTCATTCGTTAAGCGAACGAGCCTACAATTATGTTCATGCTCGGCTCGTTAAGCTAAACGAACAAACGATCTCGAACACTAACGAGCCGAACACGAGCTTGTTCACGAATGGCTCTGTTCGTTAACAGCTCTATGTCTAAACTTTTGTGTGGAATTGAGTTTCGATCATATTACAGAATTGTTTAAACATATGTGGTGTATCAGATTAGTCTTTCAGGAGATAAACCCATCACATCCTAGTGTGGTCATCCGGGTTTTAGATCGTTTAGTGTAATACACTACTCCCGATCTCTAGGTCCACCGGGGTCCTTCTGGGAAGGGTTGTGAAGCTCTCGCCGTGACTTCAATAACAAGATTATATTCCCAATATAATAAAATAAACCCACAATTTAATTTTACATCAATCACTAACTATTTTCATTACAATATTACAACAAATGAAATAGTATAACTGCCACTAACTTAATTTGCGCAATATGTTCTAGATATCGGTCCATGTCATCGTTTCCATCCTCATTACATCTCCATTACCTGATTTTATTTATAGAAGACAAACAAAACAAAACAAAGAAACAAAGAAAAACGAGGCGTCAACAAATAGCTGGTATCAGGGGCGGCGGCACCTTGAAGGATTTGGGTCACTTGACCCCCAATCCAAAAAATAAAAATAAAAATTTCAGTGTATTTTTCACACTATTTAAAAGTTTTATGTACTAATATCTATTCATTGACTTGCTAAAATTTTAAAATACTGGCTCTTGCCCATAATTATACATATATTTTTTATATAATACATTAGAAACTTGTAATACGATGTGTCGTTATCGTTCCCTAACCCGTGTCACACAATTCCTGCGGCTGCCCCTGGCTGGTATGAGCTCTGTGTGTGTGTGTGTGTGTGTGTGTGTGTGTATATATATATATATATATTATCAAGATTTAAAAATGACATCGGAAGTCTTTATTAAATGATAGGACAAATGAAGAGAAAACAATTTTAACATTCAAGTGCTTGAGCATTAAGGAAAACGTGTCAGGTTCTTTTACAAGCACTAGCTTTGGCTGAACCGATGAGTCAAGTACAACGCAAAAACCATATGTACCCATGGATTTCAACCGCACACAACGAGAACAAGCCATGTTTGACAACTCCGGCCGAATATCAGGGAAAAGAATCAACTTTCACCATACCCTAGGACCTACACACCAACCGCCAACCTTGCTTTCCCGGCTGTAGCATGTTTTTTTGTGGAAAAGGTTCCGTCCCCACTCTTATGAGTGAACACCCTAGCTACTGTAGGACATACTTCGAGTCAACAGGCCCCGAGATCGGTGACCAATCATTCTCCTAGAGTAGTAACTCTAACCCCCTAGCCACTGGAGCTTTGATATTTTCGTGCCACGAGCGAGCGAGCAAATATTATCTGTCAATTCTAAATATTAGTTTATATAGGTTAAAGAAAAGTGTGCACTACCTCAAAACACCGTTCAAATCAATTAGCATTATTAATTTTTAAGAAATCATTCGCAATTGGTTTCCGAGTTTAAAAACATCATCTTGATATAAGTAAAATATTGATAATAACTTGTAAACACACTTTGACTTGTATCAAAAATAAAGAACTCACCCTTAAGTCCTTGTTAATTATTTAATCCAAGCTCCCGGAAATAATCCTCGAGTGTTCGACATCACATCTTCAAGTTAAGTCTTTTAATTATCTTATCTTATATCTATAAAGTGCTAAGGAAGTTGCTCCACAATTGGCTACAAGCCAGCCTCCAGAGCTGACACGTGGCACACACACACATACACACACACACACACACACACACATATATATCACACACACACACACACATACACACACATATATATATACACACACACACACACACACACACACACACACACACACACACACACACACACACACATATATATATTCTTTTTAACAACATTTTTTTTTCCTTCGGTAAATACCGGAATTTTCGGTTTGCATTATATAGAAACATAAATTTCTTGTTCGATTCTCCGTTACATAAACCGAACCAAAGTGTATATTTCGATACGGTTTATTTTCATTACCTCCAACAGTCAGTGCGGTTTCAGTTTTAAGTTTCAAGCAACTGAAAATTTTCGATTCGATTTCGGCACAATCCTGAGCTGACACGTGGCATATATATTTTTTCCATTGGTAAATATCGGAATTTCGGTTAGCATTATATAGAAACCGAATTTTTTTTTCGATTCTCCGTTACATAAACCGAACCTAAGTGTATATTTTGATACGGTTCATTTTTATTACCTCCAATAGTCAGTGCGGTTTCAGCTTTAAGTTTCATACAACCGAAAATTTTCGATTCGATTTCGGCACAATCCTGAGCTGACATGTGGCATATATTTTTTTCCTTTGGTAAATACGTATTGGAATTTCAGTCAACATTATATAGAAACATAAATTGCTTATTCGATTCTCCGTTACATAAACCGAACCAATGTGTATATCTTATTTCCCGTTTTATCTTATCTTATATCTATAAAGTGCTAAGAAGGTTGCTCCACATGTAGCCTCCTGAGCTGACACGTGGCATATATATATATATATATATATATATATATATATATATATATATATATATATATATATATATATATATATATATATACAGCATTTTTTTTTTCCTTCGGTAAATTCCGGAATTTTTGGTTAGCATTATATAGAAACCGAATTTTTTTGTTCGATTCTCCGTTACATAAACCGAACCAAAGTGTATATTTCGATACGGTTCATTTTTATTACCTCCAACAGTGAGTCCGGTTTCAGTTTTAAATTTCAAACAACCGAAAATTTTCGATTCGATTTCGGCACAATCCTGAGCTGACATGTGGCATATATATATATATATATATATATATATATATATATATATATATATATATTCCTTTGGTAAATACCGGAATTTCGGTTAGCATTATACGAAACCAAGTTTTTTTGTTCGATTCTCTGTTACATAAACCGAACCAAAGTGTATATTTCGATACGGTTCATTTTTATTGTCTCCAACAGTCAGTGCGGTTTCAGCTTTAAGTTTCAAACAACCGAAAATTTTCGATTCGATTTCGGCACAATCCTGAGCTGACACGTGGCATATATATATTTTTCCTTTGGTAAATATCGAAATTTAGGTTAGCATTATATAGAAACCGAAATTTTTTGTTCGATTCTCCGTTACATAAACCGAACCAAAGTGTATATTTCGACACAGTTCATTTTTATTACCTCCAACAGTCAGTGCGATTTCAGTTTTATGTTTCAATCAACCGAAAATTTTCGATTCGATTATGGCACAACAATTGAATAAAACCGTGTACATTTTTTTAATCAAACGTGCACCGTTAGTAGTTTATGCAAAAAAGGGAAGAAAAAAAGAAAGACCAACGGATTTGAAGTTCTACTGCGTAGTGTACGATGAGCGATTAGTCAAGTTTAGCTATAAAATACAACAAAAAAAATAAGGGCAAATAAATATCCGCGGCAAGATGGTGTGCCCACATGTGACCACATGGGCACCACATTAAATGTTTTTATTATTTTAAACAACATAACGTCGGTGGAACCGACGGCCGTTTGCTGTACGAATGTCTCTAAAATTGACGTTGGAATATCAAATCACTTTTTATATCCTTCAGACCGTAAAGAAAATGAATGAAACACATTTTAAAGCATATTAATGATCTGGAAGTTAAGGAGTCTCGGGAGATCTGGAAGTTTATCTTATCTCTTATCTTATCTTATATCTTATCTTATCTTATCTTATCTTCTTATCTTATCTTCTTATCTTATCTTCTTATCTTATATTATCTTATCTTATATATCTATAAAGTGTTAAGGAGGTTGCTCCACAATTGGCCATGTGGCAATTTATCTATAAAGTGCTAAGGAGGTTGCTCCACAATTGGTCATGTGGCAGCTACATGAGCTGACACGTGGCATATTTCTTTTTCTTTTTATTTTTATTATAGCATATTTTTTTTTCCTTCGGAGTACCGGAATTTCCGGTTAGCATTATATAGAAACCGAAATTTTTTTTCCGATTCTCCGTTACATAAACCGAACCAAAGTGTATATTTCGATACGGTTCATTTTTATTACCCCCAACAGTCAGTGCGGTTTCAGTTTTAAGTTTCAAACAACCGAAAATTTTCGATTCGATTTCGGCACAATCCTGAGCTGACACGTGGGATTTTTTTTCCCCTTTGGTAAATACCGGAATTTCGGTTAGCATTATATAGAAACCGAATTTTTTTGTTCGATTCTCCGTTACATAAACCGAACCAAAGCGTATATTTCGATACGATTCATTTTTATTATCTCAACCAGTCAATGCGGTTTCAGTTTTAAATTTCAAACAACCGAAAATTTTCGATTCGATTTCGGCACAATCCTGAGCTGACATGTGGCATATATATATATTTTTTCCTTTGGTAAATACCGGAATTTCGGTTAGCATTATATAGAAACCGAAATTTTTTGTTCGATTCTCCGTTGCATAAACCGAACCAAAGTGTATATTTCAATTCGATTCATTTTTATTATCTCCAATAGTTAGTGCGGTTTCAGTTTTAAGTTTCAATCAACCGAAAATTTTCGATTTGATTTCGGCACAACAATTGAATAAAACCGTCTATTTTTTTAATCAAACGTGTATCGTTAGTAGTTTGTGTAGAAAAGGAAAGAAAAAAAAAGAAAGGCCGACAGATTTGAAGTTCAAATGCGTAGTGTACGATGGGAGATTAGTCAAGTTTAGGAGTAAAAAAAAAAGGGCAAACAAATATCCGCGCCAAGAAGGTGTGCCTCCGTTACATAAACCGAATCAAAGTGTATATTTCTATACGGTTTATTTTTATTACCCCCAACAGTCAGTGCGGTTTCAGTTTTAAGTTTCAAACTACCGAAAATTTTCGATTTGATTTCGGCACAATCCTAAGCAGACACGTGGGATTTTTTTCCCCTTTGGTAAATACCGGAATTTCGGTTAGCATTATATATAAACCGAATTTTTTTTGTTCAATTCTCCGTTACATAAACCAAACCAAAGTGTATATTTCGATACGGTTCATTTTTATTACCTCCAACAGTCTGTGCGTTTTCAGTTTTAAATTTCAAACAACCGAAAATTTTTGATTCGATTTCGGCACAATCCTGAGCTGACACGTGGCATATATATATATATATATATATATATTTTTCCTTTGGTAAATACCAAAATTTCGGTTAGCATTATATAGAAACCGAAATTTTGTTCGATTCTCTGTTGCATAAACCGAACAAAAGTGTATATTTCAATTCAGTTCATTTTTATTACCTCCAACAGTCAGTGCGGTTTCAGTTTTAAGTTTCAATCAACCAAAAATTTTCGATTCGATTTCGGCACAACAATTGAATAAAACCGTGTATTTTTTTTAATCAAACGAGTACCGTTAGTAGTTTGTGCAGAAAAGGAAAGAAAAAAAAAGAAAGACCGACAAATTTGAAGTTCTACTGCGTAGTGTACGATGGGAGATCAGTCAAGTTTAGCTATAAAATACAAAAAAAAAATAAAAATAAGGGCAAACAAATATCCGCGCCAAGAAGGTGTGCCTCCGTTACACAAACCGAACCAAAGTGTATATTTCGATACGGTTCATTTTATTACCTCCAATAGTCTGTGCGGTTTCAGTTTTAAGTTTCAAACAACAGAAAATTTTCGATTTGATTTCGGTACAATCCTGAGCTGACACGTGGGATTTTTTTTCCCCTTTGGTAAATACCGGAATTTCCATTTAGCATTATATAGAAACCGAAATTTTTTGTTCGATTCTCTGTTACATAAACCGAACCAAAGTGTATATTTCGATACGGTTCATTTTTATTACCTCCAACAGTAGTGCGGTTTTAGTTTTAAATTTCAAACAACCAAAAATTTTCGATTCGATTTTGGCCCAATCCTGAGCTGACATGTGGCATATATATTTTTTCCTTTGGTAAATACTGGAATTTCGGTTAGCATTATATAGAAACCGAATTTTTTTGTTCGATTCTCCGTTGCATAAACCGAACCAAAGTGTGTATTTCGATTCGGTTCATTTTTATTACCTCCAACAGTCAGTGCGGTTTCAGTTTTAAGTTTCAATCAACCGAAAATTTTCGATTCGATTTCGGCACAACAATTGAATAAAACCTTTTACTTTTTTTTTATTAAACGTGTACCATTAGTAGTTTGTGCAGAAAGGAAAGAAAAAAAAGAAAGAAAGACCGACAGATTTGAAGTTCTACTGCGTAGTGTACGATGGGAGATTAGTCAAGTTTAGCTATAAAATACAAAAAAAAAAAATAAGGGCAAACAAATATCCGTACCAAGAAGGTGTGCCCACATGTGACCATGTGGACACCGCATTAAATAGTTTTATTATTTTAAACAACATAACGTCGGTGGAACCGACAACCGTTTGCAGTACGAACATCACTAAAATTGAAGTTGGAATACCAAATCAATTTTTATATCCTTTAGATCGTATAGAAAATAAGTGAAACACATTTTAAAGCATATTAATGATCTGGAAGCTAAGGCGTCCAGGGAGATTTGACCGTGTAGTTATGGTCCGCTTATTGTTTTTCTATAATGTTTCATTACGTAAAGTCGAAGCTAAAGGGATTGACTTTATGACATTGTTCTCCGATACATCATATTGTGGTTTATTTTGTAGTTGGAAACTCCTGATAGGGCTAGAAGAGAAGTGATTCACAATCTTCACGTCTTTAAGAAAGAGCTAACTCTTGCAGAGAATGTGATATGTTTCTGTTGCTCTCTTTGTCTTGTGCCTTGAATTTGTTACGGTTTACGCTTACGCGATTTATTTCACATTTCTTTGATATTATCGTTGGTAACAATTTATGTTGGGCCCGCCGTTCCTTGCATTTTTCACGTTCACTATGTGGCAACCTCCTGAGCTGACACGTGGCATTTTATTATTATTATTATTATTATTATTATTATTATTATTATTATTATTATTATTATTATTATTATTATTATTATTATTATTATTATTATTATTATTATTTAACAGCAGATTTTTTTTCCTTCTGTTAAAACCGGAATTTCTGTTAGCTTTATATTGAAACCGATTTTTTTTGTTCGATTCTCCGTTATATAAACCGAACCAAAGTGTATATTTCGATACGGTTCATTTTTATTATCTCAAATAGACAGTGCGGTTTCAGTTTTAAGTTTCAATCAACCGAAAATTTTCAATTTGATTTCGGTACAACAATTGAATAAAACCGTGTACTTTTTTTATCAAACGTGTACCGTTAATAGATTGTGCAAAAAAGGGAAAAAAAAAAAGAAAGACCGACGGATTTAAAGTTCTAGTGTGTAGTGTACGATGGAAGATTAGTCAAGTTTAGCTATAAAAAACAACAACAAAAAAATAAGGGCAAACAAATATCCGCGTCAAGAAGGTGTGCCCACGTGTGACCACTTGGACACCATATTAAATGTTTTTATTATTTTGAACAACATAACGTCGGTGGAACCGACGGCTGTTTGCAGTACGAACATCACTAAAATTGACGTTGGAATACCAAATCAATTTTTATATCCTTCATATCGTATAGAAAATGAGTGTAACACATTTTAAAGCATATTAATGACCTGGAAGCTAAGGCGTCCTGGGAGATTCTACCGTGTAGTTATGGTCCGCTTATTGTTTTTCTATAATGTTTCATTATGTAAAGTTGAAGCTAAAAGGATCGACTTTATGACATTGTTCTCCGATAAATCATATTGTGGTTTATTTTGTAGGTGAAAACTCTTGATAGGGCTGGAAGAGAAATGATTCACAATCTTCACGTCTCTAAGAAAGAGCTAACTCTTGCAGAGAATGTGATATGTTTCTGTTGCTCTTTTTGTCTTGGGTCTTGAATTTGTTACGGTTTAAGCTTACGCGATTTATTTCACGTTGGGATCTATTCTTTGATATTATCATTGGTAACGATTTATGTTGGGCCCCCGTGCTTTGCACGGCTCACGTTCACTAGTATACACTGTAAAACACGCGTGATTTTCCTTAAAAAATAAAACATGCATATTTTACGGTGTAAATCATGGAACCGCGCAAAATGAAGACATCACATGGAAATCACCTCCTTCAAAGAGCATCCCATTTCCGTGCCTCAATGGCATCCCCGAATATGGTCCAACAAGGCGACAACACACACCTCCCCCTGCCCACTTTTAGAAATGACTATTTTAAGGCACCTTTATGTATATTATTTTAGGTTTAAAAAAACTTAATAAGACCCAAATCAATACACATATATAATAATAAACAAATGTTTAACCAACTTATATACCATTTCCTACACACGTTTGCATAGTATAATCTAAAAATAACCGCTATATCGTAATATTTTAATTTTGGCTTAGGGCATCCGTGTACACAAAGACGTCCCTGCCGTGCCTTTAATATATTGGTTTTTTTCTTGAGGGGAGGGTATGTGTCAGTAAAGTGACTTAAACTCTACATCTGGTGGAACCAATCTGAAGACTCAGCTGTGTGATGGACAGTTGAGAAGTGTATTCAATTCTGTGCTTCAGTAGGGTGGAGTCTACTTGGAGTTTCGTCGGCGGGGTAACTATCGGCGGGGTGATAGTCCGTCGAGTCGGAATACAAAGCGGGGTCCCACATCCGTTAATTTCGTTATGTGACGACTATACGGTGTCATTAAAAGGAGGACACGTGTAAGGGTATTTATGGCGAGATCGACAAAGATTCCGGCGGCTAGGGTTTAGGGATTTGTGCCTATAAATACGCTTGTTGTCTCATTATCCGAGTGTGTTGAAATCGTAAAATTCGGTGCATAATAAAATATCTCTTTTACGCCCGTGGTTTTTTTACCTCTCCCACCGAGAGGTTTTCCACGTTAAATCTGTGTTCTTCTTGTTTCTGTTATCTCCTTTGATTGTTTATGTTTGATTGCTTCTGTTTCTGTTTCTTGTATCTGAAGTTATCTCCATCCGTTTTATAACAAGTGGTATCAGAGCGCAAGGTTCTGGAGAAAACAATCTGTACGATCAACTTCATCTTCACCAAGACCTTCAGCAAGGTGCTAGGATCTGTGATAAAGTTGTGATCTTTAGCAAGAAAAGATGTCAGCAGTAAACGTAAAAATCGATAAATTTTACAGGAAGGAACAGTTTTGGTCTGTGGCAAATCAAGATGCGTGCACTGTTGAAACAGCAGGGTTTGTGGAATCCTTTATCCGACAAACCAAATACAAGTGTGCAGATTATGCCGACCTGGAAGAGAAAGCACATTCAACCATCATGTTGTGCTTATCCGATGATGTTATCACCGAGGTTGCCGAGGAAGACACCGCAGCCAAGTTGTGGAAGAAGCTTGAAAGCTCGTATATGACCAAGTCACCGACCAACAAGTTGTTGTTGAAACAGAGGTTGTTCGGTTTGAAGATGCATGAAGGAAGTCCACCGAGGGAACATCGGACTCATTTGAACACAATATTGCTTGATTTAAGGAATATTGATGTTAAAATTGAAGATGAAGATGCAGCCCTAATCCCGTTGGTGTCATTACCGGCATCATATGAAAACTTTGTGCGATCTTTCATAGTTGGAAAGGATACGGTAGCTTTAGAGGATGTGAGGTCCGCCTTACATGCCGGGAGCTTAGACACAAGGTCTTTGGAACGGACGGTCAATGTCTTTGGACTAGTAGCTAGCGGCAATAGTGGAAAAGGATATGGACAAGAAGAAAAAGAAGTCAGTGTCCAAAGGTCCTAAGTCTACTGATGTCTGTAATTACTGTAAGGAGCAGGGACATTGGAAGTCCAATTGTCCAAGGAAGAAGAAACAAGCGGGAAGGCAATTCGGCACAGCAGCCTTGGCTACTGAGCAATCTGATGAGGATCTGGTTCTAGTTGCAGGGGATTCTACACACCACAATGATGTGTGGATACTTGATTCTGGAGCATCCTACCATATTTGTCCAAACAAAGAGTGGTTTTCTACTTATGAGCAGATAGATGGTGGTCAAATCTATATGGCCAACAACAAGGTCTGTAAAGTTGTGGGAATTGGCTCAGTAAAGTTAAGGACAGAGGATGGTAAATTTTGTACACTGAAGAATGTAAGACATGTTCCACAGATGACCAAGAATTTGGTATCTCTCGATCCTTGGATGAAGAATGGGTTCAATTTCAAGGGTGAAGGTGGACAGCTGAATGTCTTCAAAGATTCAGTTGTAGTCCTCAAAGGCATCAAGAGGGGAACCTTGTATATATTACAAGGATCTACTGTATCTGGCACTGCTTCTGTTGCATCCTTAGCAGTTCACCAGTCTCAGCAGACTCAGCTGTGGCACATGAGACTAGGTCACATGGGTGAAAGGGGTATGCAGGTTCTTTCTTCAGCAGGTTTTCTTGGGGGATATAAGGTCAAGAATCTGGACTTTTGTGAACATTGTGTGTTTGGGAAATTACATAAAAGTAAGTTCTCAGCAGGGTTGCACAATACAAAGGCAACACTTGATTATATCCATTCAGACTGCTGGGGTCCATCAAGAGTTGAGTCATTGGGTGGTCACAGATATTTTGTGTCATTCATAGATGACTATTCAAGGATGACTTGGGTGGTGATGATGAAGAACAAAAGTGATGCATTCAATAACTTCAAGCAGTGGAAGGCCCTAGTGGAGAATCAGTTAGGCAAGAAAATCAAGAAGCTTCGTACAGATAATGGTCTGGAATTCTGCTGGACGGATTTTGATTCATTTTGTGCAGCTGAGGGTATTGCCAGACATCATACTGTAAGGAATACACCTCAGCAGAATGGTGTAGCTGAAAGGATGAATCAAACTCTACTGGAGAGGGCAAGATGTATGCTTTCTCAAGTTGGTTTATCAAGGAGATTTTGGGCGAGGCCGTTAAGACAGCTTGCTACTTAATCAACAGGAGCCCTCACACAGGAATCAATCTCAAGACACCATTTGAGATGTGGTCAGGCAAGCCTGCTGACTACTCAGTTCTAAGGGAAGTTGGAGCCAAGAGCCAAGAAGGGAGTGTTTGTGGGGTATGGTGATGGAGTGAAGGGATATAGAATTTGGTCATCAACAGAGTCCAGAGTAATCCTCAGCAGGGACGTTGTGTTTGATGAAAATTCTATGTTAAACTCATCAGTGGGTCTACTGAGTCTGAAACCGATCTTCGAATCCGATAGTGTTGAGAAATAGGTGGAGCTTCGGGTGGAGTCTCGATATGCAACAATCAGTGGATCCAAATCAACACTATACTGATCTGGATAATGAACCAGAATCTGATCCAAGCCAGCCTGCTGAGACCTCAGCAGGGCGTCATAAAAACATTGATCAGCAGAGTCTAGCTGCCAGCAGGCCTAGAAGATCTAATGTTGGGATACCTCCAAGGAGATATGGATATGATGATTTGGCTGGATATGCACTCCAAGTTGCTGAAGAAGTAGAGGTTGCTGAACCTACTACTTATAGGGAAGCAGTGACATGTACAGAAGCATCTCAGTGGCATGCAGCCATGGGAGATGAAATGGAGTCATTATTGAAGAATCAGACTTGGGAATTGGTCAAACAGCCTACTGACAAGGGAGTTGTGACTTGTAAATGGATTTTCAAGAAAAAGGAAGGAATAACAAAGGCAGAAGGGTCGGTATAAGGCACGTTTGGTTGCAAGAGGATTCGGTCAAAAGGAAGGGGTTGGCTTTGATGAAATTTTTCACCAAATGGTCGACACACTTCAATCGGGGTGTTACTAGCAATGGTGGCACGGCGGGATCCGGAACTTGAGCAATTAGATGTGAAAGCGCTTTTCTACATGGTGAGGTGGATAAGGAGATATACATGACACGGCCCGAGGGTTTTCAAGTTCCCTGGAAAGGAAAATTATGTTTGCAAGTTGAAGAAATCTTTGTATGGTTTGAAGCAAGTTCCAAGGCGGTGGTATAAAAGGTTTGACGAGTTTCATGCTTCAAACAGGTTACAACGAAGTCCATATGATTGTTGTGTTTACTACGATCTATGTGAAAGATGGATCATATATCTATCTTGTCCCGTATGTGGATGACATGCGATAGCCGCAAAGCAAGAAAGTCGATGTTCAAAATCGAAGAACCTTCTTAGTCTTTGAATTTGAAATGAAGGATTTGGGTGTAGCCAAGAAAATCTTGGGGATGGAGATGCGGAGAGATAGAAGTCGAAGAAATTGTTCTTGTCTCGGCAGGTTATGTGCGTAAGATATTGGCCAAGTTTGGCATGTCGTCGCAAAACCAATAGATACTCCTATGGCATCAAATGTTCATTTGTCCGTTTATGCTTCACAATCGGTGAAGAGAAGGAGTATATGTCAAAAGTTCCCTATGCTAGTGCGGTTAGCGTCCGATGTATGCCATGGTTTGCACTAGGCCCGATCGGCTCGGGCGGTCGGTGTTGTCGCAGGTTTATGGCTCAACCGGAAAGGAACACCGGAAAGCCGTTAAAAGGATATTCGGGTACCCGAGAGGTACGGTGATGTTGGTCTCATTTATGGAGGTGATATCGGTCCGGTCACGGAGTTACCGTGATGCCGATTATGCGGTGATGTTGACGGTAGAAAATCAATGACCGGTTATGTGTTTACATTGGGAAATGCGGTGGTCGGTGGAAAGCTACTCTTCGGGCTACGTAGCCTTATCAACTACCGAAGCGAATACATGGCTCTTACTGAAGCAGCTAAGGAGGGTATCTGGTTGAAGGGGCTAGTCAGTGATTTGGGGTTGCATCAGGATCAGGCTGATATATATTGTGACAGTCTAAGTGCAATATGTTTAGCCAAGGATCAGGTTCATCATGAGAGAACCAAGCATATTGATGTCATGTATCATTTCTTGAGGAATGAGAAGAGGGTTGTGGTGAAGAAGATTGGCACAAAGGAGAATCCTGCTGATATGTTCACTAAACCAGTTCAGCAGAGTAAGTTCTAGCTTTGCCTGGACTTACTGAATATTCAAAGCTTATAATCTGTTTCTGGAAACTTTACTGAGGGCAGATCAGTGGAGTGGATGCTGTGGAGATAGTCTGGTACAAATACATCTGGCATTGACGAATGCATCTGGTACAAGTACATCTGGTTATGCAATCTATTTGACTCTAGTGAGAGTTGAAGTCAAGGTGGAGATTTGTCAGTAAAGTGACTTAAACTCTACATCTGGTGGAACCAATCTGAAGACTCAGCTGTGTGATGGACAGCTGAGAAGTGTATTCAATTCTGTGCTTCAGTAGGGTGGAGTCTACTGAGCTTCGTCGGCGGGGTAACTATCGGCGGGGTGATAGTCCGCCGAGTCCGGAATACGACGGGGTCCCACATCCGTTAATTCGTTATGTGACGATATACGGTGTCATTAAAAGGAGGACACGTGTAAGGGTATTTATGGCGAGATCGACAAAGATTCCCGGCGGCTAGGGTTTAGGGATTTGTGCCTATAAATACGGTTGTTGTCTCATTATCCGAGTGTGTTGAAATCTGTAAAATTCAGTGCATAATAAAATATCTCTTTTCTGCCCGTGGTTTTTTACCTCTCCCACTGAGAGGTTTTCCACGTTAAATCTGTGTTCTTCTTGTTTCTGTTATCTCCTTTGATTGTTTATGTTTGATTGCTTCTGTTTTTGTTTCTTGCATCTGAAGTTATCTCCATCCGTTTTATAACAGTATGTGTGTGTGTGTGTTTTTTTGTTTTTGGTTTTGGTTTTGTTTTGTTGTTGTTGTTGTTTGTTTTGTTTTGTTTTGTTTTTTTTTTGTGTGTGTGTGTGTTTTGTTTTGTTTCGGTTTATCAAATTTCATGCTTTACTTGCACTTATTCTGCATGGAATCATGTATACAAGATAGAGTAACTCACACTCACTCAGCCTCAATTTTGTCTTTTGCTCACTAACTTATACATCATCAAGAAGCAGAGCAAACACATCTATCCGGCGTGGAATCTATTACTACTTGTCTCTGTCCCCAAATGTTTTAAATTTCTACTCCCCCCTCGAGCATGGCAACAACGCTGAGAATTGCTCAACCAAAAAAACTTTAATAATTGGCTGTTTTTTTATACTTTCATACAATTAATAATATATTATGTGGCATTAAGTTGAGCTCAAATTTGGCACATACATTTTCTTAAGCACCTTTAAAAACCCAATCAATCCACACAATATAATGCATCATATCATCCTGCAGTACAATACGTTGTCTAGGAGTTGGTAACAAAAAGCATTAAAACATGAGAAACTCTTGCTTGTTCATCCCATTTCTTGTACTCCTTTCCATTACTATTCTTTTTCCGTCGGATTCCGCAGCTTATAGGCTTCAATCTTGCCATCAAAGCGGCTCCATAACAGGAAAAACGCCACCCCCAGGGCAATGCAATCAAGAACATGATTCAGACTGCTGCGTTGCGAGCCAAGACTATAAGACGTATACATGTTCACCGCCGGTCAACGGACATACCAAGGCAACCCTAACCATAAACGGCTTCCAAAAAGGTGGAGATGGTGGCGGCCCGTCGAATGCGATAACAAGTATCATCCGGACGGTATCCCCGTGGTAGCGCTCTCAACGGGATGGTATAACGGTGGAAATAGGTGCTTAAACAATATCGTAATAAAGGGTAATGGTCGGAGTGTGACGGCTATGGTTGTGGACGAGTGTGATTCGACGATGGGATGTGATGACGATCATGATTATCAACCACCTTGTCCTAACAACATAGTGGATGGCTCTAAAGCTGTGTGGGAAGCTTTGGGTATTTCGGATCCTGATGATGTTGGCTCACTTGAGATTACATGGTCCGATGCCTAGCTAGTCCAGTGTATTATATGTGTATATATTAAGCATTAATCTATAAGGAGTATATATATATATATATATATATATATATATATATATATATATATATATATATATATATATATATATATATGTATGTATGTATATGTATTGTATTTTCGTATACGTGTATATAACGCATGTAGTATATGCAATGAAGTTATTTATATGTATCATGTGCTAATAGATGTAATTTCAAAGTATTATATTTTATAGTTATTTAGTATAGTCTGTTGTGATGGAACGATGATTTGATCGAGTATAACGGCAGTAGTATATGCTAGGTAATTATCCAAGGATATGGGTTCTCTCTACGATGATCAAATACATCCGTTCAATCATTTTTACAATTGCTCATGACATTTTGACCTTATGATCAAACTGTGGTTTCCCCAAAACCAAAATGTCTTTGGTTCACCAGTCCAGCCACTACTACACCACCTCCAATTGTACCTCCACTCGTAAATTGGTGGTGGCACTATCCTGAGACACATAGGTAGATTGGTGGTTAAGGGATTTCATCAAGAATATGAGATAGACTTCACTGAGAACATTTGGTCTAGTTGTCAAAGTCTCCACGATAAAGGTTATAATGTCCTTGGTAGTGTCCTTGAATTTGCCAATCTATTATGTTGACATAAATAATGCTTTTCTAAATGGTCCACTTAAAGAACCAGTGCACATGCCCCAACATGAAGGGATTGTGGATCGACCAATATCCTAACTTTGTGTTCAAGTTGAACAAGGCATTTTATAGTTCAAACCAGGAACCTAGGGCCAAGTGTGATGCCTTAAGAAATCAATTGGTGGTTTGGAGTTTTGTTCAGTCAGTATCAAATACCGCTTTGTTCATACTTCACACAAGAACCCATGTTTTGTAAATTCTGGTGTATGTGGATGACATTCTTATAATATGAAGTTTGCTCTCTCTGATCCAGAAGTTCATTGTTAAGTTGAATCATACATTTGCCCTGAAAATTATGGGACAAGTATCACATTTTCTTGGAATGTAATCTCACAAAGACAAGACCGGTGTCTTTATCGGTCACAGTCATATTATGTAGCTCAGTTGATGAAGAGCCTAGAACTTGACACTCTCAAGCCATGTCCAACTCATATGGTTGCAGGCAAGAGACTTTTATCAAAATAGGGCACACGTATGACCATTTCCAGTGTCTATAGAAGTGCAATATGAGGACATAAACACTCACTCTAATTAGAACTGATATGATATTTTAAGTAAATGCCCTTAGTTAGTTCATATAGGATCCATACTATTTTCATTGCAGACTCTCAAGAGACGTTACGGCCTTTTTATAGAATTACAACTTTCACGGAAGAATATTGAGTCGGTTTTACTATACAATGATGAGCCAAGTCATATCCCACGAGGAATCTAGTTAAGTATCGAAGTCAACATTGTTATTAGTTCGAGCCAATCACAATTTAGAAGAGGTGATGTGTCACGATCACCGGTTCTATCAACTAGTGTGCAAAGATTAAAATCGTTAGATTAAGATATGTAAAAGATTTAGCCGAGATATGATATAACCATCTAATTTCTACTCCTCGTTCATGTTCGGAAGTGAAGACTACCTATAACTCATGTTCTTGGCGTATGTTGGTGGGTGCAATTTCCTATTCAAGCTAATTAAACATTGATACCGTGATCTAGCAACCTATGTTAGATTCAACAGTCCGCCTTTAAGGATTTAACTGACCTAACAAGTGTTTAGTCACTTTGAAACGCTCAACTCATGTTTACAAACCTCACTCGAGTATCAAATTTAATGCTTTACTTGCACTTAATTATTCTGCATGGAATCATGTATACAAGTTGATACTTAACTTACACTCACTCAGCTTTAATTTTGTCTTTTCCTCACTAACCTTACTTGCCTAACATTAACTTATACATCATTTTGAAGGGAAAGAAAAAGAAAAAAAAAAGAAAAAAAAAGAGAATCTAGTAGTACTTGTTTTTGTCATTATTATTACATTTCTCTAACTCCAAATGTTTTAAATTTCTACTCCCCCTCGACAGTGGCAACAACGTTGAGGATTGCTCAAACCAAAAAAAACCTAACTCTTCCCCGGGTAGTTCCCAATGTGTGGCACTTTCTATACTTCATGGGTGCATTAGTCCGAAAGTCCTTAGCAAAAGTTTCGGTAGAGCTTTCGCTCTTTCTTTTTACATAGCAATAGATTCGCTCAAGAGGGTCTCCAAATGTAACGTCCCGTTCCCGGACACCGAGTCCTTATCCGGAAAAGGAACGTTCGGCACGTATAAAATAAAAGTAAATTCATTTTATACGTAAGCCTCTACTATGTCGTATCAAATGAAAGCAAAACGGAAGCAAAACTCGGGTATATTTTTTTTTTAACGTCTAAGAATAGAAACAAGAAATTCTAAAGATAGAAATGTAAATTATTACATTGGAAAAGTACGAAATCCCAAAGGACAGTACGTAGCAACCAAAGGAAACCAACAGTCTACCTCAGAATCATTACAAGAGCCACCAAAGAAAAACAGTAAAGAAACATTCTTGAAACTTCAACGAGCGCCTTCACACGTCGTCGTCAAAACTCTCCTCGAACACCTGTTCGTCTTCTCATCCCCAAACACATAAAAGAAAATGCATTCGAGGTAAGTACAAAGTACTCAGCAAGAAAGAGAAGCTATGAAACCAAAAGAAATTATAAGGAAAGATATTTAAGTCGTTTATTTGGTTATAAGAGACCGACTCAATCTAGGGTTCACTTCATGCTCATCAACATGTTGTGACTAACTGTTTCTAACTTAACCTATCTATGTTACAACCGTACTCAAGGGCACTACGCGCATCCCCTCAGCAGAGTCCCTCTGTACTTAGGGTCTTTGACCTACAGAGTTCTTCTACCTTGGGAACACTCTTTTGCAACATATTAGTGGATCACACCAATATCCACGAAGTCTAGAAAAGGTAGACTCCGATAGCACGCACACCTCAGCAGAGTCCCTCCGTACTTAGGGTCTTTTTGACCTACGAAGTTCTTCCACCTTCAGAGGTAGCACATGCATCGCGATTTAGCTGGTGCCTAGCCAAGAGAGACATGTTGTTTAATCTTTTACTAGTCACATACGTTGTTTATTAGGTTATTAGCTAGCCAACCTAAGTATTTTCAAGTATTCTCCCTCACACAACTACTCTCTTCTTAGACCACTAGACACGGACAAGTCCTAGCACATACACGACCAATGATGAACCCTAATTCATCAAAGCACAAGCCTATCATGCTCTTCCGACGGATCCGAACTTCAACTCCCTTTAAGAGTACATTCGGTGTTTTAACCGAACGAATCAGAAGCTCAATTCAGGCTTGTCTAAGTTTATACCATTTTAACATATCATGTATAAAGGTTTCATAAAGATAAATCATGTTTATAAGGCTGAACAACAACCCACAAGGAAACAGTGACAAAACCAGCTAGACGCCCGTTTTAAGGCATGGACGCCCGTCTGAACATTACTGGACGCCCGTCCAAAAGCTGGACGCCCGTCCACCTAAAACAGTATCAATCCTGAATGTAAATTAGCACCTCAGACGCCCGTCCGGATAAGCCAGACGCCCGTCTGAGATTCGACCTAAGCGGACGCCCGTCCAGAGAACCGGACGCCCGTCCACCTGGGTTCGACCAAAACCCTAACTTCATCATCATGCGATTACCAGATCGTATTTCAACTAAAAACCAAAGAAAAAAGACACGAAACACAGCAAACTTATATCTAAACATGCCATGATACTTATAGACAAAACTCAAACCATCAACACATCATTCTAGCACCAACTACAACCTACAATTGCATCTAACCTTATAAAAGCAAGGAGATCATAGGATTTATTTTCCTTACCTTAAAACAGCCCGTAAGGCGAACCAAAACCGGCAAAAGGCGCAACTTTGGCAACCAAGCGGTATCCAAACGTAGTCCTCTTCTCAACGATTCCAAAACTTGATTCCGATGCGAAAACGGTTAACTCCTTCTCTCGAAAATGAGAAAACTCTTGTCTCTCCCTCTTTTCTCTCTCACAGCCGCAGGGATGGGGTTAGGGTGTTTCAAATCCTGATTTGTGATTAACAAAGGGGTTAGGTCATTGTTATTATCCGTTTAAATACCTACTCCCAAAACTTAGGCTTTTCCTTATATGCCCCTTTTTATTAAAAAAAAGAAAACTGATCTTTCCTTTATTTATATATATACACAACTCGAAGATACATATATAAAAACACCGAATTATTTAACTCCGAATAAAAGGAAAGCGAATCCAATATTTCGTTTTCGCAAAAAGACACGTCTGCCCTTTCCCGAAAATCGGAATATTACATTCTCCCCCCTTAAAAGGAGTTTCGTCCTCGAAACTAGAACATACCTGGTAAATCCCCAAACTCTTGGAACTCACTAAGCATGTCGCTTTCCACTTCCCAAGTTGCCTCCTCGGGTGAATGATTGCTCCACTGAACTAACACCAAAGGGATCATCCGTCTCTTAATCATCTTTTCTTTCCGGTCTAGGATCTTGATAGGTCTTTCGTCATATGCAAGGTTATCTTGTAAGATTTACGGGTCAACCGTAGTTTCCACATCCTTCTTAGTCGACATTTCTTCAACATCGAAACGTGAAACACATTATGGACTCTCGACATTGATTCTGGCAACTGAAGCTTATAAGCTAACGTCCCAACTCTCTCCAAAATCTCAAAAGGTCCAACATACCTTGGACTTAGCTTTCCTTTTTGTCCAAAGCGTTTCACTCCCTTCATCGGTGAAGCTCGGAGGTAAACTCTATCGCCGACTTCAAACTCAAGAGGTCTTCTTCTAACATCAGCCCAACTTTTCTGTCTGTCTTGAGCTGCCTTCAGATTCTTCTTGACCAACTGAACCCTTTCCTTCGCTTGTTCTACCATTTCAGGCCCTGTGATCTGTCTCTCTCCGACTTCATCCCAAAACAATGGCGTGCGACATCTTCTCCCATACAACGCTTCAAACGGCGGCATGCCTATACTCGTGTGAAAACTATTATTATAGGCAAATTCTGCTACCGGAAGGTAGTCATCCCATGATCCGCCTACCTCCAAAACGCAAGCTCTCAACATGTCCTCGAGCGTTTGGATGGTCCTCTCAGACTGTCCATCTGTCTGAGGATGAAAAGCCGTGCTCAAGTCCAACTTAGTCCCGAAGGCTTCTTGCAAGCTCTTCCAAAACCGACTTACAAATCTCGAATCACGGTCTGAAACTATCGAGATTGGAACTCCATGTAGCTTCACTATGTTGTCCAGATATAGTGTCGTCATCTTCTTTAATGGCATGTCAACCTTGTACGGTAAGAATGGGCAGATTTGGTCAATCTGTCCACGATTACCCAAATTGCGTCGTGTCCGCCTCTTGTCTTAGGTAATCCGGTGATGAAGTCCATTGTGATCTTATCCCACTTCCATTCCGGGATATCCAATGGCTTAAGCATTCCACCGGGTCTTCTATGCTCCGCCTTAACCTTCTGACATACATCACACTCGGCCACAAACTTGGCTATTTCCACTTTCATCGAGGGCCACCAAAATCTTTCCTTTAGGTCTCTGTACATTTTAGTAGCACCCGGATGAACCACAAAAGCTATCCTATGTGCTTCTTCCATAATTCTTTGTCTCAAGTCGCCAATGTTAGGTACACATAGACGATCCCGATACCACAGATTTCCACTTTTATCCAACACGTAACCAACCGTAGGCTTCTCTCTAGCAACACGCTTCAAGTCCAACAAAACCGGGTCTTCGTCTTGCTTTCCCCGAATATCATCCATCAACTCGATCTTGCTAACAACGGTGCCACAAAGCGCCGGTCTTCAATCGATCGAAGCTTCGATTTCCAACCCATCAAACCTTTCTGCCATTACCTCAACACTGGAAGCTGCAAACACTGGTTTCCTGCTCAGAGCATCTGCCACTACATTCGCTTTACCCGGATGGTATTGAATGTCCAAATCATAGTCCTTAACGAACTCTAACCATCTCCTCTGTCTCATATTCAGGTTCTCTTGTGTCAAGAAATACTTTAAACTCTTATGGTCGGTGAAGATCATTGCTTTAACCCCATATAAGTAATGCCTCCAAGTCTTTAAGGCAAATACTACCGCTGCCAACTCTAGATCATGTGTCGGGTAATTCTTCTCATGTACCTTCAACTGCCTAGATGCATAAGCTATCACTTTTCCTCCTTGCATCAACACACAACCCAAACCCCGTCCCGAAGCATCCGTGTAGACATCATAGTTATCAAAAATCTCCGGAATCGCTAACACCGGTGCCGTAGTCAACTTACTCTTCAAGGTATGAAAGGCCTTCATCACACTCATTAGTCCAATCAAATTTCACATTCTTCTCGTGTCACTGGTGAGTGGAGTAGCTATCTTCGAAAAATCTTGTACGAACTTCCGGTAGTAACCAGCCAACCCAAGAAAACTTCTTACTTCTGAAACTGTGGTAGGTTTAGGCCAATTCTCAACTGCCTCGATCTTTGCCGGATCAACTTGAATGCCATCTCCAGAAATGACATGACCCAAGAAACTCACTCGATCCAACCAAAAGTCACACTTAGAAAACTTTGCATACAACTGATTCTTCTTCAGTGTGTCCAACACTATCCTTAAGTGTTCCTCGTGTTCCTTCTCATCCTTAGAGTAAACTAGGATATCGTCTATGAACACTATCACGAACTTATCCAAGTACGGCATGAAAACTCGCTGCATCAAATCCATAAATGCAGATGGAGCATTAGTGAGTCCAAAAGGCATGACAAGGAACTCATAATGTCCATATCTCGTACTGAAAGCCGTCTTCGGTATATCTGCTATCTTAACCTTCAATTGATGATATCCGGACCTCAGGTCGATCTTGGAAAACACCTTCTTACCCTGCAACTGATTAAACAGGTCATCTATCCTTGGTAGGGGATACTTATTCTTGATGGTAAGGTTGTTCAGTGCTCTGTAGTCGATACACATTCTCATGCTGCCATCTTTCTTCTTCACGAACAAAACAGGGGCTCCCCATGGCGAGGTACTGGGCTGAATTATATTCCTTTCAAGCATATCTTTAAGTTGATCTTTCAACTCCTTTAATTCAGCCGGTGCCATTCTGTAAGGTGCTTTAGCAACTGGTGCCGCTCCCGGTAACAACTGAATTTCAAACTCTATCTCTCTGTCCGGCATGTTTCCCGGTAACTCTTCTGGAAATACCTCAGGGTATTCCCTCACTATGGGAGTCTCCTCGAACTTAGGCTTCACTTGTTCCACGTCCACTGCATACAACAAGTAGCCTTCACAACCCTTCTGACAAGCCCTTACCGCCTTAACCGCTGATATGATCGGATGTTTCTTCTTACTCGGCTTGTACACATTCCCTTGATACGTCTTGTCTGATTTCCCAGGTACTTTAAAAATCACTTTCTTCTCTTTACAGTCCAAGTGTACATAATTCTCGGATAGCCAATCTATTCCGAGGATTACATCAAAATCCGAAAAGTCCAAAACTGTAAAGTTGCTCTTACATCGATAAGGTCCGACTCGAACTTCCACTTGTGGTATCATTCTAGTTACCCTTGATACCTTCCCTAACGGCGTAGTTATCTCCAAAGTGTTCCTTAAAGGTTCTGAAGGTAAATCCAACTTCTTAGCTACCTTGGTTGACACAAAAGTATTTGACGCTCCCGTGTCAAACAAAACCTTGACCACTAGGTTTTCTAACATTATCGTACCTAGTATGCATATTCATTTATTTAAATATAGTTACAACATGAATAATCACGCTATAAAATATCTTAATAGAAGAATAAAACCATAACATGGTACCTGAAATAACGTCATCCTCTGGTTCCACAAAATTGGCATCCGCTGCAAAAACTCGAACCGGTCGGCTCGGGCCGCCTCTCCCGCTACCTTGGCTCGAACCACTCTTGTTTCCTCCGTTTGGACACGCTCTAGAAAAGTGTCCTTGCTCACCACAAACGTAACAACCGTTACTACTCGCTCGCACTCTCCCGTATGATTTCGTTGCACTTGGGGCAAAGTGGTGCACTGTTCGGAGCCTTAGCTGCTGTAGGAGCCGTAGTCTTCTTGGCTGCTTGCTGTGGCGCTCCCCTATAACTGCCTTGACTTGTCCCAAAATTTCTCTTATTATTAACAACCAATGTAGCTCTCTTCATGAAAGTTTCGACTTCCAAGGCTTTATTCATCAACTCTGCCATATTCCTTGCCGTGAATCCTAGCATGCCCGACTGAATCTCGTAGGCCAACCCATCCTTATAGAGGGCCATCTTTCTCTCTTCTACCTTCATCAATTCCGGATAGAACCTTCCTAGCTCATTGAACTTATTAGTATCGGGCCCTTGTGTCGGTGATTACCTTGCTTGTGCTTCGGGAATTGACTTGCTTTATCCGCTTGAACCGTAACCGGGAAGTACTCATTATAAAACATCGTCTTGAACCCTTCCCAATCCGTTACCTTCCCGTTCTTCGCTTTGGATGGCATCAATCCATGCTTCGTCGCTCCCAACATAAAAAACCGATCGCTAGCCGTGCCATTTTTCGTCTCGGGAACATGTATGTTCCTACAAGCTTTCTCGAATCCCCTTATCCACTCCTCTCGCTTTAGAATGCTCCACATTACCAAAGAAGTTCTCAACTCGATTTCTCCTCAATCTCGTATACCAATCCACCGCTGGTGTGTGTTCAAAAGCCGGTCTAACTGGTGGGTGAACCGGAGGGTAACCGAAAGATACATGCGGTTGATACTGCTGATGTTGAGGATGAGGTGGGATTACTTGAGGCTTATTCGGATACGGATAGTACCCCTGATAAGACTGATGCTGTTGAGGCTGCTGATAACCAAAGGGTGGATGACCGACGCCTTGCTGGTGGTCAAAGCGTGGTGAAGGTGGTACTGTAGGTTGAGGAACATGACCTACAGGAGGAGGGTAAATGTTTAGGGTGATTTTATACGATTTCTAATGTTATATTTTATAACAATTTCCTCCATATTCGTATAATTTGCATAGAAATCAAGGGTTTAATCGAATTATTGAGCAAATGAGTTTTAAAAGTGGTTAAGTGCAAATTTGTGTTAATTATGTGGTTTCATTGATAAAAATCTTTGAATATGAGATGTTACATTTTGCACGATGTTATCATGAATGTAGGTACGCTTGCATGTTAAATGAGGAGCTTAAACGAAGATCGATGAAGATTAAGAAGAAAGCTCGATTCGAATAAAGAAAGCTCGATTCGATTCGGCCCAAACTTGGTGATCAAGTATTTCAAAATATGCCACGTAACATTATATTTTGAGGCCTAAAAGATGGATTTTGAGGAAAAGAAGAAGATGCCACGAGTTTACGAGTTTAACGGATCATTTTTCCTACGAGTTTTTACCGTAATCTGTTTTCGATGGAAATTTTACCCGACTTAGAGGCATTTTCAGGGGAAGAGTTCTTGACGAAAGTTGTAGATACTAAAATGAGCTTTCCAACACATTTTGAATCACGTCAATCGGAGGTCTACAACTCAAGTTATGATATTTTTACCGAACTGCTGGAATTACGGACGAACCGGAGATATTTTGGCCAAGTTTGATGCATGTTACTCCATGTGCTCCTTAATGATGATGATGATGAGTCATAACAAACTCCACATGCTATTTTAGTGACTCCTCACCTTCACATGCAAAGTCATTATCACCTCCCACATGCTTATAACAAACTTGAGAATATTCCTTAGCATATTCTCCAAAAAATATCTCCCTCAACTACAACCTCTCCCTTATACACCTCCCCTCAACTCTCCCTATAAGAACTCCCTCATTTCCATCCATAAAGGCGCCCCTCCTTGGTCACTTTTGGCCAAGCTTTTACTTTTCCCGTCTTTTATGTAAATACTCTGAAGGCGTTATGCCGAGAATAAATTAGAATAGTAGTACTGTTGTAATGCTGGAGCTACGGCCCTGATTCTGAAATCATAATCGAGGATGATTGGCTAAGTTCTCTAAGCTAGAACCATCGTTGTGAAGCCACCATCACCGGAATAAACAAGGATTTCGTTTTCATTTGTTCTAGTGAGTTTCTTGTTCTTCCTTCATGTTTGAATTGTTTATGTGCAATTTGTATGATCTATACTTATGTTGCATGCTAATCGAATTTAGATACGATAGTTGATAAATTCGTAGATTACCGTGAAGGAGAATGATAATAGTTTTCCAACATACGTAAGTTGAGGGTGAATGTTGTCGATTAGGATTTATATCCATATCTTTGATCCGTAAATGCTTTAGTTGTACCGAGAGTGGTGAACTAATTAAAAGGCGATGAACCGAAAGGGAAAATGCCTCTTTAGCAGATAATAATCCAAGAACTTACGAATGAATATGTGTCTTTCTTGTTATTTTCGGTGGGGTGGTGGATCATCGGTGCGTTCTAGTTGTTTTAAATTATAAATTTTTATTATCGTAGTTTTATTTATTTTCACGTTTGCTACCTTAGTTTGTTAATTGAAAATAAGAGATCATAATCATCAACTTTATAAAAGAAATCGAAGGAAAAAAAACTCTTTTTCGTACAAGTCCCTGCGGATACGATCCGGTTTCACCACTATAGCTGCGAGCCTTCGCACTTGGGGTTGACATCGGTTTTATTTTATTACTTGTTATCTTTTGCTTTGCATAAAACCGCGAACAAGTTTTTGGCGCCGTTGCCGGGGACTTGGCACGGAAAATTTTCGTTTTCGGTTTTTTTTGTCAACTAAGTTATCTGTTTTCGTCTTAAACAATAAAAAAAAAATAAAAATAAAAATAAAAAAAAAAAAAAATCTTTCGGTAATTACCGAGAGAGAGAAAAAAAATATTTTCTTTTCGTTCTGTTTCTGTTCTGTATTAGTTTTATAGTATTCTGTTTCTGTTACGCTGTTTAGACCTGTTTCGAGCCTGTTTTAGTATAGTTTTTTTTAATTCTAAAAAAAAAAAAATTTAAAAAAAAATAAAATAAAAAAATTAACGATAAATACCGAGTGGATTCGGTAATTACCGAGAAACAGAGAAAAGAAACACGGAACACGTTTCAATCATTGAGGTTGGGTGATGGATTCTCGGTGAATCCCACTCTGCGGAAGCATAAGGATAAAATCCCGAAACCTCGTGATTTAGGTGTTGGTGCCCAAACGTAGTTTATGCAAACTCGAACTCACGGGGGACCACTTTTGTATAATCCGGAGGTAGAGCGAACTATCGCTCGACCAAACAGACGTTTGGCCCGGCTCACCGGACCAACGGACGAGGGAACCACGGAAGGAAACAATCCTGAAGGATACGTTGAGGGAGAAGCTCAAGTAGGAGCCCAGGTTGAAGAAATGGCAGAGCAACGGACATTGGCAGACTTTGCCATGCCATCTACTGTGAAAGTTAATCCTGCGGTCGTGATTCCTGAAATCACGGCTGATAATTTCGAACTCAAAACTTCTTTAATCAATTTGGTAAGAGGTTCCACATTTCATGGATTTTCCACTGAGGACCCGCACGATCACATTCACTCATTTCTAGAATCGTGCGGGACTATTTTAATCAAAGGGGTCACTGAGGACGCCCTAAAGATGAAACTTTTTCCTTTCTCGCTGAAGGGAGAAGCGAAAGAATGGTATAAATCCTTACCAGTCGAATCCATTACTTCGTGGGAGGAGTTGGAGAAAGAATTTCTGAGCCAGTACTTTCCACCTGCAAAGACGGCTCATCTTCTGAATCAGATATTCACTTTTGTGCAATCTGAGAAGGAATCTTTTTACGATGCGTGGAGACGATTTAAGACTCTCTTGAGAAAGTGCCCCCACCATGGAAATTTTGGATAAACAAAGATTGGTCAACACTTTCTACGGTGGTTTGACCGAATTGACTAAGGGAATGGTGAATAGTTCGCTGGAGGTGCATTTCGAGAAAGACACCGATGAGGGATGGATGTTGTTTGAAGATATTGCAAAGTATAATTATGCCCCTACCTATGCGAGTGCGTCCAATCGAAAAGCTCGTTGCAGGGAAGTATGAGGTAGATGAGACCACGTCTCTAAAAGCTCGGTTGGCCGCACTACGAAGCAAGTGACGGCAATGAATGTTCAAAGTCTTGTGTGTGACAATTGCCATGGCCAAGGCCATCGTAGTAATCAATGCCGCTTGACCCGATCTCACGGGTCAAAGCTGTTCAAAACAATGTCGTTTGCCAAAATTGCGATACCGTTGGGCACGCATTCCATCGGTGTCATCTATTGTTGCATTCGAAGAAGTGAATACATTCACTTCTCAAAATTATCGACCTTCGGGTCGAATCAAAACACTCAAGGATTCAATTATAACCGGAACCACCCCGGTTTCCGATGGAGTGACCCTTCCGGGGCGCAAACCCCCATCATTTTCAGGCCCCTAGGCCTAATCAAAGCAATTTTCAATCCAACTATCGACCGGCATGGAACACCAATCCACCGCAAAATCAAAATCAATCATTTCGGATCTTAGAACAAAAGTTGAGCGAGCAAATCACGGCCAACACTCAATTGGCAAATGCTTTAAGTACTCGACCGGTACGGTGAGAAATTTGGAGGTGCAAATGGGACAAATTTCGGGGCAAAGCAAGCAAGTCGACCTCAAGGTCGGTTGCCGAGTTTTGCGAGAAGAACCCCCGAGGGGTTAATCGGTCCAAAATGACCGAATTCTTGCACCGATCTCGCCTGCACCATGGAACTATGGTCAAGATGATTTGAATGCTATAAAGGCGAGGAGTGGGAAAGCGGTTGGCGGTCGGGCCAACCAGGGAAACGAGTAGCCCCTCCCGCGCAGCGAGAGACGGGAGGGGAAGATCTTTGTTCTCCTCGAAGGATGTTGGGACTACTATTGATCCAAGTGAAAGAGAAAATTCGAAGAAAAGGTGAAAGTTGAGAATTCGATGATGAAGAGAATACCGCCGAGAAGAAGTCGATTCTAAGTTAAGTTCGGGAAGCATGTGAGGTGGAAGGATAGGGAAGACAAAGCAATCAATGATAAGACGGCAAAGAAGCACTTTACCGAGGAAGACTTTCTTGATCTCCCTTACCCACCTAGCAAAAACAAGTTGTCATTAACGATCGATAAAGAGTATAAGAAGGTTATCGACTTGCTCAAGAATATGCGAGGCAAACATTCCATTAGTTGATCTTTTGATAGGAATGCCAAAGTATACAAAGTTTATAAAGGACGCGGTGAGTTCGAAAAAGAAGCTCCAAGAGCTCGAGCACATAGTATTGAATGGAGAATGCTCGGCAATCAGCCGGACTAAACTTCTGTGAAGTGTCCCGACCCTGGTAGATTTACGATTTCATGTACTATCGGGAACGGGGATTTCCACAATGTTCTATGCGATTCGGGAGCATCAATCAATCCGATGTCTACGTCAATCTTCCAATCTCTTGGATTGGATCAATCTATTACGCTTAAACCTATTTCTCTTCAACTTGCGGATAGAAGTGTGAAATATGCAAGGGGAATTGTAGAAGATGTGTTGGTCAAGGTTAAAAACTTCATATACCCGGTGATTGGGTAATCATGGATATGACCAATGATGAGAAAACCCCTTGATCCTTGGAAGACCTTTTCTTGCAAGCGCCCGTGCCTTACTAGATTCCTACGGTGGCGAAGTAACCCTACATTTGGAGGATGAGAGCATAAAGTTCAATGTGGGCAATGCGGTGAAGCACCCGTCCGGTGACACTTGTTTAGCTATTGAGGACGATTTCAGCGATGAGTATGATAAACAAGTGTTCATGGGTAGTTGGGATGAGGAAGAATTCAATAAACTATACGCAACTTGGACTAATGAGGAGTGGATAAAATTTTTAGAAGAGATTGACAAGGAAAGTTCGATTACCACGAGGTGGTAGGAAAGAAGATGAGAGAGAGGCATGGTGATATGCCCGATTTGCAAAAGGAGATGAGGCCCTGTCTGTGGGAGGCCATGATGCTTCATAGCCCTTATAATAAGCTTGGAGATCTAGAGCTTAAGGGAGATAAATTGAGACCAAGTGTGGAGAAGCCACCGTCGATTTAGTGTTGAAACCCTTGCCTCAACACTTGAAATACATTTTTACGAGGGACGGTGATAAGCTCCCTTTGATCATTTCATCTAAGTTAGAACCGAAGGAGGAAGAAAAGCTTATCAAAGTGCTTTGCAAGATAATATCCTCGCCTTTGGTTGGCAAGTGGGAGATATTAAGGGGATAAGCCACGATATCCGTATGCATAAGATCGGGATGTTGAGGGATCGAAGAAGGTGCGACGACCTCGAGAGAAGGCTAAACCCTCACATGCGGGAAATCGTTAAGAAGGAAATCATCAAATTGCTTGACATGGGTATCATCTACCCAATAGCCGATAGTGAATGGGTGAGCCCCACTCGGGTGGTGCCAAAGAAAGGAGGGATTACTATTGAAAAGAATGAAAAGGGGGAAGAGATTGCCTTACGACAAGTCACCGGTTATAGAGTTTGCATCGACTACGAGAAGACTAAATGAGGTAACTCTAAAAGACCACTTTCCCTTGCCATTCATTGACCGGCTCCTTGAGAGGCTTAGTGGCAAGCAATTTTATTGTTTTTTGGATGGCTATTCCGGATACTTTCGGATAGCTATCGACCCCACCGATCAAGAAAAGACTACCTTCACTGTCCCTCCGGTACCTTCGCTTACCGAAGGATGCCATTTGGTCTCTCGTAACGCACTGCTACATTTCAAAGATGTATGCTTGGCTATCTTCAATGGTTTAGTGGAGAAGGTGATGGAAATTTTTATGGATGACTTCTCCGTATTCGGGGACAGTTTCGACCACTTGTTTACACAATCTTGATAAAGTTCGTCCCGGTGCATAGAGAAGGACTTAGTCTTAAATTGGGAGAAGTGCCACCTAATGGTGGAAGAAGGAATTGTTCTTGGACACAAGGTGTCCAAAGAAGGTATAGAGGTTGACAAAGCGAAGGTAAAAGCTATTGAAAAAATGACATACCCCAAAAGCGTAAGAGAAGTAAGAGGATTCTTGGGTCATGTTGGATTCTATAGGCGGTTCATTAAAGACTTTTCTAAGATAGCCAAGCCTTTGTCAACTCTCTTAAGAGAGGATGTGAAATTTGTTTTCACCCCGAGTGTGAAAGAGCTTTTAAAGAATTAAAAGACAAGTTGATTACCTCGCCAATTCTTATAGCACCCGACCGGAAAGCTCCCTTCGAGCTTATGTGTGATGCTTCTAATTATGCAATCGGAGCGGTGCTAGGTCGAGAGTGGACGGCGGGTTCCAACCTATCTACTACGCTAGTCACACTTTAAACCCAAAGCACAAGTAAATTATGCAACAAGCGAGAAGGAGTTGTTGGCGTAGTTTTTGCCATGGATAAATTTAGAAGCTATTTGCTTGGGTCGGAAGTTACGATCTGGACGGACCATTCGCATTGAAGTATCGGTTGAGCAAGGCGATGCCAAGCCTCGTTTGATGAGATGGATCTTGATTTTACAAGAGTTTGATGTTCATATCCGGGACAAGAAGGGTAGCAAGAATGTGGTAGCGATCACATGTCTCGGCTGACCGATGATCATCAAATAGAGTCGGATGAGATTGGAATTGATTTTCCAACCGAGCAACTCATGACTATTGATGTGTGCGAGGTTATTCCGCCCGTCTTGGAAAAGGTTCTCCTTGGTTTGCACCTTTTGCAAACTTCTTGAGCGGCGGATATCCGGACCACGACGACATATCGGCAAAAGAAGAAATTCTTTTCGGATTTGAACTATTATGTGTGGGACGACCCTATTCTCTTCAAGCGTTGTAAGGATGGATTACTCCGTAGGTGTGTCCCCGAGTTCGAGCGAGAGGGACATTATAGAGCAATGCCATGACGGACTGTGGGAGGTCATTATGGAGTGGGAAGGCTGCTGCGAAGATTTTTCGGTCCGGTTTCTACCGGCCGACAATTTTTAAGGATACGAGAGAGTTTTGTAAAAGGTTGTGACCGGTGCCGGCGCACCGGTAAACTTTCTCGGCGAATGGACATGCCCCTACACCCCATTCAACAATGTGAAGTTTTCGACGTATGGGGTATTGACTTCATGGGACCGTTTCCATCCTCGTATGGGAACAAGTACATTCTGGTCTGCGTCGACTACGTGTCAAAATGGGTAGAGGCAATAGCAACACCGCGGAACGACCACAAGGTGGTCAAGAGCTTCCTGAGGAAAAACATTTTTACACGGTTTGGTTGTCCACGAGCTCTCATCAGTGACGAGGGAACTCACTTCTGCAATACTCCATTAGAAAAGATTTTAGAACGATATGGGGTGAAACACAAAACTGCTACCCCCTATCACCCTCAGACGAGTGGACAAGTTGAAGTAAGTAACCGAAGCACGAAAAGCATTCTTGAGAAGACGGTGAATTCTCATAGGACGGACTCGGAGCCGAAGCGGATGATGTACTGCGGGCCTACGGGACGGCTTTCAAAACTCCTATTGGCACGTCTCCGTTTCGGATGGTTTATGGTAAGGCCCGCCACCCGCCAATCGAGCTTGAGCACGAGCATTCGGGCTATTAAATTCTTAAACTTTTGACGGTTATGAGAGAAAAGCGATTGTTGCGGTTGCAGGAGCTTGATGAGTTCAGACTCCAGGCCTACGAGAGCTCAAGAATCAGTAAGGAGAGGACTAAACTTCTTCACGACAAGAAAATCAAGCATAGAGAATTCAAAGAGGGCGAATGGGTTTTACTATATAATACCAGGTTACATCTGGTTTCCGGTAAGCTACGCACCCGTTGGTCTGGCCCCTTTGAAATTTCTCAGGTTTTCCCTAGTGGAGCCGTCGAATTGAAAAATAAGCAGGGAGAGTTGTTCAGAGTGAATGGTCATCGGTTGAAACACTATATTGGTCAACAAAAGGAACGACCGGTGGTTTTCCATCTAAACGACGTCCCTAGTCAAGACGACTCCGATCTTTTGGAACCCGATGATTTACGTCTCGTGAATTCTTTGATGATATTGTGATTACCGATGATACACCTCGGCTTGTGGAACCGAAATCTAAAAAGAAGAAGAGAAGAACCATAGGAACAAAGTGGATACGAAGTTTACCGATATGGCCAATACGTTGGCGAGACTTTGTTTTTGTGGGATCCATACTATTGACCCCGAGGAAATCAAGAATGATTCCGGAAAGAGGCCTCACTGGCCTGACCCGGGTTGAAAATTTTTGGGTTGTCGAGCAAACGACATTAACCAAAAGCGCTACCGGGAGGCAACCCGTTTAAAAAAAAAAAAAAAAAAAAAAAAAAAAACAAAAACTCTACATTTTGCATTATACTTTACTCATACTTTGGATAATAGTTTTCAAATACTTCGAATTGATTTTCATTTTGTTTCACCAAGTCTCAGGATGAATGTTTGAATGTCATTTAAAGGGAACGATTAGGAGGTTATCCGAAAATCCCGAGGGAGTACAAAGAAAAAATTCAAATGCATCATTTCTTAGATTTAGGTTGTTAGAACAATTTGAAATAACCCTCGAGGATCCGGGTATAAAAGACTCATAGTTAATACTTTGTCACATATTTCATATCATGACCTAGTCGTTTTAAATTTTCAAATAATGTGTGACATGTATTAATTCAACTACTATGCAACTAAGGGAATAGGAAATTCAAAGCTAACCCGAGTTGAAATTTTATTGTCTAGTCGAGCTCCCGACTATAATTAAGCCCTACTAGGACGGTAACCTAGATATCTTTTCCTTTTTGTACGTAGTTTATTTTTGTCTTTATTCCATGATATTGCTTTGTCTATCATCTTTTGTGCCCCTATCCCCGAGGTACGTCTTGTTTTCCCATGGTGTGCAGGATTTTTGCGATAGCGATTGTGAGCTTTTCGATAAATCAGTTTACCGGTGGATGGTCCACATTCTACTGATTTCATCGAGCATTTCTGGAGCTGATTCTAGGCCACTTCCGGAATTGCCACTTTCGAACCACAATCAGCTAAGTGTTCTTTTTCTTTTTACATTCTGCACAACCTGAGGACATGTTGTGATTTAAGTGTGGGGGAGGGAATAGTCGGTTATATGTATCTACCATTTGCTTAAATTATTTTGATTCTATGCTAAATGGGCTAAATTTTCAAATTTTTGTTTATTCCCGAGTAAACAATGCATATCTTTGTTCGGTTTTTATAGTCATTAATGCTATATTCCGTATGTTCGATAAGTTAGTTGTTTCACCCAATATATTTTTCACGAGCCATAGTGAATGATGAGCTAAATTATAAAGCTATATCCCTTTTTGATTAGTGATTTTTGATTATCTTATAAAGTCATGTGCTTAGTGCTAACGTACGCGTATCGTGAGAATTATGATAGTTTGTGTTTATAGCCGAGTATGATATATTGTGAATATACGAACGTTTGAATGTGATAAGTGAAACATAACTAATGTTCTTGCACAATAATTAACAAATAAATCATTGCTTGAGGTGTTATGCTCGGTAGGTTTGAATTGCTTTTAGCATGTTAACCACCGCCGCCAGAAATCTCGAAAAAAGTAATCAATTGTGTGTGTCGAAAGCTGGTCGATGATTTGAGTGCGGTAGGGCATTATCTCGAAATGTCCTATACCACTATGATGACCAAAAGCTCACGACGATCGAGAAAAAAGTCGCCTTATGATTTGAGTAGATAGGGGATTATCTCGAAATTTCCTATTCTAGTATGACGGGCAAAAGCTCATTCTGATGTGTGTTGAAAAAAAAAAAAAAAAAAAAAAAAAAAAAAGTGTGAAAAAAAAGTGAAAAAAAATCGAAAAAATTTATTATTATGAATAAGTTAAGGACTTAGTTATCGTATACCTTATCCCCAGTATAAACTGACAGATATGTTGTAGGGATTATCCTCTGAGTATATCAGAATGGCCCTAGATATATTCTATCATTCTTTTCAGGATATGTCACGTTTTGTAGGGTACATCTTATAAGTATCATTATTACTAGTTTGAAGGGGGTATTAGCTAGTTTGCTTTGAATTTTTCAAGTTTGGACTTAGTGGAAGTTTTCTATGGCTATGCACACACATCGGGGTGAACCTCGATTTATTGAGTATATGTTGTATTTCTTTGAGGTGTCTATCTTTTTCGAGCCTTGATTCTTGTTTTGTTTTGCTCGGGACGAGCAAAAGCTAAGTGTGGGGGAGTTGTTTAGGGTGATTTTTTACGATTTCTAATGTTATATTTTATAACAATTTCCTCCATATTCGTATAATTTGCATAGAAATCAAGGGTTTAATCGAATTATTGAGCAAATGAGTTTTAAAAGTGGTTAAGTGCAAATTTGTGTTAATTATGTGGTTTCATTGATAAAAATCTTTGAATATGAGATGTTACATTTTGCACGATGTTATCATGAATGTAGGTACGCTTGCATGTTAAATGAGGAGCTTAAACGAAGATCAGATGAAGATTAAGAAGAAAGCTCGATTCGAATAAAGAAAGCTCGATTCGATTCGGCCCAAACTTGGTGATCAAGTATTTCAAAATATGCCACGTAACATTATATTTTGAGGCCTAAAAGATGGATTTTGAGGAAAAGAAGAAGATGCCACGAGTTTACGAGTTTAACGGATCATTTTTCCTACGAGTTTTTACCGTAATCTGTTTTCGATGGAAATTTTACCCGACTTAGAGGCATTTTCAGGGGAAGAGTTCTTGACGAAAGTTGTAGATACTAAAATGAGCTTTCCAACACATTTTGAATCACGTCAATCGGAGGTCTACAACTCAAGTTATGATTTTTTTACCGAACTGCTGGAATTACGGACGAACCGGAGATATTTTGGCCAAGTTTGATGCATGTTACTCCATGTGCTCCTTAATGATGATGATGATGAGTCATAACAAACTCCACATGCTATTTTAGTGACTCCTCACCTTCACATGCAAAGTCATTATCACCTCCCACATGCTTATAACAAACTTGAGAATATTCCTTAGCATATTCTCCAAAAAATATCTCCCTCAACTACAACCTCTCCCTTATACACCTCCCCTCAACTCTCCCTATAAGAACTCCCTCATTTCCATCCATAAAGGCGCCCCTCCTTGGTCACTTTTGGCCAAGCTTTTACTTTTCCCGTCTTTTATGTAAATACTCGAAGGCGTTATGCCGAGAATAAATTAGAATAGTAGTCTTGTTGTAATGCGGAGCTACGGCCCCGATTCTGAAATCATAATCGAGGATGATTGGCTAAGGTCTCTAAGCTAGAACCATCGTTGTGAAGCCACCATCACCGGAATAAACAAGGATTTCGTTTTCATTTGTTCTAGTGAGTTTCTTGTTCTTCCTTCATGTTTGAATTGTTTATGTGCAATTTGTATGATCTATACTTATGTTGCATGCTAATCGAATTTAGATACGATAGTTGATAAATTCGTAGATTACCGTGAAGGAGAATGATAATAGTTTTCCAACATACGTAAGTTGAGGGTGAATGTTGTCGATTAGGATTTATATCCATATCTTTGATCCGTAAATGCTTTAGTTGTACCGAGAGTGGTGAACTAATTAAAAGGCGATGAACCGAAAGGGAAAATGCCTCTTTAGCAGATAATAATCCAAGAACTTACGAATGAATATGTGTCTTTCTTGTTATTTTCGGTGGGGTGGTGGATCATCGGTGCGTTCTAGTTGTTTTAAATTATAAATTTTTATTATCGTAGTTTTATTTATTTTCACGTTTGCTACCTTAGTTTGTTAATTGAAAATAAGAGATCATAATCATCAACTTTATAAAAGAAATCGAAGGAAAAAAAACTCTTTTTCGTACAAGTCCCTGCGGATACGATCCGGTTTCACCACTATAGCTGCGAGCCTTCGCACTTGGGGTTGACATCGGTTTTATTTTATTACTTGTTATCTTTTGCTTTGCATAAAACCGCGAACAGTAAAAGACCTGCTGCTGCTGAGGATACACTGGAGGATAAGCACTAGATGGTGGTGGATACACATTGGTCACCGGTGGTGGCGCACTAATCGGTGGAATGTCGCCTATTACGGTGACACGAATAGGTGCTTGTCCGGGCTCTCCATAAATGTAGTTATATCTTGGCGGTGGTCGGGGTGGCGATTCGATGCGGCCTCGGTGACCCATCTTGTTGAGACCTTGGTGTAGGTGTGGCTGTATGGGGTGGTGGTGAAAGACTCAAACGAGGCGAAGGATTCGCCTCACAAATCCGCCCCCTACTACGGGCACCGGGCTCCCCGCCCTTGACTAACCCCCGAGCTCCCGGCTCCACGAATGCCTCTCCTTGTCGTTACCATGCTGAAAGATCAAGAAAACCAGACGTTACTAAAGATCTAAAGAAACTTATCTTAAGGAAAGGAAGTCTAAAGTACGCTAATTCTCTGATACCAACTGTAACGCCCCGTTCCCGGACACCGAGTCCTTATCCGGAAAAGGAACGTTCGGCACGTATAAAATAAAAGTAATTTTATACGTAAGCCTCTACTATGTCGTATCAAATGAAAGCAAAACGGAAGCAAAACTCGGGTATATTTTTTTTTAACGTCTAAGAATAGAAACAAGAAATTCTAAAGATAGAAATGTAAATTATTACATTGGAAAAGTACGAAATCCCAAAGGACAGTACGTAGCAACCAAAAGAAACCAACAGTCTACCTCAGAATCATTACAAGAGCCACCAAAGAAAAACAGTAAAGAAACATTCTTGAAACTTCAACGAGCGCCTTCACACGTCGTCGTCAAAACTCTCCTCGAACACCTGTTCGTCTTCTCATCCCCAAACACATAAAAGAAAATGCATTCGAGGTAAGTACAAAGTACTCAGCAAGAAAGAGAAGCTATGAAACCAAAAGAAATTATAAGGAAAGATATTTAAGTCGTTTATTTGGTTATAAGAGACCGACTCAATCTAGGGTTCACTTCATGCTCATCAACATGTTGTGACTAACTGTTTCTAACTTAACCTATCTATGTTACAACCGCACTCAAGGGCACTACGCGCATCCCCTCAGCAGAGTCCCTCTGTACTTAGGGTCTTTGACCTACAGAGTTCTTCTACCTTGGGAACACTCTTTTGCAACATATTAGTGGATCGCACCAATATCCACGAAGTCTAGAAAAGGTAGACTCCGATAGCACGCACACCTCAGCAGAGTCCCTCCGTACTTAGGGTCTTTTTGACCTACGAAGTTCTTCCACCTTCAGAGGTAGCACATGCATCGCGATTTAGCCTGGTGCCTAGCCAAGAGAGACATGTTGTTTAATCTTTTACTAGTCACATACGTTGTTTATTAGGTTATTAGCTAGCCAACCTAAGTATTTTCAAGTATTCTCCCTCACACAACTACTCTCTTCTTAGACCACTAGACACGGACAAGTCCTAGCACATACACAGCCAATGATGAACCCTAATTCATCAAAGCACAAGCCTATCATGCTCTTCCGACGGATCCGAACTTCAACTCCCTTTAAGAGTACATTCGGTGTTTTAACTGAACGAATCAGAAGCTCAATTCAGGCTTGTCTAAGTTTATACCATTTTAACATATCATGTATAAAGGTTTCATAAAGATAAATCATGTTTATAAGGCTGAACAACAACCCACAAGGAAACAGTGACAAAACCAGCTAGACGCCCGTTTTAAGGCATGGACGCCCGTCTGAACATTACTGGACGCCCGTCCAAAAGCTGGACGCCCGTCCACCTAAAACAGTATCAATCCTGAATGTAAATTAGCACCTCAGACGCCCGTCCGGATAAGCCAGACGCCCGTCTGAGATTCGACCTAAGCGGACGCCCGTCCAGAGAACCGGACGCCCGTCCACCTGGGTTCGACCAAAACCCTAACTTCATCATCATGCGATTACCAGATCGTATTTCAACTAAAAACCAGCAAAAACAGCACAGAAACACAGCAAACTTATATCTAAACATGCCATGATACTTATAGACAAAACTCAAACCATCAACACATCATTCTAGCACCAACTACAACCTACAATTGCATCTAACCTTATAAAAGCAAGGAGATCATAGGATTTATTTTCCTTACCTTAAAACAGCCGGAAAACCGAACCAAAACCAAAGAAAAGGCGCAACTTTGGCAACCAACCGGTATCCAAACGTAGTCCTCTTCTCAACGATTCCAAAACTTGATTCCGATGCGAAAACGGTTAACTCCTTCTCTCGAAAATGAGAAAACTCTTGTCTCTCCCTCTTTTCTCTCTCACAGCCGCAGGGATGGGGTTAGGGTGTTTCAAATCCTGATTTGTGATTAACAAAGGGGTTAGGTCATTGTTATTATCCTTTTAAATACCTACTCCCAAAACTAGGCTTTTCCTTATATGCCCCTTTTTATTAAAAAAAAGAAAACTGATCTTTCCTTTATTTATATATATACACAACTCGAAGATACATATATAAAAACACAGAATTATTTAACTCCGAATAAAAGGAAAGCGAATCCAATATTTCGTTTTCGCAAAAAGACACGTCTGCCCTTTCCCGAAAATCGGAATATTACACCAAAGGATATTGACCGGAAACGATAAAATTACTCAAACAAACATGAAACGTATGCTTGCATATTCGTCCATAGGTCAAATCAGATATGTAATTATTGGAATAATTGTTGGAGAAGGAGGTGATCCAGCCACACCTTCCAGTACGGCTACTTTAGGTCTCTCATTTTCTATTTTTATTGGCATTACTATAGTGGGATTTCAAAGAAATAGGCTTCATTTTTTAAGCTTTTTATTACCCGCAGGAGTCCCACTGCCGTTAGCACCCTTTTTAGTACTCCTTGAGCTAATCCCTCATTGTTTTCGCGCATTAAGCTCAGGAATACGCCCGCTAAAGCAATTGTAGCAGCTCCGGCACCAATTAATTTTGCTCCCTCTAACATATGATGATAATATTCAAATTTTTTAAAGAAACGAGTCACTGAATTCACATCACTCCTTCCCTTCTTTAATTATTAGAATATGAATAAGATTAAAAAAGCTACCATACCCAAGTTATGAGGGGGGGGGGGGGGGAGACATTCTTATTTCCTAAAAACCCGTAGGTTCCCAATTTTAAAGGAATTCCTGCCAAGATGACGGATCCTGCCGTAGGTGCCTCTACATGAGCTTCAGGTAGCCAAATATTAATATTAATTAATTGGCCGTGTTTTTTCATACAATTAATATTAGATTATATGGCATTAAGTTGAGCATAAATTTGGCACATACTTTTCTAATTTTCTTTAACCTTTAAAAACCCAATCAATCCACACTTAATAAGGCATCATATATTCTTGCAGTTATACGTATAATAGAACTTGGAAACAAAGCATAAAACATGATCGGGCGGTGGGCCTAAAGGACAATATAAGATGGTAAATGATGAAATAGGACAGAAAACTAAGACACTGGTTGAGAAGGACAAAAAAAGAAGAGATGTACAAAAATACCCTTAATGATAATTAAAGATATTTTTTATTTTTTTTCAGCAAAATCGGGTAAATTAACGAAACGTTACTACATTTTCCTTGGAAATGTTCAAAGTCAAAATATCACTCCGTTTTTCGCGTTTCCATTGTTTCTGGTAGCTTTCTATACCCTACTTGGGAAGGGGAACCCCAATAGGGGATTTGTGTACCTTAAGATCGTGCACATTCATGAAAAAAATGCCGAAACGTTACTACTTTTTCGTGAAATGTTACTACGATTGTTTGGACTGTTACTACATTATGTAGCAATGTTACTACTTCGTTGTTCAAATGTTACTACGTTGTTGTTTACATGTTACTACCTCATAATCCAGTAGCAATAAAACAAGATTCCATACCAATAGATCAACGAATTTGAAAGCAGAATTGAAGAACAGAAACAAGATTTTTGTAAGACGTCAATAAGATAGCAACACAGGACTCTACACAGACTCCAAAACATTATTTCATCAACATTACACCCAAATTAGAAAATAAAAAGCATCAGTCAAAAAAAAAAAAAGAAAATAAAAAACAGATTAACTTCTCTATGGTTGATCAACGAATTGAAAGCAAAATTGATCAACGTTTGAAAGCAAAATTGAATATGATTCCCATCACAAGAATGCACATCACTCGATCGATGATTCTATTTGTTCTTCCGCCGCTGATGATCGCAATGGATTCTCCGATCAACGTTTCCGGTGATCGGCTTCTCGTGCCGCCGCTTAACTTCTCTATGGTTGCTGCAATGGATTCGCCGCCGCCGCTGAATTAAAAAGGATTTTTAATTAATGGCTAGTAATTATTTAATTGGGTATAAAAAAAAATTACCTAATTAAATTATTATACGTTCTTTTTCTGAAAACCTGGAAAGCGGCGCATTGTTCTTGTTCAGAGAAAAAAAAATAGTTCGGGTACCGTCTTTCAAATTCGAGGCTTAAAGGTTGATAATTTGTGCAGACCGCAGTAGAGAAAAGTGATCGTCTCGTTGCGAGCATTCTTTTGACATCAACAATTCCGTATTTCGTAAGAAACAGAGTCGACGGCGCCGCCGCCGGAAGTAAGTACCATCAAAGGTGGGAGTGGGAATGGGAATGGCTGTTGCTGTTAATGGAGGAGGCGCAGAATGAAGGAGGCTAGGGTTTCTAGATTTTAGGATAATGGAGGAATGATGCACATAATGGAGGAATGAGACTAGTTCTAATTATAAAGGGTATTTTTGGATTGACATTACTTTTTGTCCTTCTCAACCATTGTATTTTTTTGTTGTCCTTTTTACATAAATAAGATGTAAAATGGTCCTTTACAACCTTTTCCTAAAACATGATTAACTCTTTCGAGTTCTCCCCATTTCTTATGATGCTGTCCATTAACATTCTATTTCATCAGAATCCGCTCCTTATACGCTTCAATAATATCTAAATGAACAAGACATGATTAAAACCTAATAAATTCCCATAAATTGGATTAAAAATTAATTTCTTGTTTTGTCACTCCCTCCTATTACATGGTATACAACGAGGCTTAGTTAAAGTGGTTAAGTGGATGTCCTAAAATCTCAATGTCTTGGGTTCGAGTCCTATTGCATGGTATATCAAGTGGTTAAGTTTTTTCATTATATACACTATAAAGCACGTGTGTTTTTTCTGGAAAAAATAAAACATGCACATTTTACAGTACATTGTAAATGATGTCTTTTCATTATGTACACAAAACAGGTGTGTTTAGTGTTGAGTGTTTTCACTATTTACACTATGAAACACGTGTGTTTTCCAAAAAAAATTAAAACATGCACATTTTACTGTGTAAATCATGTACCCGCTCAATGTTGGAGATATAAGTCAAACCCCATGAAATGGGGGGCTTAAAATGTGTTGAAACAGTCAAATTTACGCCAAATTTCGGAGTAGATGATGTTTATCATTGAAATCACTCGATTCGGATATCGGTTGAATGAGAAATTAATACGTAAAGTTGGTGTAAAACATGTGTGGGAGAGGAGTTGAACGTGTGATCAGCTCAAACTCTTCCACATTGGAAAAATGGGAGACTTGTGCTTCATATTTAAGAGTTAGTATGACTATTATGGATGTGCCCTAAAGGGCAAAGCACTTTTGTTCAAAAGGGAAGACTTAGATAATTCCACACGCACGCCGCCGGCAGGATCGGGCTCGGATCAGATGTTGCTATTAATTTTTTGGATAAAAAAATTTCTTTATGGAATTTACCAAAAAATAAAATTTTATTTTCGGCATGTGATTGTGTCATCCGACCAATCAGAATTCAGACGACAATCCGACCAATAAGAAGTGTGGAATGAGGTCGGCCATCAACTTGGACAAGCCAGAATGGCTTTTCTTAAGGGGAAAGTTGGCCGACTGTGTCATATGGCCAATCATATTCGAGCATTGACTCCTCCTCTCCACTATATAAAGAACCACATGGATGAAGGGTTAAGCATCAAATTTTCTCTTGCCTTTTCCACCATAAAGAGTCTCTCATATAGATCTAGTTTTGAGTCGGAGCACTCTGTAAGTTCTCCGGAGCTCGGATTTTTGAAGCGTGTCTGAATCCGAGATGTGAAGCCGTTGTATTTTGGGAGACAGTTTTTTTTTTTTTTTGAACAGCCAGAAAATTTTCCATTAATCAGCAAGATGCTAAAAGATTACAGACAGTTTTAAAAATTTTAGAAAAAAGTAACCGAATATCAAAACAACCACATAAAGTAGAAACAACAGCGATAAAATTATTCCACAGGGAAACCATTCCACCACCCACCGTCTTCACTTCCAAATCAAATCATCCTTAGAAAAGTCGACACCAATATTCCAAAATCTCATGAAGCCGCAATCATCGGATTTGCCTTCCAATCTTCCCAAACTAATTTTTTAAGACAATTAGCATTTGAAAGCCAAGAAAAGGACAAACTCTGAATCTCTCTGAGAATCAATTCCGGATTAATAACAATGCAATTAAAGATGACTTTGTTTCTTTGATTCCAAGGAACCCAGGTAGTGATTCCAACTAAAGCTGACCACAAACGGGAAAACAGAGACGATGGAGAGGAACCAGCATTTAAAAGACATAAATCCCTGAAGGAATATGCATTTCGCCCAACGATCTTACACCAACTTAAAACATGCGTCCAAATCAAGAATGATACATCGCATGCAAATAATAGGTGATTAACTGTTTCTTCAAACTTGTAGCAAAGTGGGCAAAGAGAATCATGAATAACAATACCGCGGTAGATGAGATTCGGCTTTGTTGGAATTCTTGGGAGACAGTTGCTACTACCGTGGGCATCATACCGGAGTAATTTGTCTTAAGAAAAGAGTAACATACTCACCTCAGTTTGATCTCTAGTACTTTATTTATGCATTGTACTTTTATTTTCTTATTGTTTCGAATCGGATCTGTACTGTACTAGTTCTTTTATTAGATCTATTAATAAAACGAGTTTAATTTCCGTGTTATTTATTTTCCGTAATTAATACGGGAGATTTTATGGTGCAACGGTTGTAGTAATGTTGTATCAGTAGCATGCATTAGAGTCTTTCATTTTTACTTTTTTCCGCACACTACACTTTTATCGTGTATTAGAGATTAGAAATGAATGATTGTAATGTATGTCATTTAGTATAATCTTCATACAACGGTAGTATTATAAAATTTTCTAATTACGGATTAGTTCCGTAAATCACTCCACACACGATACACTCTCCCAACACTCAAAACGGAGACACCCCATTAAAATTATCTCCTGCAAAGAGCATACCATTTCCGTGCCTTTAATATATTTGGTTGTTTTGGTTGGTTTTTCTCCCCTTCGGTTGGTTTATCAAATTTAATGCTTTACTTGCACTTAATTATTCTGCATGGAATCATGTATACAAGTTGATACTTAACTTACACTCACTCAGCCTTAGTTTTGTCTTTTCCTCACTAACCTTACTTGCCTCACATTAACTTATACATCATTTTGAGGGGGGGTTATTACATTTTTCTAACTCCAAATGTTTTAAATTTCTACCCCCCTCGACAGTGGCAACAACGTTGAGGATTGCTCAACCAAAAAAAACTTAATTAATTGGCCGTGTTTTTTTCATACAATTAATATTAGATTATATGGCATTAAGTGGAGCATAAATTTGGCACATACTTTTCTAATTTTCTTTAACCTTTAAAAACCCAATCAATCCACACTTAATAAGGCATCATATCATCTTGCAGTTATACGTATAATAGAACTTGGAAACAAAGCATTAAAACATGAGAAACTCTTGCTTGTTCACCCCATTTCTTATGCTGCTGTCCATTAACATTCTCTTTTCATCAGAATCTGCAGCTTATAGGCTTCAATCTTGCCATCAAACTGGCTCCATTACAGGAAAAACGCCACCTCCGGGGAAGTGCAATCAAGAACATGACTCAGATTGCTGCGTTGCAGGCCAAGACTACAAGACGTATACATGTTCCCCGTTAGTCACCAGACATACCAAAGCAACACTAACCATAAACAGCTTTGAAAAAGGTGGGGATGGCGGCGGCCCGTCAGAGTGTGATAACCACTATCACTCAGACAGTGTCCCTGTTGTTGCGCTCTCAACGGGATGGTATAATGGTGGAAATAGGTGCTTAAATAATATCATCATAAAGGCTAATGGTCGGAGCGTGACGGCTATGGTTGTCGACGAGTGTGATTCCACAATGGGATGTGACGACGACCATGATTATCAGCCACCTTGTCCTAACAACATTGTGGATGGCTCTAAAGCTGTGTGGGAAGCTTTGGGAATTTCTGATCCTGATGATGTTGGCTCACTTGAGATTACATGGTCCGATGCCTAGCCAGCTAATCCAATGTATTTTCATGTATATATTTTGCCTTAATCTGTAAGGGTATATATGTTCTTTATTTTCGTATACGTGTATGTAACATATGTAATATATGGAGTGAAGCTATATATATGTATCATGTGCTAATAGATATCAATTCAAAGTATTATTGTATATAGTCATTTAGTTCATTCTGTTGTGATGAAACAACTTCTGTTGTGATGAAACAACAAATTGATCAAATAAATGGCAGTATTATATGTCATGTAATTATCCAAGGATTTGGTTTCTCTCTACGATGATCAACTACATCTGTCCAATCATTTTGCCAATTCATAATGACATTTGTCCTAATGGTCAAGCTGAGGTATTCAAAACCAAAATGTCTTTGGTTCACCCAGTCCAGCCACTACTACATCACCTTCGGTTGTAGTTCCTCTCACCAAAACATATGCAATCCAAACCAGATCCAAAAAGGGAGTTTTAAGCCTAAAACCTACTCAATCATTTTTCATACTACTGTCTTAATCTTCATCAAAAACCTTCTAATGTGTTTGATGCATCGTGCCAATATGAGTGGACTCAAAAAATGCTAAAGGAATACAAGGCTCTCATGAACAACAAGCCGTGGTACCGGGACCACATTTCTCAAATTAACCCATACTAGGAAATCTTTCGGTCTTTAAGTTCAAGCTGAAACCAGATGCCACTATCTTGAGATACAAGGGTAGAGTTGTGGCTAAAGGGTTTCATCAAGAATATGGTATAGATTACACTAAGACCTCCAGTCCAGTTTTCAAAGTCTGCGCCATAAGGGTGATAATGGCCTTGGCAGTATTCTTTAATTGGACAATTCATCAGATTGACATAAATAATACATTTTTCAATGGTCCACTTCAAGAACAAGTGTACATACCTCAACCTGAAGGGTTTATGGATCCATCCAAGAACGTTGTGTGCAAGTTGAACAAGGCACAATATATTCTAATGCAGGAACCTAGGTCTTGGTTTGATGCCTTAAGAAATCAACTGCGGGCTTGGGGTTTTGTTCAGTCAGTATCATATACCTCTTTGTTCATACTTAACACAAGAACTTGTGTTCTGTACACTTTGGTGTATGTGGACGATATTCTTATAACATGAAGTCTTCCCTCTATGATCTGAAAATTCACTGTGATGTTGAATCAGACATTTGCCCTGAAAAATTGGGACAAATATCACATTTCTTGGAATGCAATCTAACAGAGACAAGACTGATATTTATCTCTCACAATCGTATTATGATGATCAGTTGCTAATCCTTAGAACTGGACTGTCTCAATCCACGGCCAACATACTCTTATGTTTGTAGGCATAAGACTTTCATCTTTTCATGGAACACCTATGACCAATTCTGGTATCTGTAGGAGTGCAATACACGGACGACAATATCTCACTCTCACTAGACTTGATCATGTGTTTACAATAAATACCCTCGGTTAGTTCATGCGGGATACTTACTCAAATCATTGGCAGGATCTCAAGAGACATCTGATATATGTGAAACGGGCGCTTGAGATGGGACTACACTTTAAACCCTTTAAAACTTTGGAACTCACAGGATTTTCTAATGCCGACTGGGCAGCTTTCCTTTGATTGGATGCCGTGTGTTGGTTACTGCGTGTACTATGGGGCCTCTCTTATATCTTGGTACTCCAACAAATAGCATGTGGTGGCAACGTCAGAAACAAAATATGAATACAGAGTTCTGGCCAATTTGCCCTCTAAGCTGCAATGTATTCAACAACTGATCATTAAGGAATCGAACTTGGCTTGAGATTGTCCAGCACCGAAACACCAGAGCATCCTTATTGGCTTAAAATCCAGTATATCATGCGAGGACAAAATGCATAGAAGTTGATACCCACTACATCATAAATCTAGTGTTGGCAATGTAGGTGAATGTGAATTATAATCCCTCTCAACAACAGGTGCTTGATTGCCTAACCAAATCTTTGTTTTGATTAGCATTTCAGGAGTTCAGAAGCAAAAAAAATGTTGATATCTCACTCTTTAGTTTGAGAGGGCTAAGAAAGTATAGACTGATAGACTAATAGAATAATCTAGTCCCTACATTATGGATGAAATGTATGGCAAAGATGAGCTACAACCAGTAGACACTTGTCACAATGTTAGATGTTGTCTTTCATTCTCTCTATTGTAGTGCCACGTATATAGATGGAAATCGGTTAGATTATATTCTGTCTGTTAGAATTGCTCATATATATATATATATCATCTCCCATCTTGTAAACAACAATATTCTATCTCAATGTAGAAGAGTTGTGGTAGTTCTTGCTGCAATGCAAGTATATCTTCTTATTTTGCTTGTTCCCTATATTAGAAAATCAAGAAAATCAAACTGTGTTACACACTCAGAAGTATGCCTGAAATTCACCATCAATGTTTGTTAAATTTGAAGTGAATAGTGATAGTGAAACACATTGGATGTGAAATTCAATATCAATATTCATTATGCTTGCTGTTATTAATTTCTGTTAATCATAAATATATTGCAATATTATGTATACGTGTTTAACCAATGATCATCTACGTTTGCACTGAAGGATCCACTTCATAATTCATCGCATGTGAAATTCGCTGTATTTTGCTATTGTTTGAGTGGTGAGATTTTGTGATTTCAAGGATTACGTGTATGTTGGAAGGTAGTCGATATAAGTCTTAAAATAAATAGGGCGAAGTGATGAGTATATTTTATGAAGTGCATGTGAATTTTGAGGTTCCATTAGATGGAGAAATATTAGTGTTTTAAAATAATTGATGAAAATGGAAATATTTCATTTCTTAATCCTCAATCGCCATGTCCTTATAGATAAAAAAAATACTTTTTTTTAATTATATCAAATCCCCTTTCCGTTCCTTTAATATATACTAGCAAAATGCACGTGCGTTGCACGTGTTGGTTAAATTATTATTATTATTATTTTTTTTTTTGGATAGCAAAAGTTTGTTTATATTAGAATAAGCGTGTTGGTTAAATTGATATATTTAAATGAAATTTAACAACGTAATTTGACGTTATACATTGTTAAGTACGTGTTTAACATATAAAATAATAGTATAGTGAATAATGATAACATTGTATGAGACCTTTCAAAAAAAAAACATTGTATGAGTTGATGGTTTCAATTGTGGAATAAACTTCAATACAAAAGGCATCTAAACAACATAACGTTATAAACACGTCTATTGTTAAAACATAAAATAAACAAGTTGAAGCATATATTAATGGATACTGAATAAATCTCTGGACATGTATGAGTGCTGGATTCAGAGACAATCATAGACTTCCCACCATTTGTTCTTTGTAAATAGTCATAAAACCTTCGAGAGGTTTGATTAACCCTCTCATCAGATGACAGGAGGTGAGGACCGATTATTTTCAGGTTGATATCTTAAGTTCCGAAAATCTCCTACATGGCAGCGTCGGTAAGGGAGGATCGAATATCCATCACACCAGGAAGTACTACCATAGCCTTAGATGAGTTTGTACCTTTCTTTTGAGCGGGTTAAGGACTTTCATATTGACTCAAAACATCTGGAATTGAGTTACATTGATCTTCAATAGAAACCACTGAGATTTCAAGGAGGATTTTGGTTTCAGAAGAAGAAGTGTGAATGGCATTGTTGATAATGTCTGAAAAACAAAGGACTTTGATTATAATGGAAAAAATAGAGAAAGACGCAGATTGAATGAGTTATTATTTTATAACGGTTAAGTCAGAAAGACGTTTTGATTACATGATTGAATGATTAGTACGTATCCCAAGGTGTAAATGAATCGGGAACTCACAATTTGATAACGGAGATCTGAATTTCAAAAGACAGCTAGAAAGTGCGTTCATGTAAGATACCTTTCGTTTCCCACCTCCTAAGAAGTGCCACATCATCTCCAATCCGACATAGCCTATGACCTCCGTTCTAACATAGGACTATGGGGCTTTTGACGTGGGTATGACCCGACGTCATACACGCGACACTTAATCATCTACATTAGATACTCTTACAATATGGGCCACAGAAGTTCAACCCAATTTAGGGCCTCATACCCTAGATAACTTTGATGAAGATGTCTATGTCCGATATGATGTGCCTTATGGCTCTTGTTCTAATGATATGGTGCAGGATCACCTCGGTCCTATGCGGATTATAGGCGACAGTTACAAGAATTCCGGGGAAGTTAACAATAATTGACGACATTCAGGGATGGATGTAGACCCATCGGGCATGGATAATCATTCCGGTCATGGGAGAGGATTTAATGCTTGAACGAATGTGAATGGTGGCGACCATTCTCAAGAACAAAAAAGACTGAACTGAGGGAAGAAAGCCATCATGTTTTTGAGATGAGCGGTCAGACCATTTAGCAGACTATAACTGCCACGATAAGGGCCTCTTGATTTCCACTCTATATGACACGAATCATAAACCGTCCTATGATCTCAATCATGTCCCTAGTCATGTGCATCAAGGCATCTTTTATGGAAAATAGAGATAATATAAAAATGATGCACTCCTTACCGATTCATAACTATGTTAATAGCTTGATCCCTAATTCTCTAGGCACGCATGCAGCCAATCACATTGGCTCATCTATAATTCATCATAAAATCCACCAGTCAAGTAATTGGATTACCCGCTTAAAAATCCGATTTCATCACCGATGATTCCAAACGTCATCAAATACTATTGTGGATTTCAATTTGAAGATAAAAGTGTAAGAAGTTGAATATATAAAAAATAAAACAAAAGCAATTTATAGAAATTCAATATTCCACTTTGAAACTCAATGCTTAATGATGCAGTTGTCGATATTGTGTTCTTTCATTCTTCATGTGTCATCCTCTTCCATAGCATAAATTGGGTCATTAATAAGAGTGAAAACTTTGTGTGTTTTCATTCTTTATTAAGAAGGATCATCTTTTTTCATAAGAACTCATATTAGCAAACCTACATAAGAAAAAACGAATAACACCAACAAAGCTTCCCAACCCCCTTCAAAAAATTCTAAACCTCCTCAACACCAACAAAGCTTCATTAACATCTCATATAAGCAAACCTACATAGGAAAAAATGAATAACGTGACATAGTATGGTTGTTGAAACAAAACCGAAGATCACTCCCCTAAGCCATCAACTAACACAAAGATTAAAAGCCTCAATTTTTTTAGGGGTTCGAAATTCTTTGTAAAATGGATATTTATTTCCCCTCTAAAACGACCCATTTTCTTTCCTTTTGGTTTTCTTGAGCTTCTGATTGTGAAAAAGTGTCCATATCATGGTCATTTTACATCTTTGTAAATTCTTTTGTAAATCTTGATCTTTTGTTTACCTTCACAACCATCAGTCTCACGCCGAAAGATGATCCAACTACAAAATCTTCAAAAGAATCGTTTGACCCATTATTCAAGGAAAAACCATCACTCAACATGGTCTCGTTATCTTGATCCTATTAGACTATCATTGCCATGAAGTTGAGCTTTGATATGTTCCTGTTTAATGACATTGTATGTGGGAGAAAAATCTTTTTAATGGCAACCAAATGTGCATCTGATATAAAGCATAAATCATCAATGGATACATGTTGCAACCTTTTCATCCCTTATTCCCACAACTATTCGAATCCTCACCTGAAGTCACCACAGCATGCTGTGAGGCCGTGTGCTTCATGCTCGGCTTCTTCAAGTCTACGCAAGTAATGCAACAAATCCTCGTCATTAGCAAGATCATCATCAAACAATTCTTAAGCCTCTAGTAATGGATTGTGTGATGTTGTTTGCATTTCATTCGAATTTCCTATACAAACTGGTAAAGTCTCATTCCTTTTTTCCATGAAATTAGAAACCTCTTTATTTACCAATTGATCCTCAACTAATCTGCATTCGATCCTCAACGCTGTATTTTGAATTTCTTGCTCATTGCTATAATTCCTCAAACCCTTGTTCTGGTTGTGAAATCGTTCTCCTTCTTCATCATTAGCCCCTTTCACATTGATTACCTTTATTCATCTTGAAATGGTCCTTGAATATATCTCCCACTATACTCTTTCTGAGGCTTAGCTCGAGTTTCCTTAGTATTTACCATCATATTATGATGCTTCTTGGGACACCCATGCTCATGATGTATAATACACATGAAAATTGATAGTACGAAGGCCCTAATTCATTGTTAATCATCTTCCAATATCCAAAATCCTCATTCCCAATCTAGATACAATCTACCCATGCCTAAGTAAAAGAGGCTTCAATCGCTTAAGCAAGGTATCTCAAGTTCGAGTCATAGTGGATGTGTCAAACTTTCTTGGGAAAGGCCCCCACCTTTGGTGCACAATATTTAGGAGGATTAGTCTCAGACAATTGTCTAGGGATACTCCAGGAAATAAAAAATCCAACTTCAACCATCACACATGCATTAGAATGCTTTCTTAGTTCAATAGTAGCAAAGTCAATTTGAAGAGGCCGGCCAACAAAGATGCAATTCGGCATAAATAATCTTTATTAAACAAAAGGAAAATTTGGAATCGGCAATCTTTGTTAAACAGAGAGAGAGAGAGAGAGAGAGAGAGAGAGAGAGAGAATTCAAAATTGTTCTATCCAAACGGGGCCAAAGACGCCTCTTGATCAAGGGAAAAAAATCGACCATCTATTTATATAACTACATCAGATTTTTAGTAACAGGCCAAAAATGTCGATAGAAAAGTCGGGTATAATCAAGACATGTTTATTATCAAGCAATGCTATAAGACAAAAAGATTTAAGCCCTAGAGATGCGTTGAGAAGAAGTGCAAATCGCACGCGAGCAATTCGTAAACAGAGAACACCCTAAAATTACCATCAAAAGAACTTGAAATCTCCATATTTATTATCCTCATTTTACTTGTATACTTACATTATAGTAATATTATAATTGTTATTGTTGTTGTTATTTTTTGTTTTTATATTATTATTGAATAGTAATTATACAATTCGTAAATAGAGAAAATCCTAAAATTATCATCAAATGAACTTGAAATCGCCATGTTTATTATCCTCAATTTACTCGTATACTTACATAATAGTAATATTATCATTGTTATTGTTGTTGTTATTGTTTGTTATTATTATTATTATTATTATTGAATAAAAATTATTAATAAAAATTTGTGTTTAATATTCTTTTTGGTAGTATTTTTTTAGGAAAGGTATTATTGTTACCTTTTAATGATTTTTGAGGGAATGAGCCAAAAATCAACTTCTTGATTTTTATTATTATGTGTATCTTTTTAATTATTGTGCGTATCATTTTAATTATCGTGCCTATTCTTTTATCCATTCAAAATTAATAATCTGCAATTTAATGAAAAAACTAATTATTGTTATGAAATAATATCATTGATGGATTATCTATTATTCTGATTGATTTAAGTAGATTTGTGATTAATTCAGATTATTGTGATCACATTGTAATCTCTACTATAAATACCCTCTTATATCATTGGAATAATACACAAGCAATTTTCTTTTCTTCTATACTTGTGTTTCCTCTTGTTCTTCCTCCATTATCTTTTTAGTTTTATAACACGTTATCAGCACGAGTCTCTAACCACGTCTCAAATCATCAAAATTGTTTTGATGAAGTTTGGCAACCTTCGAAAAAAGAAAAACCCCACAAGAATCACCATTAATAGATTGTCAGAAGGACTCAAGTCGATCAATTGATATATTTTATGTCTACACATCTCGATACAGGTAAACATTAAGGTAAAAATTTGATTTATTTAATTTATTTATCGTAATCAATTCTATTATTTTATAGATATATATAATATTGATGCTAGTGGTATTGACATCATCAAATCATGATGGATCAAGTCAATACCACATAAGAAAAAGATATGAGTAATACTCATCGGTGATATGAAGCCTTGATGGCTATATTCCTTAGACAAAAGAGTTTGTCTTTTGTGCAAATTGAAAAAGGAGGTATGATCACATTAAGTTGATCATTGTTTGAAATGAGCATATAATGGATCAGAAATCCATATGAAAATAGAAAGTTCGTAAAAGTGAATATAAAATTCACATAAGTGGGCATGTCAAAAACCGATGAAAGTGAATATAAAATTCACATAGATAAATTTTAGACATGTCAAAATATCGTGAAAGTGAATTTGAAATTCACAGAGAAAAAAGTACAGACATGTCATTCATATAAATAAAAATTAGGACCCGATGTCCATAGAGAAAGACATGTTCCACGAGTGATCTGAAATTCAGAGATAAGAAATCTACAGAATACATCATGAGATTTCATGACCATAATCGATGAAAAATTAAATCACTTTTATCATGATGATATGCTCCTGAAGCAGAATATCGATCAAAGTAATTTATGATGTATATGAAATTGATTATGATTTCGTATCATGAATGAAAAATAATAATCCACTGGATGTGGAATTATGAAAATAAACAATGAGTCCCAACCAAATTATAAGAGTTCATACTTTATAAAGAACGTGACTCAATTTATAAACATTTGGAAATATTTGGTTACGGTAGTGGAGGAGGACATGGTTGATACAGTCCTCACAAAATTATTTTTATATGATTAAAACAATAATCATGACAAGAAACAAAGTAATCTTTTAGAAGATTACGCCACATGTCAGAGTTAGTGGTGATTTACAGAAATTGTTTATACGATGCATTTAAACTGAAGCATCGTTTATTAATAAATAAATTGTTTCTTGTCTTGGCCTTATTCTGATACGGCTAACGTATTTTGTGATATATATAGTAGCTTTTGAATTTGATTTTATCAATTGTGTATAATTGATACGTGTGACTAGTTTTCTTCAAAAAGAAAAAAAGGAAAATAATTGTATCATCATATATTTTTGGTAAGTAAATCTTGTTATTTGACCACAATAATAATATATGATTCTCAATTGCTGGATTAATCAACGTGTATATTACTTTTGCAATCATATTCATATTAATTAAAGTCATTTTAAATAGTTAAAATAAAATAGATTATATTTCACATGATTGTGTACGTAGTTGTGTTAATCACTTGCGTTGTGCGCATATATGATCTTTATTTGATACGACGTGAGAATGTTTTATACATTGCTTTATAATTTAGCAATATATTTCTCACTATAAAGTTGATATGATATGAAAAATAAGAACATGATATTATCATATCATTTAGCTAATTTGATTTATATTACCTATAACCTTACAATAATTGCATGATCATTGAAGCAAATAATGCATTCATTGAATTTTTGGCAAAAGTGCTTGCATTGATTTTAATAAATAAAATCATACTACCTCCGTCCCAAAATGTAAGTCCTTTTAGGGTATTTCACACAAATTAAGAAAGTTGGTTAAATTGGTTATATGTCATTAATTTTGATGGAAAAGTCTATAATAACCTTTGACTCTTATTAATGTAGAGTAGTAAAAAGTGGGTGAATAGATAATAAATGAAGGGTAATAATACAAAAATGTAATAAATGCTTCATTGGTTATTTAAATGGACTTACATTATGGGACAAAACAAAAAATCTAAAAGGACTTACATTTTGAGACGGAGGTAGTATTTGGTTATGCAATGAAAAGTTTTTATTTTGCATGATTATTGTAAGAGTAGTGATAATCATTAATGTGATAAGAATGAATATGAAAGCACATTTGCTCTATGAATAGCATGTATATGGTCTTTGATTGTAAAGCACATTTGCTCTATGTTATTATCATATTCAAAATTTGTTGTCTAGTTGTGATAAGAATGAATATGACAACATATTATAGTGCTTTATTGGTAAGTGAAATTATTCATAATAATTGATTCACAAATTGTAATACTGGATAATTGTCTCTCGGATCCACTAGCATTTACAATATCAATTTGATTTGCTTGAACTGATACATAATATAATTTTCTATTTAAAATAATTAATCATTGTAATTCATTTATATTATGTGACAATTGTTATACTTTGAAAAAATTAAATGCTCATTTTCTTCTAAGGAAGAAATGGAGCCGGAACATGAGAGCAATTAAATTGCCTCATCGATAGTGCGACACGCACATTATATTGAGAAACAAGTTCTCAAAAGAATTAATGAGAGATGCAAGTGTGAATGCAACATGCAAGTGCTATATTGAAACAAAATTGTTTGAAATAAAGCACTATACTCTCTCAAGTCTCGATTTTTTTGAGTAATATGGGTGTTATATCGAGATTGAAATATTTGCTTTATATACTATTTCCCGATGAAATGTGTATAAACAATGTGTTTGAAAATAATGAGACATGTCCATTCCACGAAGAGAATGTGACTGATACTACATGCATCATTTAAAACAATGATATATGTATCATATTACATGGGATGCATCACAATCATTCTGTGAAATGAATGCGACAAAATTCAGTATTTAAGATGCATATAGTGATTCTGAATATTGTGGTTATAAACATTGTTTATGTGAGAATCCCACTAGAATTGGGATGGTGATTAAATAAAATTGGTATAACTCGATACATTGTATCCATAATTGTGAGAACGGATATAATTAATATCTCTATATGAGACAAAATTTCTCCACAAATCGAAAAATATAAAAGAAGTTTGTTGATACCCGCATAAGAGGATCTCACATTAAAATGTTGAATCCATCACGGGTTATTTCAAATTTTCGACATATCGATTATGAAAAAATGTTGTCCGAAAATGAGGGGAGGAAAACCCAATATGAATTATATCTCGTGACAAACTTTGACATAAATGAACTATGAGTTCACATATCATTCATTGATATCAAACCTATGAAGGGTAGCTTTTATGCACATTTTGCATACATCAAATATTTTCTGAGCAACATGGAGAAATGAACCAAAAGTTCAATGTCTCGTTCGAGTGATTTCTCTACATATGATATGTAATTTGAACGATTCTTGAAGAATCTGAAATCACATAGTGGTATATAAAGCGCAAGAGAGATAATATTTTCAAAAACTCATGAAACGAGATATTTAATGAAACCACTATGTTTTAAATGTGTAAATCGCTTGAAGCGAATAAAAGAGCATCAAGATATAGCTCGGTGCAACATGTTTGATTAAGGCCGAGTCTCGGCCTTTGGGGGAGATAAAGAAAACCCCAAGTTAGAATAAAAGAATGCCGATAAACTTTAACAACATAAACGATCTTCCATGCATCAGTTTAACTGATTCGCGAAAATAATTTACTTGTAGTATTTAACAAGTAATCCGCCAGATGCCGTTATTGAAATTAAATGAGTGACTATTTATAAAGGCACCAACAATATGATTGATGATATTTCTCTATGCCAGAAGCGTAGAATACCGATCGGCGTAAAAGATAAAAATCCGCGGAAAATGAATTCATATTCAGTCACTCATAAAATCTCTTAAAGAGATCCGTTTTCAAGGCGAAAACTCCAAAATAAAATTGCACGTGCGACAGATGATTAAATATTAGGGTTGCAGAACAACCAATCCATACACGGATAAGGAATTGGTTTATGCTAATTAGCAATGAAATTTACGGGAGAAATTTATAATAAAACATCATAGTCGTCGACGACATATTTGCCTCTTTAATTGCTATTATTATATCTGGATCCAGTACCTGAGTTAATAGTAGAGTGTCAGAAACACTCTGACTATGTAAAAAATGAAATAAGCAATTGAGGTTGAGTTTGAATTGGAAATATTTGTTTGTTAATGGTCAAATATATTCTTCCATTATAGATAATATAATGTTCCGCTAACTAATATATCTGGCAGTAACTTTATGTCATGACTGTATATTTATGGGTCGTTAGACATTAATATTGATATGAAAATCCTTGGTGGATTTCAAAAATGAATTAATATGACAATCGCAACATGCATATGATAAAAGTCGTTAACATTCATGTTGAATGTAGTATGACCAGTTGAGTAGATTCCTATTGAGAAAAGAATATATAAGTAATGCATGGTTAATGTCATAAATTTTAAGGAATTACGATGTATGATAGTGGAAATATATGCATGCAAATTTCGATTATATTACTTCCTCCATTATTTAGCTGATTACAGTGTTGATTGTGTTGCATGTGTTGCACAAGTGAGTAGTGGGAATGACACTTATTAGCCCCTACATTCGACTATCCAATAAACTCTAAAGGAGAGTGATATGCAAAAGTACGCTCTAGTGACAATATCATAGATTTGTTCACTAGATTTGTTCACTAAGATTATTCCTACATTGGTTTTGGATAATAAGTGTTTATAATAATGGAATGCGTACATTTGAAATATTGTTGTCGTCAGGAAGAACGACAACTTCAAAACTTTTGTGTGGATTTGGTCTTAAAACCAATGATTGTACTCTTTTTCCCTTTAACCAAGTTTTTCACAAAGGGTTTTCTAAGTTAAAGGTTTTTAATGAGGCAGTCAGTGCAACACATAGAAACGCATATGGCATGAACTATTTACCTTGTCTAGTTTTTTTTTTCCACTGGGTTTTTCTAACAAAGTTAATAGTACATGTCATATACGTTATGCAACTACGATCGAGACAATCAATTCTACAATTTATTCATTGAGACATTGTCGAGATGAAAATGAAAATCATTTAACTGCACTATATGAAGACAATGCATCTTGCATATCTCAATTGAATTGGGCTATATTAATGGGGATAGAACAAAACATATTTCACCTAAGTTCTTCTTTACTCATGGTTTGCAAAAGAATGAGGAGATTGATGTGCAACAGATCCGGTCAACCGATAATTATTTATCAAGACATTGTCGACTGCAACATTTGAAAGACCAGTGAAGAGCATTGTGATGCAGCAATTGAAATATCTAGATTGACGCTTGGTTCATGGGGAGTAAATCAAACAGATAAATATATACTATTTTTCCTTAACTAAGATTTTTTCCTACTGGGTTTTCTCTTAGTAAGGTTTTAATGAGGCATATCATATATGTTGTATGTTTAAGTAATAGATATCCAAGGGGGAGTGTTATGAAATAATATCATTGATGGATTATCTATTATTCTGATTGATTTAAGTAGATTTGTGATTAATTCAGATTATTGTGTTCACATTGTAATCTCTACTATAAATACCCTCTTATATCATTGGAATAATACACAAGCAATTTTCTTTTCTTCTATACTTGTGTTTCCTCTTGTTCTTCCTCCATTATCTTTTTAGTTTTATAACAATTATTTTAATAATAAATTGTGTTTAATATTATTTTTGGTAGTATTGTTACCTTTTAACGATTTTATAGCTTTTCAATTTTTATTATCGTATCCTTTTATAGATTTAAAATTAATAATCTGAAAATTAATTAAAAGACTAAAATTTTAAGGTATAAGGTGCTTTTTATTTTTTATTTTTTAATATTTATTATTGTACTTATCTTTTTATTTGCTTGTGAATTTTAATTAATAAATTGCGTATTCTTTTATGCATATGCGTATCTTTTTTGCTTTTTAATTTTTATTATTGTGCTTATCTTTTTCTTTGCATGGAAATTTTAATTAATAAATTAATAATTAGGGAGAAACAATTTTTGAAAGAAATAAACTCACACTTTTAATATAGTAGAGATTTATGTGTGTGTGTGTGTGTTTTTTTTTTTTTTTTTTTGGTTTGTTTGGGTATGGATGCTCACTAGAATAACAGTACTAGTTGATTGTTAGCTTACACTCACTTAGCTCTAAATTTGTCTTTTACTCGCTAATGTTACGTGTCCAACCATTGTACATCATTATATATCAAGTAGAGTAAATAAATTAACTAACACATGATCCATCTTGTTTTTGTCATTATTATGACATTTGGGTATTAAGTTTCTAGAGCATGGCAACAACGTTGAGGATTGCTAGCTCAACACAAAAAACTTTATTAATTGGCCCCTTTTTATTATCATTTTCATACAATGAATACTAGATTATATGGTATTAAGTTGAGCACAAATTTGGCACATACCTTTTCTTAAACACCTTTAAAAACACAATCAATCCACACATTATAATGCATCATATCATCTTGCAGTAATATTTTGTATACAATTAAGTTGGAGACAAAGCATTACAAAATAAGAAACTGTGTCTTGTTCATCCCATTTCTTGTGCTCCTTTCCATTACTATTCTTTTTTCGTCGGAATCCGCAGCTTATAGGCTTCAATCTTGCCATCAAACCGGCTCCATAACAGGAAAAACGCCACCTCCGGGGCAATGCAATCAAGAACATGATTCAGACTCGCCGCGTCGCAGCCAAGACTACAAAACGTATACATGTTCACCGCCGGTCACCGGACATACCAAGGCGACGCTAACCATAAACGGCTTTGAAAAAGATGGAGATGGTGGCGGCCCATCCGAATGCGATAATCATTATCATTCGGACAAAGGTGTCCCCGTGGTAGCGCTCTCAACAGATGGTATAATGGTGGAAGTAGGTGCTTAAACAACATCGTCATAAAGGGTAATGGTCGGAGCGTGACGGCTATGGTTGTTGACGAGTGTGATTCCACGATGGGATGTGATGATGATCATGATTATCAACCACCTTGTCCTAACAACATTGTGGATGGCTCTAAAGCTGTGTGGGAAGCTTTGGGAATTTCAGATCCTGATGATGTTGGCTCCCTTGAGATTACGTGGTCCGATGCCTAGCTATAAAGCCAATGTATTTTCGTGTATATATTTTGCCTTAATTTGTAAGGGTGTGTATGCACTGTATTTTCGTCGTATACGTGTATATAACATATGTAATATATGCAGTGAAGCTATATATATGTATCGTGTGATAATAGATATAAATTCAAAGTATTATTGTATATAGTCATTTAGTTTATTATGTTTTGATGGAACGATGAATTGAGCGAGTGTAACGGCAGTGGTATATGGCTGGTATATATCCAAAGATATTTGGGATTCTCTTTACGATAATCAAATACGTATGTCCAATCATTTTGCCAATTGATAATGACATTTGTCCTAGTGGTCAAGCTGAGGTATTCAAAACCACAATGTCTTTGGTTCACCCTGTCCAACCACTACTACACCACCTCCAGTTGTACCTCCACTCACCAAAACCTAGCCAATGCAAGCCAGATCCAAAAAGAGAGTTTTTAAGCCTAAAACTCACTCAGTCATATTTCACACCATGTCCTAATATTTATATAAAAGAAACCTTTTGATGTGTCTGATGCACTGTGCCAATTTGAGTGGACTCAAGCAATGCAAGAGGAATACAAGACCCTCATGAGCAACAAGTCTTGGAACTTGTACCACTTTCTCAAATCAACATGTTTTTGGAAATCTTTGGGTCTTTAAGCTCAAGCTAAAACCATATGGCACACTATCTTGAGACACAATGGTAGATTTGTGGCTTTTCATCAAGAATATGGGATAGACTTCGTTGAGACCTTAGTTCACTTGCCAAAGTCAGCGCCATAAGGGTGATAATGGCCTTGGTAGTATTCTTTAATTGGACAATTCATCAGATTGACATAAATAATGCCTTTTTCAATGGCCCACTTCAAGAACCAATGCACATGCCCCAACCTGAAGGGTTTGTGGATCTATCCAAGCCTAACTTTGTGTGCTAGTTGTACAAGGCACGGTATATTCTAAAGCAGGAACCTATGTCTTGGTTTGATGCCTTAAGAAATCAACTTCTGGCTTTGGGTTTTGTTCTGTCTATATATATTTTTGTTCATACTTAACATAAGAACTCGTGTTTTTACACTCTGGTGTATGTGGACGATATTCTTATAACATGAAGTCTTCTATCTAAGATCTAAAAATTCATTGTGATGTTGAATCAAACATTTCCTAGAAACAATTGGGACACATTTCATATTTTCTTGGAATGCAATCTCACAGAGACAAGACTGGTATTTATGTCTCACAAGCATATTATGCTGCTCAGTTGTTGAGGAGCCTGGAATTGCACAGTCTCAATCCATGGCAACTCCTATGGTTGTAGGCAAGAGACTTTTACCTTTACATGGCACACCTATGACCGATTCTGGTGTCATAGGAGTGCAATATGATGACGACAATACCTCACACTCACTATACTTGATCTGGTGTTTACATTAAATACCCTCGGTTAGTTCTTGCAGGATCCTTACTCAACTCATTGGCATGATCTCAAGAGACATCTGAGATATGTGAAAGGGGCACTTGAGATTGGACTACACTTCAAACCTTTTAACACTTGAGATTGGTTAAGTAACATTAGTTGATACTTAACTCACACTCACTCAGCCTCAATTTTGTCTTTTGCTCACTAACTTATACATCATCAAGAAGCAGAGCAAACACATCTATCCGGCGTGGAATCTATTACTACTTGTCTCTGTCCCCAAATGTTTTAAATTTCTACTCCCCCCTCGAGCATGGCAACAACGCTGAGAATTGCTCAACCAAAAAAACTTTAATAATTGGCTGTTTTTTTATACTTTCATACAATTAATAATATATTATGTGGCATTAAGTTGAGCTCAAATTTGGCACATACATTTTCTTAAGCACCTTTAAAAACCCAATCAATCCACACAATATAATGCATCATATCATCTTGCAGTACAATACGTTGTCTAGGAGTTGGTAACAAAAAGCATTAAAACATGAGAAACTCTTGCTTGTTCATCCCATTTCTTGTACTCCTTTCCATTACTATTCTTTTTCCGTCGGATTCCGCAGCTTATAGGCTTCAATCTTGCCATCAAAGCGGCTCCATAACAGGAAAAACGCCACCCCCAGGGCAATGCAATCAAGAACATGATTCGGGATCGCTGCGTTGCGTGCCAAGACTATAAGACGTATACATGTTCACCGCCGGTCAACGGACATACCAAGGCGACCCTAACCATAAACAGCTTCCAAAAAGGTGGAGATGGTGGCGGCCCGTCAGAATGCGATAACAAGTATCATCCGGACAGTATCCCCGTGGTAGCGCTCTCAACGGGATGGTATAACGGTGGAAATAGGTGCTTAAACAATATCGTAATAAAGGGTAATGGTCGGAGTGTGACGGCTATGGTTGTGGACGAGTGTGATTCGACGATGGGATGTGATGACGATCATGATTATCAACCACCTTGTCCTAACAACATAGTGGATGGCTCTAAAGCTGTGTGGGAAGCTTTGGGTATTTCGGATCCTGATGATGTTGGCTCACTTGAGATTACATGGTCCGATGCCTAGCTAGTCCAGTGTATTATATGTGTATACATTAAGCATTAATCTATAAGGAGTGTGTGTATATATATATATATATATATATATATATATATATATATATATATATATATATATATATATATGTATATATATGTATTGTATTTTCGTATACGTGTATATAACGCATGTAGTATATGCAATGAAGCTATTTATATGTATCATGTGCTAATAGATGTAATTTCAAAGTATTATATTTTATAGTTATTTAGTATAGTCTGTTGTGATGGAACGATGATTTGATCGAGTATAACGGCAGTAGTATATGCTAGGTAATTATCCAAGGATATGGGTTCTCTCTACGATGATCAAATACATCCGTTCAATCATTTTTACAATTGCTCATGACATTTTGACCTTATGATCAAACTGAGGTTTCCCCAAAACCAAAATGTCTTTGGTTCACCAAATCCCACCCACTACTACACCACCTCCAATTGTACCTCCACTCGTAAAAATCCATCCATTTCTAACCAGGTCCAAAAGTTGAATTTTTAAGCCTAAAACCTACTCAACTGTCTCATACGGCATGTCCTAACCTTTATACAAAACCTTATGATGTGTCTTATGCATTGTGCCAGAATGAGTCTACTCAAGCAATGTATAAGGAATACATGGCTCTTATGCACAACAAGTCAACCGGTACCACCTTCCTCAAATCAACACATGGTTGGAAATCATCGGCTTTTTAACCTCAAGCTGAAAACTGATGGCACTATCCTGAGACACATAGGGATTTCATCAAGAATATGAGATAGACTTCACTGAGAACATTTGGTCTAGTTGTCAAAGTCTCCACGATAAAGGTTATAATGTCCTTGGTAGTGTCCTTGAATTTGCCAATCTATTATGTTGACATAAATAATGCTTTTCTAAATGGTCTACTTAAAGAACCAGTGTACATGCCCCAACATGAAGGGATTGTGGATCGACCAATATCCTAACTTTGTGTTCAAGTTGAACAAGGCATTGTATAGTTCAAACCAGGAACCTAGGGCCAAGTGTGATGCCTTAAGAAATCAATTGGTGGTTTGGAGTTTTGTTCAGTCATTATCAAATACCTCTTTGTTCATACTTCACACAAGAACCCATGTTTTGTACATTCTGGTGTATGTGGATGACATTCTTATAATATGAAGTTTGCCCTCTCTGATCCAGAAGTTCATTGTTAAGTTGAATCATACATTTGCCCTGAAAATTATGGGACAAGTATCACATTTTCTTGGAATGTAATCTCACAAAGACAAGACCGGTGTCTTTATCGGTCACAGTCATATTATGTAGCTCGCTTGATGAAGAGCCTAGAACTTGACACTCTCAAGCCATGTCCAACTCATATGGTTGCGGGCAAGAGACTTTTATCAAAATAGGGCACACGTATGACCATTTCCAGTGTCTATAGAAGTGCAATATGAGGACATAAACACTCACTCTAATTAGAACTGATATGATATTTTAAGTAAATGCCCTTAGTTAGTTCATATAGGATCCATACTATTTTCATTGCAGACTCTCAAGAGACGTTACGGCCTTTTTATAGAATTACAACTTTCACTGGAAGAATATTGAGTCAGTTTTACTATACAATGATGAGCCAAGTCATATCCCACGAGGAATCTAGTTAAGTATCGAAGTCAACATTGTTATTAGTTCGAGCCAATCACAATTTAGAAGAGGTGATGTGTCACGATCACCGGTTCTATCAACTAGTGTGCAAAGATTAAAATCGTTAGATTAAGATATGTAAAAGATTTAGCCGAGATATGATATAACCATCTAATTTCTACTCCTCGTTCATGTTCGGAAGTGAAGACTACCTATAACTCATGTTCTTGGCGTATGTTGGTGGGTGCAATTTCCTATTCAAGCTAATTAAACATTGATACCGTGATCTAGCAACCTATGTTAGATTCAACAGTCCGCCTTTAAGGATTTAACTGACCTAACAAGTGTTTAGTCACTTTGAAACGCTCAACTCATGTTTACAAACCTCACTCGAGTATCAAATTTAATGCTTTACTTGCACTTAATTATTCTGCATGGAATCATGTATACAAGTTGATACTTAACTTACACTCACTCAGCCTTAATTTTGTCTTTTCCTCACTAACCTTACTTGCCTAACATTAACTTATACATCATTTTGAAGGGAAAGAAAAAGAAAAAAAAATTAAAAAAAAAAGAGAATCTAGTAGTACTTGTTTTTGTCATTATTATTACATTTCTCTAAATCCAAATGTTTTAAATTTCTACTCCCCCTCGACAGTGGCAACAACGTTGAGGATTGCTCAAACCAAAAAAAACCTAACTCTTCCCCGGGTAGTTCCCAATGTGTGGCACTTTCTATACTTCATGGGTGCATTAGTCCGAAAGTCCTTAGCAAAAGTTTCGGTAGAGCTTTCGCTCTTTCTTTTTACATAGCAATAGATTCGCTCAAGAGGGTCTCCAAAGGATATTGACCGGAAACGATAAAATTACTCAAACAAGCATGAAACGTATGCTTGCATATTCGTCCATAGGTCAAATCAGATATGTAATTATTGGAATAATTGTTGGAGAAGGAGGTGATCCAGCCACACCTTCCAATACGGCTACTTTAGGTCTCTCATTTTCTATTTTTATTGGCATTACTATAGTGGGATTTCAAAGAAATGGGCTTCATTTTTTAAGCTTTTTATTACCCGTTGGGAGTCCCACTGCCGTTAGCACCCTTTTTAGTACTCCTTGAGCTAATCCCTCATTGTTTTCGCGCATTAAGCTCAGGAATACGCCCGCTAAAGCAATTGTAGCAGCTCCTTATTCAACGCATCGCTATCATTGGTTTTTTCCAACTCAGCATACAACAAGCCCAATGCATATATAGATACACGATGTTTAAGCTCTTTAAACAACACAACATCTTTAAATTTTTTTGGCTCCATGAAAAGAGACGTCTCGAATGACTTTTTGATGTTTTTGATCTCTTGATCGATCAAGCAAAGGCCGGCTTCCCACTCGCAACCAAGTCCCCAAGCCCGAGTTTTTAGCCGTTTTTAAATACCGAATGCATTCCCTCGACTCTCGAGGTTGATGTGTTTCCCAGATGAAAAACAGAGTTGGTCCATGCGGAGACGAATGCCTCCTTATGTGCGTTCAACCATGTACAAGAGACATAACTCATGGCGTCTTCACTAAAAATCTTCTTACACTCTTCCAATCTCTCATTCAACTCATCTTCTGATTCTGATTTAACAACCTCTGTCCAAGCAGTCATCAAATCTTGCCAAACTTCGCTCGTAGTCTTCGTCTTTAGATTCGCCACAAGACCTTTCTCTATATGCCACCTGCATATCAAGTTCTTTGCTTTTGGATAAACCACCCGTAAAGCGTTCATTAATGCTTCTTCTCTATCTGTCACGATACAACATGTTTGATCACTTTTCTCACCAACTGATTTCCGAAGCATAGTCAAAGCCCACGTGTAGTTCTCTTCCCTCTCCAAACAAAGTAGAGCAAATCCTATCGAAAATTTCATATCAGTACATGTAACGCCAACAATTTGCAAGAGGGGCATCTTGTACTTGTTCGTCTTGTATGTACAATCCTTCGTCATGCCTACATTCCACGAATGATGTGTTCTTATCTGCCGATTGAAAACCTCTTGCATCACTGTACGGCCCTCTCGTGCCTTTTCTTTATCTTAGCACGAACATTGTAGATCGCCTTTGATGACGTACAGTTCTTCTTATCATCATTTCTCAACATACGTAGTATATGTTTAGGCAAAATACCGTTGCGAGTCATTGTTGCAACAAAATCAACTTGTTCTCTATCAATCCGGCCGAGGTATGCATGACCCTCCTCATACTTGAATAACTTGTGATTATGTACACCATTCAATACTCTAACGGTCCACACCTCCCTAAAGTTATCCTTCAAGGTTTTCAATAGAAATGGACAACCGCATTTCTTTGTAGTCGATTCTCTTGACTTATTTTTTCCGGTACCGTCAACCTTTTTCTCGTATTCTCTTGGCAATCCACCCCTCTCACATTGGTATAAAATGAAATGTGTCCGCTTTCCGGTCATGTTGGATCTCTTTTTCACAATGACAATGCCTTTCTCTCTTGCCAATGCCTTGAGGTGTTTGGTGACGGTTTCATGTGAATCAAATACTTATGAATAATATATGAATGTAATGAATACCAAGTCAAGTTTAAAAATCACATACATTTAGATAGTATAAGTTTTAGAGACTTACTTGATCAGTTGTAAAAATTGAAGTCAAATCGACTGATAACTCTTCATGTGGGTCATCCATCATTGAGAGTGTGGTATCTCGAACTTTCTGAAAAATTTCTTGATCTTCTTCAATCATTTCATCAGCCAAAAACTGCAAGGAAACGTATAATTGTCATAGTCAATTGGATGAGAATAAGAAAATAGCATATCCATTTAATAGTTTCTCACCTTCAAATACTCCTCGTCATCGTCTAGTACTGGCCCCTCATCATTGCTTTTGTCATGATTTGCGTCATTACATTGTTTCTATGGATTCAATAGTAATAAAACCAAGTAAAACACATGTTGGCAAAATGAAAAATTACAGATCCAGAACGTCAGTGCTTATGACGTTGGGTTGGGAAATCCAACGTCGTCATGATTGACGTTGTAAATGAAGCCTTTTGCGGTCGAGAGTCAAGCAAAATGTCGTTCGTATTGACGTTGAAATGAAAAAATAAACGTCAGTGAGGCTGACGTTAACAAGAAATATGTTTAAAGTTGATTGACAACACAAGCGTCAGCCACACTGACGTTGTAGTGGACAAAGGAGCGTCATCAAGGCTAACGTTTTGGACATGCATATACATCTTCTTTGTTGTTGTAAACGTCACCCATGGTGTCGTTACTACTGCCTCACGGGCGACAGTATGGCTGACGTCCCAGAAGCTTGCCATTGACGCTGCGAAACGTAAAAGAATGACGGGGGAAGCCCAGGGGTGATCGGAAATGGCGAAATAACACTATTTTCTTCCATTTATGACCTCTAAACATGATAATATGTATGTAGGAAGATTACCCATTAACTTAAATCACACATTGAACATAAAGAACGAAATTTTCAAACAAGAAATTACCATATTTGAGGAATCCATCTTCTTCTCAACTTGGCTTGAAAATGGTATATCTTCAAGTGAGATTGCTACATCTTCTATATCACAATGCATTTGTTGTTCATTGTTATGAATTGATTCAAAATGTTGACTTTCAAAATTTGAATTGGGAGATGATGAAGGTTCCATGGATGTAGAGGGGAGGAAGATGATGAAGTGAAGAAGTGATGAAATGATGAAGATGATGAAATGTTTTATGTTTAAGGTGTTAATTGAATAGAAGGATAAAATTGTTTATTTAGGTTTTATGAGGACTTGTTTATAATTTCAAAAATATGTGGTGTAGGTAGTAATTTTTTTATTAATTGTGTAGTGTGAGAAGTATAAAAATAATCAAAATAATCTTGTGGTGCCAAAAGTAAAATTCTGTGGTATAAGTAGTAAGTGAGTGCAAGTAGTAAATAGGGGGTCCAAATAGAACCCCTATTATTATTGTACTACTTAATAGTTTTTTTTGTGTAATTGTGATTATTTTGAAAAATTATATACAATGCCTATTATGCATAAATCCATATTAAAATACCCGGAAATAAATATTAAAAGACAACATTTATGATTTAAGTTTAATGACAAGATTAATGCAATTATTTTATTAGCAATACAATAAATCTATCTTCAATCAAATAAATAAATAAATCTATCTTGACATTATATATTTCGGGTTGCCTTCAATTTTACAATTTAACTCTTGACATTCCTTTCAAAAAAAAAAAAAAAAAAAAAAAAAAAAACCTCTTGACATTATATATATTGTTTACAAATGATGTGTTATAAAGATTGAAATCGTTGTTTCCTATATATATAAAATAAAAAATAAAAAATGTTCAAAAAATGTAAAGAATAAATTATGATAAATATAATAACCTCAAACTATAAATAAAAAAACATTTTTTTTTTACCCCAGAAACGAAAGCATTTATTAGCAAAAGCATATTTACATCACAGTCAGCCCGCACTACAACACGGCCAGATGCCGCACTACAACACGGCAATAAAACAAACAAGGTCAAATAATAGATTGGGTCGAGGGTGCTGAACCGAAGGAAATGCTACCGAAAGACGTTCAGACACATGGATCCTCTAGGTAATCTATTACTCGACCAACACAAACAAATAACAAAAACAACAAACTCTGAAATAAAAACTAGAAACATAACACCGCTAGACTACGCCGCCTCGAGACGCCGTCGTACGGTATAGAGAGCCCGCAAGCCTGACATCTCCTCCCGAATAGAAAGCGGACAACCGAAGAAGACGCTGGAAAGCACCATCAGATTCCGGCATCATTCACCGGACATGGCTGAAAATCCAAGAAATGGTGGCGAACTGAACACCGGGACTATGGTGAAGCATCAACCTCGATCTGAAGCGAAGAAATCTAGCCGGAGATCCCTTCCACCGGTCACCGGAAACAAGAAGCTGAACACTGAACCCTCTCGAAACCAGCAGATCAGAGCCCCCAACATGAGATTATACCCGATCTGGAAGGTGAACCAACCCAAAAACGAAAAAAAAAGCCGGAAGGCCACCGGACCTGGCCACAACAACTCACCATGGCGGAACCACCAAGGCCCAGGACCGCCGACTTCATTCTGGAAAGATGAAGAGTCAGATCACCCAAGCAGCTGCCGGAGAACGAAAGGTAGCGCCGGAATCCATGGAGTTTGGCGGCGAGAGAACAGAGAGGGAAGGCAAAACACCACTAAAACAAACAAAGAAATAGAAATAGCTAAAAAGTATAACTACTAGAAGCCACCTCCGACGGGCCGCCAGAGGGGCGAAGGCACAACAGAAGAAAAAAAAAGGAAAAAAAGAGCAAAAATGAGCCGTAAGAAGAAGAAAAAAAAAGGAAAAAAAAATAGGCAAGACATTTTCAGCCACAAATTGGAGCCGGACAACTACTGACAAAGTTAAAAAGGTGAATAAAGTGTATTTTTTAGCTATGGCAAAGAATGACTCTCGCGCATGGAGAGATTGAGGTGGCACTAGGCATGGTCTCGAATTTGATATCTCCACTAGTATCAAATCAAATTTTGATATCTTATATTTTCACCATTGGAGATACTAATACTCTTTTATAGGTATTAAAAAATGGGTTTGATACCCACCATTAAACTTACCCTTACATCAACTATAGATAAATATGGCTTGGTCACCAATAGGATTGTGGGCTTGTCGACAAGGGCAGATTTAGGGAAGATAGCATTTATGTCCTTCAGCTCCTCATGTTCTCTCTGCTCAACCATTCATGGATGTGTAATAGTAGAATTCTTAGTCGTTGAAATGCTCCAATCATTAGGTGACTTCATGTGAAAAATCGAAACAAAGTGTAACTAAACCGGACCGAACAAATGGTTTTAGCCTAACGTTGTTTTTTTTTTTTGTGTGGATAATTAGTCATTTTAAATCGATAATTTTATTTGTTAATGAAAACCGTGAAAAATTGCCAAATTCGGACCAAACCGAACGGAACAAATGGTTTTAACCTAAAACCCGTTTCAGTTTGGGTTGAAAATAAAGAAACCGTATAAAATGGTTTGTTTTTATAGAATGGAAAAAAACGGCCAAACCGGATTATATTCACCTCCAGACGCTAGAACACTGAAAATGTTTTTGTTTTTATATATATATATATATATATATATATATATATATATATATATATATATATAAAATATAATACGGTGGATTTTTTTTTAACATTAAAACCACTTTTCAAAGAAAAAAAAAATTTAAAACCGTCTGCCACGTGTGTGCCTCACGATTTTGCCACGTGGAAGTCTAGGAGCAATCCAAAAGTTGAAGAAAGGGGAGATGTGGAAGCCTTTGGACCTTTGGTGCTACCTTTTCTCATCTTATAAGATAAGATATAGATATAGATATAAATATAGATATAGATTATGTGGCATTAAGTTGAGCTCAATTTGGCACATACCTTTTCTTAAACACCTTTAAAAACCCAATCAATCCACACATTATAATGCATCCTATCATCTTGCAGTACAATACGTTGTCTAGGAGTTGGTAACAAAAAGCATTAAAACATGAGAAACTCTTGCTTGTTCATCCCATTTCTTGTGCTCCTTTCCATTACTATTCTTTTTCTGTCGGAATCCGCAGCTTATGGGCTTCAATCTTGCCAGCAAAGCGGCTCCATAACAGGAAAAACGCCACCCCCAGGGCAATGCAATCAAGAACATGATTCAGACTGTTGCGTTGAAGGCCAAGACTACAAGACGTTTACATGTTCACCGCCAGTCAACGGACAAACCAAGGCGACCCTAACCATAAACAGCTTTGAAGAAGGCGGAGATGGTGGCGGCCCGTCAGAATGCGATAACCAGTATCATTCAGACAGTGTCCTTGTGGTTGCGCTCTCAACGGGATGGTATGATGGTGGAAATAGGTGCCTAAAAAATATCATCATAAATGGTAAAGGAAGAAGTGTGACGGCTATGGTTGTCGACGAGTGTGATTCCACGATGGGATGTGACAACGAACATGATTATCAACCACCTTGTCGTAACAACATTGTGGATGGATCTAAAGCTGTGTGGGAAGCTTTGGGAATTTCTGATCCTGATAATGTTGGCTCACTTGAGATTACATGGTCCGATGCCTAGATAGTATTATGCCTTAATCTGTAAGGGGTATATATGTATAGTATTTTCGTATACGTTTATATAATGTATGTAATATATGCAGTGAAGATACATATATGCATCATGTGGTAATAGATATGAATTCAAAGTATTATTGTATATAGCCATTTAGTTCATTCTGTTGTGACGGAACGACGAATTGATCGAGTATAACAACAGTAGTATATGGCAGGTAATTATCTAAGGATTTGGGGTTCTCTGTACAATGATCAAATCCATCCGTCCAATCATTTTTACAATTGATAATGACATTTGTCTTAATGGTCAAGCTACTACTACATCACCTCCAGTTGTACATCCTCTCACCAAAACATATCCGGTGTAAGAGCACTTGCATTAGTGTCTCTGAATAGAGTCTCTACTTTACAGACTCCAACATCATTTACAGAATCTCTACACATAGTCACGCATACTTAATCTTTACCGAACTACAATAATAAAGAATCGTAAACCAAAATAATTATGACATATTTACAAAAACAAATACACATATAAATAATTTATTGTCTATTATTATAGTGATAAATATTACCTGTATGGATATTCAAAATATGTATAGAAGATCTTATTAATGAAATATTTGTAGAAAGATTTTTTGTGACTCGAAATATATATATATATATATAATGTTAGAAATAAAAAAAACTGAATCGTAAAAAATTCGGTTTATAGTAGATATAGAGTATGATGTCAATTTTATCCAGAATCTGTTGAATAGAGATCATGTATACAGATTCTGATGCAGACATTTTAATTGGATCTGAAGCTGTATATACAGATTTACCACTTCTTACAGATTCTAATGCAAATGCTCTAAACCGGATCCAAAAAGAGAGTTTTTAAGACTAAAACCTACTTAGTCATTTTTCATACTGCATGTCCTAATCTTCATAAAAAAAAACCTTCTGATGTGTTTTTTGCACTGTGCCAGTATGAGTGGACTCAAGCAATGCAAGAGGAATACAAGGCTCTCGTGAACAACAAGTCTTGGAACCGGTACCACCTTTCTCAAATCAACACACACTATCATGAATCATGATCATCACTCCGGATGAAACGGCTCAGCAAGCATGGGAGCGTTTAGAAGGAATTTTTCGTGAGAATAAAAATCAAAGAGCCTTGTACCTGGAAAATCAGTTTAATGCTGTCAAACAAGAGGATTTCCTGAACGTGTCCGCCTATTGCCAGGAATTGAAAATGCTCGCCGATCAGTTGTCCAATGTCGGAGCTCCGACCGCCGCCTCGTTCTCCTGCTTATTTCTGGCCTCAGTCAAGCCTATGAAGGGGTAGCCACGATACTTCAGCAGAGTGACCCGCTTCCGAAATTTTACGAATCCCGCTCCAAATTAATTCTGGAAGAGACCCGTAAATCCAAAAGAGCTGCTGCCGGTGGCGGAGATACAACCCTTCTCTCACAAGGCGGTTCCGGTCACCAACCCAATGCCTCCAATGGCGAGCAGTCTTCCCGTAACAGTGGGGGTCAAAGACGCGGTCAGAATAATTGCGGTGGTGGTCGGGGCCGGCAATCGAGCAGGGGCCGTGGAAATAGAGAGCAACTCCGGTCATGAGAACCAGCAGCAGCACACCGGAAACTCCTCTTCCGGTTCCTCACAGCAACATCAGCGTCCATGGTGGCCAACGTACCCACCTTGGATGTCCCGGGGTCAACAATGACCAATTCCTCCTTGCCCTTATCCAACAGCTAATTGGGCTCGACCAAATTCGATCCTGCCCGGCATTTTAGGTACCTGCCCACCACAGGCCTATAACACACAAGTACCAACTCCACCGGGCTATACTCCAACCGACATTGAACCGCAATGCACACGATGTCTCTCAACATCCCAGATGATAATTGGTATTTTGATACGGATGCTAACTCTCACATGACAAACTCCTCTGGTAATCTCTCGTCCTATTTTAATTTGAACAAATTAAATCAAAATATTATTGTTGGTAGCGGCGAGCACATTCTAATTCACGGTCATGGACACTCCTCCCTCCCACCACCTCACCCACCGTGATCCTTAAATAATGTCCTTCATGCTCCGAAACTTATTAAAAATTTAATTTATGTGCGCCGTTTTACCACTGATAATAATGTTGCTGTTGAATTTGACCCTTTTGGTTTTTCTATGAAGGACCTTCTAACGGGGATGCTACTCATGAGATGTAACAGTACTGGGTCTCTGTATCCCGTCACCTCCTCCCTAGCACTACACAAACTCCCCTTCCACGTTTGCAGCTGTTTCACCCACTTTATGGCATGACCGTCTGGGTCATCTGGGAGCCTCGGTTCTTAGCTCCCTCTTCAAAAATAAATTTATTGATTTACCGTTTTCGTCTAATTCCATTGTTTGCGAGTCTTGCTTGTTTGGCAAACATGTTAAATTGCATTTTTTCTACTTCCGTTACTAGTACTTTGATGCATTTTGACATTATCCACAGTGATTTGTGGACTTCTCCCGTTTTAAGTACTGTTGGGCACATATATTATCTTATATATCTCGATGATTATTCGCGTTTTTTTGGACATATCCCATTAGTAAAAAATCTCAAGTGTTTCCTATATTCACCTCGTTTAATACCTTTATTAAAACACGATTCTCGGTTAGTATAAAATGCTTCCAATGTGACAATGAAAAGAATTTAATAACGACTCATTTAAAACACTATGCTCTCAGGCCTCACTTTTCGTTTCTCCTGCCCACACACCTCTCCACAAAATGACAAAGCCGAATGCAAACTCCGTACCATCAATAATTTAATTCATAGCCTCCTCGTTCGTGCTTCCGTACCTCCCTCCTTTCGGCATCGCTCTCGAAATGGCCACCTATCTCTTAAGTAATTGATGTATAAAAAATATATCATTATATTATAAGACTTTTTATTATTATTTTATGATATTTTAGTATAATTTCATATAAATGCATTGAAAACTTATAAAAATCATAGTTAGTTATAATTAGATGCATAAGTTATAAAAACGATAAAAATGATAGTTTTTTGTCAGATTTACGTTTGGTGTTTCGTTGATTTTATTGCAGGATCAGATGTTTACCGAGATCCCAAAATATGACATACTTTGAAGTATAAATCATGAGTTTTTGTGGGATAAAAGATTATGCCAAAATCTAACAACTTTGAACAGATCAACCGTCCTTAATGTTTCTACCGTAACTCATCTTCAACGGACATTTGACCTAACTTAGAGGCATTTTCAGAGAAAAAGTCCTTGATGAAAGTTGTAGATCTGCAAGAGAGCTTTCCAACGAATATTAAATCATGTCAATCGAGGTCTACACTCGAGATAAGTTTTTACGAACATCCGATATGTTGGATGGCCGGCACGCGCCGGAGAAGGCCGGATCTTGCGGGAAAATCTCCGACATTGGGCCCACAAATCTCGACAAAGGAATATCTCTCGTGTAGCCGGCACGCGCCGGTGGTGCTCCGGCACGCGCCGGTCAAGTTATGTGGCCTATAAATAGAGCTCAAGTGCAACCATTTTGAAGTGTACCAATGCATATATCTCTTCTATATCTATCTATAGTCTCTTTTGTTGTTTTTAGTTAAATAAAAGGCGTAAACGGCACTCTGTCGGAATAATCGTAGTATAAAGTATCGTTATAATACTTAGAAGATATATCAAGGCTCATTGATGTAAAAGAGTTGCTATTTCCGGAGGGTACAACTCGAAGCTTCAATTGTAATGCAGTAACTTTTCTAATGTATTTATGTTTGTTTGTTGTTATTAGTATCTATATATTAATTATAATGATATTAGGCTAACTTAATATCTAGCCAAGATATGAAATTGGATTAGTTTTATCTTTTTAGGGAAATAGATAATGACTATGTTAAAATTGATTAAAATCGGTTATAATGAATCTCTTTCTATGTTTGAATTGAAGTAGCTAATTGATTTGAAAGAATTCATAATCTAATTATGAATTGACGCCTCGTAGTTAGTTTATGAACTCGTTAATAGAAAGACCGGAGGGTAAAATTGGCCGAGTGAAAACGTGACAACGGAATCCGATTTCTAAACCGGGGGTAGATTTGTTTCGGGAGAAACAAACTCTTATTGAAATTTATACTCGAGAGATTATCACGTTAAATTCGCTGTTTAATTGACATCTCTTAAAATTGGCCGTATGACAAAACGGGAGTGACCCATGCTTGAGGATGACATTGGACGAGAGGACAAGACATATGACAATTTCATACGCTCGTGTGAGGAGAAATTGCCTAGCTTAGGAGTATACCGTTTCGTATAATTGATTGGACCTTGGAAAAAGGAAGATCTGTCTTATCTAATTTCCACTAAAAAGATATAATATTTCAATAACATATTCTTGGCTAGTCTCTAATTATAATATCTATCTCCCTCCCTTAGATATTGTTTTGGTACCTATATATACTTATATCTATATATATATATATATATATGTATTGCTATATATCTATATATATATATTTATATACTTATATATATATCTGTTTTAGTTTTATGCTTTTATTTATTGTTTGTTTGTTTAGAGTTTGGTTGGATGATAAAATTGCGACTTAGATTGAGATAATAATAGTTTCTCGGTGTTTAATCACACGGTGAATTACCAAGTTTTCCACGAGGATCGACACACGACTCACCATACTATCACTACAATTTGATCCGGTACACGCCGGTAAGGATTGATAGCATAGAAAAGGTCCGTCGGCTTTACGGCGCCGTTGCCGGGGAACGACGCTAATTCATTGTGTTCGAATGATTTCTACTTATATTAACTCAAAAGTCTCGAGGATAAGTCAACACTCTTCTTACCCCATTTCTATTTTCTTTTTCGTTGGTACTTACCTTATAAGTAAGTTACCAATCTTTACTTTTATCGATTTCAACTATTTTCGGTTTTCGTTAGTTGATGACCAGAAAGAGTAAGGCCCCACTTACTCCTTATAAGCCTGACATAGATACTTACGAAAGGCGGTTAAGAGCAGAAAGAAAACAAGGTCATACTAGTCAGGGAAATCCTGACGGAGAATCATCATCAAATCAAAATACGAAAATGGCTGAAATCAGTGATGAAACACCTGAACAAGGGCTAGATCATGCTCAAGGGCATGGCCAAAATCTTAATCGGGATCTACCAATACCAAATAACCGAGAATAGAAATAATCAAAATCGGAACCGAACAATCGTAATAATAACCCACCGAATCCGAGACCTATTTGTGATCGACCTTAAGAATAAACCGGACTAATAATCCAATTCGTTTACCCAATGAAGGAGCAAATAATTTTGAAATAAAATCTCATCTTTTTGGTCTAATTGACGCAAGAGCCCAATTTCTAGGAGAGGATGATGAGGATCCACATCACCATCTCTATCTTTTCGAAGAATTGTGCAATACAGCCAAAAGTCAAGGTGCTCATCGTGAATTAACAAGGATGTCTATGTTTCCTTTTTCTTTAAAAGGAAGAGCACGAGATTGGTTTATGTCACTCCCACATCATTCATTGACTAGTTGGGAGGAAATTCAAACCGAGTTTTTAAAGCAGTATTTTACTCCGGGTAGAAATTTGGAATTGAAGGTCGAAATTGCCAACTTTAGACAAGGATGCGAAGAAACGCTTGGGAATGCGTGGGAGAGATTTAAAAAGTTATTAAGATCTTGTCCCGATCATGGTTATTCCTTAGATATGCAAATCCAACTTTTCTGTCGTAAATTAAGGAAAGATTCACGTGCAGATGTAGATCATGCATGTGGTGGTTCATTAATGATGAGTGAAGCCCAAATAGTTTACGATGCTATAGAAAAGATTTCCAAAAATAACAGAATGTGGGAAACCGGTTCTAGCACCAGGAAAGTAGCATTTGCAGGAGAATGCACATCGAATACGGAAGTTCTAGCACACTTGGAGAATTTGAGTAGGAAGTTTGACAACCTACAGGCTAGTAGGACTGTAAAACCAGAAACTATCATACCAAATGACTACTCAAGTCATGATAATGTGTCATTAGGGATAGAAGAACCAGAAGGATACTCAAGGGAAGAGGTGAGTTTTTTACAACAGCATAGGAATTTGAACAACGCGTATTCAAACTCCTTTAATGCTATTAGAAGAGAGCACCCAACTTATAGATGGTTAGAAAACCCTAATAAGCCAGGACAACCGCCATATCCAGTTCAGTATAAGAATCCATATAGTAATCAAGTTCATCAAGGAAATACATCAAATCAGAACCTACAATCGTTACCTAAATCTTATCCACAACATACTACTCAAACTATACCAGTCACTCAAAGTTCAACCCAACCTGAAGGAGTTGATAAATGGGATAAATTAATGGAAAATATGATGGGTGTAGTATCTACTCAAGCTCAGAATATGGAAACTATGATAACTTCTATAGGTTCAGTCTCTAAGGATATGACTATGTTGAAAACGTCTATGGGTGGACATGATACGAGAATGAGAACTATAGAAGCATCATTAAGGAATATGGAAGGTCATTTGAGTAGAGAAGGAGAACGTAACAACAGTAGACCTCCAAGAGGATTACCAAGTAATGCGAAAGAAACCCGAGAGAGGTAAATCGTGATTACAAGAAGTAGGAAATATTGTGAAGATACTAGAGCAGAAAACGCAGGAAACAATGAGGTAGAAAATGATTTAAATGATAATATCGTAAAGGAAAAGGACGAACTTGAATTTACCGATGGAGAGGAAGAAATTATCGAAGAATTCTTAAAACGAGAATAATAATGTTGAACCCGAAATTGAAGGTGAAAAATGGGTAAAAGTCCCTAGAATTCGAAAGATCCTATGGATAAGGACACGAGAACCCTATTTAAGGAACATGTCAGAGAAAATCAGGGAGAAAAACAGGAAGATTTAAAAGTAACTGAGAAGGATAAAGTTGATACAGGGGATGTTTTAAAGGAAAAATCTCAAGATAATGAAACTTGGCGATCAAGTAATGCTCAAAGATTCAAGGAAAAAGGAAAAGAGAAAATGACTTCAGAACCAAAGGTTATAGATTTAGAATCTTTGCCTTATCCACCGAAAGATCAAATTAAAAAGATAAAAGCGATAAGAAATATGCTCGTTTCCTTGACACTTTTCGTCATATTCATGTCAATATCCCCGTTATAGAAGCTTTAGTCAACATGCCCGCCTATGGAAAGTTTCTTAAAGATATCCTATCTAACAAAAAACGATTAGAAGAATATGAGAATATATGCCTTAATGAAGAATGATCTGCAATACTCCAGCATCGACTACCTCTGATGACGGGTCAATCAGGTTATAATATACTTGACCACCATAAAACAATACTAGCAAGAGGACTAGGCCCATCGTAGTATAGCTATAGTGAATCAAGGTCGATCCCACAGGGAACCAATTGTGGATCATCTTATATACAAACAATTAATTAAACATGTCAAGGACATAGAGGCGGTCTACGACCAACATAAAACAAGAAAGGTAAAGACACGACTCAACACAACGTAATTAACCTCCCCAATTATAGTCTTTATCGTTTAGACCTAGATAATTTATATGATAAACTGAACTTATCAACTGTCAATCCGTTTGTATCTATCTTAGATTGGCTACGGGAGTCATCCTCTTTAACTTGACTTAGCACCGGTAAGTCACTAAATCTTGTGATATTGTTACGTGACTTCGCCTTTTGGTGCCTCCATCTCATATAACTCACACGCTTACGACTCTAAGGATGCCGATATTAACCGTACACCTCGTCCGGGCAACATTCCTATGGTTAGGCGTACTTCCTAAACGATTACTCAAGCTCTCGTCCAACTAGCAATTACCAAGTTATAGTCTCATGCTAATCTACGACGTATGTATAATCGGTGCTAGCAATCCCCAAATATAAACCTACCTAGATAACGCCGAACGTCCGAAGATCAATTCATAAGCCTACCTAAGAGTTTTATATTGGTATTTCCTTTTTACACATTTTAATTAAACTAAGCGAGTAACGTAGCCATAGCCATACCTACCGAGATAATAAATTCTATTAAGTTAACCTAACCATAAAGACGTGGCTATTTAACGGATGAAAACGGGGCTCGGTCGACCGAATAGGTGGGCTCGGTCGACCGAGTGAACTCATTCGGTCACCCGAATCAATTTCGTCCCCGGATTACATCCCCGAACATATCTCTCGGCGTTTCATCATACGAACGATTAAACAAGTAATTCGTAAAGCATTCATATAAACTAACATAGATACACATTAATTAAACCAAGCAGATTCATGAATAGACGTTAAACATATGACGTAGGTTATGGGATCCTCATAGACAAGGCTTCGCCACATCCCTAACGTCATAGCCCAGATCTACATCATCTAGCTATGATTAACTAACTCAAACGATAAAGCATAATTGGGGAATTAATTACTGAAAATAAAAAGACAGAAAATAAAGGCTTACATATTTGCAGCCCCTAAATTGCTGGAAACCCTCAAATTATTCTATTGTATCAAAGCTATAAGATTGAAGAAAGAATGAAGGGATATGTTGGTGTGTTTTTACAAATTTCGTAGATCTTGCTTATATAGAGGTTTTTGCCGACCTAGGAAGGATCTAGAAGATATACACGCGATTTCTGCCGGATAAACTTCAAGTGACCGAGCCGACACTCTCGATCGACCGAATGGATAGGCTCGGTCGACCGAGCCTCCCTCTTCTTGTGTTAAACGCGCTTTTCGTCTATCTTGTTCCCCACTGCACGTTTGCGTGTTGATCTGATTAATCTTTCATTTAATGCTCCGATTTTCCTCTTCATTATCTTGAGATTTCTCGATTGCGCGATATTTATCTTCTCGATTTGTCGTGATCTACAAAATCAGCATTTATCGCACAATAAATCGGCTTTTAATAATGAAAACGGCTAAATACCAAATATCATATTAATAATCACATAACATTACATAATAAATATAAACGAGTGATTTAATATGAAATATACATTATTAATCTCGATTTAAGGTCAACATTGATGACTTTTACGGGTATAATTTGACCGTCATCAACTACCCCCCACTTAGACTTTGATCGTCCCGAACAAAGCATCAATAAGTCATTCCCCAAGACAACATTTTCCATGGTCGAATCATACTTACGCAAGGAACTCAAGTCAACTCATACTAGTCATGCTCATAAGATATCCATTATTCACTACTTGCTATGAATCGAAGTGATGTGTGCATGTGCATTTAGTTTTATATATTCGTGACAAGATTAAAGTTTATGCTAACTTTGCAATCTCAACCTACCAACCTCAGCATTCATACTTCTTATGCCTCGCAATGGTTAAAGCACTAGAACAATAAGCAAGTGCGTATCTATAGGGATTTTGGACTTGGAGACCGAGTACTACTCAAAGCCTCTTAAAGAGTTGAATATTTTTTTTTCATATCTTCATATTTTTCAAATACTATCAATCTCAAGGAAGAAAACTTTTTAGAGTATCCCCCTATCTTAGATCAAATATAGCATTGAATATTACCACAAGCGCGGGGCTACTTTGGTAATGTTACTACAAGCCCAGTGTTTTAACGCATTGTCAAACACAGGTACGTCTCAAGCTTATTACTCCGCTTTAATGGCTAAAATATAAGAATACATCAGCAGATAGATATTGACACTAAGTTTACATAACCAATTATCTACGCAATGTACACATAATTTCTTCAGTTATTATGATTTGCGCGGTATACTCGATTCACAGGTTGAGTAATTGAATAATAAATAACTACTTGCAAAAACGGGCATGAATATCCTTAAATTTACTTAACATAAGTATAAAATGATCACGTACTCATGAAACTTGGTTCCTTTCCTATCTATTCTTAGCTAGGAACTCACAATTCTAAGGGTACGAGATACCTAATATGGTATTTATTCAATTTTTTCAATCATGTGCCGTTTCATTCAAATTTCAATCATAACATAACATAGCTAAGTCTCCTACCCCCACTTAAACATGGCATTGTCCTCAATGACATAAATAAATGAGAATTTAAGAAAAAGACTTAGCTCTGGAAACGGCTCTTAAGTAAAAGCAGAACATCGGAGTAAATTTCAAAGCACGTCGTGGAGAAGCAAGTGAAAACCCGTATAAAGACAAACTCCACGAAAGCGTTAATAACACCATGTCTATGGAAGTTATAGAATAATGTGGCGTAATTAGGTATGAATACCGAAAAACATTTTAAGCCACTTTATTTTATACAACCAAAGACAAGAAAAATACTAAATAGAAAGAAAAATAAACAAGCAACTAAAGATGGTGGTCTTCATCTACAACCTCCACCGCCTAAATATTCTTAAAACTGGGTGGAGAAGACAAAGATCAAAAAGCATTACCCGATGTGGGAAAACACGAGGGTGACTCGATCGAAAAGGTATTCAATCCAGGAAAAGAGAAACTTGGTAAGGCATAACAGATTGAATGCGACCTATTGGCTAAAGATAAAATCAAATACTTAGCGCAGAAACTTCTCGCTTGCATTGGATATCAACAACTTAGGGAGATGTAGCTACTCCTCGAAATTACTAATAACCCAATGTATCACGTAAAAGTCATAACCGTCATCAACAAGGTCGGATCGGTGTGATAGTTCAGAACAAAACTTATCATCTAGAAATACCGGAATAGACGGAAAAAATGTGTAATTTAAAACTTCCGGTAGAAAGATAAGTTGTACTTTGATCGAACCAAAAACCTTTAAAATCTAGCTAGGGTTAGAGCTACACTTACCTCAACTAGGATCATGAAAATCAAAATGATAAAAGATAATCATTAAAGCTTAGCAATATTTCAAATTCCGCAACACATAAGTATTGTGTAAACAAAATGGAGGTTGAGAGTATGATGGGTTTAGAAAAAGATACACATAAAGGTTGGGAAGAAAAGATAAAGGGTGGGTAAGAAATTGTGTTTATGGGTGGGTTGAAAATGGTTAAGGCATTGAGATTGGGAGGGAGAGTGAAACGGATGGAAAGAAAGAGAGGCGATGCAAGAATGGTTAGAAATGTGAACTGTTGTGGCAGATTGGTGAGAGGATCGAAAAGTTTGAAGGTGAAAAAGTGTAAAGGGAAAGATAAGGATAATTGCGAATGAATTGCACATCACTTTGGATTTTCACTTGGATCACCATTCTAAAAGATTTTGGAAGTTGTCCAAAATTGTTCTTGTTCGCACCAATCATTCTCTCGTTACATTTTCAAGTAATTCTCAAGCTCTCTTAATGCTTCCATCTTAAGGTTGTTTGCTAAATTTCCTTTTCTTTAGCAATTTCTTGACTCTCCTACGGAACTCTATTTCACGTGGCCTATATTGAGTAAAAAAGTTTTGCACATCCTTAGCCCAATGGCCATTGGAACACGGCAAAATAAAAAACCTCAACATACGTCACGTTACTCTTATTGGACTCAAAGAAAGAAAAACCTAAAATCCTAAAAAGAAATCCTAAGGGTTTTTAAAGAAGTAGTTCTGAGTTTAATGTCCTCAGCTCGACTTTCCAAAAAAATATCCTTGTCAGTCATCATTCTTGGAGCACAAGATATTGACCCCTCTGAGCACTATAATAGGTGGGCTTTTCGCTTTTGCGGATTAATACCCTTCCCTTGGTTGTGAGACCTAGGAAACGACATTTATCCATACCATTTATCCAAAGCTCTTACCTCGGCTCTCGTTTTAGGAATTAGTGAATTCTAAGAAACTCGGTTAAAATTACGTTTTTGGCCTTGACAATAAGAAACAATGAATCAAAGTACTCCGAATAAGGTCGGTCATGTAGGAAAGCCTACGCCGTCTTATTCGTTGGAACATATGTGACAGTTCAGGCCAATCCGTCAAGATAAGCCCCGTTTAGCCCGAAGGCTTATCGGCTATGCTAAGTCTTGTCGAACTGCTGTAACGTACATCACACGTGGAGGGGAGACGAGTGAGCCGAAGCTCGGTTTAACTCGCCCAGCCATGGTTAGACCATTTCCGAACCCATGTACTAAGAGTCTCCGATTTCTAAATTGTCACCCAAAGCGTAATCTCGTTTCTGTTTAAGGTGGGTTCACCGAGAAGCCATCACCATAAAACTCAACGAAAGCGAGAAGATTGTGTTCTCTCAAAACTCAACGTCTTCTTTAGATTGTGAATGCTTAAACTACACAATTTGTTGCTCCCCGGCCGGTAGAAGCAATCTCATGCATAGGACAAAGAGATTTTAACGAACTACGAGGAACTCTTTATTCATCGCTTCCTTTCAACGACTACATGCTCCCTACACCCTCTAGATGAGACAGATATGGGGCAAAACCTTCGACACAAATAGAATTAATCTTACAAACTAACTCCGGGCTAAGATTCATACTAAGGTTCATGTATAGGCTAACTTATGCTCAAAAAACCAAAAGGTAGTAAAACATAAGCAAAAAAAAGGTAGTACCTTGCCTTCAACATTGTACCACGAAGAATTTAAGCCTTAAAATACATATTTTTTTTCGGAGCCATCTTGGTGCTTTAATGGTATTGCTTCAATCTCTTTTCCCATCGTAGAGTAGTAATTCCGCATGTTGCTGGGTTATTTTCTCAGCGCCCTTGAAAAATTACTGACTCAGATTATTGCTTCCATGGTTTCTGCAAACAGAAGAAAAACAAAACAGACCATAGACTGATTTTTAACATGGTTTCCCATGCTGCTGTCAGACCTACGGATTAAACATACGGGGATAAACAGACACGCGAAATTCCAGACTCGAAAACACAAATCAGAAACCGTGTAAACAGAACAGAACAAGAACAAAACAAAACAAAACAAAACAAAAATTCTAAATTCTCGGTCGACCGAATGAGGTTTCTCGGTCGACCGAATAAAATTTTTTTTTTTTTTTTTTTAAAATTTAAGAATCTGGAATTTTCAGACAGAGCAGACAACCAGAGGGACTCAAAAACGTAAAAACAGACTCTAAAACAGAAAACTCGACATGAATAAAAAATTATTTATATATAAAATTGACCGTTGGTTCCCCGGCAACGGCGCCAAAAACTTGATGACGGGTCAATCAGGTTATAATATACTTGACCACCATAAAACAATACTAGCAAGAGGACTAGGCCCATCGTAGTATAGCTATAGTGAATCAAGGTCGATCCCACAGGGAACCAATTGTGGATCATCTTATATACAAACAATTAATTAAACATGTCAAGGACATAGAGGCGGTCTACGACCAACATAAAACAAGAAAGGTAAAGACACGACTCAACACAACGTAATTAACCTCCCCAATTATAGTCTTTATCGTTTAGACCTAGATAATTTATATGATAAACTCGAACTTATCAACTCGTCAATCCGTTTGTATCTATCTTAGATTGGCTACGGGAGTCATCCTCTTTAACTTGACTTAGCACCGGTAAGTCACTAAATCACTGTGATATTGTTACGTGACTTCGCCTTTTGGTGCCTCCATCTCATATAACTCACACGCTTACGACTCTAAGGATGCCGATATTAACCGTACACCTCGTCCAGGCAACATTCCTATGGTTAGGCGTACTTCCTAAACGATTACTCAAGCTCTCGTCCAACTAGCAATTACCAAGTTATAGTCTCATGCTAATCTACGACGTATGTATAATCGAGTGCTAGCAATCCCCAAATATAAACCTACCTAGATAACGCCGAACGTCCGAAGATCAATTCATAAGCCTACCTAAGAGTTTTATATTGGTATTTCCTTTTTACACATTTTAATTAAACTAAGCGAGTAACGTAGCCATAGCCATACCTACTGAGATAATAAATTCTATTAAGTTAACCTAACCATAAAGACGTGGCTATTTAACGGATGAAAACAGGGCTCGGTCGACCGAATAGGTGGGCTCGGTTGACCGAGTGAACTCATTCGGTCACCCGAATCAATTTCGTCCCCAGATTACATCCCTGAACATATCTCTCAGCGTTTCATCATACAGAACAGATTAAACAGTAATTCGTAAAGCATTCATATAAACTAACATAGATACACATTAATTAAACCAAGCAGATTCATGAATAGACGTTAAACATATGACGTAGGTTATGGGATCCTCATAGACAAGGCTTCGCCACATCCCTAACGTCATAGCCTAGATCTACATCATCTAGCTATGATTAACTAACTCAAACGATAAAGCATAATTGGGGAATTAATTACTGAAAATAAAAAGACAGAAAATAAAGGCTTACATATTTGCAGCCCCTAAATTGCTGGAAACCCTCAAATTATTCTATTGTATCAAAGCTATAAGATTGAAGAAAGAATGAAGGGATATGTTGGTGTGTTTTTACAAATTTCGTAGATGCTTCTTATATAGAGGTTTTTGCCGACCTAGGAAGGATCTAGAAGATATACACGCGATTTCTGCCGGATAAACTTCAAGTGACCGAGCCGACACTCTCGGTCGACCGAATGGATAGGCTCGGTCGACCGAGCCTCCCTCTTCTTGTGTTAAACGCGCTTTTCGTCTATCTTGTTCCCCACTGCACGTTTGCGTGTTGATCTGATTAATCTTTCATTTAATGCTCCGATTTTCCTCTTCATTATCTTGAGATTTCTCGATTGCGCGATATTTATCTTCTCGATTTGTCGTGATCTACAAAATCAGCATTTATCGCACAATAAATCGGCTTTTAATAATGAAAACGGCTAAATACCAAATATCATATTAATAATCACATAACATTAAATAATAAATATAAACGAGTGATTTAATATGAAATATACATTATTAATCTCGATTTAAGGTCAACGTTGATGACTTTTACGGGTATAATTTGACCGTCATCAACCTCCTAAACTTAAAGATCCTGGTAGTTTCACTATTCCATGTGAAATTGGAGGATTTCTGTTTAAGAAAGTATTGTGTGATCTAGGAGCAAGTATCAATCTCATGTCTTATGAGGATTATAAGAAACTAGGAATATGAGAGCTTACGAATACTGAAATGACCCTTCAGATGGCAGATAGATCAATTAAACATCCTAAGGGAATAATCGAGGACGTGTTGGTTAAAATTGATAAATTTTACTTCCCAGTAGACTTTGTAATAATGGAAATGGAAGAAGGATATTCAGCGCCAATTATTCTAGGTCGACCATTTCTAGCTACAGGAAGGACTTTGATAGATGTTCAAAAAGGTGAACTAATACTAAGAGTTAATGAGGATAAAGTTTCGTTCAATATCTTCAAAGCTTTAAACCATCCATACAAAGAACCAGAATCATGTTCTTTTATAGATGAATATTCTACTATCTGGGATGCCAAATTTAAAGGTTATGAAAATAAATTAGAAGAATGTTTGACATTTTCTATCTATAAAGAAGATGAAAATGATACTGAAATGAAAGAAGTAATCCTTTATTTAGATAAAGGAGGATTTGTTAAACATCCATGGTATCAAAATTTGAAATTGGAAATGGAAGGACCAGTTTTAAAACCATCAGTAGAAGATCCACCAAGGAATCGGAGTTGAAACCACTTCCTTCGAATTTGAAATATGCTTTTCTTGAAAATGATAATCTGTTACCAATTATTATTTCATCAACCTTAACAAATGAACAAGAAGATCAATTATTAAGAATGTTAAGACAACATAAGAAAGCTTTTGGATGGACAAGCGGATATCAAAGGTATTAGCCCTGAGATTTGTGTTCACAAGATCATTTTGAATGAAGGAGCTAAACCTTGTATTCAGCCACAACGCCGCCTCAACCCGAATTTGCAAACAATCATTAAGAAAGAGGTCATTAAGCTATTAGAAATGGGAATAATCTTTCCCATATCGGATAGTGAATGGGTAAGTCCAACTCAAGTAGTTCCAAAGAAAGGAGGTTTCACGGTAAAAGAAAATGATAAAAATGAATGGATTCCGACAAGGGAAATTACGGGATATCGAATGTGTATTGACTTTCGGAAACCGAATGATCATACTAAAAAGTATCATCATCCACTTCCATTCATCGTACGGATGTTGGAAAGATTGAGTGGACATAAGTATTCTTCGCTTCTTAGATGGTTATTCGGGTTATTTACGGATATTCATTGCGAGCGGGAGATAGAGAAAAAACTACTTTCACTTGTCCCTATGGAACTTTTGCTTATAAAAGAATGCCGTTTGGATTATGTAATGCACCTGCTACATTTCAGCGATGTATGATGGCAATATTTTCTGATATGGTCGAGAAATTCTTAGAAATCTTTATGGATGACTTTAGTGTTTATGGAGATTCTTTTGATAAATGCTTATCACACTTAGAACGCGTTTTACAACGCTGTGAAGATACCAACTTCGTACTAAGCGGGAAAAATGTCATTTGATGGTATCTCGAAGGAATTGTACTAGGTCATAGAATCTCGAAGAAGGAATTGAAGTTGATAAAGCTAAAGTCGAAGTAATTGAAAAATTACCTCCACCAATTAATTTGAAAACGTTAAGAGGATTTCTTGGACATGCGGGATTTTATAGAAGGTTTATTGCGAGATTTCTCAAAAATAGCAAAGCCCCGAGTCATTTGCTAGAAAAAGAAGTACCTTTTAACTTTGATGATAAATGTATGGAAGCCTTTAAGACCCTAAAAGCGAAATTAACTACCGCACCAAGATTACTAGTAGCACCAGATTGGGATTTGCCGTTTGAAATTATGTGTGATGCAAGTGATTTAGTTGTAGGAGCTGTTTTAGGTCAACGGTATAACAAAATTCTCAAAGCTATCTACTATGCTTCTCACACATTAAACGCGGCTCGGCTTAATTATGCAACTACCGAGAAAGAAGCTGTTGGTGTAATATTTGCCTTAGATAAGTTTCGATCATATATTGTTGGTTCTAAGGTAATAATCTACACAGACCATTCAGCTCTGAAGTATCTGTTAAGTAAGAAAGATGCAAAACCGCGTCTTCTTAGGTGGATTCTGTTACTTCAGGAATTCGATATTGAAATTAAGGATAAAAAAGGAAGTGAAAATGTAGTAGCAGATCATCTAAGCAGGATGGATAATGATAAAGGAAAAGAAATTCAGGATTCGTTTCCAGATGAGAAACTGTTTAAGATAGATACTCCCTCAACCATGCGATTATTAAAAAATAGAATACCATCAAAGGAAGACTCGCCATGGTTTGGGGATATTGTTAACTACATTACCTGTAAGTACATCCCACCTCATTGGACTTGGCAACAGAAAAAGAAATTCTTTTATGACTTAAAGTTTTATTATTGGGATAAACCGGATCTTTTCCGAAGATGCTCAGATGGAATAATTAGGAAATGTATTCCTGATAATGAAATTTTAAGTGTATTATCATTTTGTCATGATCGTGAGGCAGGAGGTCATCATGGAGGATGGAAAACTGCTTTCAAAGTTTTACAATGTGGTTTCTATTGGCCTACACTATATAGAGATGCATATAAATATGCAAAATCTTGTGAATCATGTCAAAAATGGGGAAATATATCGAAAAAACATGAAATGCCTATGCAACCGATATTAGAATGTGAGCTATTTGATGTATGGGGAATAGATTTCATGGGACCTTTCCCTATATCTTTTGGAAAAAAATTTATTCTAGTAATGGTTGATTATGTTTCTAAATGGGTAGATTTGAAGCTCTCCCTACTAATGATACCGAGTAGTGCTAAGGTTCCTTAAAAAGAATATATTCACACGATATGGCATTCCGAGGGCTATCATTAGTGATAGAGGTTCACATTTTTGTAACCGACCATTTACTAAGGTAATTGAAAAATATGGTGTAACTCATAAACTTGGAACACCCTATCATCCACAAACAAGTGGACGGGTAGAGGTGTCTAATAGAGAAATTAAAAGAATCGTGGAAAAGACAAGTGGACTCGAATCGTAAAACCGGCGAGAAAGACTTGATGATGCATTATGGGCATACGTAACGACCTTTAAAACACCGATTGATCGTTCTCCTTACAAATTAGTATTTGGTAAATCTTGTCATCTCCCTGTTGAATTAGAACACCGAGCTTTATGGGCTATTAAATTTCTAAACTTTGATCCTAAAGTCGTCGGTGATCATAGATTACTTCGATTAACAGAACTAGAAGAATTTCGACTCGATTCTTATGAAAATGCTCGAATCTACAAGGAACGCACGAAAGCTTTTCATGATAAGAGAATCTATAGTCGTGAGTTCCATGTAGGTGATCGAGTACTTTTATATAATTCACGTTTGAAGTTGTTTCCAGGAAAGCTTAAATCTAGATGGACAGGTCCATATGACGTAACAAAAATCTATAAGTCTGGAGCTGTTGAACTAACTGATGGAAGAACAACTTTTATAGCCAATGGACACAGGGTGAAATTGTTCGTGGAAGCTGAAGGGATACCTCAACCAGAAGAAGTATTATTACTTATCGACCCTCCAACGAATTAAGGAAGCATGAATTTTAAACTCAGCCGATTACGGGTACTATCTTTCTAATTCACCTTTTAATATGCATTTTAAAGTAGTTTCGTCTTTTACCGGATAGACGTAAAAGAACTGGATGCCTTTCATAGATAGGATAAGAGTTTTTATTTTACTTTTAAGATTAGGTCTGAACAAGGATGTCGCGTTTAAGATTGAAGCCTTAGTTTCTAAATTAAATAAAGAATTGCTAATCGAAGTCAGAGAAAGAGAACTTTGTAATGGAAATTCAAGGAGTGCAATAAAAAGAAGAGCAAGGTTTCTAATGAGATGTAGAATCTGTGGAAAAAGTGAACATGATGGACAATGTGGAAGAAATACAACCATATCCCAGGATGAGTGTTTGAATGTTATTAAGAAGGGAACGATTAGGTGGTTATCCGAAAATCCCGAGGGAATACAAAGAGATAATTCAAACGCATCACTCCTAGGAGAAAGGTTAAGGGATCGTTATGATAACAATCTTGAGGATCTGAGATTGAGGGAGTTAGCAAAGACTCCTAAAAATTATAGTGTGTGCTTTTAGTCTTTTAATTGTTTTTAAAGTTGTGTTAATTCTAAAAATTAAAAGAAAATATTTTTATGAAAAATTTATAATAAACCTATTTTCATCTCATGTGATTGTAAATAGGTATATTATATCAAAAATATGTGATTTCAATATTATATTAGTTTTTATGTATTTTATCAAGTTTTATATAGAAAAATAGTATTGAACTTAGATTATATAACATAAATCATTTGATTAACATCAAATGATCTTTATGTAGTATAATTAGAGCTCATTACACAAAAGATGATAAAAATTTCGATTTTTGGGGGCCATGTGACCGGCACGCGCCGGTAAACCTATACACTTAAACCTAATCTCGAGTGTTAGCCTCATTTCACCCATTCCCTCAAAATTTTAGAAGAGCAGCCCGACTCCACCCCATTTTCGCCCAAAAATATATCAAATTTCATCACTTTTTCATCACAAATTCAACAATCCATCATCTTCTCTTCATCTAAAACATCTAAGAAGATCAACATTGAAAAAAAAGTTGAAGCTTGGCAAGCTCAAAGCTCTCTTTTCTCTCATTCCGGCGACCCACCATTAATTCCGGCGACCTAGCTTTTCTTTCTAGCATATTAAGGTAATATATAGATATATATATATATATATATATATCAAATATTTCAAATTTTAGTTAAATTTCTGAAATTATTTTGAATTTATTTTGATTTTATAGCCTAAGTAATTGTTGGTTCTTGTTGTTGGTGTTGTTTGTTTGTGTTGTTGTATTGTCATACCACTATCGTAGATGGCCTAATCATCTCGAAGCAATCCTAAGAGAAAAAAGACTGAAGTACCAATCGTAGTACCGGTAGTTCAAACTAGGACTTTAACCAAAAGGGAGAAAACTTTAACCTTTGAAAAAACCGCTAGTGCAGAAGCTAAGCGGGCACATGATGAGTACTTTAGTAAAAGTAAGGTTTGGTTAGAACGAGGGATTGATTTTTCGAAGATTGGGAAAGAAGTGAAATAAATTTTCAAGGATAGAGGATGGTTGGATATAGCTATGGATAGGAAAGATAAGATTAATGTTTCTATGGTATCAGAATTTTATTCAGTATTATCTACTTATGATGCTGATACGGTTGAGGAGATGACCTATATCCCTCTAAGAAGTGTTAATGTTACTTTTTACCCTGCTATGATTAATGTATTCTATGGTTTAGTGAAATACCCGAAGAGGAGGATTATCGAATGTTTGGGGTTTAGAACATCCTATGGCTCTACAAACCAAAGCTTATGAAGCCCAACAAGCCTTTGACCCCACTTTGAATGGATAGAAAATAGGTTTGCTTATGGGAATTGTATTAGGGACATAAGGGCAATAAAACAGTTCTTAGGCCATAATGTATGTCCTTCCACACATGTTTGTGCATTTGGTCGAGAGGAAGTGGTTATCGCTTGGGCCATGGTTAATGATATTCCTATAAATCTGGGGAAATTGATCTTTTCTAAGGCATGTGAGTTTGCAAGCACTCGTTATCGAGGGGGACGTCTCCCGTTCCCTAGTCTCATTTCTGCCTTATGTGAGCTTGCAGAAGTCCCTGTCTTACCCTCGGATAGAATTGTGTCTCCCTACATTCCTCCCATTGGTCTTAAGCTGAGAGCCTTACCTACTGGAATAATAGATTACAATAATCCTAATCGTCAACAACAACAACCGCCACCTCCACCTCCTTTTCACACTCAAGTACCTAGGCCACCTAGACAGTCACACCAGCCACAGCAGAGCCAAGTTGAGGCTATGTTTCAACATTTAGTTCAAGCCCAGGCTAGAACTGATGCTAATATAGCTTTAGCTTGTGAGAAGAATAGACAGTGGGCTGAGGACATTCGAGTTGGTCAAAGGGGATATCGAGATGCTATGAGTGAGTTTGATCCTAGATTTGCTGAGATTTCTGCTAGACACCCCTATAGTCAGCCTGACCCATATACTATGCCAGATTGGATTCCGCCGATTCCACCACCTGTTATATATCAGGACTATACGCCATCATCCATAGGACATGGTGGTATGTTTACAGGTACACCAGGGACATCCTTGGGCATGGGAGGAGTGACTTCTGTAGCAAATGTGATAGCAGGGTTTGGTTCATTTGGTCTTCAGGGATCAGTTTCTATGTCGACGATGAGGACTGAGACATCATTTCGAACTTCTGTATCGGATCCACAGCAGTTCAGTTATGGTATTCATACGACGCAGTCGCAAGGAGCTGATTATACTTCGATACTATCTACATTTGGATCATCGTCATCTCAGTACGACCTTACTGGTGACATTGATCTTAACTATGATGAGGACGAGTGATTTTTTTTTCTTTGTTGTATAACTATCTACTTTTGGTTTGACTTAGTATCTTTTATATTTGTTGTGTACGTTAAACGTTTGATGCACTCTCGGGGTAGTGCACGTTGTTACGTTGTTATCTTTTTCATAGTTTCGGATGTTTTTAGATCTTTTTCACCACGTTTTAGAAACCATACAGAACTCTTGATGCAGGAAATAGATCGGAATGATCCGAAAATAGAAATATCTCTCGACCGAGCACTATTTGACCGGCACGCGCCGGTTGGTGTCCGGCACGCGCCGGTGTAGTGGGCTGCGAGTAATCTTCTCGGGATATTTCCATTTCGGTCCACCTTTGTCTATAAAAGGAAACAGATGCAAGCATTCTAAAGTGCTCATTCTCTTCCTTTACCTTTAATTTTCTTGCTATAAAAGAGTTTAAAATGTCCGATCGTTCGCCAGTTAACAGTTATTCTCCTCCGCATACACCGAATTCTGTCATTCCAAATCCATTTTTTCATCAAATCCCTTACGAGCCTATGTATGCTTCGGCTCACAACCCTTATATAAGTAATTTCAATCAGTCACCGGTGTTGATTGAAAGGGGTTTAAATTTCAGAAAGGTTAACAATTGGGCATTTACGAGGATGGAAGTAGATGGGTGGGACTATTTTTGTCGTATGCCGAGAGGTAGGATTAATGTTACTATGGTAAGAGAATTCTATTCAGTACTTTCAGAAGCTAATACTGTGTCGTTAACACAGTCTGTTACAGTGAGAGGAGTTGTTGTTCCTTTCACTTCTACCAACATAAATCAAATTTTCCTTATTCCACCAGTCCCCTGATGTATGACTTTTATATGATTAAATATACGTGATTTTATTACGTTTTATCGACAAATTCTATATAAAATATATGAAATTATGATATAATTAGTATGAAATATTAATCTTTATAGTTTAGTATAGTTAGTAGTAAAAGTTAGTATTTATAGTAAAAAGTTGTAGTTTTTGTACCGGTTTTAGTGACCGGAGTGTTGTGTCTATTTTACACGGGTATTTTGTGTTTATTTCATTGCGAATCCTAAGATGAACCGAAATCCCGAGTAGAAACACTTTTTGAAGTCAATTCAAGTCGTTGGAAGGGAGTTATAAAGCATCACTCAATTTAAATGGTCAAGTGGGTAGTCGTTTTTTAAATAACAAAATCCCGAAAACGACACGTATTGGAAATGGCTCATCGAGAATACGTTTTTCGAAGAAGTGGTCTTGATGGAAGTTGTAGAGAATTCAACGAGCTTTTCAACGGAAGTTCGATTATGTCATTCGATATCGAGAATTCAAGTTACGATTTTTAGAAGTTAAGCGTGTAATTATATATAATTATATATATAATTACACAAAGATCTGTGATGATTAGAGGGTAACATGGGCTCACATGCTTATAACTAAGCGTAATGATTGTCATCATTACACCGGACCGATCCGGCCAATTTGCGGGACCGGTCCGGGAAGGAGGAAAGTCTATATATATGGGAGCCTCAACATTTTGGGGAGTGTACCAATATATATACACCATATTCTATATATATTCTCTATCCCCTCTTTTTTTTAGTTTGTAAATAGGCCTTATGCCAAAATAAATAAAGTAGTAGTAGTATCGTAGTAATGCTCGGGAAATTCTCGAAGGTTCGGTGTTGCCGAAATCGTTGAATACCTCGGGAAAAGACGATTTTCGAGTCGCCATTGTAATCGGGTAATTTCTATAATAATTATGTTTGTGTTTGTTATTTTCTTCTTTTTAGTTTTTATAATGTTATTAGGCTAAATCTAATAACTAGCCAAAGTTATGTAATCGTATTATTTCGATCTTTTCGTTAAAAGAATGATGTTAAAATAAAATTGATTAAAATTGAGTTAAAATGAATCTTTTTCTATTTCGCTACGTAACGATAACATATTCGGAATGAAGTAATCAATCATGATGAATACCACATATAACTCCGACGATGAACCGACCAGAGAAGTCAGGATATGAGTAAAAATAGAAAAACCGGAGGGTAAAAATGGCCGTCTGATTAACGGAATCCTATTTCCTACCCGGGGGCAGATTTGTCCTAGTAAAACAAATCTTATTAATTTTGTATTCGAGATCTTAATAATGTTAAAATCACAGTTTAATTGAAACTACACCGTTTGTATTAAATCGATCCGCTTGACAACCGGAGCCTCTTGAATAACATCGGCCATCTGACAAATGGAATCACCTCTTTTATCCGGGGTAGATTTATACTCGGTACCTGTTTTGACTAACTAAGTTTAGCATGGGGCAGTTGTGGACATTGGACTGATGACAATTTGACATATGACAATTTCATACGCTCGTGTGAGGAGGAATTGTTGACATTAGGAGTACACCGTTTCATTTACTCAATTGGACCTAATAAAAAGGAAGATCGAACACATTCTATTAATTGAAAAGATCGAATAAATTGATTACATATACTTTGGCTAGTCTAGTCTATAAACTATATATTGGTATCTATATATCCCACATCACCAAGTCATTTTGAGTATCAATGGAGATTGGATACCGCTGACGGTTTTATTACAAAATATTCGGAAGCTTGTCCACTCTTGTTCTACAATTATGATATTGATCAAAATGTCTCTACGACTGCTTTGCTTCCCCATCTTAGAACGTGGAAACGATTCATCAATTCACGAGTATATCCAACTCGTTAATTTCTCGGAAGTTAGTGATGATGAATTGATGCTTCTATATGCGATTACTACGGAGTGTTATAGATTGGGGGGTGCTGATTCAGAAATCAGCTGTGAGTTTTGCGTTCGGGAGAAGCCCGAATTATCATCCTTTACCATTTGGATGGTTGATTTCTAGGTTATGTGTACGTTTGGCAAGGGTTCCGGAAAGAGCGACAGATGAATATTTTCCAGCTCGCATTCCTCGTGTTGGGCTTTTACCAGTCGATATTCCGGGAGGATCATCAAGTGGTGAAAATTAGATAATTGTGTTGGTGGTCAGGAAAGAATAAAAATCATAAAAGTAATACGGTACGTTAGTATAAGTCACAATAAATTAAAATAATTTAGTTTAATAAATTAGTTTAAATTAGTTTAACTTAATTTATGGTTTTCTAGTTTAACATTCCTAGTAGTTTTAATTTGTATTTTAGTATTGTAATATATTTGCATGTTTTAACTTATGTTTTTAAATGTTTTTCTTTTATATTATATAAACGCTCGTCTATTTGACACCTAAAATAATCTAACCATGATAAAATGCATTTTATTTTCTAAACCAAATTTTTACTACTCATTAGCCATCGAGACGATGCCAATTCGTAAGTGGGGAGTAGGGATTGGTTAGTAAATAAATTGAATTTAATACATCAAATACTTACACACTTAGTTTAATTTTTCTTAAGGGAATAAGTGAATAATATATAATTATTATGATAAAAATGATATATTTGGATAGAATAAATTTTTAATTAAGTAAAGTAATCTTGATATATTATTTCTATATTAATTATGTCTATTTTAGATTTTTAATAAGATTTGTAGTATATATATCTTGATAAATATTATGAAATATTTTTTTATGAAATTAGACAAAAGTTACTTATAATTATAATGAAATTTTAGAATAATTTTCTTTTCAAGACAAAGTATGAAATTGGAATCGGATTAGGGATGATGAGATTTTTGGCATAACTTTGATAAACCAGAGCCAAATAAGCCTACCCGAACATGATTTCTAATTTTTGTCCCCACCTCAGCCTTGTAGAGTGATCAAGACCTCACTCGAAATAGCCATTATTATTAACTAGAAATTACTAACCCTAACTTAATAATGGTCTACATTTCTTTGAAAATCCCGCAAGTTTAGTATGTATTTATGAATAGCGGTGACGACATCGAAATTTGATATATCCGAGATTGAAATGAATGTTATTCGGAAGGCGTTTGTTATCAAATATGGTTATAAAAAAAATATATATATATATATATATATATATATATATATATATATATAAGAAGAACGTAGTATTATAGGTATCTTTTCGTTTATGATCGACAAACCAAAAATAAAATATCGATATAGCCGCTCGATGATAGTAGTCCAAACTAGGGTATTATCACGAAATGTCCTATTTTGGTAATGAAGGTATATGCTACAAACGGTGAAAAAGAAAAAGTCGAATCAAAACTATCAAGAATTATCACGAGTTTAAGGAAACCGGATTCGTGATTTTCGATCGAAAGAGTAGTACTCCGATCAATCTTGATAAAGCAATGCCTATGTTCTTAAGTTCTTGAAAAAAAAAAAAAATCAAGGAAAACAGTGCCAGGAGTGTTACTGATTGAGAAATTTTTTGATCAGAAGATGAAAGTGTAAGTACGTACGACTTGCTTCTACCTCTTTTGATTTTCCTTTGTTATCCTTTTCGATTAGCCAACTATCCTAAGCCTGAACGTTACAAGCCAATTTGCCAACTACTTGACTTAGTCTTTGATTCCGATAAATCATACAGTGGAGATTAAAAAGTTGTTCTAAATATTTTATTTATACTTATAAAGTAATTCATGTAAAATTTCATTTAAATAATATTTTATAACTAATTTATTATGTTATATACACTTCTTATCTTTTTAAAATATCTTAGATAGATGAAATTAATATAATTATAATGTTGACAAGACATACGTTACTAAGTTAGGAATTTAATCTAGAAGAATTATATTTTTATAATTTTTATCGCTTATTTTGCTCGAGGACGATCAAAAGCTAAGTGGGGAGTTGTGATGTATAAAAAATATATCATTATATTATAAGACTTTTTATTATTATTTTATGATATTTTAGTATAATTTCATATAAATGCATTGAAAACTTATAAAAATCATAGTTAGTTATAATTAGATGCATAAGTTATAAAAACGATAAAAATGATGGTTTTTTGTCAGATTTACGTTTGGTGTTTCGTTGATTTTATTGCAGGATCAGATGTTTACCGAGATCCCAAAATATGACATACTTTGAAGTATAAATCATGAGTTTTTGTGGGATAAAAGATTATGCCAAAATCTAACAACTTTGAACGAGATCAATCGTCCTTAATGTTTCTACCGTAACTCATCTTCAACGGACATTTGACCTAACTTAGAGGCATTTTCAGAGAAAAAGTCCTTGATGAAAGTTGTAGATCTTCAAGAGAGCTTTCCAACGAATATTAAATCATGTCAATCTGAGGTCTACGGCTCGAGATAAGTTTTTACGAACATCTGATATGTTGGATGGCCGGCACGCGCCGGAGAAGGCCGGATCTTGCAGGAAAATCTCTGACATTGGGTCCACAAATCTCTGACAAAGGAATATCTCTGTGTAGCCGGCACGCGCCGGTGGTGCTCCGGCACGCGCCGGTCAAGTTATGTGGCCTATAAATAGAGCTCAAGTGCAACCATTTTGAAGTGTACCAATGCATATATCTCTCTTCTATATCTATCTATAGTCTCTTTTGTTGTTTTTAGTTAAATAAAAGCGTAAACGGCACTCTGTCGGAATAATGCTTGTAGTATAAAGTATCGTTATAATACTTAGAAGATATATCAAGGCTCATTGATGTAAAAGAGTTGCTATTTCCGGAGGGTACAACTCGAAGCTTCAATTGTAATGCGGTAACTTTTCTAATGTATTTATGTTTGTTTGTTGTTATTAGTATCTATATATTAATTATAATGATATTAGGCTAACTTAATATCTAGCCAAGATATGAAATTGGATTAGTTTTATCTTTTTAGGGAAATAGATAACGACTATGTTAAAATTGATTAAAATCGGTTATAATGAATCTCTTTCTATGTTTGAATTGAAGTAGCTAATTGATTTGAAAGAATTCATAATCTAATTATGAATTGACGCCTCGTAGTTAGTTTATGAACTCGTTAATAGAAAGACCGGAGGGTAAAATTGGCCGAGTGAAAACGTGACAACGGAATCCGATTTCTAAACCGGGGGTAGATTTGTTTCGGGAGAAACAAACTCTTATTGAAATTTATACTCGAGAGATTATCACGTTAAATTCGCCTGTTTAATTGACATCTCTTAAAATTGGCCGTATGACAAAACGGGAGTGACCCATGCTTGAGGATGACATTGGACAGAGGACAAGACATATGACAATTCTCGTGTGAGGAGAAATTGCCTAGCTTAGGAGTATACCGTTTCGTATAATTGATTGGACCTTGGAAAAAGGAAGATCTGTCTTATCTAATTTCCACTAAAAAGATATAATATTTCAATAACATATTCTTGGCTAGTCTCTAATTATAATATCTATCTCCCTCCCTTAGATATTGTTTTGGTACCTATATATACTTATATCTATATATATATATATGTATTGCTATATATCTATATATATATATATATTTATATACTTATATATATCTGTTTTAGTTTTATGCTTTTATTTATTGTTTGTTTGTTTAGAGTTTGGTTGGATGATAAAATTGCGACTTAGATTGAGATAATAATAGTTTCTCGGTGTTTAATCACACGGTGAATTACCAAGTTTTCCCTGAGGATCGACACCTGACTCACCATACTATCACTACAATTTGATCCGGTACACTGCCGGTAAGGATTGATAGCATAGAAAAGGTCCGTCAGTAATCTTCCAAATAAATCCTTAAATCATCAATCTCCCACTCAAATTCTTTTTCGCCAAGATCCCTCCTACACACACCTACGCATTTTCGGGTGCCTCTGTTATCCCCTTCATCCATCCACTACTATCCACAAACTTCACCCCGGTCTGCCCCGTGCGTATTTCTGGGGTACCCCTCCAATCATCGAGGATACAAATGTTACGATTTATCAAGTCAGAAAATAATCATTTCTCGTCACGTCATCTTTGTTGAGTATCAATTTCCATTTGCCAAAATACAATCCCTACCCCCGGCACATTATGATTTTTTAAATAATAATCTGCATCCTCTTATGGTCCATCATCTACAGCCTTCAGGCCCAGCCCAACCTCTTGCACCTTCGGCCCAATCCCCTGAGCCGGATCCCACCCCTCATTTGGCCCAATCTGCTACGCAACCTCCCTTTGCTGAAAGCCTAGGTCCACAGCCAGCCTGGTCCAGCTCTAGCTCCATTATTCCGCCTCTCTCTTCGCCCCCTAGACCCAATTCGCCATCCTAGCCCATCGCCGATCCCTCTGCCAACCGGACCATCACCACACGAGGCATGCGTGGAATCTTCAAGCCCAAAAAACCCTACAATCTTCTTACTTCCACCATCCCTTCCCCTCTTCCTCACAATCCAAAAATGGCCTTATCCGACCCGAATTGGAAAGCCACAATGACCGATGAATTTAATGCTCTTATTAAAAATGGGACGTGGGATCTTGTACCTAGACCACGTAATGTAAATGTTATTCGTTCTATGTGGATTTTTCGCATTAAAAAGCACTCTGATCAAGGACGGAGGCAAAGCTTAATCATAGGGGGGCTAAGCCCACCTTAAACAAAAACATTGTATACTAAATTTTCTATATAATTCAGTATAATATATTAAGTCATCTTAACTCAGCCCACCCAATTATATTGAGATAATCTATTAGCCCATCTGAAAAAATATTCCTGGCTCCGTCCTTGACTCTGATGGTTCTTTTGAGAGGCATAAAGCCCGTCTTGTAGATGATGACAGGTCTCAATAGGTTGGAGTGTACCAGCAAGAGAAAGGCATTCATTGGCCACGACTCTTCGTGATATTCCTGTATTTGGGACATATATGGAACTGTTGGGTGCAGGGGCGGAACCACAGCCATGCTGGGGTGGTCTCAAGCCCCCCCCCCCCCTCCAATTGTTTTTATTGTATTAGTAGTAGGTTAATATTAGTAAGTTATGTGTCTTTTTCTTAAACAAAAGACTTTATATCCTAGTGGTTTAAGAACAAAGTCTTTTTAGTCTCCATAATTCTAGGTTGTAAGTTCAAATCCCACTACCACCATTTTTTATTTTTTTCCCGGATTTTTTTTAGCTTTGCAGTTTATATACCAAGACCACCCCGAAATTTTTTTCTGGTTCCGCCGCTGGTTGGGTGTCAAGTACCGTTTACAATTGCCTTTATCGAAGAATTGTTTACATGCATATATCAGCAAAAAGGTGTTTTTTGACTAGAATGTCCCTCGGTTTCTCGTTCACAGACCAAGTTGGTTGTCTAAATGGAAGAAAGACATTCAACTGATAAATGATTTTGCTCGAGCTATATCCGAGGCCGTTTTGCCTGATTCTTTAGACCTGACAAAACTGATAAAGATGGGCTTTTCCTTCTTGCTTTCTGAACATGAAGTTAATGATGTACTGATTTCAGAGAATCTGGAGGTGGCAGTTTCGGACCAAAGATTCCTCGATGAACTCTTCTCTCTCCTGTGGCCATTCTATCTTCACCTCAAACTCCTAATGTCAAGAGTTGCAAGAGACGACGAGATAACTAGGTGCGTTACCATCACGTATCCTCCTTTTTTTTGAGTGAAAAGGCTCTTGATCAAACTATGCATTTTGTGGTTTTGTTGTAATGTAACTATTCTTAAAAACTAGTTCAAGCATGTTGTGATGGAGTTTGTACATAGACTATGTAAGTGCTGCTAATATATATGTACTTGCTTTATCAGATTGATTGTGCATTTTCATTTTCACTGAACTTACTTTTTCCCTAGCTAACTATGTAAGTGCTATTAATATATGCAACTGTTTGTTTAACCTTCATTTTTACACAACACACAACTCATTCTACATTTTTGCCTAACTGTGTAAGTGCCTTACATCTGTTGGTCCAGTATTTTTCCTAGTGTAAAGTGTAAACAATAATTTCAGCCTCTGGTTGACCAGATTGACTAGACCCTAGCAGTGGTGAAAAAGACTCATAGGATTAAAAGGCAAGACATTATCTGGAAAAGGAGAGAATCAAATGTGAGAACAGGCTGAACGGACTCAATGTCCCACGACTGAACTTCACTATTTATCTCCCCCCTGAAGTTCAGGCTTGGGAAAATAAGGCTGTTTTTCAAAGAATGTTACATCAGAACTGATAGAGTTTTTGTCTAAGGGGATCATAACATTTGCATCCCTTTTGAGTTGGTGAATAGCCCAAAAAGACGGTTTTCACGGCTTTGGGGTCAAGCTTGTTTCTTTGATGAGAAGGTAATGAAGAAGACAAAAGGCTGTGCACCCGAAAACTTTGATAGGAATATATGGAACTAAGTTAGGATAATGTTGCTTAAAAATAGATAAAGGACTAGGAGATTATTGAAATATTTTGTTCCATTGTCCGTTCTTAAGATCTAAATAGAGCTGTTAACGAGCCGAGCCAAACCGAGTATTGGTGGTTCGAGCTCGAGCTCGTTAGTTTCTTAAACTAACAAAAAAATTTGTTCAAACTCAGCTCATTTCAAAGATGAAATGTTCGAGCTCGGCTCGTTAAACATATTGTTGTCTTCCAACTCGAGTATGACTCGAGTTCGGTTCGTTAAGATATAAAACATAAAGTGCAAATGCAAAAATAACACGTTATAGATTAATATTACATATATCACGCTACAATAATCATTATAAAAATGTGTAAATATTATATAAAATCAATATGTAATCTCAATTAGATGAATGAATAACTTATCCTCGTTTGAGTTAGGGTTACTGTGTAAATTAATGTATTTATATAAGCACGTTCGCGAACATAATCAAACGTTCGCGAACCATGCAAGCTTGTGTTCATTCGTTAAGCGAACGAGCCTACAATTATGTTCATGCTCGGCTCGTTAAGCTAAACGAACAAACGATCTCGAACACTAACGAGCCGAACACGAGCTTGTTCACGAATGGCTCTGTTCGTTAACAGCTCTATGTCTAAACTTTTGTGTGGAATTGAGTTTCGATCATATTACAGAATTGTTTAAACACATGTGGTGTATCAGATTAGTCTTTCAGGAGATAAACCCATCACATCCTAGTGTGGTCATCCGGGTTTTAGATCGTTTAGTGTAATACGCTACTCCCGATCTCTAGGTCCACCGGGGTTCTTCTGGGAAGGGTTGCGAAGCTCTCGCCGTGACTTCAATAACAAGATTATATTCCCAATATAATAAAATAAACCCACAATTTAATTTTACATCAATCACTAACTATTTTCATTACAATATTACAACAAATGAAATAGTATAACTGCCACTAACTTAATTTGTGCAATATGTTCTAGATATCGGTCCATGTCATCGCTTCCATCCTCATTACATCTCCATTACCTGATTTTATTTATAGAAGACAAACAAAACAAAACAAAGAAACAAAGAAACAAAGAAAAACGAGGCGTCAATAAATAGCTGGTATCAGGGGCGGCGGCACCTTGAAGGATTTGGGTCACTTGACCCCCAATCCAAAAAATAAAAATAAAAATTTCAGTGTATTTTTCACACTATTTAAAAGTTTTATGTACTAATATCTACTCATTGACTTGCTAAAATTTTAAAATACTGGCTCTTGCCCATAATTATACATATATTTTTTATATAATACATTAGAAACTTGTAATACGATGTGTCGTTATCGTTCCCTAACCCGTGTCACACAATTCCTGCGGCTACCCCGGGCTGGTATGAGCTCTGTGTGTGTGTGTGTGTGTGTGTGTATATATTATCAAGATTTAAAAATGACATCGGAAGTCTTTATTAAATGATAGGACAAATGAAGAGAAAACAATTTTAACATTCAAGTGCTTGAGCATTAAGGAAAACGTGTCAGGTTCTTTTACAAGCACTGGCTTTGGCTGAACCGATGAGTGGCTGTAGCATGTTTTTTTGGGGAAAATGTTCCGTCCCCACTCTTATGAGTGAACACCCTAGCTAATGTAGGACATACTTCGAGTCAACAGGCCCCGAGATCGGTGACCAATCATTCTCCTAGAGTAGTAACTCTAACCCCCTAGCCACTGGAGCTTTGATATTTTCGTGCCACGAGCGAGCGAGCAAATATTATCTGTCAATTCTAAATATTAGTTTATATAGGTTAAAGAAAAGTGTGCACTACCTCAAAACACCGTTCAAATCAATTAGCATTATTAATTTTTAAGAAATCATTCGCAATTGGTTTCCGAGTTTAAAAACATCATCTTGATATAAGTAAAATATTGATAATAACTTGTAAACACACTTTGACTTGTATCAAAAATAAAGAACTCACCCTTAAGTCCTTGTTAATTATTTAATCCAAGCTCCCGGAAATAATCCTCGAGTGTTCGACATCACATCTTCAAGTTAAGTCTTTTAATTATCTTATCTTATATCTATAAAGTGCTAAGGAAGTTGCTCCACAATTGGCTACAAGCCAGCCTCCAGAGCTGACACGTGGCACACACACACACACACACACACACACACACACACACACACACACACATATATATATATATATATATATATATATATATTCTTTTTAACAGCATTTTTTTTCCTTCGGTAAATACCGGAATTTTCGGTTTGCATTATATAGAAACAGAAATTTTTTGTTCGATTCTCCGTTACATAAACCGAACCAAAGTGTATATTTCGATACGGTTTATTTTCATTACCTCCAACAGTCAGTGCAGTTTCAGTTTTAAGTTTCAAGCAACTGAAAATTTTCGATTCGATTTCGGCACAATTCTGAGCTGACACATGGCATATATATTTTTTCCATTGGTAAATACCGGAATTTCGGTTAGCATTATATAGAAACCCAATTTTTTTGTTCGATTCTCCGTTACATAAACCGAACCAAAGTGTATATTTTGATACGGTTCATTTTTATTACCTCCAACAGTCAGTGCGGTTTCAGCTTTAAGTTTCAAACAACCGAAAATTTTCGATTCGATTTCGGCACAATCCTGAGCTGACACGTGGCATATATATATTTTTCCTTTGGTAAATATCGGAATTTCGGTTAGCATTATTTAGAAACCGAAATTTTTTGTTCGATTCTCCGTTACATAAACCGAACCAAAGTGTATATTTCGACACAGTTCATTTTTATTACCTCCAACAGTCAGTGCGATTTCAGTTATGTTTCAATCAACCGAAAATTTTCGATTCGATTACGGCACAACAATTGAATAAAACCGTGTACATTTTTTTAATCAAACGTGCACCGTTAGTAGTTTATGCAAAAAAGGGAAGAAAAAAAAGAAAGACCAACGGATTTGAAGTTCTACTGCGTAGTGTACGATGAGTGATTAGTCAAGTGTAGCTATAAAATACAACAAAAAAAATAAGGGCAAACAAATATCCGCGCCAAGAAGGTGTGCCCACATGTGACCACGTGGGCACCACATTAAATGTTTTTATTAAAATATTGACGTTGGACTATCAAATCACTTTTTATATCTTTCAGACCGTAAAGAAAATGAGTGAAACACATTTTAAAGCATATTAATGATCTGGAAGTTAAGGAGTCTCGGGAGATCTGGAAGTTTATCTTATCTCTTATCTTATCTTATATCTTATCTTCTTATATTATCTTATTTTATCTTATCTTATCTTCTTATCTTATCTTATCTTATCTTATCTTATCTTATCTTATATATCTATAAAGTGTTATGGATGTTGCTCCACAATTGGCCACGTGGCAATATATCTATAAAGTGTTAAGGAGGTTGCTCCACAATTGGCCATGTGGCAGCCACATGAGCTGACACGTGGCATATTTCTTTTTCTTTTTATTTTTATTATAGCATATTTGTTTTTCCTTCGGAGTACCGGAATTTCCGGTTAGCATTATATAGAAACCGAATTTTTTTATTCGATTCTCCGTTACATAAATCGAACCAAAGTGTATATTTCGATACGGTTCATTTTTATTACCCCCAACAGTCAGTGCGGTTTCAGTTTTAAGTTTCAAACAACCTAAAATTTTCGATTCGATTTCGGCACAATCCTGAGCTGACACGTGGGATTTTTTTCCCCTTTGGTAAATACCGGAATTTCGGTTAGCATTATATAGAAATCGAATTTTTTTGTTCGATTCTCCGTTACATAAACCGAACCAAAGCGTATATTTCGATACGATTCATTTTTATTATCTCCAACAGTCAATGCGGTTTCAGTTTTAAATTTCAAACAACCGAAAATTTTCGATTCGATTTCGGCACAATCCTGAGCTGACATGTGGCATATATATATATTTTTTCCTTTGGTAAATACCGGAATTTCGGTTAGCATTATATAGAAACCGAAATTTTTGTTCGATTTTCCGTTGCATAAACCGAACCAAAGTGTATATTTCGATTCGATTCATTTTTATTATCTCCAACAGTTAGTGCGGTTTCAGTTTTAAGTTTCAATCAACCGAAAATTATCGATTTGATTTCGGCACAACAATTGAATAAAACCGTCTATTTTTTTAATCAAACGTGTACCGTTAGTAGTTTGTGTAGAAAAGGAAAGAGAAAAAAGAAAGGCCGACAGATTTGAAGTTCAAATGCGTAGTGTACAATGGGAGATTAGTCAAGTTTAGCAGTAAAAAAAAAAGGGCAAACAAATATCCGCGTCAAGAAGGTGTGCCTCCGTTACATAAACCGAATCAAAGTGTATATTTCGATACGGTTTATTTTTATTACCCCCAACAGTCAGTGCGGTTTCAGTTTTAAGTTCAAACAACCGAAAATTTTCGATTTGATTTCGGCACAATCCTGAGCAGACACGTGGGATTTTTTTCCCCTTTGGTAAATACCGGAATTTCGGTTAGCATTATATAAAAACCGATTTTTTTTGTTGTTCAATTCTCCGTTACATAAACCAAACCAAAGTGTATATTTCGATACGGTTAATTTTTATTACCTCCAACAGTCTGTGCGTTTTCAGTTTTAAATTTCAAACAACCGAAATTTTTTGATTCGATTTCGGCACAATCCTGAGCTGACACGTGGCATATATATATTTGTCCTTTGGTAAATACCAAAATTTCGGTTAGCATTATATAGAAACCGAAATTTTGTTCGATTCTCTGTTGCATAAACCGAACAAAAGTGTATATTTCAATTCAGTTCATTTTTATTACCTCCAACAGTCAGTGCGGTTTCAGTTTTAAGTTTCAATCAACCAAAATTTTCGATTCGATTTCGGCACAACAATTGAATAAAACCGTGTATTTTTTTTTAATCAAACGAGTACCGTTAGTAGTTTGTGCAGAAAAGGAAAGAAAAAAAAAGAAAGACCGACAGATTTGAAGTTCTACTGCGTAGTGTACGATGGGAGATCAGTCAAGTTTAGCTATAAAATACGAAAAAAAAAGGGCAAACAAATATCCGCGCCAAGAAGGTGTGCCTCCGTTACACAAACCGAACCAAAGTGTATATTTCGATACGGTTCATTTTTATTACCTCCAACAGTCTGTGCGGTTTCAGTTTTAAGTTTCAAACAACATAAAATTTTTGATTTGATTTCGGTACAATCCTGAGCTGACACGTGGGATTTTTTTTCCCCTTTGGTAAATACCGGAATTTCGGTTAGCATTATATAGAAACCGAAATTTTTTGTTCGATTCTCCGTTACATAAACCGAACCAAAGTGTATATTTCGATACGGTTCATTTTTATTACCTCCAACAGTAGTGCGGTTTTAGTTTTAAATTTCAAACAACCAAAAATTTTCGATTCGATTTTGGCCCAATCCTGAGCTGACATGTGGCATATATATATTTTTCCTTTGGTAAATACTGGAATTTCGGTTAGCATTATATAGAAACCGAATTTTTTTGTTCGATTCTCCGTTGCATAAACCGAACCAAAGTGTGTATTTCGATTCGGTTCATTTTTATTACCTCCAACAGTCAATGCGGTTTCAGTTTTAAGTTTCAATCAACCGAAAATTTTCGATTCGATTTCGGTACAAAAATTGAATAAAACCGTTTACTTTTTTTTATCAAACGTGTACCATTAGTAGTTTGTGCAGAAAGGAAAGAAAAAAAAGAAAGAAAGACCGACAGATTTGAAGTTCTACTGCGTAGTGTACGATGGGAGATTAGTCAAGTTTAGCTATAAAATACAACAACAAAAAAAATAAGGGCAAACAAATATCCGTACCAAGAAGGTGCGCCCACATGTGACCATGTGGACACCGCATTAAATAGTTTTATTATTTTAAACAACATAACGTCGGTGGAACCGACAGCCGTTTGCAGTACGAACATCACTAAAATTGACGTTGGAATACCAAATCAATTTTTATATCCTTCAGATCGTATAGAAAATGAGTGAAACACATTTTAAAGCATATTAATGATACGGAAGCTAAGGCGTCCGGGGAGATTTGACCGTGTAGTTATGGTCCGCTTATTGTTTTTCTATAATGTTTCATTACGTAAAGTCGAAGCTAAAGGGATTGACTTTATGACATTGTTCTCCGATACATCATATTGTGGTTTATTTTGTAGTTGGAAACTCCTGATAGGGCTAGAAGAGAAGTGATTCACAATCTTCACGTCTTTAAGAAAGAGCTAACTCTTGCAGAGAATGTGATATGTTTCTGTTGCTCTCTTTGTCTTGTGCCTTGAATTTGTTACGGTTTACGCTTACGCGATTTATTTCACGTTTTTTGATATTATCGTTGGTAACAATTTATGTTGGGCCCGCCATTCCTTGCACTTTTCACGTTCACTATGTGGCAACCTCCTGAGCTGACACGTGGCATTTTATTATTATTATTATTATTATTATTATTATTTAACATCAGATTTTTTTTTCCTTCTGTTAAAACCGGAATTTCTGTTAGCGTTATATTGAAACCGAATTTTTTTTTTCGATTCTCCGTTATATAAACCGGACCAAAGTGTATATTTTGATACGGTTCATTTTTATTATCTCAAATAGACAGTGCGGTTTCAGTTTTAAGTTTCAATCAACCAAAAATTTTCAATTTGATTTCGGTACAGCAATTGAATAAAACCGTGTACTTTTTTTTTTATCAAACGTGTACCGTTAATAGATTGTGAAGAAAAGGGAAAAAAAAAAGAAAGACCGACGGATTTAAAGTTCTACCGTGTAGTGTACGATAGAAGATTAGTCAAGTTTAGCTATAAAAAACAACAACAAAAAAATAAGGGCAAACAAATATCCGCGTCAAGAAGGTGTGCCCATATGTGACCACTTGGACACCATATTAAATGTTTTTATTATTTTGAACAACATAACGTCGGTGGAACCGACGGCTGTTTGCAGTACGAACATCACTAAAATTGACGTTAGATCGTATAGAAAATGAGTGTAACACATTTTAAAGCATATTAATGACCTGGAAGCTAAGGCGTCCCGGGAGATTCTACCGTGTAGTTATGGTCCGCTTATTGTTTTTCTATAATGTTTCATTATGTAAAGTTGAAGCTAAAAGGACCGACTTTATGACATTGTTCTCCGATAAATCATATTGTGGTTTATTTTGTAGGTGAAAACTCCTGATAGGGCTGGAAGAGAAGTGATTCACAATCTTCACGTCTCTAAGAAAGAGCTAACTCTTGCAGAGAATGTGATATGTTTCTGTTGCTCTTTTTGTCTTGGGTCTTGAATTTGTTACGGTTTAAACTTACGCGATTTATTTCACGTTGGGATCTATTCTTTGATATTATCATTGGTAACGATTTATGTTGGTCCCCCATGCCTTGCACGGCTCACGTTCACTAGTATACACTATAAAACACGCGTGATTTTCCTTAAAAAATAAAACATGCATATTTTACGGTGTAAATCATGGAACCGCGCAAAATGAAGACATCACATGGAAATCACTGTTAATTATCTAGGGGCTTGAGACTTGATCACCAATGCTTCCAATGCCTTTAATATTCCTGCAAAATCTGAAAACGGATCCTCTCGGTTTCGCAACAAGTTGCTGTCCTTCTTAAATTTATTCGTCCCCTTATTTGTCCGGAGTATCACGAATAATCTAAGTGAGATATAAACAGAGAGTTCTTCCTTTTTGTCTAGGACAAATAGAACAAAAAGATAACTTGGAAGTGTTTGTATGTATGTAACTTTTCAAGGATGCTTGCTTATGTTATATTTTTGTTCAACAATGCAAACTTGCTTTTATAGCATTTAGATATACGAAAAAGAGCAAAGAGAATCGTCCCTTAAGTAAGAGACACCAAATGAAAAGGTTCCATTTGGTTGTATCCACTTAAAATGACCAAAGGACACCAAAAAATCAGTTTTCGGACCACAGGCGGGCGCCTGTGGTCACAGGCGGGCGCCTGTTATAACCCCAAAACCGAACAAACATCCTGTTCAACTTTTGGCCTAGCTGAAGTTCCACAGGCGGGCGCCTGTCAGTGACAGGCGGGCGCCTGTCACTCTGTTTCACTAAATCCCTGATTTTGGTCCTTTAACTGGTTTTCCGGTCCTTTAAATGACTTTCTCAACCTATACTTGCTTATTTTCCATCCGCATACTCATATACACTTATATAAGCGTGCACTCCGCACCTCCAAACTTATTATTAAGTGTTACGAGTATATCCACCCTTGTACTAAACCCCAATTACCTCAACGGCTTGTGATTATACTTAAATCACCAACATTCCTCCCCCATTTAAGTGTAATCCTTGGTTTAGTAAAACAAAACAGTCACAAAACAAACCAACTCATGATTCAATGAAAATGTCACGAAGATTGAATTTCCACCTAGCATTATTACACGCAAATATTCGAGTATTGGGGTGTGACTAAGCATTGAACCCCTTTACACATTTTGAATACATGTACATAACAACACATATGAATTGAAACTACTCCAAAGTATTATACTTGACACCATTCTTTGTAATCCGGCCTTGTGTCCATATCCATTCATGAGCATTTAGAAAGCCAACCCAACTTTCCTTGAAGCGGCCATACTTCATACTCATATAGGTGAACCTTTGGTTAACCGTGCACCTGCATTAGCACTTGTAAGATTCATTAAGAAGATTTCACTTCAACCTAGTCTCACAGGTAAACAAAGACATACCTTCGGGATTAATACATGTGCTCAAGTTTCCAAAAACGAGGCTTACCACATTGAATTTAGCCTAAGGCATTGTACCAAAGGGAAATTGGGCGTCCCATATTCGAAACTTATACGAGGCTGTAAACCCATCCCGACAACCGACTTTTGTAATAAGTCCTTAGCTAATCCTTTCGTCAAATGATCAGCCAAATTTCTTTGAGATCTCACATACACAACCGATATCACCCCGTGAGAGATCAACTCACATACTGCGCTATGTCTAACGCCTAAGTGTCGCGATTTTCCATTATACACTTGACTATATGCTTTAGACAGTGTTGATGAACTATCACAATGGATAGATATTGGTGATATTGGTTTAGGCCATAAAGGAATTTCATGAATCAAATTCCTAAGCCATTCTGCCTCTTTACCGGCTGCCGCCAAGGCAATGAACTCCGACTCCATAGTCGAGCTAGATATACATGTCTGTTTCTTAGAAGCCCAAGAAATGGCACCTCCACCTAAAACAAACACCCATCCACTAGTAGAAGAATGATCTTCTACATTAGATATCCAACTAGCATCAGAATATCCTTCAATCACCGAAGGATATGCAACATAAGCCAAACCAAAGTTTTTGGTAGACTTAAGATATCTCAATACACGAACAACCGCTCTCCAATGACAATCACCCGGGTTACTCGTATATCGACTTAGTTTTCCAACCGCATATGCAATATCCGGTCGTGTACTAGTCATTGCATACATTAAACAGCCAATGACTCGTGAATATTCAAGTTGATTCACTGTTTCACCTTTATTAGGTCCAAGCTTCTCGCGAGGCTCCATGGGAGAATTTGCCGGAGTACAATTTTCACAATTAAACCTTTTCAACACTTTCTCAATATAATGAGGCTGTGTTAGTGAAAATCCTCACGATTTCTCTTGATTTTAATTCCAAGAATTACATCCGCCTCCCCCATGTCTTTTATAGAGAATCTAGAAGATAAAAGTTCTTTACACTTATCAACTTTGATTTTGGTTTGTACCAAAAATCAACATGTCATCGACATATAGACAGATTATCACACCGTTACCAGTTTCATCAAATCTACTATAAATACACTTGTCCGACTGATTGAGTTTAAATCCACTAGCCAAGACAACCTCATCAAACTTTTGATGCCATTGTTTAGGAGCTTGTTTAAGTCCATACAATGACTTCACAAGTTTACAAACCTTATGCTCGTTACCGGGCATAATAAATCCTTCCGGTTGCTTCATGTATATTTCCTCATCCAAATCTCCATTTAGAAAAATTTGTTTTAACATCCATTTGATGGATCACCAAATTATGAATTGCGGCTAAGGCAATCAATAACACGATTGAGGAGATTCTAGCAACGGGAGCATAAGTATCGAAATAATCGATACCTTCCTTTTGCCTAAAGCCTTGTATAACTAACCGGGCTTTATAACGATCAACAAGATACCGTCGACTCTCATTTTCTTTTTGAAAATCCACTTGCAACCTAATGGTTTGCGGCCTCGTGGTAAATCTGTAAGAATCCACGTATTGTTACCCATTATGGAATCCATCTCGTCATTGATGGCTTCTTTCCAAAATGATACATCCTGAGACCCCATTGCCTCAGAAAATGTCTTTGGATCATCCTCAATATTGTAACAATATGAGTATTGATATCCAATTTCATTTCTCGAACCTTCCACCAAATAAGTAACAAAATCCGGTGGAAAAGTCTTCGCTATTCTAGCCCTCTTACTTCTTCGAAGTTCAGAAGGCTCAACTTGAGAATCTTTATTCTCCCCATTCTCCATTCCAACTATTGTAGGTGCAATATCCTTAGGTCTAGGAATAGAAGTAAACCTATTTTCATCAAAGATAGCATCACGTGATTCTATAACCGAATGTGCAGCCACAGAATCACTAGGTTCTATAACATAAAACCTATAAGCCTTTGAATGACTTGCATATCCAATGAAAATGCAGTCGATGCCTCTTTCTCCTAAGGTTTTAATTTTAGGATCGGGAAGTCTAACAACCGCCCTGCAGCCCCAAACTTTTAAATAATTCAAGTTTGGTTTCTTTTTGAACCAAAGTTCATACGGGGTAGTAGAATTCCTTTTATTAGGAATTCGTTTAGTAAATAACAGGCCGTTAACATGGCCTCTCCCCAAAATCCACTGATCAATCCTGAATAGGATAACATGGAATTTACCATCTCTTTTAGAGTACGGTTCTTCCTCTCCGCAATGCCATTTTGTTGTGGCGTATATGGTGCAGTAACTTCGTGTATAATACCACACGACCCGAAGTAGGTTGGATCATAGTATTCTCCACCTCTATCGGTACGAAAACGTTTGATACTTGAATTTAATTGCAATTCAACTTCACTTTTATAAACTTTAAACTTATCAAGTGCTTCGTCTTTTGTATTAAGTAAATATACAAAACAAAAACGAGTACTATCATCTATAAAAGTAATCATATATTTCTTATTTCCCAAAGATGGTGTGGCATTAAAATCACACAAATCACTATGGATAAGTTCTAAAATTGTAGACGATCTTTCAACACCACGAAATGGTTGTCTTACAATTTTATTAAGCATACAAGTAGCACACTTATCCACATTGATATCAAACGGGGGAATTAAAGCATTTTTAGACATAACATGCATACGTTTGTAATGTATGTGTCCTAATCGTGCATGCCACAACTTTGAAATATTAACATCAGAAATATGCATAACTTGATTAACTTTATTATTAACAACATTAAGCATAAACATGTTATTACACAAATAACCAAAACCAACAAATACACCATGTTTTGACAAAATAAACCTATCGGACTCATAAACTTGTTTGTAGCCCGATTTACACAACAAAGCACCCGAAACAAGGTTTTTCCGAATGCATGGCACAAATAAAACATTAAATAGTTTTACTGATTTTCCGAAGCCGAAATTTAAAGTAATAGTTCCTACACCACTTATTACGACCTTCGACTCGTTTCCCATCTTTAAGATAGATCCATCGTTTACTGGTTCAAAGTCTTCAAACCAGCGTCGATCTTTGCATACATGTCTTGTTGCTCCCGAGTCGATCCACCACGTAACATCATCATCCTGCATATAAAAAGCCTCAGAAATAAATGGCACATAATTCATAACCGAATTAACACCATAATTAGCAATCTGACCTTGATGATGTGGTGGTCCTTGGTCTTTCGACCCTTGCTCTGGACCCTTGCCTTTACCATTCTTTCGAACTCGGCAATCAGCCTTGTAGTGTCCTGTCTTTCCACAAATCCAACAGGCCCCTTTTGGCCTTTTCCCGGATTCTTTGTCATTCGACTTTTTCTTTTTCTTGCCATGGTATTTCCCTTTGTTAGTTTTAGAACTCTCCCCGACCTCCATCACATGTATGGAAGTGGATTCATCAATCTCCTTGCCCTTGGTTTAACCCCTCCTGCGCCACGAGGGATTCCTCAATGCGTAGATGGCTACCAAGTTCAACCAAGGAGAGTTCTTCCTTTTTGTGCTTTAACATATGTTTAAAATCTTTCCATGATGGTGGTAGTTTGTCAATGATACTAGAAACGAAATGGATTCATCCATTTCCATTTTGTGTTGTGCAAATTGGCCTAAAATGCGTTGTAATTCATTGAATTGTTCCACTACTGAGACCGTGAATCAACCATCATATATTTCATAAAATTACCAACTAGAAACTTTTTAGCGAGATGCATCTTCATTTAAAT